>VBSM01003157.1:41832879-41945997 GCA_008086735.1 Cheirogaleus medius
CAGAGACGCTCTAACGGGCGGTGTTTCTCGTCCGCCATCTTGCTCCGCCCCCCCTCCACTCCACTTCTTAAAGACTCTAGCCCTTTGTTTCAGCAGAGGTGATGCAGACTGAGTTCTGGCTGCTTTCCCCTGTTTCAATAGCCTTGAATAGTCTTCCTTTACCTGTTTAATTTTAGTGCAATTTTTGCTTTGACATACCAAACTGAGATTTATTTAAAAATCTCTAAGTTATCCTTTGCAAAAAAGTATGGCATTCAGCATAGTTAATATTATGCAGGCATTCAAATACAGGATCAGGGATTTTGAATGCCAAATACTCATGTGTGAGAAAAATGTATGAATTTCTTATTCCTGCAAAAAATTCCTATGACTGTAATAATGGTTACACAGATCTGTGAATATACAAAAAAATCCATTGAATTGTACACTTTAAATGGGTGAATAGTATGACATGTGAATTATATCTCGATAAAGCTGTTATAAAAATAAAGAATAGTAGGAAGATTCTAGGGAGCATGGTGATCATCATCTTAACTGAAGCCTAAAAAAGACAAGGTAAAAATTCTTCTAGTGGTAATAAAGTTCAGATTCAGAGTTTGTGTTGCTATTTCACACATTAAAGAATTCCTTTGTCTTTTAGATGTTTCAAAGGCTTTCAAAACATTGTTCAGATAATTATACAATTCATAAAACAGTGGTTATTGTAAAATTTAAGAATTGATAAAATTAAATTAGTTGATTATGCTTGCGAGGGAAGTAAGCTTACTAAGCATTTCTTTAAAGTACATTGCAATTTTAAAAACTACAAAGAATATTGTAGCTTTAATAGCTTCTCAACAGGGTCCTTGAACTCCCTAGAACCACTGATCTACCTGAGCCAAAAACTATATTTCCTTATTAATAATTACTAGATAATATAGCTTTAAAATATATCTTTGGTAAATGTTAGCTAAGTTTTGTTGACTCCATGCTGGGAAAGCAGTGTTAATGTTCACCATGAGTCTAGTAGTAGGAATTACCTGTCATGTACAACAAGATTGTATAATAAGCATTTTATAACACTGCATTCTTCCATGTATGATAAAGCCAAAATATGGCTCTTTCCTTACTATATATTAAAAGCAAACTGGAGGGGGGAAGCAAAAGTATGAAGCGTGTATATGTCATATGTGAAATTTTTCTCTTAAATTTTCACTTCAAAATAAAAGTTTTAATGGTTATATATTAATTTCTTCACTAGACCCTTACACAGAGCAGAAGGTGTTGTTTGTACACTTATTCAACTGAGATTAATAGTATTATAAAATAATTTGACCACTTTAAATCATATCATACTTATGCTATGAAATTATTTCTATTTCTATAACTGCAAGTGAAAACAGTACTATTGTGCTCTTTTTAAGTAAAATATATATACACACATACATATGTGTATACACATATATTTATATATTTTATACAGTATTTATAAATATATGTATATCTACATATATATAAGCACAAACATAGATACTTTAAATTATAGACATCATTCTATAAAAACTTTTGTAGACTCATTAGTTTGTTATATGATCATGATGAATAAAAAGTGGCTAAATTGTTCTTTAGGAAATTTTCCATTTAAAATCTTTGAAAAAAATTATTAAAGTAATGTTTTGTTACAGAGTGCTTAAGTATAAAGACTTTTGATATAAACCACTAATACATAGAAAAAATATTCTTAATTTAAAAAATCTAAGAATTTAAGATTTTAAATTTCTCCTTATAAATACTTAACCAATTCATGAAATCATACCTGATAACAACAACGAAAAATCCTTAATAATGCAACTAAGAAAACTTAAATGTTCAGCTTGTACGAGTTTAATTAAGAACACAATATTGCCTTAAAATTGTATAACATTCTATTTCAATAAACAAACCCCAAATATTACCTGTTTACCAGTGCTGAGTTCTTTTCTTAGGGTCGTGACATTGATGAGATAGTTGTCCTCGAGAACTGCGTTGACCAGGCTAGTGGACAATTATGACTTTAAAAAGACATTTAATTCTATTTGGATAAAAATGACATTCTATCAATGCAAAACCAGCCATTTTGTACAAATGGCAAAAGAATGCTTATGGGAACAAAAATATAAATATAACTTGATATAGGCTATTCTTTAAATTTCCAATAGTAAATTCAGTATAACCAGCAATTAAAAACTCAATTCATTTAAAATTCCAACTGCTATAAAACATTTCAAAATTCCAAAAATATATTTGAGCTAAAACACTGTATTACAAAATTTTTAAATGATAATTTATTAATATTGTGTATGATGATTGAAGTTTTCAGAGCCAGGTGGTAGGTAAACCTTTAAATAAAAGGTGAGAATCCTGCTTCCTCATATACATTGCTTTGACTTCCACGAAATGGTTTTACCTCATGTGCTAAAATGTAAAATATGTATGATATTAAATATTAAAATAAGCTTGTTAGTTGGATAAAAAATGGAGAAGAAAAATAATTAAGGAATGATACGTAGGTTTAGATGCTTAGAGATTTCTACTGTTGGTTTGAATGTAAGATTATAAAAATAACCTGACAGGTTATTTTGAAAATTTTGATTTATGTTTAACTTGAAATGATAATTAGAAAATAGTTCAACAGTCATCCCTTTAGTTGTATCAAGATTAATTTCTCTCCCAAATTGAGCATTGCTTTCAACCACTCTGCTGTTTACATTTACTCAAACTAACTTTAAGCTGACTGCTTGGGTATAAGCACATCTAAAATTTACATGGAATATTAAAACTTAAAACACTTGAAATGCAACATTAGTGCATATATATATATTTTGGTCATTTGGTACTTGAGCTTAAAATATGTGTATGATTATCTCAATTTCAAAGAAATTTAGAATTTAGTCTGACCCACAAATTATCCAACATACTCATTATGAATGATCTCTACTCTTGCTCTATCAAATCTCTCATATAGCCTCTTTGGTCAGTGATAGTTACCTTTGGGTTCATTAGAGTCCTTATAGATAGCGAAACGTAGAAACATCCAAACTTCATCAAAGCCTTCCTGGAGATCCTTTCAGTTGGCATCAAGAGCAGCTGCCAGTAATGGACTCCACCCTTTGCCAGTATTACTGGTTTTGTTTTTTTAACAACAGATATATTCTTTTAATCTTTGGTTAACCTTCATTCATGCATTAATTTATTCATTCATTTTTCATTTTTCACTTTGGGGAGCAAATTCAATTTTCTTTCTTGGATTTGTAAATTATCAAAACCTCAAGGCTTTCATAGTTCTATCTGAAACACATTTTCTTCTCTGGCATTCTCCAGGTAAACACCTACATTTATATGAATTATCTGCATAGATATTGGACAAAGCTTTAAATGAGGTACGATCTGCTTTCCAATTTTGCCCTGAGATAAACAGCAACTTCTGCCTCAATTACAGGGATTTTTTTTTTTGCAATCTTTCATGTATGTTAAATAGATCTCAGTCTAACTTCTACAAATCCTCAAATATCTCAAAGTTGATTTCTACCATGAAGGAAGCAAATTTAATGGTTTTCAAAAAATATCTTTCTACATCTAAGTAAATTTTAAAAATATCATTGAAGACAGATCTTTAAATGCTTGTGATGGGTAGAGGATGTTTTGTGAATTGCATTGGTGGTATAGAGCTGAGCACCCACTGAACAAAGGGTTGAGTTTACTTCAAGGAACTCAACATATGTTCATTGTACATCACTTTGCTTACATTTCTCCTATGTCTCCAGTCCCTGAATCCATGGAAGATTGTGGCTTGTTTTTTAATCTTATATTATTGCCTTTTCTGCATTAATGATTTAAGTTTCCTAAATATTTCACTTAAAAGTGTTCAACTCTTGCAAGCTGGCAAAATGTTAAAAGATCTATTTCCTGATATGGAGGACAGGTATAAGCATGCATTCCATTTGTACTAATTTATTGCACTATGTCCTTATATTGTGTGCACTTGTCTATGTTACCACTTTTCCTCCATTAAAAAAAATAAAGGAAAAAATCATCCTCATTTTCAGTTTACATGTAGTAGTTTATACCAGACCAATGCATAGGATCACTACCAGACTAATGGTCCTATGCATCTACCAAGAGCAAGTAGAAAACTTGGGTAAAATAGAACAAAACACCCTTTTGGAGGCATTGTGGAACTGCTGAGGAAGCCAAGACTTGAGAAGTCAAGCTTCAGGAGAGAATGGAATCTCACGGAAGTGAGGCTAAGGTCAGGATTACGCCTTTACCCTTGCAGCCTTTGGCGATTCTTGGAACGGATAGATGGTTGAGAAGCCATCGGAGTTTCAAGCAATCACACTGGGCTAATATGTAAAAATTGAATTTCAGTGCTGTTAGGGCTTAAATCTTTGTTGGAGGAGTTAAGCTTCCTGAGAAAAGGGAAGCACAGAGAAGTGAACCTGACACTAGGAAGTTTCCTCCTCCTTACTCTTCTTCAGGCAAAAGGTTAGGAAGCCAAGCAGATAGTAGGAAGTGGAAGAACACATACGCATATTCTTTAGCTCTGTCTACTGAGAGGGCCTAGAAAGAATGACACCCCGGTAGCATTGGGTATATCTAATACCCAGATCTTGATTTCTAAATACCATTCTCCAATAAGAAGAATAAAAGAATCTTGGAGAAATGGCTGGTTCTAGTGCTTGGACAGGAAATATACAACATAAGCTTGGAACACATTGTGGTGCCAGAAAGTAAGAATTAGACCAAAAACAAACAAACAAACAAACAAAATATGAAGAAGAAAAGGAAGAAGGTATGTCAAAAGGGCATAGGAACCCAATAATTTACTTGAAGAGCCTCCCAACGGCCCAAAGTGAAATAATTTGAGTAACAAAATAAATAACGATAGTATTAAATTATGACCCATAGAATAAAATTAATCTGCATGAGTCCCTTCTGAAATAAGTAAATAATGAAATCAAGATTAAATGGGGGCTCTACTTCCATTAGAAAAAGGAAGGAAATATAAAGTTATTATTAAGCAAACACCACAATAGTAGTTGTTGCCAGTAACAACAATGGATGATAAAATTAGTGGACAAAAGTATGATGAGAAACAGGATATTTCCACAGTCTCAAGTATTTTCCCACATGTTACTTTACAGTGAAACCTGGCAGACACCACCTTCATCATGTGACCAAAGTTAACATCACAGCAATGACATGTGAACAACATGATGTGATGCACTGAAAAGGTAGTACATCCTCACTTCTGTGGTCTTTTTGCCAAATATTTACATAACCTCAGTCTCATCCTGAGAAAACATCAGGCAAGCCCAAATTGAGTGGCACTTAATAACTGAGTAATATTCTTCAAACATGCCAATGACATGAAAAGCAACAGAACACTGAACACCTGTCGGACATTGAAGGTTACCAAGGAAGCATAACATCCAAATGCAACAAGAAATCCTGTATTGAAAAAAGGCAAAAATAGAACATTAGTGGGAAAGTGGCAAAATTCAAGTAAGATCTATAGATTAGTTAATAGTTTTATCAATATTAATCACACAGTTTTAATAATTATGGTTATATAAGATATTAACATTAGGAGAAGCTTGGTGAAACATATAGGAGAACTCTCTATACTAGTTTTGCAAGTTTTCTATTAGTCTAAAATTATTTCTAAGTAAAAGTTTAAAAGATAACATGTCACAGTCATGTAATCTACTCATGAAATTTTTGATGCTTATGCTTAGAAACACCCTGTACTCTTGTGCTCTAAAGCATAGGCCATCAAAATTTCTTTCTAAAGGGCAGTTAATAAATTTTGTAAGCTTTGAGAGCCATAAGGTCTCTGTCTCAAATATTCCATCGTGCTGTTGTAATGTGAAAACAGCTGTAGACAATATATAAACAAATGGGTATGATTGTGTTCCAATAAAACTGTATTCACAAAACAGGTAATAAGCTGGATTTGGCACAAGGGCCATAGTTTGCCAATCTTTTCTAGACTAAGGTCTGAACACGTCATTTGAATAACAGTTTATTATAATTGTCACAAGGTAGTATGGACATTTCTTCTCCTATTCTCAAGGACACTCATTAATAGGGAGCCACAACTATTGATTTTTAAATGTGAAAGAGAAAATTTAATGTCTGTCTTAATGTGGTTAACTACTGACTTTTCTACTCTTTCCAACTGGTTTACTAGTTTCTTACTTTATATTATGCTGTTTTAAACCCCATTTGCCTTATTTAAATTATACTGCTCAATAGTATTATCTGTTATGTTCTTCCATGGTGATATTAAATTATAGCAGAAGACATAAATTGGGTTTTGATTGTTTATCCTAGGAAAAATATAACACATGACACTTTTAATCATATTTTAATATTACAATAACAAAAACAATTTGGTTTGTTTTCTTTTTCTTCCAAGAAAATGAAAGTAAAAAGTGTATCAATTACTTACAAGAGAGAATTTATTTAGGGTTTCTAAGGGGACTGTGATAAGAATATTTAATTTACATTTTGTTAACTTCTTTGAATAATGGTTTGAAGATCTGAGAAGACTCATGTTTGTACTCATGTACAAGCATGAGTATTTTTTCACAACTATTTAGGCAGTACTATCTACTTATGTAGCTCTCTTAGAAACAGACCCTGAGAACAGTATTTGAGTTTATATGAGTGGTGAAGGGAACACCTGTACGAGTGTGGTGGGAGTAAGACAAGAAAGGGCAGGAAGGAGTGACTAAGCCAGCAGCACTGTGGGGAACAGTGCTTAATCCCCTGAATACTGGGAAAGTCAATTATCATGTTTGAGGGCTGCTCTGGAGGATGTCAATTCCTCAGCACCTCTGGCCTGCTGTGCTCACAGCAAATCAGGCTCTGACAAAAGGATAAAACCCTCAGGCACAGCGATGTGCAAAAGGAGTCTGGCAAAAAGGAGTCAGGCCAGGCTGTGCTGAAGGGGAACGTCTGAGGGGGCTTAGGTGGGGTTCTGACAACATCTACAATAATATATTTAACTGATGAGGCTACCCCTGCTTGCTTTTGATGCTTAGAAAATTTTCAGTGCTATTTTTCTTACTCCTTTGTAGCAGAGTAAAAAGCAATTTTGTTTAACTGAGTGTTTTTATTTTTATTTTTTAAGTTCTGCAAAAGCTGATCACATAGCAGCAAAGAGATGTATTTTCAATTTGACATGAAGTTGCTACACCACTTGCAGCCTGTCTCTAAAACTTTATTATATCTTACTTTCCTTGGGAAAGGACTCTCTCGTCGGGAAGGACTGCCCAAGCCAACAATGAAGCTATGCATCCCGGTCAACAATATGCTTCAAGAGTATCTCTGAGTGGTCCTGCTGCTGGCACGTCCTGTGAGCATCTGAGTGCTGGCTGAAGTGGTGGGCATCCTCTCCTCCAGGCCAGGTTCTGAACCAGAATGCACGTGCCTTGTCTTCTCAAATGCACCAGGGTTTCTTTTGTTAGTTAACTGGTAGAGCACAGTTTGCTTTGGATGTTGTAGAATGTCTTTAGAACATATTTGTTTCTGTGAGTCCAATTTATTTCTTCTACATATTTTACCAGGGAGAACAATAAATTAAAAGCTAACTCAATTTGAACCATTAACCTAGAAGGAAATGGCAGAGGAGACAATTTATTCCTTGTTTCAGAAAATAACAATAGTATCTCTGACTACTAAAGGTGGAGCTGCATGATGTATAACTTAGTTTAGATGGTTTTAGATAAATTTTTCTCTGAAATAAAGTAAGAGGGGATGTGGCGTCGTGCTCTGTATCTGCCTCTAGAGATGAGAGAGGAGGCAAGGGAGAGAGAAGAAAAGAATGTTCTAAAGGGGTAGGGAAACCAGTACCTTAAGGGAAGACTGGAGCCTAGTGAAGAATGTATCTACTGAGAAGTTCTTTATGGTGGAGATCGGCCAATAAATATATAGGAATAGCGATATCTGATGTTCAATCTTAAACTTGTTCCAGTCTGTAATGCAGCTATTCACTCTTATCCGAAATACTTTCAGTTAAAGTCTTGATGATGAAAACAAAAGCCTTGGTCCGTGAAATCTGGGACATGAAAAGAAGAGAAGGCAGTTATAGTGTTATACAAGAGAGCAGCACAGCAAGCCATATTTAGTAACCGGCATGTTTAATTGCAGCGTGGATTCTTTCAGAAGCCGGTATGAGACTAATCAACTTCCCCCCAATGAGGCATTCTACTGAAGGGACATCCACACCACTTTGTGGGGCTTGCAGGCTCCTAAGAAAATACTTCTTAATAACAGAATGTCAAACATTGGATAAGACAACAGGCCTAGACTCTTGGGAAAAAAAATCAGTGCTGTTAAAATAAAGACTGGAAGGAATGAAAGGCTTCTCTTTATTACTGCTTCACAGCAGGAAAACAGTCTCCAAAAAATTGCTTTGAGGCAATGAAGCAGGCAAAGGTTTTTGTAAAGTTTTGAGGAGGGAACCTGCCTCCACCAGCAGAAACATTGACAAGAAGACCCAGAGCAAACTCCCAAGC
Source organism: Cheirogaleus medius (assembly GCA_008086735.1). Classification (NCBI taxonomy): domain Eukaryota; kingdom Metazoa; phylum Chordata; class Mammalia; order Primates; family Cheirogaleidae; genus Cheirogaleus; species Cheirogaleus medius. Next base: position 41,841,423 of record VBSM01003157.1, read on the forward strand.
ATTGTGGCCTGTACATTTTCAAAATAGGATACCCGGTTAGGATGATTAAGGAAAAAAAATAGACCCCTGTCATTTCCCTGAGAAAGATATGAAAGGTTATTTCTCTGTAACTTGGCGTTAACTCAGGGCAAAGTAGAATTTTCCAACTAAGGGACCTAGGTAAAATTTTCTGAGACAATGGAGATTCAAGGTAGTCCAGGAATATACGAGCTTTCAATGGCAGGAAAGGCTTAGTAAAAGTAGAGTAATGACTCTGGCAAATAGTTGGGCAGAGTTTTCTATTTTAAAATGTCAAATACAATTTAGCAATCCTACCTCTAGAAATACATGCCCACAAAAAGCATGCATGCAAATATTGATGACAGCTTTATTCGTAATAGTCCCAAACTGAAAATAAATGTCATGTTGACTGGATAAATACACTGTGTGATATTCATACAATGAAATCCTATTCAACAATAAAAATAGCAAACCACAGATACAGGTAGCAATATGAATGAACCTTTTAAGCTATGATAAATAAAAGAAGCCAGATACAAAAGGCTACATACAGTTTGATTCTACATACATGACGTTCTAAAAAAGATAAAATAATAAGAACCAAAAACACAGCACCAGAACCCGGAGTTGTGGGAAGGGGATTGACTATAAGGGCATAAGGAAACATTGGGGATAATAAAGACATTTTATTTTTCGTTTGCAGTGGTGGTTGCATGGTTGTATATATTTGTTAAAACTGATGGAAATGTATACCCAAAAAGGGTGAGTTGCATAGTGGTGAATTATATTTCAACAAAACTCAATTTAAGAAGATAACAAAGAAAAAGTGAGAATGTTAATATACTCCTTGAGGTGTTCTTTGGTGAGAATTTTTAACTGATACTATATATATAAATTAGCTGAGGCTTAGGGAAATTGAGCAATTTTCTTACATTTATTCATAAATGACAGATGAGAGATCCAGTACTAATTATTAGTAGACCTTGTTAGATATATATGGGAAGGCGTTGGATCTCATCGCTCTTAGAACTGATTTTTATAGGTTCAATTGTATGTTACTTTACTGTGACTTCACATGAGAAAATTTACAATAATCCCTTTACAAGCTTCCTAATATAACACCACACATATACAAACACACAAACGTGTGTAGAAACCTTCCTTGCATTTACTTAGTTTGTCCACCAGATGGGATTATTAGTCCACATGCTGTCAAATACTCTTGTAAACGTTCTTGGAAAACTTTGACATCCTTTATTTGTGCTGCATTAAGTTAACCACATTTGTTCTCATATACATTGATATTCCTTTTGCCATTCTCAAATGAAATGTTACAGAAAAAATCCAATATGTTAAGCTGATTTAACCACATTACCTTGGGTGGAATATGTTGAGACCAGACAGGGATCAAGAAAGATAAACCAGAGTTTCAGAGTTCCACTATTCCCAGCTTCCCGGGAGCACAGGAGGCCACCCAGGGCCATCAGGAGAAGCACCTGTTGGCCACAAGGCAGAGGGAGGGAGAGGAACTGGGGCAAGTCCCTTTTTTTGTGGTTTCTGCCAGAGGAAAGGGCAAGGCAGGACAAGCAGGTTTAGGACTGGCTACTCTGAATAATTTCAATGGGCTCTGGGGCATAGGGACTGTCCCTGGTTGTCTAGTATCTGGCCCTGGGAAGACAGAGAAGGTGGTCTGGGCTGTGGCCTTGATCAGCTGCTCAAGAAGGAAACTGACCAGCTTCTATCCAGGACCTCAAAATTGGGTTAAGACCACACAAATAAGCCACAAACAAAACACACAAGAATGAAAACAAAAATTCTTGTGTTATAATAAGTATCTTTTAATTTTGGGGGCAAATCTATTTGTATCTCCTACAAATGAAAGTCATTCAGAGCTTTCTCTTAGTAACTTGTTGAATATTAAGTCTCGTTTTATTCATCCCTAAGGTTATAAGGAATTTGGGCAGAGAACAGGAAGCCACCTCTGTCAACTTGTGCTTTGGGAATGAGAAGGGTAAGCCTGGGTAGTTTCTGCTACTAGGTGCTGGTGTGGACCATTTACTTCTGTGTCTTATTTTCTTTATGTAGAAAAATTAAAAGATTGAATTAGATAGCAAAGATTTTCTCCTTCATTAAGTCATAGTGTTTGATTCAGCAATCTTTAAAGAAGGGCCTATAAGAATGGTGGGAGAACCTATTCATGTAGTGGTAGTTAGTGGAAGTTATGTTATTATGTTTTATATCATAAAAAGCAAATATTATGGGTTCTGATAGTAAAATGATTTAAAAAGAGGGCAAAGGGACATAAAAATTCAAATGAAAGGATGAGAACAAAAGGCAGCACATATAATAAAATTCAAAAGCCTGGAAGCAGGAGCCCAAATCCATATCAATACCCTCAGATTTTATAACCCACCCCCAAATCAGAAAGGGCCCCTATTCCCATGCAGAAGTAAATAATCTTCTGGCAAGAGCGTTTGCTCTGAAAACTCTCCACTACGGAGGTTCTGACATGGGGGAGTTCACATTTACCCTACCTGTGAATCAGGCTGGGCAAGATCTCAGAGATTAACCAGAGAAGCCTTTCTGCAGCAGCTCTTAGGAATACCACTGGGAGAATTGCCTGTGGCAAAGAGACAGGCAATGTCAGCCAGGCAGACTGATTGGCTAATTCAATGGGAGTCGAAAAGAGAAAGTAGAAACATTATTTTAGAGATACTATTATACTGAAAGATACCAGGGAAACAGGGAAGCATTATCACAACTTACAAATAGAAAGGTGGTCCAGAAGCAGCAAGATAAGTCCAAGTAGAATAAATTGCTTAACTAGTTCCAGGAGTTAACTAAAGGCATTAGAAAGCACATTAAAATATGTAAAACACTAAGCTTTTATGTTGTTATTCTAAAATTCATGTTTCCTCTCTTTTTGCTAGTTTGGGACAAAAATAAAATCAGAATTTATTTTTCTCTAAATTAAACATTCCACATTTTACAAGTAGAATAACTGATTTGGGAATAAATTGTGTATACTTGTATTTTAGCATCTATTTTACAGTATACTTAGCTTTCAAATTAAGCTAATGGTTTTGAAACTCTAGGTTTGTTAGCACCTCTCTTATTCTTCATGCTGAATCTAAATGTCACTTTTTCCTGATTCTCTACCCTTCTTATTTATCTCTATTAAAATTATTATATTTTGTTATAAATATGTTTTTATGACTATGCTCTCCACTAGGTTATCAATGCCTAATATACTGCCTGTTTATCATTTTATATTTCCCAAAGTCTAGCATAGTACATGGTATACAGTGGGTAATTAATATGTGTTGAATGAATGAATGAAAATTCTTATTTTGATATTCTAGGAGAAGAAATTGGGGGGGGCAAGAAATGAGAATTGGGTAAAATATCAAAATCAGATTATCACTGGAATAAAGTGACCCTGATCATTGCAATACCCTCTCCCAGAGTTTCATAACCAATTATTACTAGGGAAAAGAATGATAACCAGGAAAGAACAGCCAAGATTAAGTAGTTTAAAGCATCAAAAATTGGAGATTCTTTTTATTTAACAGAACAGTAAAAACATTGCACTCAGATTAGAGTATAATTGTCTTGTGAAAGGTAACCATAAGAGAAATCTTACTGAAGTGCCCCAAAACTCCCAAGAGTAAAAGACATGCAAAAAATATACAGAAAAGAATTCAGTGATAGCAACTTTTTGTACATTTAAGTATAGATTTCTACTTTATTTTTATAATATTTTTCCACCTTTACTTTTTAGTTATATCTCACTATTTACAGTAAAATATTGACATTTTAAAATCATTTAAAATAGTTTATTGTGATGATATTTACATAGATTTTGGTTTTGGCTAAGATTTTTATTTTACATTTTTTATTTAGCTATCTATTAATAATGAATGAGTGACTCCAAGTAAATTAAAAATAGATGCTGCAGAGGTTGCACGTATATTGCAAATAGATGTTCCAGGCCCGTCTCCTCTAAATCTTATACTAAGGAAAGATAGATGATGCTATTCTGAAAATAAATGATTGAGTTCATAGTTTGGAACTCATCAAAGAAGAAACACAATGATGCCAGTGATGAAAGGTAGAGGAGAGGTTGGTTTCTCAATGGGCATATTTTAAAAATAAGAAATGACCTTTTAAGGGTATTAGACAATTGGGAAATCCAAGAAAGGTTAAGATGTATTGTTTGAATGTCTAATTTATGTCATAAATTCCTTGGATTTCTTACATCACCTCTGACAATATTTTATTTTTCATTTTGTGTATCTTAAATGTCTGTTTTTCTCATTTCTTCTATATTTAGATATTTCTGTATAGTGGATCTTTCCCCCAATATCTTCATTCCTTTTTGCTGAAACCAAGGCCAAATAATACATGCATCTTTTAAAGGACAATAGTTCTGCAGTTGCAGAGTAATTACTTTTCCAACTTCCACAGTAAATTTTCTTTTAAAACACTATCTATAGTGTGAAATTGAGTGGACATCTGATGGAGCTCAGCCTATTTATTTCTCCCCTCAAAAAATCATTAAGTTTTAGTCACATTGAAAGCTATACTGACACATTAAATAATGCATTCCATTGCTCTAAATTGCTGTCCTACCTACACATTGTCCAGGTACAAAAACACCTCACAGTATTTCACATTTTGAGCTGGTACCTTTGAACACACACACACACACACACACACACCACTTTATTATTAAGAGTCAATAGCAACCCAAAGCAGAGAACAAATTTGACTTAAAGTTTTGGCTTTTTGGGATATAATAAGTAATTCTTGTGATCAGTCAGGAATGTTATTGGAAATTGAGTTTTTGAGTTTTATTAAATTCGTTATTAATTGTGCAACAAAAGTGCTTGCTACATTATAATTTATTTTGTCTTAGAAAATTACCTTAATTATGCAAAAATGTTAGCACTCTGGTTGACTTTTAATTAGCATATTCCAAAAAGAGAATTTAATCCAAACAGGGATATAAGGGTATTGATTATCTGCCTCCTATGCCATGGGGTCAAGTATAATGTAGACGCTGTTTGTATTAATATAAATTCCTAGCAATAGCACTGAAATCTGTCACTATTATTGATTCCTGCCTCAAAGCCAATGCTCATTGATTTGAGCAGAAAAATTATTGGGATGGATTTAGCACTTGCTTGCCATGACTTGTAGTCGATATTTGACCTATTGAACAGCCATTCATAATATTGCACTATATGCATACCTATCAAAGTACACAGCATGCAAAAAGATACAGTGGATGGGCATGTTAGAAGTGGCTTATAGACCACCAGTCCTTGGTGGTTATTTTCTGATGGATTGCCAGGGAGGCTGGATGGAAATTGTGCATAGGTGTGTGGGTGTGTTGTGGCCTGAATGCAACAAAAGCTGTGGTATATGAAATATTATCATGGAAATATCTGAAATTCATAAGAAAATCCCCAGGACATTAAAAGCATCAGAGTATAAGGGACTCTCTGGATTCCTACAGACAACCATAGAAGTAATTAGAATTATAGGAAGGCTCTGAAAATATGAATAAAATTGAAAATTCAACTGACATGGATCTGAAAGCTTATATTTTATGGCCTTGGAACAAACTAGTATTTTTTGGTGTGTCCCTGTTTTCCATTGTTAAACCTGTTGCTGTTATGTGCTTCTCCTGGTTATGTCCCGCCTGATGCCCACCTGAACCTCATTTTACAGCCTCCAATAATTCTGCACGGGAGAAAGAAGGAAAACATACATTGCACATTCGAGAAAAGAACCTCAGGGTGATTCCAGGGCAATGAGCAGGCTTCAAATCTCACGGCTTCATTTACATTGCTCCCGTGATTTTCTCGTTTCTTAAGGGCAGTGTTAATTGAGAAGGAAAATTAGCTAATCTTGAGCAAGTCCCTTTGTCTCTCAAGATTCATATCACTAATTTGTATAATGATGGTCCTGATTTAAATTATCTATAAAGTTCTATTAAGTTATACTAATTCGTAGAACCCCAATTTAATTTTATTAGTCATTCAATAAATTTCATCATGGATTGGGATTTCTGGGCTTACGATTGCAGACAGTTTGTTACCTGTGAAGCACTTAGCTACCTAGTTGATAAATATTTGAATTGAGCTTGGCCTGAATCTTAATGAATCACGTTCTCAAATATTTAAGAATACTGACTTTGGATGTTCTCGGATGATTTTCACTCTGTATATCCTAAATGTAATAATTTTCCTGGTTTCATCTTTAAAAATGACCCTTCTTTTTTATTTTTTAATAAAAATTCACGAAATGTGGAGGCATTCATCAAAAGCTAGTCTCTAGAGTTAAGCAACCTTCTTGAACATCCAGTTCCACCATTTAGTGACTGTGAATTTCGGTAAGTCATTTCATTTTTCTAAGGATAGTTTCTCATCTATTAAAAGAGGATAATAAAAAATTGTGAGGCTTAAATATTGTTCTACATGTTAAGTGTTTCATATAGTAAATGTTAACTGTTTGTTTTCCATTAATATTATTATTATTATCCTTACTATTATTTTTAATTACCTGATTCCACCAAACAGGTGGTCAGCTAGTCAGTTGGCTACATGTCCTAACAATGTGACTTTTTCGTTTTAATTCTGAAGTGCGTTCATGTTCCAAATTACTCTGCTTTATTGTCAGAGTCAGAAGAGGTAAAACGCACCCAGAGCATAAAGCTGAGCATATCCCCCTAAATGCATCAGAGCAAAACTACAAAGACCTAGAGAATGATTGTGAAATGTTGTGTGAGCCAGAAAATAGTACAAGTGTATTCATTTTCTATTCCTGCATTATCATAAATTTAGGAGCTTAAAACAACCACTGTTTATTATCCCACAGTTTCTATAGGTCAGAAGTCCAGGCACAACAAATTAAGCCCTCTGTTCAGGATTTTCACAGCTGAAATCCAGGTTTGGGCCAGGGTTGTGGTCTGGAGTTCAGGGTTTTCTCCCAAGCTCTTTCAGATTGTTGATAGAATTAATTCAGTACCTTGTGCTGTAGAAAGAAGGTCCCTGTTGTCTGGCTGGCTCTGGGCAGGGTGGCTGAGAGGAAGACGGAAGCTGCCCTGATGGTGCCCTTGGCATCACTGTGTGCTTTGTTCCAGGCCCGCAGTAGTGTCTGTCTGCTGCTGTGTCTTGTGTCTTTCAAGGGCTCACCTGATTAGGTCTCACCCAGGATAATCTCTCTTTTGATGCACTCAAAGTCAACTGATTACAGACCTTAATTATATCTGAAAAGTCTCCTTTGCGTATAACATAACATGACATAATGAAAGGAGTGATGCTTCGTCATATTCACAGGTTCTGTCTGCACTCCAGGGAGAGGACTATACAGGCAGTGGGAATCTTGGGGACTATCTGAGAGTTCTGCTTAGCAAAGTTTTGCTTGTGTGACAAAGGCATTAATGAAAGGCTTGATATTGGATGGGCTTGTCAATGATCTTTTCGTGGAAGCAAACCATCGCATGCAAGATGTTGAAATAAATCTAATTTAGGATTATAGACAAGACGGCAATCCATGAGTGAGCACAGAGCAAACAAAGGCTTGCAAAGGAAGTGGATGAAGAATGATAGAAGAGGAACAGAGATGAGACTGCCCTGCACAAAGAAAGGAGTAAGGGAAAGTGAAGTTCAAACATAAGGTCGAGTCAGTCTATAAGATGGAATCTTTTGGCCCAGCTAGAAAGTAGGAATTCCATAAATTTGTATGAAAGAGATGCATTTGTGTTTCCTACATACTCTTAAGCACAAAAGGGGAATATTTTCAAATAAATTATTCCTTAAGATATGTAAGGAGAAGCTCATTAGGATGATTTGTGGGTTTTTTCCCCTTTTAAAATGAGATAAAGACCTCAGGAGAATAGATGAGTTTAAAATACTTCATTTGTAATTAGTTTAAACATTTATGTAACCTCAGAGGACGAGAGAAAAGAATTTTTTAGTTTAGAAATGTTAGATAAAAGGATAAAACAGGCTAATTTTATTACATATACATAAACATTGTATATGACACTCATGTCTAAGAAACATTTACTGTCAATATATATAAGAGATAGAGGGTTCATAGTTTTACATGAACTTATCATACAGTAAATAAAAGATAATTAAAAAAAATTTAGTGTAAGATACCTTAAGGGGGCATAAATTGAGCATAGCTACTATTTTCTGAATGTTTGTAACATACCAATGGGCCCAATGCTTTATATCCATTATCTCAATTTTAATGCTTAGTTGATATTAGTATCTCAGTTTGGTGAATAAGGAAACTGACTGAAGAGGTTTAGTGCCTCAGATCACAAGATCAGTGAGTGAGTGAGTCCCTTCCCTAGCTGGCCAGAGGAGACTGAAACTAAGACCTGACTTCAGAGCCTCCCCTTCCACCTGTCTGCAGGCCCCCATTAAAGGGTGGTTAAGAAGGAAGAAGTTCAGCTATGCCACACATATGTAAGGTAAGATGCTTAATCTCTTTATTGATAAAACAGTTTTAAATGAGATGCCATTTTCATTTATCAAATTATGAATACTTTTTTTCCTAACTGTAATTAGTATATCTCTCATCTTAGCTGGTCTTTAAATGATAATAGATTCAACAACGTACCTCATATAATTGCCTTTGTTTATATTTTGAAAACATTACTGCAGTATCAGGTAATAGAATTTCTAAAACTTAGCATGCTGTTTGGTTTTGCCTAATTTTCTTTGATCACCAAGAAATCTGAGAACACTTTTCTTAAAAACTTTACAGACATACTTCCTGGGTCAATGCTGAACAGAATAGCATGTGAGAGTTGTTGATCATCCAGTAATCCTAATGATAAGGGGATAAGAAATTTCATATTTTGAGTACAAATTCTTTATTTGTGAAATGATGCCAGGAAAAGCTGGCAGGAGAGTAGGAAAATGATTCAGAGAAGAGGAAGTATAAATAAAAATGGCATTTTAACCCAGCTACCACTGGGGAACTCTGCAGAGCATGTGGCTCTGAGCTGTCCCACCCAAGGGGAAAGAGACTAGAATGTTGATCACTGACTCCCGTTGGTCATTGGGCAAGACCTGTTCCAATAGGATGCTAATTCTCTGATGCTTTGAAAACTGTAGCAAAATCATTCAGCAGGCTCTGGACACCAGAGAACACCTTACATAAGGAGATATGCACCCTGACTAGCCAGTGAATGACGTGTACACTAATGATAGGGTTAAAGGATATGGGTGTAGTCTTGACGCATATTTTTAAAAATATTTTTTTACTATTTGGTTTTGGGTTGCTTCTGTATTATGACTAATTAAATTATGGTATGTAAAGAATGGCACATCAAACATTACAAAGCCATCATATCAGTGATATTTATGAAGATTATGTATTAACAAGAAAATGCTTATTACGTAAATTTTTAAAGTAGAATCTGAATTATATATTCATATTATATATGTAATAGGTTTGTAGTTAAAATACATATAGGAAAATCTAAGAAGAAAATACAGTAAAAAATGTATAGTAGTTGTCTTTGGGTATTAAATTTTCTTCTACTTTTCAATACTATTTTTTTTATATTTCCTTAAATATGTAGGTATTCCTTTTATATTAAAAATAAAAAAATAAATTCAATTTTCAAGACTAGTTTAGAAATAAATTATAAATAAACAGTTTGAGAAACATGGTGATTATTTCCTTAGTGATAAGCTCTCATTGTCTTCCTCAGGCTGGTGTGTGACATTTGCACATCTGAGCAAGAGCACAAACAGAGGCCCATGAACATCTGAATGTTTAAAAGTTATAAATCAAACTTACAAGCCATTAAGTAAAACATATTTGTTGAATGAATATGTATTGATTTAAGACATTTTATTTAATCAAAATAAAATTTAAAATAATATTTGTTAATTAAAAACAAAAAGCAAAAATAATGCAAAGCCAGAAATGGTAAATTACTCTGTGTAGTAGATTTTTGAACCTTTTATCTATCTATCCAGATATCACTGAAGAACAAAAGCTAGTATAAGACACTGAGTGAGATCCTACACAAAAATCTTTTCCGACCTTCGGCCAGCATCTGTGTCCCTTGGATCTATCCTGATGAGAGTATTGAGTCCTTTATAACATTTCTGTTAAGTGCCTCAGTGAGAGATTAAGTAGGCTAAAATATCCAAGTCCCTGATTTTAGCCAAGAGTGGATACATTATTACTGTTTGGTCACTGACCTGCGGATGCTCTCAGTTGTCCAGCCATGCTAGACACAAGAGCATCCCCAATTCCACCAAGCTAATAAAAAGCCAGCCCTCTGCTTAACCCAACAGGTGGTAATCGTCCTGTGTAGACTCATATCTTCTTCTATCTGAGTATCAAGGAAATTTGATAATTTGATAATTTTTGGAGAGAGAAAACCATTTCACAGCACCATTTGAGGCAAGTAGTGCATAAACATTTAAGATGCTAATCATTTGGCAGCATTTTTCTCCTGGGCTATGAGGTAAGAATCCTGGGGTACCAGGGAGCTTGATACAGATTTCCCAATTGCTTCACATTGCCAGACACAAAGTTTCACGTAAGATATAGGGTCAGAAATGTCTCTTTCTGTGCTTCAGTAGCTTTATTTTTTCGAGACTATTCATGTAGAGAGAAGTTATTTCAAAGTGGCATTTTAAAAGAAAAAATGTGAATGCATTGTAAATAGCATTTAACTTCCTACAGAATAATAATATTGTTCAAACATGGTAATTATCTCAAACACTGAAAAAAAATCAGCAATCATTAAACAGGTCTCAATCTTTTGATATTAAATAGATGGGCAAGATCCAAATAGCATCAAAAATAATAAAAATCTTTCATAGTTGGCATAACATTTTTTGTTGTATCAATATTTCAAAATTCTACAAACAATTACAAAAATCAAAGTAACAAATTATAAACACTTAAGCTTGAAAAAAGCATGAAAAGAATTACTACATATCCACAATAATGGGAATGAAAATGAGGGTCAGCCTACATATTTTTCACACAACATTATTTGTTCTCTGGGTTTTCTATATCATCAAAATCAGAATAAATGAAGTCAAGAACATTTCTGATTATTGCGAAGAAATTACTTTAGGGTGTCCAATTTTCTGTTGTTTTTATTTTAAGCAAATAAAAAGAATTTGTTCTGTTTCTTCCATTCTAAGGTTGTTTTCAACTATATGTACTGTACAGTGTTTGCAATGAAGTGTCTAGTCTATCAAATATGTAAATGTTTATTTTAATTTAATGTGGTATTTAATTCAATTAAGAGTTCCATGTAAGGGTGAGCTGATTTATGAATCTATTCTGATGCTTGCGCATTTCTTGTTATTTTTGGTTTCAGTATGTTATATAAGGCAAGTCTTTTAAAACCTTATATACAATTATTACTTAGGAAATTTAAGTTTCACATACAATTCAGATCATGATAGATCTTACTGTTTTGAACATCACAAAATTCTTTGAGATTCTGATGAAATCTATGTGGATCAATGGCTCATTCTTCTGGATTATGTACAATAAATGACAAAAATAATATATGCAATTTTTGGGGATCTGTGCCCTTTTAACTGAGTTCAGAGACTTCAATTAAAAAACTCTAGTTTATTTTTCTCTTTTTGTGTAGTGATTGGAAATTTGAAATAAGCAAAGAGGAAAAACAAGTGAGATGTTAAGTTTGAAAGATGATAATAACTTCAAATGCAAGCACTTCAGTTTCCTCTTTGGCAAAATAAGGTGATTGAATAAGATGATCTTGGAATCCATTTCACCTCTGACATTCTGTAATTATATATAACAATTATAATGATGACAACAATAATTTCTTTAAAACAACCATTTTCAAGCTGTGCTATCAAGCTATAGGGGTATTTGAAGTTACTTAAGAGCCATCATATAGGGAGTGAAGACTCTCAATCAATAAACTGGATTTAAAATGGCTCAGACCCTAGCCGGAACAGGTCCTCTAGAATTTAATATATTAGGCATATGTGTTAATTCATTTAAAGAATATGGAGATATATAAATACGTATGTATATATGTATGCATCTGTATATGTATATATTTATGTATGTATACATGTGTATGTATGTGTGTGTATAAAACTATAGATCAGTACTGTCCAGTAGATTTCTCTGCATTATTGAATATGTTATAGTGTTTTATAATGTGTGTTGTTCAGTATGGTAACCACTAGCCACACGTGACTATTGAGCACTTGAATTGTGGCCAATGAGATTAAGGAACTGAATTTCTAGTTTTATTTAATTTTAGTTTAATTAGCTACTTGTGCACTTGTGCCTAGTTTCTAAGATGTTGGACAGGACAACTATAAAAATTGTAGAGCTAAATAAACTGGCTGCAATTTCTCATTATTAGTAATCTTTAAATATCAGTTAATGACTAATTAAAAGAATTGTTTTAGAGGCAATTAAAGCACCAAATGGAAAGACTGAGTTACTAACATCTGTGACTCTCAGCTCTGTCAAGTGAGGACAGTAATTCCAATCTCACAGAATTGCCATGAGATTAAAGAAAATAACATGCATGACGTTCCTAACATAGTGCCTGGCCCATGTAACTGATCTTCAACAAATGTTATTTCACCTCTATCTGTGCTTACATAATATGTGATTGGGGCCATGTTTATTTCATCTTTTGAGAGGTACAGGTAAAATAAGTCCTTAGTATTGAGGATGGAAAAACTAAAAAAAAATCATGACACAAATGCTGTTAAACTAGAGTTTTACTTCTCCAAATGTGTCCTTTAATTTGGTGGCTAACTGTCCATGTATAACCCAACACTGCAGGAGCAAGGCGATGGAGGGTAAATATTTAACATTATAGCTTAATTTAAATGATGCCGATTTGAATCTTGCAAATACAGCCATTGCCACTAGCAAGACCATTGCCATCAACTCTGACTGTGCCTTGGCATTGAGTATCTATAAACCTGTGCAAGTGCTTAAGTGGACATGCAACTCCTCCCGTGATATGATGTCTTCTCCAGCAGGAATATATTATCTATTGAGAAGTAAACTGATTTCTCAGGAAGAGAGTTCATTTGAACAGCTTTGTGATAGCCACCAGCCAGAATTAATCCTAGTGCCTTTGTCTCTCTATATATTCAAAAAAGATATTTATTGGCAAACTTCTCAGTAAGAACCAATAAAGGGAGAGTCTATTTTCTATTAAATAATAAATTTAGTGCTCAAAGCAAGCCCTGATACAGACAAGCATTAGAATTGAACATATATATTTCCAGGTTATGTATATTTTCCTTTGCTTCTTGACACTAAATTTCAATTCATGGGTTTCTACCCTAAACAAGCTTAAGAGAAAGTAGTTGTTTAAAAGTTTTAGTCCAGAAAATATATTCTGCCATTTCATGAAAAACCTAAATTTCACTGTAGTTGAAAATCATAAGCCTAAAATATAATTTTGTGTTAAAGTAGTTATATACTTCTTTCCTAGGTAAGAATTGTCATTTCTATATTTCTTTGGAGAAGTCCAAAACCTAAGTTACATATATCTCCTCCTGTGGGACTCCCTTTGAAGCCCTGTGGCACAAAACAAATTTATTTGATGACTCTCAATGGATTCACAAGACATTTTACTGGCTTAACAAAAGAATATTTATATACTATGCTTTTCAGGGGACTAATAAAGTTCTGGACTTATTTACCATTAAAGATATATTAGTAATTAGTAGCCTATTTACAGATTCAGACCCTCATTGACATTTGGAGAGGTGTGTCTATGCAGACAGATCCAATTGACTTCAAAATGCAAAATGGCCCCACAGTGAATTATAAACCTCACCTCCTCTGCTAAGATGAGTTTTATGTAAACATCTCGGGCATCAGCTGAGAAGGCCTGACCTGCAGGGAACCTGCCTAATTTTGATGCCCTACAAAACTACATAATGCAAAGCCCTTCGCTTGTTCTAAAAATAGTGAATATAATTAGTCTTGAAAATCAATGTTTCCACTTATCAGGATGACAAAATAACTTGTTAAATAGCATGCTTAATTTACATATCCAAGAGTCAACAAAAGCTTCATCTACTATTTATTTGATTATATCCTTTTAGGAGGAAAAAAATATAGTTCATTGGCCAGCTGCCACTCTCCAAAATATAGGAGGCAATTAGAACTATACTGTTGTCATGTTTCTATAGCAAAATACAGTCTGCTTTCAGAGAAAATATGCCATTATCTTATCTGGAGCCTTTTTATTCATAATTATTATGAAATTTATGCCTATAGATGAAAATGAATTTTAAAAATGAGTAAATTGAAAATGAATTTCAGTAGCAATATCTTGTGATTAACTTACAGAATTAAAAAAATAGTATATACATATGGATATATGTAAATCCTCTTTGTGTCTAATAAATGACAAAAATAAAATGTTCTTTTTAAACACACTTAATACCATTGACATATCTTTAACTAATTATTTTCAAGTCATATGAAACCATATTATTTAAAGAATTTCACTAATACTGGAATTGCACCATTATTAAAATGTTTTGGAGAACAAAAACAACAAAATTATATTGAATTTATGAGAAAATATAAAAAATAAATTAATGGCTTAATTTAGATGTCTATTAATTCATATGTCTACATTCATCTTTGGATGGGGTTCAGTATTATTTTTTATTTTTAAACAAAGTTCCTATTCATATCCCCTTATAAAACAAAGCCATATTAATCTGTTTTTCAACATCATATTATGTTCAGTTGACACAAATCTTTTGAAGTTTATAATTCTTCCACAGTCATCTGTGGAAGAACATCCACAGAATATTGCATGCGTTTCAAAATATGGCAATTTTTCCATAACAGATATATTTGTCAAGGACCTGGAACACTTCAAATCATTGACACCAGTGCATTCTTTTCTTGAGGAATTTGAGAAGGAAGTTCATCATAGGAAATTAGCTTTAATAGCTAATTAGACACACTTTCCCAAATGCCAATAAAGGTTTGCATCTGTAAACAGGCTACTAATCATTAACATTTTACTGCTAAGGTAAAATAAGTCCAGATTAGTCCTCCGAAAAGCATAGTACACAAATATTATTTTGTTAAGACAGTAAAATGTCTTTTGAGTCTATTGAGAGTCATCAAACAAATTTGTTTTGTGCTAAAGGGCTTCAGAGAGAGTCCCCACAGTAGGAGATATAACTTAGGTTTTGGAATTCGGGAAGCAAGTTCATCACATGAAATTAGCTTTAATAGCATGACCTTAGAATCCAGAATGATGATTTTCAGCATCAAAATAAAATAGCGTCCTAATATTTTAAAGGAGTGCTATTTAAGATAAAAACGTGAATTTAATTGCCTTTAAAATTACATTTGAAATCAATAAATATTTGTTGAATAAATGCATCGATGCTATCCTATGGTGTTTTAGATACTATGCTAAGGACTGAAAAGCCAGTGATAAATAAGACCCAAATGCTCATCTCCCTTACAAAGCTTACATTTTAACAAGGAATAGAGAAGATCAAAAATTCATAAATCATTTACTATAAGGGGAATAGGGCACCTTGAAAGTAGCTGGTAGAATGAGCTGGGCTTGTCCAGAGGTCCTTTGAATTTTCTCTAAGAGTCTTAATATAAGCTAAAACCTGAAAGATGAGTAGGAGTTGAGGAAATACACTTATTTTACTCTTGCTTCCCTTGGTTTAGGTAATTTTTAAAAAATGTTTTAAATTTTTAGTTATTTTATTTTTAGGTTAAATTATCATTTAGCTTACTTAGTAATACTAAAAGCTTAAGAGTACTTATGGATTATTTGAATTCATTAATTAAACATGATAAAATGTACTTAATATAAGAAGTTTGAAATTCTTTTTAAATACGATGTATATTACTAAAGTTATCACTTATTACAAGTTCCTGAAGAAAAGGAAAGGAATAAAAACATTTAAAAAGTAACTATTCTATAGCAAGCCTATCTTAGGAACTACGGCATCAGGATAAAGTAGCACAATGCAAATATTATTATTTTTATAAATATATACTATTTATACGTAATTTATACAGATAATAAATTATATCTTAAAGTTGTAATATAATATATGATACAAATATTATTCCTATTTTAAAGGCACAAGTAAATAACTCTTCACAGATCACATGGATAGGAATTGGAGTAACAAGCCAAGAAATGAGGACAAATTATCCATTTCTATTATACTTAAGCAGTCAGCCTCATGTATGGAATTATTTTCACTTTATGCATGGTTCTGTGTTGTTTGATAAGAAATTACAAGTGAGTTACAAATCTATTATTCTGCACATTATTCTACTTATTATGATTGTCCTTATATCACAAATATTTAATTTATTTTATCAACAATTAGAAAGTGCAGACTACATCAAGCCTTGAGCACAAAAGTAATCTAAGCCCAAATAATTTGTCCACAGGAGTTCACAATTTGGACACATAATAAATATATACACAGTTCAGGAATCAGCAAAAACTTTTGTATTTATGATCTCATTTAATCCTGAAAAAATGGGAGGTAAAATGGAGAGATATTATTATCACATTAATTTTTTAAAAGAAGAATTTCACAACTTCCCTATTACCATTCATTTTGTAAATTATAGAAATGGACAATGTGGCCACAGGTTATAGGAAATCACAAAGCTAAACAAAAAGCACTTTAGTTAGGTCCCCAAATCATAGCGAACTATAGAATTCTTGGTAAAAAATAGAGTAGCTAGAATTTTTAGTTAAAATTTCTATTGAGATAATTATTGCTAATGCAGCTTCTTTGAATTCCCCACCAAAGAAACAATTAAGACCGGGGAAAAAAGATGAACATTAATCTAAGAGTGGCAATTAGCTATCACCAACATCTGGGGCTGAAGGAGAAATTCATTAATTATAACATGTGTGGATCCCAATTAACAATCATAATCAGAAGTTATCATTCATTTATTCATTTATTATTAAGTGTTTACCGTAAGCCAGACATTTTGTTC
This sequence comes from Cheirogaleus medius, assembly GCA_008086735.1. Classification (NCBI taxonomy): domain Eukaryota; kingdom Metazoa; phylum Chordata; class Mammalia; order Primates; family Cheirogaleidae; genus Cheirogaleus; species Cheirogaleus medius. Next base: position 41,858,469 of record VBSM01003157.1, read on the forward strand.
TTCTTGAAAGAAAATTAGTAGTATGATTCAGCTTTTTATCTCTACTATTCTGTCTCTGGCTTACAAAAACATAGTATCTATGTGAAGCAGAAAACTGGGCAATTTGTCCTTTCTGAGTTGGTCAATGTGAATACAGTCATTTCAACTTCCTGGAGATGCTACAACCCAAAAACAGAAGGGCAAAGAGTTTAATACTCTTTGGGTGTCTGCATGCATTGTAGTGGGAGAGAAGAAACAAACACTCATCCTAACATGGAAGCTGAAATATCAGGAATAATTGACCAGAAGCAGAAGAAAGTGCTTGGCATTCTTAGGTTTGATTTTGTTCTCTACTGGTTCATATCATCACAAAACAAGCAATCCAATAGGAGATAATATTTCCACCCAACAAAGTTTAAGAAATTATACTCTCACTAGTCTAATTTAGCCTTGTGATATATTCTAAATTAAGGCCACACGGTTTAGTTCTACCATTTACAAATAAAAATTATAACAGGTGCACAACCATTCTTTTTTCTGTAATGAAATGCTTGGTCGATTCTAGCAACACCCAAGTGAACATGAGCAGGGGAAAGGGGAATTTATGCACCCTGATTGTACCACATCTCAACAGATTGATTCTTACTCTAGAATAAGTAAATATGTAAAATACCCTGGTGTTCTGCTTCTGCTTAGGATGCAGAAAACTTCAAGTGAATATCACTTTCAAACTAACAATCAAAGAAAAAGCCAGATAATCTACAAAATCATAACTTTTATTGAACCCATGAGAGAGCTAAAGTTACAAGTCAACCAAGTAAGCTGAATTTTAGAGAGGGATAATTCTCTCTAGTGAGAAATGGGACAAAGGAACTATCTCTTTCACCTGAGACGGAGAATAGAAGAACGATGTGGATGCCATACAAACAAGTATGAAAAAAACATTGGCTGAATTGTAACACATCTTGAAAAAAACAAGTGTGGGCTAGCAAGTCAGGTTAGAATAGCTAGAATCCCCAGACTCAAGGGGGTTTATATTCACTTACTATGTTTCTTACATGGGACTCCTGTAGTTGCTCATTAGAAAAAGAAGGGTATAATACGAAGGACACTGAAGAGACCTCTTTTGGTCACACAGGTGTGGAGGAGGTAATCAACTGCTGCTCAGGTACAAACACAAGACTCTGCTAAATATAATCACTGTCTACTATGAAACAAAACCCTTAAAACCCTGGGGTATCAACAGCAATCACTCGATCTCCAGGGCTCAGTAAAAAATTAATTCATTCTGGGAAAGGAATAGAAGCAAAAACACCCTTGTCTTTGGATGAGAGGCAATAACACTGTCTTATATTCAGGAGACAGGCAAAGACCAATTGTGTCTAGATAAGAGGTAGATGCGATAACCTTCTGCATATGCAAAGGGGACAGGAAACCATAGTGGGCTCAGAATTCTGCATCAGTATCAAACTGGGTTCAGCTACCACTGGAAGAGGAATAGGAAACACTTTCAGGCCAAGACATATCACAGATACATGTGTGGCAATGCTAAGAAAGTCCCATGCCCAAGGATTAGATATGCAGAACCTGCCGAGGGTGAAGGCTGACCAGGACAATAGAAAGCCCAATCTGCCTCCACAGCAATCTCAGCTCTAAGCAAAATATAATAAAAGCAGTCCATCCCTGGAGAAGGAAGACTAGCATCTGGAAAACGACTCCCTCTGTAGGTGTGCAAGGACTGCTGGAAGCTGGGTGGAGCAGGAAAGCTGAGAAAAGCCCTCTAGTATGCCAAGCCCCAATCTAGCACAAGTGAGAGCAGACAGTTGGCTGGAGGCATCTGAAGTAGGTAGGGAACTGGACCTAACGATAGCTTCATTGGATCCCAAGCACAATCAACTCCTGATTCTGTTGTAATGAATTGCAGCTCTCTAATATATGTCTGGCTGATTTTAATATCTGTTATTTACATTTAGTTTTCAGCAGTTTGATTATGATATGCCAATATGTTTTTCTTTTTCTTTGATTCTGCCAAGGTTTTTGCTGATATTCTTGGATCTGCGTGTAAATGTTTTTCCTCCATTTTAAAAAGTCCTCCATTATTTACTATTCAAATATATTTTTTTTTCTGCATACTTTTTCTCTCTTTTTTTTCCTGGGAATCTAATTACAAGAATGTTATACTGCAAACTATTGTATAGCAGATATGCCCCTTTCTGTATTTTTAAACTCTATTTTTACTTTTTTATTTTAGTTTGCATTGACCAAACTTCAAGTACACTAATTCTAAGTAGCCTCCTGTTTTGTCCACCAATACATTCTTCATATTTGATATTATGTTTATCATTTCTAGCATTTCTATATGGGTCTTTTTTTACAGTTGCACATGTCTGCTGGAATGACTATCTCTTCTTGTATGGAATCTACTTCTTCCAATGGACTTTGGCATTTTTTTCTCATAGTTGTTTGAAATCACTGTTTTATAAGTTCAACAACACTGTCTTTTCTCGGTCTGCTTCTATAGCCTATTCTCTGTCTTACCTGTATGTCATATTTTCTAATTTTTTGTGTGCATGTTTAGTAATCTGTGATTATGTGCCAGAGTTTTCATATAAAAACATAGGTATTAATTAATATTTACTTCCTGCACATCTATTCTTCTGTTGAGCTTTGGGGGTGGATGGAGGGTTAATTTGATCTGTAGTTTATCTGGATCTGGTCTTTCTTACCCATTTAGTTTAATTCTGTTCACCACTAACTTCAGATTCGGTTTTGCCAGCGGCTTCTCCTTGGTTTGCAGACAGCCACTTCTTGCTGGGTCCTCACATGGCCTTTCCTCTGTGCAAACAGGTTCCTGGTGTCAGTTCCTCTCCTTATAAGGACAGCAGTCAAATTGGTTTAGAGCCCCACACTATGACCTCATTTAACCTTAATTATCTCTTTAAGGCCCTATCTCCAAAGATAGCCACAATGAGGATTAGGATTTCAACATATAAATTTTGAGGGATAGAATTCAGTACATAACAAATACCTTTTTGTATATTTCACTGTCCATTGGATATCTTTCTTTGGAAGTGCTAATTCAAGTGTTTTGACATTTTCCTATTGGGTTTTTTGCATTTCTCTTATTGATTTATATTTCTTTACATATTCTGCATATTTGCCCTTTTAAAATATATGTAATGCAAATATCTTCACCTTGTCTGTGGCTTGATTTTTCACTCCTGAATGCTATCTCTTGATAAACAGACATTTTCAATTTTAATGTAGTTAAATTCATCAACATTTTCATTTATGTTTGTTTTCTATTTAAGAAATATTTGCTTATCAAGTGAATGGGTTTCTCCTCTTCTTCTTAAAACTTTGTTTCATTTTCCACATTTACATCTGCATTCCATTTAGAATTGATTTATGCATACGATTTGAGGGAGGGGTCAAGGATAATGTTTTCTATGTGTCTATCCAATTGATTTAACAACATTTATTTTAAAAGACTATTATTTCCTTATTTCTCTGCAGTGTCATTTTGTCAAAAATCAGCTAGGGGCAAAGGGTCTTTCTTTAAACTTACGTTAATCTTGTAATGCACAGTTCTACCTAGGCATTTATTCAATTAGGTTACACCGAGTGTGTACCACAAAGACATACATGCTTGTTTCCCCATCTTTTTTCTGCATGCTACTTCAGTGATCTATAATAAACCTATAATAAAGTAAGTTGACACAAAGACTTACTGATTTGGGGGATAATTTATTGTTTAATTTGCTTTTCCTTTTTATTTTTCTGTAATGGTTTCAAGCTATCAATTAATAAAATTAAAATAATACAGTGGTAGTCAAAATTTAAAGGAAATTTTGTAGAATAAATAATAACAAATGATGCTTGGAATTCATTCAGACGTAAGTTTTTTATCTGGATAGTCAAGCAAACTTATTATTTTTACTGCTTTTTCCACTTGCATTCAAACTATTATTCATGGCAATTAGAAGAGAATGCAGTTTAAATATATACAAATTATAGACAAGATAAAATATTTTATAGTGGTGTCATTACCACTTATATTCCCTAATTCAGTTATGCAGAAAATTATTGGTAATTATTTTGAAATTTGGTATCTAATTTATCAGTCATGAAACACATTCTTTCAACTACCAGCACTTCACAATTGATTTGCATTTTACTTTACACACTTTAATATGTGAAAAGAAATTTGAAATGAGAAATAACCAGATCAAAGACTGTATAGAAGATAGGGGGATATTGTTAGGATATTAAACAAAACCCTTTCTAGGCTGGTTTTCTTCCAAATATGCTGACCTACTTGTGCATATAAATGTATAATATCCCATTTGGATATAGTATCATTCACAACTCATAAACATGAATATAATTTGGCTAAATAAGAATTGTCAAGTCATTCTTTTCCTCCTAAGAGTAATAATTTCTTCACTTAATAAAAATAAACACTTAACAGAAATTATTGTCTACACTAGATGATAAACCTAATCTAGGGGGCAACAAGTTTTGACTAGCTGAAAAGATTAGGGAACAAAGAGGATGGTCAATCAAAGGCAAGATTTGGGTTTGAACTGATTGCATTTTGGAAAAAGTTAAACTTGTAGTATATCCAGACCTAGAGACAGTGGGGAAATATTATCTTTAGAATGCTTGTAGGATATATCTGGACTAGAAGCTGAAACCAGTATGACTGTTGATTCAATCTAGGCTCTGAGTTGATTCAACGTACTCTTATTATTTAATTAGTAAATATTCTACACCTAGCTTGTCCTTGTAAGAACAGCCTTTACTGACTTAAGTTGCAGCAATATGAACACAGAAGTAGTAGGCATTTAAATATGTCACCACTGAAGCAAGAATTTCCTTTGGCTGAATAAGCTAGACAAATGGTATTTTGAAAAATAAACCACATTATCTAAATATTACCAAATTTTAAAACTCTTTTTATTTTAACAACAAAAACAACAACAAATATGCCAATCAATGCAAGATTTGTTGGGTAAAAAGTCTTGTGTATGGGAGTGGAGATACTGCCTGTACAGCATTCAAAAGTATAAAATTTGGTACTCATCACTATAATAACACAAATTCCAGTTCTCCTTAAAAGTACTACCAAGGCATCTTTTTTACCAAAACATGAATTTCTGAATATGGTTTGAATAAAACAAGCCATAATTTAGCATTCATAAATATTTTTGCCATTTCAGAATTCTCATTATAATGGTGCTTATAGCTATTGATTTTAATTTTCATTTATTATATTCCTGTCTGGAGAGGGTGATATTCTTGGTAACATAAATAGGAATCAATTAATGAGTCTAAGTCCTCTAGTTGGTAGTCATCTGAGATCAATAATTCTAACATTTACAGATGTGGAAAGGATTACCTGAACATGAGCAAACATGTACAACAACATCAAAACCTCATTAATTTGGCCATAACCTTCAGAATGTATCATTATTTGACTTACTGTTTACTTTTGATGAATAAATCCTTCCTCACAGAGCTAAGTGTATAGACTAAATAATTCAGGGACTATTATATTTACAAGCCCTTTAGACATTAATTTACATAAATGGTGCACATAACAATAGTTAATCCATAATAATTTTTTTAAATGAGAAATTGTAACTTTTCTTCTCCAAAAATGCAAGATTTCTTCAATATTAAAATAACTATCCCTAATCTTATGATATCTGCTGGAACATATCGTATTTCAACCCTCTTTTACATGGGAAACTGTTTTGAGCTTTGTCTTAGTTTTGCCATTGGTTCTCCAAGAACTTATGCACAGTTATTTGGGAGGAAATGGGAGAGTGAGACATGGAAGAAAGGCCAATAGAAAGAAAATTATGTCGGAAATGTTTTTATATTCAACCTTATTTTGAAAATTATCTTTGCTAAGTGTAGAATTCTAAGGTGTCAATTTTTGTCCTTCAGCATTGTATAGATGGCACACCTCTGTCTCATGGCCTCCACTGTTTCCAACTAGAAATCTGCTTTCATTCTCATCTTTGTTTTTCTGTGCATATATATAATTGTTTTTAAAAACTTTTATTTTTATCCCGTGTCTTAAGCAATTTGATTATGATGTGCTTGGTGTGCTTTCCTCCATGTGTCTCGTGCTTAGGGATACTGAGCTCCTAGGATATGTGGATTTGCAAGTTTTATCAAATTTTCACAAAAATAGCTATAATCTCTTCAAATATATTTTCTTCTCCCTCCCTTTGAGTCTTTCAATTACATATAAATTACAGAACTTGATATTACCTTACAGAGCATGTGTGTTCTCAATACAGACAACTGGGTTTCTCCCTATTCTCTTCATCATCTTCCAGGCTGAGGGTGACTGCTACACTCCTCCCGATTTCCCGCTTTTCTGGGGTCTAGGCCTGGAAACGGCCCCCAATTAGCATGCTTTAGCAACCACCGGCCTCAGCTTATGTATTTGTTTTCTTTCAGTCATCCTTTGCTGTCTAAAGTTTACTGTCTTGAAATACCATTGTTTCAATTTTTTGCTTTGTTTCAATTTTAATTGCTTCACATGGGATGGTATATACATTTCTAAGAGTTTAAGGAAAAAAATAGTATATTTACTTATATATTAAATATTTTTAGTGATTTTAATTACTTCTTGCAGACACAGTTTATTTCATGTACTATTTTCCTTTAATCTAAGAAATTTTTATTTTTTATTTTTATAATGCAATTTTGTGATGAGTTCTCTCAACTTTTAATTAACTGAAAATGTCTTTAGCTCTCTTTTTCAAAGATGTTTTCATTAGGTATAGAATTGATTTGATTGGTTTTTCTTTCAGCACTCAATTTAAAATAAGACTGAAAAAAGAAAAAAAAACAAATAAAGGACATATATAAAACAAATAGCACAATGGTATATTTAAACTCAACTGTAATCATAATCATATTAAATGTATATATCTCAGTACCTCAATATAAAAGGTAGAGTGGAGATTTTCACATTGGATATAAAAATAAGACCCAACTATGTGCTATCTTTAAGAAATTACTTTAAATGTAATGATATAAGTAGATTAAAGGTAAAAGAGGGGGAAAGATATACCATGCTAACACTAATCAAAAGACACCTGGAGTAACTAATACCGGCCAAAGTAGATTTTAAACAACAATTATTAAAAAGTGAAAAGAAAATCACTTCATAATGATAAAAGGTTAAGTGATTATAACAATGATAAACATTTATGCATCTAATAACAGAGATACAAAATATACAAAGAAACTAATACAAATTCCAATACACATCTTTCATAATCGGTGAAACAATTAGACAGTAGACCATTTAGTATACAAAAACTGAACAGTACAGGCAACTGACCTGTCCTAATTGACAATTATAGAACACTGACCAATGACACCAGAATACACATTCTTTTCAAGTGTACATGAAATGTTTACAAAGACTGACCATGGTTTGGGCATAAAACAAGACTCAATAAACTTAAATTGATCCAAATAATACAAAGCATGTTCTCTGTTCAAATTGAATTAAATTATAAATCAATTATGTAAATATATGTAGAGAACATTTATGTAGAAAAATATTTGGAAGCTAATTAGTACAATTCAAATAAACCACAGTTCAAAGAAGAAATCAAAAGGAAAATTTGAAATGTTTAAATTATAAGAAATTGAAAACACTACATGTCAAAATTTATAGTATATCACTACTCAGAGATAAATTCAAAGCACAAAATCTGTGTATATAAAAGAAATAATCTCTATTTTTACCTTAATAGGGAAAGAGTACAACAAAAAAATTGAAGGAAGCAAAAGAAATAATAAACAATAGAAATTAATAAAATAGAAAAAAGCAATTGAGAAAATCAATTAAATAACAAATAGTTCATTGAAAATATAAATGCATGATCAACCTCTCATCAGGCTGATCAGGAAAAAATAAAAACCCATAAATCAGCAATATTGGTATTGAAAGAGTTGACATCATCACGAATCTACGGAAAGGATAATTCTACTGAAAGGTTAATAAGGTCTAAGAGCATATTATAAAAAACTTTATGCCAAATTAGGCAAAATAGTCAAAGTACTTAAAATACAGAAAGTACCAAAGTGCATTTTCAAAGAGAGAGCACATCCAGAGTGGTAAAATAACGACCTGTAAAATTCTGTTTCTCCGTGGAAGCAGTGACAGCACTCGGGAAAAATGTCAAAATAAACTTTTTCAAAATTTTGGAAATTAACCAAAGGCTTGCAACAATCTGAAAAGCAAATATTAAAGAAAATTGTTGAATTAATTGAATAATTGTAAGTCTGATTAATACTAAATAAGAACCTTTATTAGACAAAATTGTGCTTCATGCTTACCAGTATGAGTACTAATAGTATTCCAATGTAATTTAATCCAGCATGTAATTTATAAGGAGATATTATAGGAAAGATCTTGAGCTAAGCACTGACAGCAAGAGCAAAGAATAAATACTCACCAAGAGTGTGCATCTTTCAATGGACCACAAACAGTAGAAATTTTGTAATTTCAGTACAAAAAAAGAGACTGATTCTAAGGTTACTGAAAGCTTCATTAGTAGATGACATTTGAAGCAGATTATGAGAGCTATAAAACATTCTTGTGACTTAAGTATGAAGAATTAGAGGAAGGAGGAACTACTTTAAAACTGAAAGAATATCATAAACAAATCAAAAAAATTAAAGTAGATTTTCAATGTTTTATTGAATAAGTAAGCTGGAATTATATTTCTTGCATTAAAATAAGTATTGGACAGTAATATACACATACTAAGTACTATACTGGTCGTTGAGAAATATTCTGAAGAATAAATTGCAATCCTACTTATTCAAGTTGCTTACCATCTACATAAACACAAGTAAGCTGCAAATATCTAGATGCTGTAGAAAAGTGATCTTTCAAAAGGACATAGAGGAATAGAGAACAGTAAAGGGATCCCAGAAAAATTAAAGTCTAATTAAAGCTAACATCCGGGATGAGAGAGCAGGAGTTCAAGTTGATTCAGTTTCTGGCTTGAGTGAAATTTTAGATGACAGACAACACCATCTGTGAAAGTTTTTGATTTATGCTTTCACTTCAACCACAGGATTCTTAGCTCTGAGGGGCTAGAGGGAGGAGCGGACACACTTCTTTCAAGGTAATTGAAATTAGAATTGCTTTCACTTTTCCTTACTACAGCTAAGAAAAACAGAAGTCAAGCAATTACTCATAATTAAACATACACCATAATTTAGCATAAAGGACCAGGGAGAAGGAGGGTCAACAAGTGGTTCATGAAGCTGTAGGTAACAGAGCTTGCTGCTACACCTGTGTGGCCCAAAAGAGCTTGGCCATCAGGGAGGCTGGGCTTCCCGGAGGGTGGACCATGGCATGAATGAGAGGCACCTGATGCCTGAATGGGCACTCAACGACTTTCTCAACAACTTCCAACCAGCTTCTTGGTCATGTCAGACATTTAATGCCCCAATTCAGGTTATTTTAAGTGTGCATCTTGGATGTCAGGACAAGCACTGTTATAATCATTATTTAATTTGGGGAGGTTTACATGTCTGGTACTCTCTGTCTTATCGAAGGGCAGGCTGGGCTCACCATAGTCAGTCTGGGCAACTCAATTCTTCAGTATTGTATCTTTGGATGCAAGATTAAAACTTAATATGACGCTCAAATACACACAGGCCAATATAATTATGTACCAATAAAAGGGGTGTGGTATAGCCAGTTCCTTTGCCAAAAGAAGCCCATTCAACCTGATTTTTTTACACTGCTAAGTGTAGAGTGCCAACATGAATTGGTAGTGAATGCAGGAGGAATTAAAATTGGAATTAAAACTGGAATTTAGCTTCAGTCATATTGATTTGTATTACCTGTTGAACAGCCAAGAAATAATCTTTTGAAAATACATATAAATGCTCCTTGACTAACTAGTGGGCTACATAATGATAAAATCATCATAAGCCAAAAATACCATGAGGTGAAAATGCACTTAATTACCCTGTTAAACCCATCATAAAGTCTAAAACCTATAAGTCGAAACATCATTAAGTCAGGACCATATGTTTATATGTATATATGTGTATATGTGTATGTATATGTATGTATACAGAGCTATAGATTGCGGAATGATTGGCATTTTTAAGGTAATTAGTGTCATGCGAGTAGCCTTATCCACAAATGAGCGCAGCACATGTATAATGAATGTGGAGGTGACTGGGTATCTGGGGGAAGCAGTTGGGTTATGATCACTTCTGCTCTTTTCTGAGAGTCATTAAAATATCTTGCAAATTTCACACCACTTTCAGATGCTAAAAATCAAACCAACTGCAAAAAGTGTAAGATATTTTTAAATGATCAGATTATCTAATTTTTACAAAACTGGTTCAAGTTCAGATTAATTCCAGACAATTTAGAAAAATAACTTCAATTGTTTAATTTGTAGAAATCTTTTTTCAAAACATTTTATTTTATTCTATCAGATACTAGAATATAAACTAACTGCTAATAAATATTCTTTAAAATAACAGACCAAACAAAATCTTACAATGGCTATTTAATTAAGGACATTCATTTTTATCTAATGATGTAATAATACATATAAAAAATTTATCCACATTTGATTAAAATGTTCTCAAAACCTGATTTTTTTTAGTAAATCCTATTTTTTCTCTATAAAAATTCTAACACGTCAAATGATATACACATTTGGAATTTTATTTTACTCATCTTTAACCTGTAATTTTAGCAAACAAAATTTCCATAAAAATGATATTGCTAAAATAATATATTACTTAAGTTCATAAATTTGTGTACCTCATGGGAAGACTGTATTAAAAAATCTCTGTGGCAATACTTGCTTCTGAAAGAATGACATATTTAGATTTGGAGAACAAGCTTCAAAATGCAATTCAAACATCAATGAATTTTTTTTCAAAAGAAGGTGTTTCAAACATCTTTTTTTGGTAAAATCAAACAAGATCTAAGAAAAATCAAAACTCTAAATGTACAGAGTAAGTTGAAGTTGTACCGAGAAGAAATTATTAATCACCAATGACAGCTTTTGACAACATAAAAATTTTTAAACTTTCATTGGACTCTTGTCTGTATGATCAACTTATATGCAAAACATAATTCCAAAGTCATCCATGGAGTTGTCAGAGTGAAGTCTGTATACTTTGAAATGTAGGTTATAAAATGAATATCTATGAATGTCTTTTAGGATTAAATTAGAGGAAAATTTTTTATAAATCTTTTGTGATTTGGGGAGGCAGTGAGAATTTGCAATTTTAAGACAATTACTAGAGACACACTGAAATAAATTATTATAGCCAAAAGCAAATTTTAAAGTGATTTTTTACCTAAAGAATCCTGGACACAGAAAGCTTCTTAATGCCTGTGGAAGTCTGTTTTTTGGTGTTGTACAGAAAAGAAGCTACTTTTACTGGCAAAAGCGACTACAAAAAGTGTGAAAAGACATGGCTCCTAACTCCAAAGAGTTTTTCTGTTATATGTAACTCCCAAAGTGCCTAGTCCATTATAAATCAGATTCCTCATTAATAAGCAGTAGCTAAACCAAAATACTCTCGTGACAATTAAATGAGATCATGTTTATGCAACATTAAGTTTTGCCTGTCAATAAAAGCAGGCTGCTATGATTTGCAATGATTTTAGAAACCTCTACAAAAGAACTGCTTAGACAAATACTGTTAAATAGAAATATTTCAACCAAATATTGAATTTAAAATTTTTAGTAGCCACATTAAAAAGTATAAAAAAATGGAGAGATTTAAGAGTATAGTTCATTTAATTTTGGACAGTACATCCAAAGTCATTTCAACATGTAATCAATATACAAATTATTAACTTGATATTTTACCTTTTTTTTTTTTTAAAGAGACACTCTTACTCTGTTGCCCAGGCTGGAATGCAGTGGAATGATCATAGCTCACTGCAGCCTTGAACTCCTGGGCTCAAGTCATCCTTCTGACTTAGCCTGCCATGTAGCTAGGACTACAGGGATGCACCATCACTCCCAGCTAATTAAAAAAATATATGTAGAGATGTGGTCTTGCTACTTTACTCAAGCTGGTCTTGACCTCCTGATCTCAGGTGATCCTCCTGTCTGGGCCTCCCAGAGTGCTGGGCTAACAGGTGTGAACCATCACACCTGGCAATATGTTTTTTAAAAGTTTTTTTTAAATTTTTTTTATTTCTGCATATTACGGGGATACAAATGTATAGGTTATGTATATTGCCCTTGCCCCACCTGAGTCAGAGCTTCCAGCATGTCCATCCCCCAGATGGTGCACACCATACCCATTACATGTGTATATACCCATCCCCTCCTTCCCCCTCCCATCTTCCCAACACTTGATGAATGCTATTACTATATATGCACTTAAGTGTTGATCAGTTAATACCAATTTGATGGTGAGTACATGTGGTGCTTATTTTTCCATTCTTGGAATACTTCACTTAGTAGAATGGGTTCCAGATCTATCCAGGATAGTACAAGAGGAGCTATATCACCATTGTTTTTTGTGGCTGAGTAGAGCCATGGTATACATATACCACATTTTATTAATCCAGTCATGTATTGATGGGCACTTGGGTTGTTTCCACATCTTTGCAATTGTGAATTGTGCTGCTATGAACATTCGAGTGCAAGTGTCTTTTTTATAAAATGTATTTTTGTTCTTTGAGTAAATACCCAGTAGTGAGATTGCTGGATCAACCTGGATGGAACTGAAGACCATTCTTCTAAGTGAAGTATCTCAGGAATGGAAAAACAAACACCACAGTTACCCACTACTAAAATGGAACTAGTGGATCAAAATTTATGTGCATATATGAAAGTAAAATTTAATAGAAATCAAGCAGGCAGGAGGGGGGAGGAAGGAATGGGTAAATTTACACCTAACGGGTACAATGCACACTGAGTAATGGACACACTCATAACTTCAACTCAAACTGTACAAAAGCAAATTATGTAACCAAAACGTTTGTACCCCTATAACATTCTGAAATAAAAAGAAAAAGAAATGAAACTTGAGTTTTTTGGATTGGAACTAGCAGTGTCACTGTGAAGTCCTGAGTTTTGATAGATAGATAGAGTGATAGATATTCAAAGAGTCTAAAGAGACATAAAATTAAGTGCAATGCTTAATCCTGGATTGAATCATTCTTCAAAAATTGATATAACTGGAACAGTTGGCAACTTGAATGGGGTATTCGGATGAAAAGAATATAAATTTTCTGAAAACTTATAATTATTTCAAAATAAAGTTTTAAAAATCATAAGAAATTTTATACAGGATCAACTCTCTTAATATTTTGAATATTATAATTTGAAATAGGCCAATATATCCAACTTAGTGTGTTTTAAAATATAGTTTTATATTTTACTATGTGATTACATGTTCTAATTATACAACTAATTCCTGTAAGCATACTTATAGAATTAAATGATATAATTACAGAGAGTAATTGCATAATTATTGTAATGACTTAATTATAGTAACTACTCAATTGCAAAACATTCAATGCACAAGTAAAACAACCAAATTAATTGCTTTAATAAAATATCTCCTTAAAAGCCATTTTGAATTTTAAATAAAAATTTCATTTAGAGTTTAACTGTGGCATATTTTTAAAACCATAAGATACAAATATAAATTTTAAATATGTTTAGTTCTTCATATATATTTACCATTTAAAAATACAGACCTATTCAAGCAAAATATTGACCATTATTACTATTAAATATTTAAAGTGAATTGATTTCCTAACATTTATAAAACCATCCAGTCCATTATTTTTTTTTAACATTTATGTCTAAGTAATTGAATGGAAAAATGGAAAATGTTGTTACTGAGAGTAAACTATTTTGTTGTTTTTTTTCTTATCAATGAATTTTCCATGTAACTAGAGATTCAAAAATATTTTTTATTAGTCTCAGGGAAAATAAGAAATCGATAGTGTATATGCAAAAGAACATCCAAATTTTCACATTAGATAATATATAAATCACTAAGATGAATATTCTCAGAAGATCCCTAAATATGACATACTGGTTCTATATTTTACATTTTTGATTTGGATTAACTTTTGAATGTCTGTATAACCATCAAATAATTGGCTCTTTTTTTCACTTTTGTTAACACATTGGCTTGTTTAGTCAATGCCTTCCTTAGAGTAGCATTACCTGAAAAGTGTTTTTTAGAATTAGCTTTAAGCAGGCAAATGCTAAGCATAGCCACAAGAATCTCAGCTTACTTTTATAAAATTTATTTAGCCTTGTATTTTTGTGCCTTTCTCTTATTACAGATGCTATTTTCTTCCTCTAATATTTGTCTGTTGGTTTAATTTTTAGGAAAAATACTTTTGTTCGTCTTTTCACTTTACATGAATTCAAGACATTTATTTGGTCAGAGGTATTTATATCATAAATTCTTTTCATGTTGAGTTCAGAAAGCCTTTGTTTAATGCTTTGTGAGAAACTGGGTGAAGCAATCAGCAATATTTATTTGTATGAGAAATTTGGGGGATGGGAAAAAGAGACTAGCTCTACTATTCCTGACATCAGAGCACATAGACAATTACCCTCTGCCAATATTTGCATTTTGACATTAGACTAAATCATGACATGCATACCATTCTCTCTTCTATTGAGCTTCGAGCTTCTGTGATGATGAGGTAGTCGCTCTAGTTTCATTTCTGAAAGAATAATTACTCTTACACACAAACTTGTTTTATTATAATTTTGTTCCCAAATGATTGTCATAATCAAAATTATAATGCAAGTTAAATTATTTGTCTGAAAATCTGGAATTTTTAGGTGAAATTTACATGTCATAAAATTAATCATTTTAAAGTGAAGTATTCAATGGCATTCAGTGCATTGAACAACCACTACCTCTATATTCAAAACATTTTCATCACTGGTCAAATAAACCCAGAACCCATTAGACATTTACTCCCTCAGCCCTTGACAACCACCAATCTGCTTTCTGTCTCTATGGATTTACCTATTCTGTATAATTCATATAAATGGAATCAAACAATGTGTGACTTTTTATGTCTGGCTCATTTGTTTAGGATAACACAGAATCTTATCTGGGTTTCCATTATATTATGTACATTGTTGAATGAATATATAAGCTATTGTATTAAAGTTATTATGTTGATTTTCATAGTAGAAACATCAAAGAAAATATTCTAGTTAATGTTTTTCTTCCATGCCTTAGAATTGTTTAGAAAAGAATGGTTAAAACCTGCCAACTTGCATCTTGACAATAAATTTCAAAACAAAATAAGCAATCATGTCAATGAGGCTTTTAATAACTGCTCATGATACAACAGAGTGTTTTAAATTATCATGAAGTAAGCACTTCATTTACATTTAACCAGGCGTGAATTGTATACTAATTAAACTATCACAGTGAGGAATACATCATCATGTATTAAAAATACACAGACAAATCGTTCTTAATTGGAATCCTTATACAGGCTTTAAAAGGGGGAATAAAGATTGCATTTCAATTTTGAATTGTTTTATCAGGATGTGTATAGAAGATTTAGACGAGGGCTTGACAAACCACCACCCAGACAGTCCACTACCTATTTTTGTAAATAAAGTTTTATTGTAACATATCCACATCCATTCCTTTGTACAGTGTCTGTAGCTACTTTTACATTATGAGGGAATAGTTGAGTAGTTGTGACAGAGAGTGTCTGATGTGCAAAGGCTAGAATAATTGCTATTTGGTCATCTATAGAGCAAGTTTGCCATCCCCTGTCTTAGATGGTTTCAGATCCCAATTTGAGACATATACCTGTTCTCGGATAGTTTAGAGCATCTATTGCTTTTCAGTGCACAAATGGAAATTAAATGAGCTAACATTTTAAGTTCCTGGTATATATAAGATATTCACATTATTCCTAACATACTATTTTGCTTATATAGTGTTTATGGCTATCTTTTTGTTTTTCTAATTATTTGACACTATTCAGATTTTTTCTATTGAAATTACTAAGTATTATGTAAACGTCACCTATACAATGAACACATACATGTCATCTTTAGAAATTTTTTTATAACAGGTGCTGATTTGGAGCCACAGGATACATCTATGAATAAGAAAAGTGTAGTCCCTATCTTAATGGAACTTATAGCAACTATATCGTGGCCTATTAACTACAAAGACTGAGAACAGAAAGGGGCAATAGGAGCACCAAGTCGTCATGGTACTATATTCGTTTGCCAGGGCTGCCATAACAAAGTACCACAAACTGAGTGGCTTAAACAACAGAAATGTATTTTCTCATTGTTCAGGAGGCTGGAAGTCTGAGATCAAGGTGTTGGCCCAATTGGTTCCTTCTGACCACTGTGAGGGAAAAGTCTGTTCCAGGCCTCTCTCCTTGGCTTGTAGATGGCCATCTTTTCCCTGTGTCTCCATATCATCTTTCTGTATGTGTCTGTGTCTGAAATTCCTCTTTGTACAAGGACACTAGTCATATTGGATTAGGGACTACCCTAATGACCCCATTTTAACTTAATTTAAAAAAGACTTTTCTGTAGGTCTGTAAGGACCTTGTCCCCAAATATGGTCCTTCTGAAGTACCAGGAGATTAGTATTCCAACATATGAATTTTGGGAAGGATACAATTCAGCCCCAAACATGGCACTATTGGGGATAAGGTAGAATTGGTCCAGGAGTCATTCCGGAGGAGTGGAGCTATGAGCTGGGATACAGAGATGAGTGCGTATTAACCCTTTGAAGGAGCAGGTGATGCATTAGATGTGACTATATAAAAAGACTTAGAGTTTAACATATGGTTCTCTAGGGAACTTCAGGGTGTTTGGCAACACTGGATTGTAGTTGCTGGAGTCCCTTGAGAGAAATCAAATCTTTGGAGAGACAAGAACAGAAGTGGCAGTGGCCATATTCTAAGAGTTCTAACTCATGTACAGATTGTTACTGGAACTTGAAAGTCTAAGTTCTCTGCTTCCTTATTGATTCTGACAATTTTTGTTCAACAGAAAGTTATCTTAAAATTTTTCTTTTAAGGATTGTGTTTTCAGCATTGTATCTAAGAAAACTTTGTGTATCCAAAGTTAAAGAAAAATTTCTTTTATATTTTCCCTAGAAATTATGGAGTGTTACATTTTACATTTAGGTTTGTGATCCATTCTGGGTTATTTTTTATGTATGAGGATTCATTATGTTGCATACAAATTTCAATTTGTTGCCCCACTACTTGTTAAAAAGATTACCTTCCCTTCAAGAATCTCCTTTGCATTTTTGTCAGAACTCTATTAGCCATACATATATGAGTCTATTGCTGGAATCTCTAATTTAACTCATCGATCTGTATGTCCATCTTTCTGTAAATATCACGATGTTTATACTAAATTTTAAAAGCAGGTAATATGAGTTTTCCAACTTTGTTTTTTCTTTTTTTCAGAATTATTTTAGCTCTTCAGATTCTTTGAACTTTCAGTATAAATTTTAGAATCAGCACTACCATTAACCATGGAATCACATTTTAGAGACTCCAGAGTTTGTTAAATATTGGGGTCTCTTGCCAACCACTGTATTTTCCATCCAATGTTAGCACTTGCTGATGGTGAAGAGCATCTTCCCCTGGAGCTTTCATTTGGAGGTATTAATTGGCCCGCCATGTGTGCTACACAGTTCATGTGTTTCTTCCCTAAGACCTAGCATGTGTCAATCGTAGAAAATGGAGAATAATGACCTCCATTAATGAAGGTTTTCATTAAAATCTATGTCTTTGGTGTTTCAATTTTAAATGCTTAATCTGTATTCCAGGATATCAACCTCTAGATTGTTTTTAGTTAAAATGTCCTTTACAAAATTGATCTAAATTTCAAATCGAGATTATCTACACATAAAATGCAAATATATTTTAGTTAAGAGGGATTAAATCATTTCAGATAAATTAGCATAATCTTCTTACCTTTTAAATGTAATGCCAAGGGTATCATGATAAAATTGATACTCACATAATACTGGTAATAGGGCATATTGGAATGAATGCTTTGTAAACAAATTTGGTAAACCAAACAAGAACTCAATCATACTTGTATTCAGTGATACATAATCTGACATCTGACAAAAAATGAAAAGCCTATAATAATCTGCACACATTATATTAGACATTGTCACACTATCTAAAATAATTTCTTTACTATTAAAAATTTATGGACTAGTTTCAATATCTGACTAAGTGTATTATATATAATATCATGTTTACAAATTTGGGTAAATTGCCATGTAGCCAATAAATATGACAATTAAAAAGATTATGGACTTTTATCAATAAATAATTTTGAAAAAATGAAATTTTATGAACTCTGGATAAGGCTTTAATTAGTATATGTGGATATGGGCAAGGATTCAAAAATGAAAAATATAAACTGGTCTATTTAGGGAGATGGAATTGTGGGCAATATTTTTCTTCTTAGAATACATTTATTATTTTTAAACCATAGCTTCTTAAACCTTAATATGCAGGTAAATTACCTTGGGATCTTGTTAAAATACAAATTCCGATTCAGTAGGTGTGGGTAGGGTGTGGGTCTCTGCATTTTACCAGCTCCCAAGGACCACTCTTAGCAAGTGTCTAAACTCTATTAGTTGGTGAGGTACAAATTGGAGAAAGGGAAGCATTATTGTTATTACTATTATTATTATTATCATTATTACCATTATTATTTACCCCAGAAAGATTCCATTTAGTTTTCCACTTGGACAAAAAGTTGTTCTGGCCATGGTTTTGAAATGTACAGCTAGAAGGTGAGGTAACCCCTTCCCAATAATGACTAAAATTTATTCTCTGTCAAAATATATTCTCTGTCTTGCCCGATACTTTATCCCAAAGCCTAGAGAAGTTCTTAGCAGTGGTAGGTACTCAGTAGTAGTTGTCCAGTCAGTGAACAACAAAAAAATAATTTACTTTCTTTGAATCTTAAACTTCTTTGTGGCACCCTACTAACTCCCCCTCATTGCGGTCTCTAGCAGCTGTCCCTCATCTCTTTTGGCTGGGAGAACTACCAAACTCCACTTTTATTTTTCTTTTGTAGTTAAAGACAATATCCATGGTAGTCCTACTCCCTCCTTCTCCATTTTTGCTTTTGCCATAAATCTTGCAAGTGGAGTTAGGACTGAAACTGGCTTTTACTTAAGTGATACACAGTTTTGTTAAAAAGCAGGGAAGAGAGCCTCTGGGATACCCTTTGTTGTCTAAAGTTACTCCTTTTCCTAGTTAGCAGTCAATAAATAATTTTGGAATGAATGGTGAATGAATTACTAGTCATATTGAATTTATGATTATTTAGGTTTTAAAATATTTCATTCATCATGGGTTTTGCATTAATTTTGATTTTTAAAAATATTGCATTAAATATGATTTATATTGATTCCTCTTTTTGTTTTGTTTCTTGGTGTCCTAAATGTTGCACAAAAGCAACTGCCTGTCTTGCCTCCCCTAGTTCTGTCATTGCATTTGACAAAATGCAACATCTGCCATTGAAGTGTTAAAGTCTTTTTTAAAAAAAGCTTTTTTTTTTGGTCAGCAATAATTCAATATAAAAACATTTAGCTTCTTAAGGCATTTAATGAGAATCGAGATTTTGATTTGTCAGTCTGAACATGACACAATATAGGCAAGTTAAATACCACCCTGATTACTGTAACAAAAAAAACTAAACAAAAATGGAGGTGGGGATAATAATTAACTAATGCTTTTCTGTTTCATGAAGGTCAAATGATGCCATTTCATTTGAAGAGCAGTCAGGGGCAGACAGTCAGCCCTCTGTTCACACGGCAAGGGAATATGTTTCTCAAATCCCCTTTTATATGTAGTTCAAGAGTTTGCTAACAATCAATAAGTGTAATGGCAAAACAAAATAAAGAGTATTTATTTGCACTGTTGTTTTTATGAAAAATCTTGGGAGGAGGCGGCTTAACTTTATTTGATGAATCTGAATATGCAAACTCGATTTAGGTCTGGGATATCTGAATGCCTTGAGTTTCCTCAATCGTTGTGCTTTCTCTCCAGTTTTCATCACTCCGTTTACATTTTCTCTTATCCATGAAACGGTGGATATGGGAACACAAAAGGTGAAAAATTAACAAAATTACAAGGCATTTAATAACACTAATAGAACTTTGTATCCCAGTAGCTACTTCCTACACTCTCCAGACTGATTTTTTTTCCTCTCTAATTATCCACTATGGTAGAGAGCTTATGTTATTTATAGGTTAAGGGACATGCAGAAGGATGTTTGGATTGCAAATCACCAATCCTGATCCCAAAACTTTGTTATGGTTAGTAAAGCTTTGTGATCTTTAAATAATAACGTTAATAATTTCACAAATCTCATAAGCTTTAGGAATCTTAGATTAAAACTTATTAAGAAATTAATACCATATGGAATCCCAGTTTACTGATAAAAGTATATGCCAAAGTTGTAAACAGGTGTGTATATTCTTCTAGTGCTGGCATGGAAGCTCTCATGGAACATTTTTTTATAATTTAAAATCAAGAAAATTGTTCCTAGACTGCTAGCTATACATTATTCAGTAACAATTAAGGTGTTCCACATTATGCTTTCTAATGCCATTTAGCATACATTCATACATAATGAAGAACATTACCTGCAATTGCACGTCATGCCATTTAAAGTCTGCATACATTACATATTCCATATGCTGAAAGTAAATGATAATATGAATTCAGAATCAGGCTGGGGATAAATATCAAATCCTATTTGAATGTCATGACATAGGTCTCATACATGAAATTCCCTGACTTCCTCTCACACTGCCCCAAATACCTGGAAAAAAGTTCTCAATAAATTAGGGACCTCCTTTAGAGAAACACACACATCCACACATTTGATGCCTATAACCTCTTTTATACATATAATTGACTCTCATTATTTATGACAGTTATATTCTATAAAATCAGTATGAAAAATAAATTACTGAATACTGAACCATTGCTCCTAGGGAAAATGTAAGGTTAGGTTCCTGGAAGCCTCTGATCTCAGCGTCTTAATCAAATGATGAATACATAACTGTTTTATGTGAGTTCCTGTCAAAAGATACCTATTTTATATATGTATATATATATGTGTATATATATATATATAGTTGATTTGTTAACATTGAACTCTTGACCAACAACAATATAATTCATGACCAAATGAAGCATATCTGACATGTGAATTTTCTCCATAAGGCACATTTCACCCTTCTTGAGCTGAAAAACACTAGACAGCACTTCAGCACTATGTTTTGAGGTCATTTTAAACAGTGAAATTGCAAAAAAAAAAAGCACAAAAATGAGAAAACAAAAGTATCACTAAGTAGACAATGAACAGGACACTTCTTTACAATGTGAGAACTGAAATAAGAAGGAGGAGAATCACTTTGCTTGACCTCCCGTGGGAAGACAGGGGTCAGAAGGCTTGCGTTTTCACTGCTCTGTGCATGTCCAGAAAAGTGCTATGAGTATTGATTTTGGGGTTATAAACAAATTTTAGCAAGTAAGCACATTTGCAGATATGGAATCTGCAATAATGAGGATCAACTGAATATATTTATACACACGTCCTTTTAAAAATTGTCGTATTGAGATATTCTATTTAGAGACTACCACTGATAGTCCTTAAAGGACAGCTACTCCCAGGGGATCTGGCAGAAAGGTGCCAAATCTCCAGCATCAGTAGAGGAAAGTCATCTTTTCCAGAGAAGGACTCATATAAGCCTACCCAAAAATACGGATGGTAAACACATATGTTTGCAGAGATATGGGTTGTATAAACAAAGCTGAAAGGGGCCTTAAAATTATCTAATTATTTTTAAACAGGAAAGAAGTCCAGGGTCATATGGTTAGTTACCAGCGGAGTGAAGACCAGACCATTCTCCTGGGCAATTTTCTTTTCAAAACTACCTGAACTTCCAAAGTCATGTGCTTTTGAGCCACTGGAATTTTCATGTTAATAGCTTACTGCTCAGCAATTTAGACATATTCTTTTAGTGTCATCAATAAATATATTGGTATTTAAAAGTCTGTACTAGTAATAACAGTGAGATGTAAACACTCTATGTATCTGGCTGTCTTAATTCTCTAATCTGGCATCCATTAGCAAATAAACAACTTGCTAATAAAAGCAGGGAAAAGCACTTTTTGGCTTTTTAAAAATTAGAGCTCTATAACTAGCAAATCATTTGCAAATGCAAGGATTATATTTTCTGTATTCACCATGTTGATAAATTAAATATGATAATTATTTTACACAGAGAAATAATGTGAGCATATAGAGCAAATAAACACAAGCTCTCATGACCTTACCCTTAGTTTTGTTTGACTCCAGAAGTCAGACTTTTTGTGACTTCCAGCAGAGTTCTCTGGGTAACATAATTTTTGATAAGAGTATAAATAGTCAAGATTAATTGACCATATGAAGCTGGAACAATAATAAATTACGTATCACCAAATCAATTTGGGCAAATATCTCCCTTCAGACTTCTCTTGGCCTTCATTTGAATGAAAAATTAAACTATTTCTTTTTCCTGTCTTCTCTTCTATAATGAAACCCGCTGTTTCATAAACCCCTACTGAAATTGGAGGCGCAGACCAGTCCAAAGAATATGGCAAAACATATCCTTCTGCCAACTAATCACAGCAGCACTACAAGCTGTATCCTTTAGTGTTCAAAGGAAATGACAGTAGGAAAAGCTGCCCTGGCCTGGGGTTGTACCCATATTTACAAGATCTTGATGCCAGCAACCCAGATGAAAGCAATATGGAATCATTTCTTCTGACTTCCCTGCTACCCTGAGGACAAAACATTTGTGTCTCTTAAAATAGCCATGTCTCCAAATTGCATATCAACAGGAAACTGCATTTTCACGTCCCAAAATATTGTAACTCGACCAATAATCGTTTCACTGTAAAATTTATAGCATCTGTATAGCATATCCTTAACCATCAAGCAATTATAACTCCTCTCTTTAAAAATATCTCTAGTTCATTTTCTTGCCTAGCTTCTTCTTCCTACTGAACAAACAGTAAAAGTTATCAGTGTCCAAACAGGGAAAAGTTGTAGTGGCTCTTCCGTTTCTTTCTCTCCATAAAAGTCATCATTCTGGTTTTGACCACTTGGGAGGTTAAATTTCACTTTTTTCTCAGTACTAAAATGAGTACCAGCTCCCACTTATCACAATCAATCCAAAACTCTTGGTCAGTCCAAAGGGCTTAGATCACATTGTTAGCATTTGATACCTTATCAGCAGTATAGTAGGACTATTACAGTGAATGTGGAAGAAAGAGGTTGCATTTCCAAATTGTTCCGTGTCCAATTTATTCTTTCCTTTGCATAGTCAAAAAGTAAACCTAATAATCACTGCTTTGTTTCTTGTGATACTGCTTTCACTTTCAAGGCTGTGTTTCTTTTCCTGATAACAAATAACCTTGATCAGGTTTATCTGGTGAAATTTAGTAATTACACCCTTTATCTGTACAATAGAAATGGTAAAACTCAGATTACATTCCACTGTAGAAGAAAAAAAACAGTTAAACAAACAAAGCAACTCCTGTCAACTAAAACTGCTTACATTTTCCCAAAGTTTTGTGAAATCAGTATTCATATGGAAACTGAGTTCTAATATCCTCCATACCAAAGAATGCTACGTCCTTTTCTGACCCATATTGTAAATTACTGAAACCTCTCAAAATTCCTATTTAGGTAACACTTCTAGAAAATATGATGATGTAAATATAACACATTTTTTTTAAATGAGCTCCTTTATTTTCTTAAATAGTATGCAGAGACTAGGAGCGGTCAAGATTCTACTAAGAAGCACTCTAGAATGAATATATGAATATTTACACCTTTGTGTTTCTGTCTTATGCAAAGCCCTAAAGCAGAAAAAAATCAACAAACTAAATTAAGCAATGATATTGCAAATGTTTTATACTGAGAGAAAGACCGATGGTCTATTATTAGTTCTCCAGGTCTGTTCTCTTAAACATCCATCATCAACTTCCTCCCAGCCCCAAATCATCAGAAAAGGCTGTTATACTAGTGAAGCTAAGTTCATCAGGCTTGACTCTGTACATGAGCACACTGCACCACCTTTGCAGAGTCTCAATAGTTCTCAGAAAGGGGACAGTGGGAGAGATATTTACAGGGGTATAGGCCCAAAATGGGTGATTTTAAGGTGGTTCTTGCAAGGCAGAGAATTGGCTGGGATTGGGCAGTGGTTATACCATAATGGCTTTATGTTTCAGGCATAGAAAAGTTTGTATTGTGGAGTAAGCTATTTTGCTTGATAAGCAAGTTACTTTACTTGTTGTACAGTCTGATCTTCCTAGAATATATATTTCCTGGAGAAAGTATTTAAGTTATTTTTTGCTTAGCCCCAGAATTACTTAGCCCAGGAACAGGAAAGTAAGTTGGTTCTCAGAATTTCTTAGTATAGGAACAACGATAAAAAAAATTTCTAATTCTCAATTCTGCCTGTAAAACTGTTAGTCTTTTGTAAAAATTTTCCATTATACAGATTAAAAAACAGAAGCAACAACAACGTGATGACCAGCTAACTAAGCAATTGAAAATACGTTACACACAGGAATTATCTCAGACATGATTCCCAATTCCCAGTGCAGTGTTATGTCCATTAACTTTATACAGAAGAAATTAACTTTTATTCTAATTTTAATTAAAAGTCTACTCTGGTTGTGACTAAAATACAGGTGGCAATAATAAAACTTAAGCCATAAACCAAACATCCATTTGATCATCCAGAGGCTAAGGCTGTAATTTCTTATCCTGGATATTTGTTACAGAGAACTTAAGAAATTATTGTAAAGGATTTCAGAAAATTCTGCGTAAGTTTCAAAATCTCAAAGAAAGAGTAAAGCTATCAAAGCTATCAAATGTACACACAGTTGAAGGAATACCATAACAGTGAAGATATTGGTGCATACTATAATCTAGAAAGTGGAACTTGTCTAAGATATACCCTAAATCTAGAGTCACCATTAGGCTTTGAAGCACCTAGGTGGGCATTAGTTATAGGCATCTCCTTGGGTAGACTCAGCCCATCAAAGCTCCCAATTCTACGGTATAAAGCATGGGCTGGAATTTAGTGCCATCACCTCCTTGGCCAGACATTCTTGTATAAGACAGAGTCTGCATAATATACAGTTGTGTGTAGTTCAACGACAGGAATACATTCTGAGAAATGCATCATTAAGTGATCTTGTCATTGTGAGAACATCATAGAGAGTACTTAAACAAACCTAGATAACACATCTGTATGTTTGTATGTGGTGGCTCTACCTAAATCAAGAATCCTCACCCTCCAAAATCCACTTGTTGCAAAGAGTATTTGCCCAAAGAAAAGGTATACATGGAATTACAACATGCTGTTTGGAGTTCCTTTGCTACTGGGGGCAGGGGGTTAAATGTTTTTAATTTCTATTCATGTGTCTGGTAAATAGTATTTGGAAGAGATATGTATCAGGTTTTATTTTATGCATTTAAATAGGTTTGCTAGTATATCATAAGACACACTATCTTGGGTTCTAAAGACTAACTATAATTGTTCTATCTACTTTCCAGTTCCTGGTCCCATGCAAGCTCTATTACAAAACCGTGTGAAAGTGAAC
Source organism: Cheirogaleus medius (assembly GCA_008086735.1). Taxonomy (NCBI): domain Eukaryota; kingdom Metazoa; phylum Chordata; class Mammalia; order Primates; family Cheirogaleidae; genus Cheirogaleus; species Cheirogaleus medius. The sequence goes on from VBSM01003157.1 coordinate 41,884,186, forward strand.
ATTTGGAAGCAAAACTATTGGAAGAAAAATGTTAATGCACATTTTCTGGACTCTTTGGAGCGTAAAATCATAGATAATTCTAACACACCTGAAGTTAGTCATTTTCTTTTTATGAAGCAATCAAAATACAAGATTATATATATAGATATATATGTATATATGTCATTTGGATTTCCTTAATTTCTCTTTATTACAACTATAAGTGAATTATAGGAGAATTCATATTTAATGTTCCAGTATTGCTTATTATCATTTTATAGGTAATCTCCCAAGATGTTATCATCATTCATCCATCCAGTATCAAAAATATTTAAATGGCGTCCAATCCTTCAACTAAAATAAAACATCATATTCTTAAAATTATAATCTCCTAGAGACCAAAGAATTTGTATCTCTTGGTTTCCAGAAAGATAAAACAGAAGCTTTATGTAGAATTGATTCTATGGCTACAGAGAATGTAAATATGGTTTGGAGAAAAGATTTCAATATTCTATGACAAAGTGTTCAGATGTATCACTTATTCAGTTTCTTTTTTTATTTACAACAATTGGATTGTCCATCAACTAGTGAGAAAACATTATCACTACCTTTCAATTTACCTGTGAAGTGAATCACAGTTCAGATGAGTATGACCTAAATAAATTGATGCTTGGCTCTTTTGATGGAAGAAGGCCATGCTAAATAATATTTTAGCAGGAAGTCCTTTGCCAGAAGTATGCAGTTTGTCATTTCAAGGGTTATCTGATTTTAGGGGATAGTATCAGGAAATCTCTGGAATCCAATTTAAGGCATTGAACAGGGAAGCTCAGGATGGTACTTAAAGCAACAGAAATTCTCAAAGGTAATTTTTTTATTTGCAACTGCTATAAACTCTTTATTTGAATAGTCAAATACTCACATTCTTCTCCATAATTTGTGGAAGGAAATTGAGGGAGATTAATACAGAGATTTTTGGCAGGAGGAAAGTGCACTTTCATTCCAAAATCAAAACACATACGTTCGTATGTTGAAATAGTACATAAAAAGTAAACAAAGAACATGACAAAATGAAAGCAAAACATTTCATTTTACCTGTCCTTCTAATAAGAATAAATCCTGGACAAAATACATAAATGACCTATCAGAAGACTCTAAAAGAAGGAAACAAAGCACGTTGGCTGGAGACCTCAGGATTTGGAGTAACAACCCGATGATGATATTCCTAGGCCTTACTTGCTTCCTATATAGCCCAGTTCATGTGGTAGTAAAGTACATAGCCTGAAAACTACTCAACTAGCACAGACCCTTCCTCCCCCTGAAAAAAATAGCCTTGAGAAAAGTCTACTCTCTAGAGAAAGGATCAGGGAAAGGATAGCCAAACAGACTATCCTCCTCTTCTGTTCTTTCTGTTCTTGAGACAAGCACCATGAAAAAAGTCATATCCATCTCCTATCCCAATAGTCACTGAATTGACAGGATAAGTTTCCACCTCCTTCCTCCTGCTCCAGTTACCAAGATGTAGCCCTCGACACAGAGCGTGTAGGTGGACCTCTGACTTCCAGGCCTCCCAACCTATCAAGGTCGGTGCCTCTTGCCCACAGAGCCTGTGGATGGAATGATCATTTTCACTTCCTGTAGTAACAAAGAGTCACTGCTCCCAGAGAACCTGTGAGCAGAATGCTGATTTTGGAAACCCCCCACACAAGCCAGTGTGGAGGAGACTGGGGTGGAATCCTGTCTTCTGGGTAACACGCAAGTGAGGCAGACCATAAATGTATTGCAAAGTCTTAGTACACTAAATTGACAATTGAACTATAGCTTAAACAAATGAACCAGGACTTCTGAACCTAATAATAAGTTGACTACCTGCTCAAATAGAAGGCTTAAACAGGATCTAGTGTTATAACATGATACTCAAAATGTCTAAGATAGAGCTCAATAGTACTTATCACATGAAAAACCAAGACAATCTCAACTTGTAGGAGAAATTACAATCAATAGATGCCAATGCTGAGATTGCACGATGTTGGAATGTTCAAACAAGACTTTTAAAGCAGTGATCATAAAATGTTCCAACAAGCAGCTATGAACATTCTTCAAAGACAAATGAAATATCACAAAGTTACAACAAAGACACAGAAGATGTAAAGAAAGAAGAATCAAATAGAAATTTTGGAACTGAATGAGACAATAAAAACAAAAAAACCTCACTGGGTGAACCTAGTAGCAAATGACTATGACAGAGTAAAGAAAGAGCAAACTTGAATTCCATTGAATTTTCTTATAATCCATATTCAGAATTCTTCCTCTGTCAGTTTAATCATATCGTGTAAGTTGGTATCTATTGATGGAGATCGAATATTTTCTTTTGGAGGTGACTTTTCTCTCTGATCTTTCATGTTTCCTGTGTTCTTTTGCTGGTTCTTTCTCATCAGGCTACTTTGTCAAGGACTGGGGGTGCTGGGACTGGTTTATGGACTTAATTCCAAGTCCCTGAAGGGACGTTCCTTGATAGTGCTGGAGAGATGTGTTTTGGTCCTGTATTATCTTAGAGGTGTTTTAGCCTGTTGGGTTATCTCTGACCTGTTGTCTTCACCTCCTGCAAAAAGAGATTAGTGAGTTTGGATTCTTTGCTTAGAGTCCCAGGAGTTGGATCACTCTGGTGTGCGTGACTCCACTACCAACCACTAGTTTAAAGATGGAACGCACTGTGTTGGGCTATTGGGTTACCCTCTCTTTTGTTGCTTGTAGTTTGCATGGAGGAGTTGGTTATCACGGTATTCCAATATCTTTGTATTGGGCTCTAAACCCCCAAATGGAATATACAAGTGTCCCAGTCTTTGGGGAATGTCATGCCACTCCCAAGGGTTACTTGAGCCCTGTTGCCACTTTAGGTGGGGTGAGAAGAGCAACAGGTACAGGTGAGCCTAAGAGTGTATGCTTCAGAGGTTGCTTGCTCTGCAGCTGGGGGGGGAGCTGCTAATATGTTATTCAGGGCTCTTTTGCCACACTTGCGAAGCAGCTCCTGATGGGGGGTGTCAATTGGTGCAATTGTTAAGGACTCTGGTCAAGATTTTCCTTCCCAGACCACAAGCCCCAAAGCTGGTAGCACTCTGGGTGCCAAGGGCAAGCCTTTGTATTATGATCTTATCAGATGATCAAAACCAACCTGCTGTACTGAGTCAACAATCTGTCCCTTATTGCTTAGTTCCAAGGTCCCACAGATTTAAGCCAGTCACACAGGGAAAGCGATTTTTCTCCTTTCTTCCTGCCTTCAAGGGCTGAGTATGTCCTGTCAGGCTGGGGAGAGGCATTGGCTGAGACCTTCCCCCCCCCCACCCCACCCCCGCCAAGTCCAGCCCAGAAAACATCTTCTTTCCTTTCTCCCCTCCTCCCTCCAAGGGCGGGGTCTGCCCTGCCAGAGGGGAAGACAAGCCGCTGGGCTGGGGGATGGGCACATCCTGGGGCGACTGGGTGTCTCAGCTCAGGCAATGGTGCCTCAATAAATAGAACTACTATGTGATCCAGCAATCCCAATGCTGGGTCTACATCCAAGGGAAATGAAATGTATTTCAAAGAGATGTCTGCACTCCCATGTTTATTGCAGCTTTATTCACAATAGCCAAGACACGAAAAGAAAAAGGAAATTCTCTCATTTGCAACAACATGGATGAATCTGCCTCCATATTGTGCTAAGTGATATAAGCCAGACACAGAAGGACAAATACTGCATGATCTCACTTATATCTGGAATTTTAAAAAGTTGAACACAAAGAAGCAGACTGTAGAATGGTGGTTGCCAGGGGGTAGGAATATGGGGGAGGACTGGGGTGATGCTGTTCAAAGGGTAGAACATTTCAGTTATGCAGGATGAATAAATTCTGAAGCTCTAATGTACAGCATGATAAATAATAATAATGCATTGTATACTTGAAGTTGGCTAAAGGAGTACAACTTAAGTATTCTCAACACACACACACACTAAGACAATTAAGTGAAATAAGGAATATTTTATCTAGCTTGATTGTGATAATCATTTCACAATGTATACATATATCAAAACATCACATTGTATGCAGTAAATATATAGAATTTTTATTTGTCAATTAGACATCAATAAAGCTAGAAAAAGTAACATTTCAGACCATGAAATACTTATTGCTATTTATTGTTAATATACAATATTTTCAAATGATACTATGTATTCATTATGAATGTATAAAGATATAGTAATATATGAAAATAAATACTTCTGGGTGTGGTAGCTCACCCATATAATCCTAGCACTTTGGGACGCTGAGGTGGGAGGATCTCTAGAGGCCAGGAGTTCAAGACCATCCTGAGCAATATAGTGAGAACGCAGTTCTACGAAAAAAATAGAAAAATTAGCTGGCCACAGTGGCACATACCTGTCATTCCAGCTATTCAGGAGCCCAGGAATTTGAGGCTGCAGTGAGCTATGATGATGCCACTGCACTCTAGCCCAGGCAACAGAGCAAAATCATGTCTCAAAAAAAAATATATATATATATATGTGTGTGTGCGCGTGTGTATCTACATATGTTTATATATCTCTATATGTGTGTGTTTATATATAGATATGTATATAAACACACACATATACACACACATACTGATTAGTGGTTACTCTCTGATTAGCAATTACTTATTGGCTGCCATGAAACTAAATGAGTACTTCAAGAATTATGGTTTATTTTTTATTTTGAAAATCTTCGAAGCTAATACAGCATAATGTTAACATTTATTAAATGTAGTAGTTCATGAATATTTTTCATAATACTCCTTTACTTTCTATACATTTTTGGTAACAGAGAGTTTAATACACGGTGTTCAAAAGGGTTTATTTTTCTAAAGATACAGCTGGTCTTATGGGTTCTACTCTAGCACCATGGATAAAATCTAGGCCATCCAATAACAGGCTTTCTGTGTTCCTCAGCCTCACTCTAATTCCTCTCTAACATGTACTCCTTGTTCCTTTGCCATCAATATGTCTTGAGTTTTATTAGAAATAGATTTATTTAATTTAGCTCCTTCACTTCCAAGTAATAGCCATCATATGCTATTTCCAGAAAGAAGAAAACCTTGGCTAAAGGGAAATTGATGTCTAGAAAGAATGTAGCTTCACTTAGTTTCTCTTTCTACATAGAGTATTTTTATTTTAATTTATAATAAAATATTTTGATGAGACACCATAATATAGAAATGTAGATATTGTTGGGAGAAACTAAAGGTCAGTATAAATAAAGTGGATGAACTAAAAGAATAAATTTTAAAAGGTATTTCAGGACACAATGATATAAATTATAATAACGCAATAAGATATTTATTTATTGATTTTAGTACAGCTAGGAATAATGCAAAATAATTTACAATGTAAAGCTCACGTGTGTGAGACTAAATATTCAAACAGACAATGGCCAGATCATATATTAAAATAGAACCCTGGCCCCAAATCTGCAGCAACTAGTCCAGGAGGCCAAACCACAATCTCTCTAACAACCGGCCACAATCAGTCAGGACTTAATATCTTCCAGTTTCCCTGATTTTCACCTCTTCTTTCAACCTAGGGCCAACTGGAGAAAGGCAAATATGCTGCCCTAATCACATCGGATGTCCTGCATCTCTTTAGCCCACCTCCAGATTTCCCTGCGAACCATTCAATCAAGGAATACCTAAAATTTTCCCTTTGTCCAGCTACAAAGTGTTTACACTCCCCTGCCTACCTTTGAGTCTATCAGATGCAAGTAATGGTGTCTGACTTCCTTGCTCTAACAACCTCTGAATGAATAGATTTTGCTTCTTCATATTTGGGTGATCTTTGTTTATTTCCACACATGTATTATCCAATTTACTCTTCTCAACAACCTTATAGAGGAAGGCATCATCATCTCCCTTTGGAGGAAATAAGGCAGAGGAAAATTTATGTAACCTTCCAAAGGCAACACAAAAAATTAATTATAGAGCTATGATTTGAACCTAAAACGTATGATTCCAGAGCCTATACACTTAATACAATGAAAGATTGTATAATATTACTCTATATTACATAAAATTAGTTGTGTCCATCAGAAGAGGAAAAGCTGTGTTACAATGATGAGCATCTCCTAAAACTTCAGTATTTTCACATAATAAAGGATTACTCTTTACTCATGCTCCATAAACATTGCCTGGTGTTTAGGAGCTCTGCTCCACACTTTTTGTTTTTCAATCTGAAATGAGGCTGATGACGCAGCCACTGTAGATGCCAGAGGGAAAACAAAGCGAGGCCACTGCACACTGGTTCTTAGGCTTGCACCTGAAGTAACACTGCTGCTCACATTGTCATTGGCCAAAGCATGAGATATATTTACTTACTTTTAAGGTGCAGGAAGTATAATCTTTCCAAGAACTTGGGAAAAAGCATGATTTGTCTACTGAACACAATAACATAAAAAGGGTTGTTTAAATTTCTCAACCATATTGTAAGTGAAAAGTCTCTTCAAAGTAAAGACCATTTCGATAATAAAAATACAAATGTTCTCTCTTTCTCTAATTCTAATTCTCATTCTTCATCAGCAACAATCATATGAGGGGATTTTCAGTAAAGTAGATTTGAGTGGTTTAAAGAGAAAGTCTGACTCTTTAAACACTAATAAACCTAACAAATATTATATATACTATATATAATTATATACTACATATACATATATACATGCATATAAGTAAATATATATCAACAGTGTAGAAATTTACATGATGCTTATTGTGGTGGACTGAATGTTGTATCTTTTCAAAATTCATATGTTGAAGCCTAATCCCCAATGTGAAGGTATTAGGAGGAGGAGTCACTGGGAAAAGACTAGGTCATGAGGTGGAGCCTTCATGAAGGGGATTAGTGTTCTCATAAAAGAGACTCCAGAGAGCTTTCTCATTCTCTTTCCACCAAGTGAGGGTACCACAAAAAGATGGTATCAATGAATCAAAAAGGAGGTGACATCAAGACTGCTGGCTCCTTGATCTTGGACTTCCAGCCTCCAGAGCTGTGGGAAGTAAGTTTTTGTTGTTTACAAGCCACATAGCCTATGATACTCTGTTGTAGTTGCTCTAACTAAGACCATTATAAACCTCACAACAAACAGAATTTGTGTATATCCAACCTTACTGGTCCCTGACTTAGCGGTCTGTCATGGACTGGTATTATCACTAGGATGGAAAGGGAATTCTCTTCTGAAGATTATATTGTATGTTGAATGATTTAGTTCAAAATTTTGTTTTATTATTTTTTCAAATAAATAACATACTTTACTGAAGAAGAAGAAGGAAATGCTGGTAAGCATAAAAAAGAAAAAAATATGTATGATCATGCTACATGGAAATAATTACTGTTAATATTGCTTGCTTGCTGTATAAACTTTAGGCTTTTCTTCTTTGCTTCAGCATAAGGCTTGCCTTGAATAGATTTTGAATAAATGAACAAATAAATATTCACATTTAAATATATACATTTCAATAAAAATGGAAAGACACCTCCAATTGGAGAGGAATTGAAGATTCCTCTCTAATACAAATCAATAAATATTAAAGTTTGCTACCAAAAACATACAATGAGATGCTTTTAAAAACAAACAAAAAGATAAGTCTTTAGGTAAATTAATTTGTCATATTACATCATCAATTAAAATATATGAAATCATTATTCACATATGAAAGATACTAAGAAGTCCTATATTAAGGAAACCTGCTTAATCTTGTTTAACTCAGGATTTCCCAACCTTATTCAACCACAGAACATTTTCCTGCAAATCAGCTTAATTCTAGAAATACCAATCATCTCCTCCTCTCTCACATGCCCATCATAAAAACCTTAATCTCCCCATGACCCTGAAGTAGGAAACTTATGCCCTCTTTGACATCTTGTACTCTGCAGCCACTGCAGATTGGATCAACTACAAACTTCTGATCTAAGATGGGCAAATCAGAAACTGGCCAAAAATGTTAGAATTTAGACCTAGTCACTCATTTGTAAAACTTTGGAAAATCACGTGTAAGAACTTTGAGATTGAGGCCAGTATTTAAGGACAACCATGATGGACAAGATGCAAGTAGATAAATGAACTGAAACCTTATTAGAGAGAGAGAGAGAAAGAGAGACAGAGGGAGTTACCTGACAACAACATAATTCTACTGAACCTACTCACAGTCTAATTCCAAAAATCCTTTACATATTTGTATTAACTCAAATGTTTTAACACTCAGGTATTTTCCAATATACTTCCTCATTCTGGACCAGTTCTGTTAAAAAAAAAGACCTAAACTCTCGGGCTACTTGTCTCTTATGCCTCTGTGCCTCTCTGATCAAGATGGGGCATATTGGAACTTCAGAGTCTTACCTGCTCTGATGCAGCAAGCCTTAAGCATTCATTGTCATGGGAAAATAGGGAGTCTCTGCTGTACTTATGGATGTACCTGTATTATCTGAAACTCTCAGGATTAGTGCTGATATGCTAAAAAGTTTAGAAAATCCCCGCTGTCTTGAAAAAGCCAGGTTTTCAAGCTTATTATCCTGCTGCCAATTTAAACAAACAAATAAAATATTGTATTTGACAATCAAAGCTGAAAAATAACTTCCTTGTTTTCGAGGGTGATCATTGAAACATAGAAAACCATGTCTTCAAAGGCTATAGAGAGTGGAGAGAGGGAAGTCTCTAGAACAACAATGTTTACAGGTTATGGAAATATATCTGAATTATTTTTAAGTATTACCTTCATTATATGTAATTTATTATAGCTTTGAAACAATATATCTAGACAAAAATGTAAAACAAGCATGAACAAATGAAAGGAAAGAAGAATATAAAGCAGCAAGGAAAAGCAGGCAAACAACCAACATAAAAATATGTTTAAAATGGGAGAATAACTTGTATTAAAAATAAAATAAACTTTTGCAGGGGAAATAAATAATGTACAGAGAGCTATATTATTAGTAAATATTGTAATATTTAAAATACATTGGCATACAGCTTTAGTGCTGATATTCAAGTGTTTTTTCAAATCCAGAAAGAATAATTTATTTGAACTTGATATTCTTTATAACAGAATAGAGAAATATAGGTCCAATTCCATTGTCAACTTGAACATCTTCATAGATAGAAGCCAAGAAAGGTTTTTTAAAGTAAGGAACATAACCCCAGGTTATGATTACATTGTCTTCCAGTAAAACATATGTGCATGCTTTGGGAAAGCAACATTTTATCTTCCACCGTCATGAAAGTGTCAAGAGACCTTTCTTAAAAAGATGCTAAGCCTCTGGCAGACACAAGAATGAGATGCTTAAAAGCCCATACCACTACTGTATTTTGCCTCTTTCGATCTTTCATGTGCAGATCCCAGAGTGTATTTTTCAGTAATTTTGTAACCTGTTTCTGTATCCACATGCACTAGCAACTCCTCCAGATAATGTTAAATTTAAAATAGATTTAACCTTGCACATCTCATTGACGCTACAGCTTTTTCATAACTTAGGCCTCTCTTCTTCTATTTAGCTCTTTACAAACACAGGGCCAAGTGAATTTCTACACCTGGAGGAATAATAAATTATCTTGTGTCATGTTTGCCTGATTCCTCAGAGAGCATTGTACTGAAGTGCATTGTGTTAAAGAAGAACCTATACTAGGCTGGCTATGGATATGGCTTTATTACTGATATACTGAGCAGCTTTAACCACTTTCTTTTAGCCAATTCATTTACTCATACATTCATTCATTCCTTCATTACCTTATTTATTTGATCTTATTTTTTGAGCTGAATCAAAAAATATCATGACCTTCTTTCTCAGCCAAACTTTTAAACCAGATGAAGGTCTCAACATCACAGATTATCAGAAATGGCAGACTCTAGACTCTGAAACTTAGTGCTGAAAACATATTCTCCATTAAGCTTCTTACATATTTACTGAGTTGGCTAAAATTTCCCCATCCTTCTGCAAACCCTATAATTTCTTTATACCTGAAACATCCTTAACATTTTAGTGATAATTCTTGTCCGTTTCAATCTCAGGATGATATTTTTAAGATGATATATAAATAGTAACTATTCATATCTTAAAATATCTGGTACAGTGTCTAGCCCATACACTGCAGTCAAGGCTCAAAGAAAGAATGCTTTTGCTGGATTAAAATGTAAGTACAATTTAAAATCTAGCTCTAAAAATTTCAGAGGATATCTGTATTTTAAAGCTTCTGAAAGCAATCCGTGTAACCAAAAATACTTGTACCCCATAATACTTTTTTAAATAAAAAAAAGCTTCTGAAATTATAATTTCAAATAATTAAATAATTCTCAGTTTAAATAATTAAATTGTCAAAGGACACATGCTGAAAACTATTCAATTTCTAAACTTTCTGATTTGAGTTCTGGAGAATAAGTAATTGAAGGAGACCAAAAATGTGTCATGACGTTTCGACCATGACATGGGGTATTGTACAAAAATTCAAAATGCTGTAAGAATGATAGAATGGGTTTGGTAACTCTAGTTCCAATAGATCTGTGCCAGTGGTACAAAGGTCAGCACTAATTTAGGGGAATATTTTAGAAGTTGGTTGTAAGAGATTAGAAATCTAACATGAAGTTAGAATTTAAGAGCCTCTAAATTCCGTTATAAAACCTAAAATGCAAGTCAGGTTTATTATTACAGTTTTTGACCCAGAATATAAATTATATTAACTTAACCATTAACATTTATGCTATGAGTGGAGCCTAAATGTGAGCATGAAATAATGCAAATGCAATATTAAAGTAAAATAAAACTCAAAGCTCAGTCTTTCAAATGCAAGTTTAATTAAGAGAATAAATCAGACAAATGGATTAGATTTCACCTCAGTGGCTAACTTTCAATATGGCTTTATCTTCTAACTTTGCTGAAGAATTAGATGCCAAAAATATTAATGGGCTATTGATTTACTTTTTAAGTAGAATTTAACTTTTTATACTAAAAAAAATTTTAAATATATTCAGAGTTCAGAATCATTAGTTTAAGATATCTGATTAAACCTTAAAGTACTCTTTTCATACTGTTCAACACATATTGAGACAATATTTTGTTGGTATAATTTATTGTTCTTATTTATTTTACCTTTTTAAAATTTTTTGTTTGAGTTAAATTTATATCTAGTTTTTAGTTAATCACACACAAAAAATTTTGTTATTCCACAATTAGTCTTAGTTGTCCACAACAATAAAATGTCAAGGAAAATCGATCTCAATTTTGAGACCACATACTCAGAAATATATTTAATTCAAGTGATATGAGAAATAATGTCAATATTCTATAGTAGGTAATCATGGCCTTTCAATACAGGCACAACAGGATTTATATTCTGGCCCAAACTTACCATTTCCTCATCTACAATATCTGAATACCTTAAAAGAACTTTCGTAGCAACAAACAAGAAAAGCGTTTATTGTGCACTATCTGGGTGATGGGCAGACTTATAACCCTGACTCAAGCATTACAAAAATGATCCATGTAACCAAAGACATTTGTACCCCCATAATATTTTAAAAGAAAAAAAAGCAAAAAAAGGAGGGGGAGAAAATATCCAAAGTGCTAAGAATATTTCTAGGCACACAATACAGAATGCATATCAGTAGTAAATATTATTTTCATTACCATCATCAAACTTTCTCCAAGAGAACACTCAGAACTTTCTCATTATTTCTCATAGTTCTTTGTTTATTATTATCATTATTATTATTATTATTGGAGACAGAGTCTCACTCTGGAGTGCAGTGGCATGATCATAGCTTCCTGCAGCCTCAAACTTCTGTGCTCAAGAGCCTTCTAGTAGCTTGGACTACAGGAGTACCTAGCTGAATTTTTAAATTTTTTGTAGAGACAGGGTCTTGCTGCATTGCCCAAGCTGTCTCGAACTCCTGGGCTCAAGACAGCCTCTTGGCTTGGCCTCCCCAAAAATACTGAGATTACAGGCGTGAGTCACTACACTTGGCCCTCACAGTTTTTTGCATCATATATTAAACCTCCAAGTCATCCAAACTTCTGGAATCTTATCCACTTACTAATAGGTTGATCAGCTTTTCTGACTCAATCTTCCACCCATAAAGATCTCTTTTACTGTGCTTTTGATTCCTTAATATGTCGTCCATCCACTGTGTCCATCTATACCATATCAACAAATAATTCCTGTATGTTCTTTGGTAGGTTCAATGAGGGCCCACAAAAGACATGTTCAAGTCCCAATCTTCAGAGCTTGTGAATCTGATTTTATTTGGAAATAGGGTCTTTGCAGGGGTAATTAGGTTAAGATCCTGAGATGGAGAGATTATCTGAGATTATCTGGGTTGGCCCTAAATCCAATGACAAGTGTCCTTATAGGAATGAGGCAGAAGAAAATTTGACAGAAGAGAAGGAGGCGATGTGGCCACAGAAGCAGAGATTGAAGTGATACCACCACAATCAAGCCATGCTGACAGCCACCTGATGATTGGTGATGCTGAGCATTTTTCATATACCTGTTGGCCATTTGTATGTATTCTTTTGAGAAATTTATATTCAGATCATTTGATCATTTTAAAATCAGATTTTTTTTGCAGTTGACATGTTTGAATTTCTTTTATATTCTGGTTATTAATTTCTTGTCAGATAGATAGTTTGTAAATATTTTCTCTGATTTTGCATGTTGTCTCTTCACTCTACTGATTATTTCCTTTGCTATGAAGGAGCTTTTTACTTAATAGAATCCCATTTGTCTATTTTTGCTTTTGTTTCCTGTGATTTTGAGATTTTACACAAAAAATATTTCCCCAAACCAATATCCTGAAGTATTTCCCCAATGGCTTCTTCTAGTAATTTCATACTTACAGGTACTACATTTAAGTATTAGATTCATTTTAAGTTGATTTTTGTATGTGGTGAGAGATAGGGATCTTGTTTCATTCTTCTGCATGTGGATATTCAGTTTTCCCAACACCATTTATTAGTCTATCCTTTCCCCAGTGTGTGTTTTAGACACTTTTGACAAAAATGAGTTGGCTGTAAATACATGGATTTATTTCTGGGTTCTCTATTCTACACCATGAGTCTGTGTGTCTGTTTTTATGCCAATCTATGCTGTTTTGGTTACAATAGCTTTGTAGTACATTTTGAAGTCAGGTAGTGTGAAGTCTACATCTTTGTTCTTTATGCTAATGATTGCTTTGGCTATTTGGGTTTTTTTCTTAATTCTGTACAAATATAGGCTTTTTTTTCTATTTCTGTAAAGAATGTCACTGATATTTTGACAGGAATTTCTACAGATCACTTCGGGTAGTATGGACCTTTTAACAATATTAATTTTTTAATCTATGAACATGAGATGTCTTTTGATTTACTTGTATTCTCTTTAATATCTTTCCTCAATGTTTTATACTTTTCATTGTAAAGATCTTTTACTTTTTTGGTTAAATTTATTCTCAGGTATGTTATTCATTTTTATGTAGCTATTTACAAATGGGATTGCTTTCTTGATTTCTTTTTCAGATGGTAAACTGTTGATGTACAGAGATGCTACTGATTTTTGTATGTTGATTTAGTATCCTGAAATTTTGCTGAATTTGTTTATCAGTTATAACAGTGTTTTTTGGTAGAGTGTTTAGGTTTTTCTAAATATGAGATTATGTCATTTACAAACAAGGAGAGTTTGACTTCTTTCTTTCCAATTTTTCAACAATGCAGATAACATTTTTTGCCTCAGTTACTCAACTATTATCAAATTGTTAATATGAAGTAGAGAATAACTATTAGGAAAAATTAACTATTAGGAACAATGAAGATAAATAAGGTAGGCCTCTAAAGTAGCTAAAGCCTCACAAAAAGCATGTGGATGGGGATTTAACATGAAAAGGAAGAATTTAAAAACTCATCTAATAAGACAGAGCATTGCTGCTTTTCAGCATGGGAAGAAACTGTATGAAAGAAAAATGCAGTGAAAACTAAATAGCTCAGACACCAGGGAATGTATTTTTTATGTAAAGAAAAGAATGTTTTAAGTGAGAATATATATCAGAAAGCACTTCCTCTTAAATAGGCTCCCACTGTGTTTAATACTTACTCATATTAATAAATAAAGTAGATTCTAAAAAGTAACAATTGTTAATACTAGGTAACTAGAAGAGGAGAAATTATTTAATTAGAACATATATAATAACAATAAATGGTCATAAAATTAGGACTAAAAATGCCTAAAATGCATACAATGTGTTTGTATGAATGGAGGTATTTTAAGAGAGAGAAAATGCAATGATAAAAAAGTAAATGGAAAGGCTATTTTTAACATCATTTTCCTAAATTCAAGAAATCACCGTGGATAAATAGGGATAATGCTTTTAACACAAAGTTTCTATTGGCATTTGGGAAAGATGTTGTGGGGGACTGTCATGTGCATTATAGGATGGTTAGCAACATCCCTGATCTCTACCACTAAATCCAATAGCATCCCTATCCTCCAACTTGTGACAACCAAGTGTCTCCAGACATTGCCAAATGTTCCCACAGATGTGGATAGGGAAGGCAAAATTGCTCATGGTTGAGAACCATTGCATTAATACAATATTCAAAATTTTAAAATATCAAAACAAACCAATTGTGTTAATCATGGCATTAATTTTACTAAAACAAATAAACAAACAAACACTCAGATATTGCCTGTGATTTGTAAAGTTTATCGGGGAGATAAATTAACCTTTACTTTTGGCACAGGTGTTGAATGAAAAAATCCAGTTTGAAATTCAGTTTATTTTAATATATGACTCATACTGACCATTGTTGAAAAATGTATGTTTCATGATAAAATTTATAAAAAGAAAAAAATACACTTGGGAGAGGTTCACCAATATTAACATTGGATATAAATCTATACAAGAAATAACATTTCTTATATTTTGAATTTTTTTGGCTAATTTTGTCAAGTCTGATTAGTTTGCCATTACTGTTATCTATTAATATAGCTGAGGTAGATTTTATAATAAAAATAACAATGTCATCTCTGAAGAATCACATTATTAGTATTATTTTCAATTTTGTTTTCTTTTCAGGAATTTATTTAATCCACTTCTTCATTTTCAGAGGATTAGTTTTAGCTAAAACTGAATAGTATAATCCATAAATCCACTTAACTGGTAGCAAATGCATTTTAATGCTTTGCAAAATATGGAAAGCAAATGAGCCCATTGCTGTTTATGTCTCTGAATTGTGGAATTTGTAATTTGTTTTGAAGAGACCACACATACTCCAATTGATGTTGAAGGACAAGAAAATCAATCTATATATTGATAAAAATATAAATAAAACAAATAAAACCTAATTGTCTTACATTAAATTAAATGCAAATGGAAATGAACTACATTTTCCCCATGCACCCATGAATAGTCTTTCCCCTTCCTTAGGGTTGTGTATTCTCTTTAAAGCTTACTGGTCCATGGGTTGTTTCTCTTCCTAAGCCATCCAATTGTAAGTTTACTCCTTTAATGAAAAGTGCAGATTCTTTCTAGATTCTGTAAGCAGTTAAACTGGTCTTTTATCGTCACTCCGTGAGGTCTCCTGTGTCATGTCCCAAACAGAAAACATACAAAGGCAGAGTCAGACCCTATAACGACATAGAATTTTTGGCTTTAATTGGAGACTAAGAAGGCAAGAGTAAAAAAAATGTTTTCTTGCTGTGAGTGAATTCAGCAGTTTGTCAAGATTCTTAGAGGTTGGAGAATAAAAAAATATTTTATTGATAAACAATATAAGTATTTTAAAAGCTCAATTAACAGCAATTACATACCAAAGCAATTCAGAGGATGTGCTATAAATTATACTATTTTATGTCCTCAACAAAATGGCAAAATCTATGAGTCCTGCTAAATCTTCTTTCTGTTTTCTAACATCATAGTCAGTGACCAACAGTTTGCATCAGTCTGAAGAAAATTGATTCTACATTTCCAAGTCTAAAAATCACATAAGGATTTAACCCCAGGCCCACCTAAACCCAACGCATATGTTTATACATTTCCCAGAGAGCTAGAAATAAAAAAATTGGGTATTGGAGCAAAGGGATTACAAATGGAGTAAAACACAATTACCCAACTTAAAAAAGGACAAACACATATGGAAGTAAGTCACATAGATTACAAATTTATAAAGTTCTCATAAAACTGTTGCTGAGGCCATCTAGTTGTTTCATTGTAATGAAATAACTAAATATATACAATACAGATTTTTATTCTTATTAATGTGAGTTTGAATTGAAAAGCTAAAAGTTCTTGATGAAAATACTAAGTGATTTTTGGAATGAATTCATATCTTTATATTTGTGTATAGTCATCTTTGCTCTGAACTCTTACTGATATAGCACTTTACTTAAATTTGATTTTATTTTTCTACCAAAGGGTTTCTTCCTGTAGAAACCATAATAAAATTAAAAATCACTGTGTTTTTACAGACATCTCTATTGAATGCTGTTCTACTTTACAATGCCTGCCCACTTCCCATCCTTATCAAGCTAACTCAGGATATTAAGGTGGTGTCATATTTCTCTAGGAACACATTCTGAGTTATATGTTATCCCCAATAGGCAGGACTAAATACTGGTTCTTTAGAACCCCTTTGTGCCCTGTGCCTATCTCAGCATGGTACTTCTATCCCAGTAGCATGCTGACCTTTATTAGAACTTGGCACAAAAGGAAAAATCAGTCAAACTAATCCTGCCATTAATATTTTGATATTTTCTTCTCATAAAATTTTTGCACTAATTTTGATTTTTAAAAAATATTATAGCAAAATATGATTTATCTTGATTATTATGGGGTTTTATTTGGCATACTCTTCACCTTTTACGTCTGAGATAAATGCCTAACTAGCCTCACCTAGCCCCAAACCTGCTTTTTGCAGTGTACTGCTCTATTCTTTTTATATACCTTTCTCCCTTATGTAGACTGTAGACTTTCTGAGAGCAATAGCCAAGTCTTTTCACCTTTGAATTATTCAGCAGAGTACTAACATTTTGTAAGCGTACAATAAAACCTAATTGAATATAGGTACATGTGCATGCCTTTAAACCCTATGTATACTTTTTAAAAACTCATGCTTAATGAGTTAGTCCATTAGTCCACTTAGTTATCAAATTTAATCTTTAAAGCCAGAAATGATAGTTGTCATATAGTTTTGATTTTCAGGGACAGCACTAATTCTATTATTTCTTTTTAAGATTCTATTTGCTATGACATCATACTCAATTCACATTGACTATTCTTGTTAGAGAAAAGTATGAGCTTTTCCCTAATTGGTATCCCATAACCATCAGTTTTTTGTTAGCTTTTTGTCTGATTTAATTGAGTTTATTTTAAATGAGCTGCTGCCAAGTATCATTAGAGCCTGATCTACATCTCAATAAGGTGTGCACCAGGGCATATAGGTGGGTCGCAGACTGGATGGGGGGGGGGGGTGGCCCTGTAGAGAATCAGCAGAAGTTACCAGTTAAAAGCAGGATTGTGTCTAGAGGGAAAAAAAAGAAATGAATTCAACTGGAATCTGAAAATGAGGGGATCAGCATAGATTGGGATGGAATAGGTGCTCTTATAATTAGAATTTTCTGTCTTATTGTCATAGGCTCTCAAAATAAAGCTTAATATTTAATTTGGAAGACTTACATGTTTTAGGACATAGCTTATAGTATCAACTTTCAACTTTTTCTATCCAAGCTTTATCCCTTCCAACCTCTCCTCTGCTATTATGAGCTTTCTCAAGTTAAAATCTCAACTTAAATTTCCTGATGCATCTCTGTTGCCTGTAAGATAAGCTCCAACTTCTTAAAATGACCTACAAAGCTTTCTTTTTAAATCTGACCTCTGCCTTACCTGAGAAGTCCTAATGTTATCCCATAAGCATCTCACACTTTAGCGTTGCAGGGTATCTCCAGTACTCTGGCACGACGTGGCCATCCTTTCCTCTACGTCTGTAGGTGCTCATCTCTTCCCCTGAAATACTCTGCTCTTCTCTATCAAGCAGGTTCCGTTTAGGAAAACAGAAGCAATGTTTTGCATTTCAAGTAGAGGAGTATTAATGAAGGGAAACAATACAAAGTATTTGAGGGGCAAAAAGAACAAAAACAGAAGGTGAGCTGATTAAGAAATTAGCAATCACAGGAGACACTACCTGAAGTACAAAATGAAGATCATTCTGAGAAAAAGCCATTTCAGTAAATGACCAATTCACCAAAACACAATTCAATAAATGGCTCATTTACTGAATGATTTTTTCCCCCAAATTTACTTGTTTCTTATACTTATTTAGCTTAACCTGACCAGTCTAACAGTTTTTCATGTCTTCATTTTATATAATTTTATTATGTTTATTTCAGTTGAGCTCTCTGTTGCTGTGGCTGGAGATGGAGGGCCAGAGAGGGAAGGAGATTGTGGCTCTTAAAAATATATTCATACTATAGAGAAAAATGATAGAATTAAAAGAAATAAAAAGTGAACAAAAATATATTCACAGAAAATGCATCCTTGAATATTAGCTGTTCTTAATATAATCACCATTCATATGTTACTTATAAGAAAATATGTGATAATATAATCAATAATATACTTCCATATTTTTCATGAATATATTTTTAGCTATATTCTACTAGAATATACTTGTTAAATATATTTTTCTGAGAAGTTTATTCTTTTTATGAATGCCAAGAATAATATACCAATAAAAACGTATCAAAGAACTTCATCCTAAGAGTTAATTCCGGTGATGTTTGATGGAGGAGTCACACTTAGCAATATTGAATAGTGACAAATATATTGGGATAAAATTCCCAGTTATTCATAATTATGGAGATCACTAAGTCCTGCTGAGTCTAGATGGTGCATTTTGACCACTAGTGTTGATATAATTGCAAATTGGTTTTTGACTAGGAAAGACATTTCATTATACTAAATCCTGGCCACATTGGTTGGGGCAGCTTTGAAGTGTTTGTTTATAACGACCTCAGTGGTTTAACCAGAACCTTGGTACAGGAGTCACAGACAGGATGGAGCTAGGGTAGGTATATCATCAGGAGACACAGGCAGATGTAGTGGCAAAATCTTGTTTTTAATTTATTTTTTTATTTCAGAATATCACGGGGGTACAAATGTTTTGGTTACATATAATGCCTTGTAGCCGTGGCTACAGGTTTACCCTTCCCCCATACAGTCAGGAATCACAGAACAGCTACATTGTGGCAGGGACTTATGTACAGATCACTGAGGGTAGGGGCAGGCTATCACAGTCGCTCCACTCCAGAAACTTCACAACTGTCCTGCTCAGCAGATCACAAACCCCAGCTAGGTCCAAATGCTACAATGATCCTGGCAATTATGTCATTTAGAAAGGACAATAAGGTCTCAATGTCACTGGAGGAATTTTCTAAGACATTTAATTACAGTAGAGTTGGTGAAAACAGAGACTTTTTTTTAAAACTCTAATATTATCACTTTAAATTATAATTGTATCATTGTCCTATGGAGGGCAAGAATATGTCACAAGTTAGCCAAGGTGTGGCAAGAATCTGGACCTTCATGAGCAATGACTACATGCTC
The DNA here is from genome assembly GCA_008086735.1 of Cheirogaleus medius. Lineage (NCBI taxonomy): Eukaryota > Metazoa > Chordata > Mammalia > Primates > Cheirogaleidae > Cheirogaleus > Cheirogaleus medius. Next base: position 41,903,776 of record VBSM01003157.1, read on the forward strand.
CATGACAACTGAGGGACATGAAGGCCCAAAGAGGAAGAGGCTGTTGTACAAAGATTTGGGTGTTTTCTTATTGTCTGGCTGAAAATCACTGCATCTTGATGACAGTGTAGGCAACTTGAAGCTCTGCTGAGCTGGGTTGAGTCATGCACACCAGGTGAAGCAGGAATCCTCCTCAAATACAAAGCCACAGAACATAACCCTCCAACTTCCTCTTCAGAGCCATAAGAAAGGTCTGGGGCCTAATGTTCAGTTTGCTGGGAACTCTAAGATTTAAAATAAAAATATACCAAGTCCTACATGTGAGTGGATCCCATCAATTATTATAAGTAAAGAATAAGTAAAGAAATACACACATACAAACATACATATGCACACACATACAGTAAGTCGTGGTCCTATCCCAAAGGGTCATAAAAATCAACTAATTCAACTCTTCTATTCATTAGTGAAAGTATTTTTAACTTTATCTACTAAATATTATAAATTATTTATGCAACCCCTATACTAAATATTATATAAGCACTACCAGTAATGCTTTGGGCATAATAACTTACACATTGTGATGTTTAATAAAGTGACTGTCTGAATGGATGAATATTGGCATCAAAGGTTCTGTCACCTCCAAATCACATGGGATTCAGGCCTGAAGCTTCCTTACTCTTCTATCTTATATTCTTCCTTAATAGCATATTTCAACACTGAAGTTAGATGGCTTATAATTGATCCTTGATAAATTCAGAAGGACCTAAAAAATCTGTCAGTGTTTCAAGACTTTGTTAAAGATTTTAGCTGTAATTCAATTTAAAAGTTAATAAAATACCAAATAATAAAGCCTTCTGGTGAGCCACATGATAAATATAATAAATTTGGAGCACATTGTTTAGCCTACTCTTTTTAAAATTTTCATTATTATCTAGGGATGAAAAGAAAGACCTAGAGAACAGGTGAAATGCATCAAAGGATTCTTCTAAACTCTATTTTCCTAAAAGTCTTTGAATCTCACTCTAAAGTAATGCAGATTGGTATACTTCTGAAAGTTCAGAATTTTTCCCTGTGCTGCTTTCAGCCTAGTTGATACATTAATGCTGCTGGTTGGGAATTACAAAGAAAATAAATTTTAATTTGTTATTTAACCATAAAAAGATGCTTATGCTTAAAGCTAAATAATATTACTATGCTAAGCAACTAAGATGTTAAAAAAATAAAAAGCAGAAGATCATTTATCTCCACTGTTGCTAGTACGGAGTCATTAATGTTGAAAGGTCCAATAACAAAATAGAAATGTCTTCAGCACTAGACCTGGACTGGGTGAGGGAATTGGATTTCTGCAATTAAAATATCATGTGAAAGCAAAACCAAAGCAGGACTCTACAGTGTCACTAGAAGACTAGGCATGATAAATTTGAAGAAATGTAAGATCATAAACATAAGATTATGTCATTTACAATCCTGATGATATGACAAGTATACTTATGACCTCATAGCCCACCACTATGAGCTTTAAACTTGGCAAATCATTTGTTTCATCAATTGAGTGAGTGCATAAAGAAACTTCTTCTTATCTTTCATGTGTAGTCTACATCAAATGCAATTTTACTGATCACCCAGGGGATATCGAAGAAGAGATGTACACTGACTCTGGATTTAATGGACTCTCAAGCCACCCAAATAGCGGTAGCCCTTATCATAAGTCTGCTAAATCATGTTGCCCATGGACAATGTATTGATATACTGTGCAGCCTGTGGGTTGTGAGACTTTAGGAACAGAGATGGTACCCTGGAAAATATATAATATTAGCCACTTTAGGGCTAATTCTACTTTGCTCTATATTTCCATCTCCAACAAATTGGATCTTTCTAAAGCTATCTTACATTAAGTTTCTCATAGTTTAAGACCATAGAGCAAAAGTATTATTGAATATATATTTTGTAACATATGAAAAGTTATATTTCCTGTTTCATAAAATGTTTGAACGGTATGACTGAGATCCAGCATAGTATATGCTTTTCCATCTACACGGTAAAGAAAACAGTGAATTTATAATAAAAGAAACAAAGGCGAGAGAAAGACTTTAAAATGACTGTTCTACCTAAATTTTTTATCTGGGTTATTATTTTTTAATATTAGTTAATAAATTCTATTCTGGTTGGCTTTCTGACTTACCTACTAACTATTGTAGCTCTCTTAAAACTGTGGTCATATAATCAAACCACTACAAAATTTTAACAAATGGCATATTCATATTGTACCCAAATGTAAAGTCAAAATCTCCTCACCAGAAACAAACATATAGTATTATTTCCTGCAGTTGATTGTGTGAAGATGATCTACCACATTCAGTTGCAAGGAAACCAAAATGAAGTAATATGTAGAGAATTCAAACAGCTCCTTTTACCTTGGGCATATAAGATTATTCCAGTTGCATATTGGTGTGTAATAAATCACTCCAAAGCCAAGTGATTTAAAAACAACATTTATTGCTCTCATAAATCTGCATTTGGGGCTATCTGTTCTCAATTTTGCATCAGCTGGGACAACTCAAAGCCTGAGACCTAGCATCTTCCATAGGCTTGCTTATTCACATCAAACAGCTGGGCAAGAAAACTATAGAACTTATAATATTTTAGAAGTTGTATCATGAGTGATGTGAGCCATTTGTTTTCCAAAACAAAGAGAAAGCATAAAACCGATAGTGGATATACCTCCAAAGCAAAAGGCATACTATTTGGAGTCTGAGGCAGAAAGTTCTAATTGAAGGTACTGACTGCTTACTGTATCACTTTTCCTTTTTGTTAGGCATATGATTCAGTGAACTTCATTTCAAATAGAAATGCCCATCAAGAAAGAATTAGTAATGATTAGGAAGGAAATGATATAGGATAGATAAATAAATATAATTCAAAAAAATTGGATAAAAGACACATCATAATAAAAGTAAGATAAATATCATAATATCAAAAATTGCCACAGGGTTTAGAAGAAAATATTAAGAATTTTCAAAGAACTCATAGATTCCTTAGTGAAAACAAAACTGAATTAGCTCAAAAAAGGTATATTAAATTAGGAAGGACATAGAATGTGAGTTGCTGACTTAGAAAAATGAATGAAAAAATGTTACATTATTACAAAAATAAATACTACCTTAGAAGCAACAACAAGTATAATCAACTCTGTTCAAAGTATATGTGAAGCAAGAAGTTCAGATTTGAAAATATCATAAAAATTAAATCTAAAGTAACAAAAAGATAACTGTGAAAAAATGAATAGGGAAAATAAACTACAGACATTCTTTAGAGATATTGTGGGCTTAGTTCCAGATCACAGCAATAAAGTGAATGTTGCAAGAATGTAAATCACATGAGTTTTTTAGTTTCCCAATACATAACTTTCATAAAAGTTATGTTTATTCTGTACTGTAGTCTATTAAGTGTGCAATTCCATTGTGTCTAAAAATATATACATAACTTGATTTAAAATATGTTATTGCTAAAAAATACACTTACCTGAGCTTTTAACAGGTTGTAATATTTTTGTTCGTGGAGGATCTCGCCTCGATGTTGATGACTGCTGACTGATCAGGGTGGTGGTTGCTGAAGGTTGGGATGGATGCGGTAATTTCCTATAATAAGACAACAGTGAAATTTGCCACAACGATTGACTATTCCTTTTATTAAAGATTTCTCTGTAGCATGCAATGCTGTTTGATCCACATCATTTTACTTACAGTAGAACTTCATTCAAAATCAGAGTCAATACTCTCAAACCCTACTGCTGCTTTATCAACTAAGTTTATGAAATATTCTAAATCCTTTGTGGTCATTTTAGCAATGTTCGCAGCATCTTAACCAAGACTAGATTCCATCTCAAGAATACACTTTCTTTGCTTATGAGAAGCAGTTACTCATCCATTAAAGTTTATTATTAGATTGCAGCACTTAAATCACATCTTTAGGCTCTACTTCTAATTCTAGCTCTTATCCTATTTCCACCAAATTTGCAATTACTTCCTTCACTGACGTCTTGAACCCCACAAAGTCATCCATGAGGGTTGGAATCAACTTCATCCAATCTCCTGATACTGTTGATATTTTGACCTCTTCCCATGAATCACAAATGTTCTGAATGGCATCTAGAATGGTGAATTATTTCCAGAAGGTTTTCAATTTACTTTGCCCACATCCATTAGAGGAATCACTATCTATGGCATCTATAGTCTTATGAAATGTATTTCTTAAATGATAAGACTTGAAAATCAAAATTACTCCTTGGTCCATGGGATGCAGAAGGGGTGCTGTGTTATCAAGCATAAAACAACATTAATCTCCCTGCATATGTCCATCAGAGCTCTTGGGTAACTAGGTGCATTGTCAATGATCAGTAATATTTTGAAAAGGATCTTTGTTTTCTGAGCAGTAGGTATCAATAATAAGCTTAAAATATTCATTAAACCATGCTATAAACAGATGCTATCATTCAGGCTTTGTCGTTTAATTTATAGAGCAAGGGCAGAATAGATTCAACATAATTATTAAAGGCCCTAGGATTTTTGGAATGGTAAATGAACATTGGCTTCAACTTAAAGTCACCAGCTGCATTAGTTCCTGACAGGAGAGTCAGCCTGTCCTTTGAGGCTTCGAAGCCTCTAGGTATAGAAGTCCTAGATGATGTCTTCTTCCAATAGAAAACCGTTTCATTTACATTGGAAAAATATATTGTTTAGTGTAGTCAACTTCATCAATTATCTTAGCTAGATATAGATAACTTGCTACAGGTTCTCCACCAGCACTTACTGCCTCACCTTGCACTTTTATGTTATGGAGATGGCTTCTTTCTTTAACCTTATGAGCCAACTTCTGCTAGCTTTGAACTCTTCTACAGAACCCTTGCCTCTTTCAGCCTTCATAGAATGGAAAAGAGTTAGGGCCTTGCCTAGGATTGGCTTTAGCTTAAGGGAATGTGTAGCTGGTGTGATCTATCCAGACCACTAAAAATTTCTCCACATCAGCAATAAGGCTGTTTCACTTCCTTATCATTTGTGTGTCTACTGGATTAGCACTTTGAATTTCCTTCAAGAACCTTTTCTTTGTATTCACAACCTGGCTGACTCTTCAGTGACAGAGGCCTAGCTTTTGACGCTTTTGACAAGCCTTTTTCACTGCACTTAGTCATTTCTAGCTTTTGATTTAAAGAGAGAGAAGTGTGACTCTCTTTCATGAAAACACTTAAAGGCCATTGTAGGATTACTAATTGGCCTACTTTCAGTGTTGTTGTGTCTCAGGGAATAGAGAGGCTCAAGGAGAGGGAGAGAGACAGGGGAAAGGCCAGTAGGCGGAGCAGTCAGGTCATATGCAACAGTCATAGTTTGCCATCTTCATATATAGAGTGTGGTTCATGATGCCCAACACAATTACAATAGTAACATCAAAGATCATTCATCACAGATCATCATAATAGACATAATAATAATGAAAAAGTTTGAAATATTGTGAGAATTACCAAAATGGTACAGAAACATGAAGTGAGCACATGCTGTTGGAAAAATGATGCCAATAGACTTGCTGGATGTAAAATAGCCACAAACCTTCAATTTGCCAAAAAATGCAATACCTGTGAAGCACAATAAGGTGAAGTGCAATAAATGAGGTATGCCTATATATGAAAGACAAATAACGAGGTAGGACATATGCATAACTGATACTACTAAGAAAGAGAACAGTAATATATCAAATTTTTTTTAAAAATACATGTCCTGTAGTACAGAAAAACTAAAACTTGCAGGCAAAAGCACAATGTTTGAGGAAGAAAATTATTTTCTTAATAATTACTACCAATATATATTGTGGGGCATTTATTTAAAAAATCTTTGAAGATAAAAAGGGAATCCAAAGGGCATCCAGAAAGAAAAATAATGTCATGTATGATGGAGAAAATATCAGGATGATATCAGCATTCCAAATAGCACATTTTAATGCTTAATCACATTTCCCAAAAGACAAACATTTATTATAATTTAAAAAAGTTTCATACTTAACCATACATCATTTAAATATTCTGATATATAAAAGCTTTTGTATAATTTAAAAACCATAACACTTATAGAAAACAAGAAACACCTTACCTAAACAAAACTGACAAGCAACAAATGGATGCAAACAAAATATATAAAAATAAAAAGGATTGGAGAGACAGAAGGTTTGACTTAAGTTATACAACGGTATATAGAAAGTGATTGCTTTCATCTTAACAATAAGCTAAATCCAGATAATCCATTAAACCATTACTTCTATTGAAATCTTTGAATGGCAGAGATCTCAGGAAAACCAACTGGCCTTAAATCTAAAGAAAGACAAGGGCCTCCAAAAAGAGATAGAAGATGAACTCTGAATTCCCTGGGGCAGAGCATAGAAGGAAGATGGGATTGCCATACAAAATGGTAAGATGTTTAATAAATTGGTAGTGATCACATGAAGGCTAGTATGAGAGTACAGAAGCCCTGGGAGCCACAGACATAAGGAGACTGTATCCACTCACAAATCTTTCCCACGGACTTCACCAGGTGGTCAAAACAAAGGTAGTGGCGATGAAGAAGCTGGAGAATGCCTCCCATGGGGACAGGCTTAGGGGAGGATAGGCTACTGGATTTGATTCATCTCCTCTATGAAACAGTCACTGGGGAAAGAAAGTAAATCCTGTTGTCCCAAGGAACAAGAGAAGACCACTTGCAGATGTAGGAAGGAAAGGAAAAAAGAAAAACAACAGCCCTCTATCTCTAGAAGAGGGGCAGGAAAACTTCCTGAGCCCAAAACTTAGAGAGTCCTTCCATTGAGGGAGAGATAGGATTACTGAGAAAAACCTACCCCTGAGAACCAGGGATCCAGTGGACTGAGGCTGAACCAAGACAAAGAATCTTTCCTTATTGTTTCCATAGTGCTGTAGAAATGCTATCAATTGTTCAGTACCTAGCTGGCATGTCCCCATGCTTTAGTCTCCTTTAATTTCCTCCTGTTATAATATTTATTTCTTCATTCAACAAATATTTGAGAATCTGCTATATGTTATTAGGCATGGAGTTATAGCATTGGACAACATAGAGAAATGCTTTGCCCTCAAAGTGCTTGCATTCTAATAGGAGGTATAGAAATAACCAAATAAATATATATGTTCAGCAGTAAAGAATATGAAAACACTGTAAGAGGTCAGAGTGACTGGGAGAGTAAACTGAGTTAAGATATTCTGGAAGGTCTCATTGAGGGTGACTTAAGCTGGGATCTACAGTGAGCCCGAGAATAAGGAAAGCAAATATCTAAGGGAAGCTTATTTCTGACAGATGAGGAAGTGAAAATGCCCTGATGCTGACACATGTGTGGCTTGTTGAAGACATGACAGAGACCAGGGGGATGAGACTAGGTAAGCAAGGGGGAGCACAGTGTTTATTTTTTCAATTTCTGTTACATGATTTCTTCTCTCCCCTGTTTCTTGCACATTGTAGCTACATTGTTGAATAAATATGTGTTGATGTGTTTTGTGTAGTGCTGTCACAAACTAGCTAACATAGTCACACAATCACTCGCCTATGAACTGGAAACAAGTCATGTTATATTCATTCTGGACCCTTAATGACAGACACTACATGTTAGTTCAATAGGAATCCAAATAAGACCAGCATTGGTATATTAAAATATACTATTTTCTAAAGCAAAAAAAAGAAAGTGAAAAACAATTTCAGACTTGATTCCTCTTTGAATAAACCAACCATTAGTGCTTCTCCTGGGAGCATCACCTATTTCCTTTGTTCCGATCCCTTCTGAAATCAGTTCTGGGGAACTAAGAGCCTCCGCTATTACTGCAGCAATATCGTTTAGCTGACCCTGATGTATCCATGTAACAACTCCAACTTTGGTACAATTTCCCAAGCAAGGACTGAAAGTGAGATTGAGACAGAAACTCATTCTGCTTTCAAATTTTGGAATGCCTGGTTTAGGACACACCGTGATTCTCTTAATCATTCTAACAGATTAAGGGGTAGGTTTCTGTTAAACCAATAACAATCTCTCCCTTAACTTCCACTGCTTATATGTGGACAGTTAGTCAAAAAATCCAGGGTCTTAGGTAGCTAAAATAGGTAAAGGAGGCGACCAATGTATTTCTTTATCATTAGTCAATTTCCTCATCTTCTAGTGAAAAGACTTCTACCAGATAAAATCTAGTCCTTTATTGTTCCTGTCTTCCACTATTCATAGGACCCTGATAGTCAGACCCTGATGAACATGTATTTAATTCTAAATACAATAGATTCTGTGAATTTGCCTCTTAATTTTTTTTTTACCTCTCTTAAAGCAAAGATTCACATCTCATATTAGAAATAGAAAAGAAGGTACCAGAGAGAAAAAGAATAATGGTACAATTTCATACATGCATGTATGATAACTTTACAGAATTAGGATTCTCAATGAATTTTACAAAGGAGAGGTCAGATAGTTTAGCTTTGATACAAGAAATCATTTTAAAATTCTAATTAGAGGAAAAAAGAATATGGTTTTATAAAATAAATTCTGCAATCACTTCAGTTTAAATTTCCCTACTGTTAATTTTTTTTAAAAAAGCAAGAAAACCTTATGTCGTGTGCTAATACTGATACTGTACTTTTTAATCTACTAAGTTCCAAACAACTGCTGATTAAAAGAATGAAATCTCATCATAAGAAGCAAATTTAATGAGTTCTCATGAACAATTAAAAAGATTATTTGCATATTTTTAGCCTATTGGAGGAAAAAATACCAAGTAAGAAAGGTTTAGCAATAATCACATGCTGAGAAGGAGTGGAAAGGGAAACATTAAATGCTTTTCTTTTTCCTCCTGAAGCCATGGATAACATTTCAGGAGGCTTATTAGCATGCACATTGGAGTGACCTGGTTTACCAGTCTTCTTGCACTTAGGCAGGTGTTTATTACAGGTGCTCCATCTTTGGTATTTTTATCCCTCTAAGAAAAATTAGGACTACAGAGAAGACGCATGCCTGATTATGTTCACAGTAGTATATATTACAGCAATGGAAATTAAACCCAAAGCAAAGCCTGAGAAGCATTTGATAAGCTCTCTTTGGAAACTCTGTCTATAACATTTACTCTTTGTCATTTAGTCTCTGGTGCAGTGTAATTATCAAAACATCTGTCCCCAAAGTCAAGGCAGCAAATGTAAGGAGCTAGAAAAAAATACGGGATTTAGATTCAGAAATTACGAGTCACTTACGACCATAACCCCAAACAAGCAATTCTTCCCTATGTATCCATAGACTATACACATGTAAAGATTATAATAATATCTGTCTTGTAGAGTTGTTGCATTGATTAGGGAAAATGTATTTTTCCAGTGCAGTTTCCTATGTATAGAAGGCATTCATTGCTTGACAGCTAAAGACATAAAGCATTTAAATAGTAATAAACATCCATTAGTAGTCTAGCAGCACATCATTAGTGGAAAGAATATCCAAATTAGTACCTAAAGTTAATAATATAGTCAATGGAGTCATCTTTGATCCTGAAGACCAGTGATGATTGCTGTTACAGTGTAACTTCTGTTTATGCCGTTAATAAACCCTGACACTGGAATATACTTCTTTCATTATGGAACAGACAAAATGAAAATACTGGCACATTCTCTGTAGTATTTGTTTTACTTTTGCTACCCCACATCTCATCCCCTCCTTTTTATTTCAGCCTCAGCTCTGGTGGATTGCGCTGACTCATGCCGACATTGTTCCACGGGAACACATGCCACAGTCTCTCTTTTTCTGCCTCATAGCTCTCTCAGGTGCCACAGCAGCCCTCTCAGATTATACAAGCACAGCCTATAAGTGCAAGATGAGAGCAGATGGAGAGTGAAGTCAATGACTCAGGCCCCCTTCAACTGATGGGAATAAGAGTGACAGGAAGAATGCAAAAACAAGCACCACATGAAATCACCATCAAATTAGTATTAACTAATCAACACTAAGGTGCTCACATGGTAATAATATTCAGTGGGTGTCAGTCAGGTGGCAGAGTCGGGGGATAAACCCATAACTAATGAAGACAGAATGTGTTGTATGGGGGAAGGGCATGCCTCTAGCCCTGGCTTGGGCGAGGCAAAGGCATTACTTGCAATCAAAATGTTTTTACCCCCATAAAATTCTGAAACAAAAAAAGTGACTGGATAAATTCCATAGCCTACTGTCCTTTGGAAGGAAAATTCTAGAAGGCATTCCTCATGCTTCTCAGGGATCCCATCTGAATTGAGCCCATTGTTTGCAACAGGGAGCATGGTAATATATAACTAGCTTTTCATCCATTTTCTGCCTCTCCCCCTTCTTGGTCCATTTTCTATTGCTATAACAGAATACCTGAGACCAGGTAATTTCTTACCATCTATACCATTATTACAAAACTTCTCAACCTTTCATTATAAAAAATTTCTGAGATATATAGAACATAAAAAACAATATAATAAATCCCCATGGAACCATCACCCATCTTTAACAATTATCAACATTTTATGACTTATTTTATCTATTCTCTCACTTATTTTCTTGTGCATTTTAAAGCACTTCTAAGATATGCATCTCCAACAAATAAGGGCATTATTTTTTAATATCATTCTTTAAAAAATAACATTAATACTTTAATATCATCTAATATCCTGGCCTTATTAAATGTTCTCCACTTGTTTTAAAAATTGTCTTTTTATAGTCAATTTGAATAAAGATCTCTTAAATTTGGTGATTATTACAGTTACTATTCCAATTTTTAAAAACAAAATGATTGAAGTTTATTAAAATACAATAAAATCCATAGATGTTTTTACCTCTACAGTCCCATGAGATTTTATAAATGTACACATCAGTACAACCACCACCCCAATTAATAAGTAGAATATTTTCATCATGTAGAATGTGCTCTAATGTTCCTTTGCAGGCCAATCAACCCCACCACAACAACTGAGGCAGCTGCTGATAAGATTTCTAACATTATAGCTTCATTCCACTGTTCCAGAGCTACATATAAATGAAATTTTTAAAAAATGTGTACTTTTTTGTGACTGGCTTTTTTCTTTCAACATAATGTTACTGAAATTTATCCATGTTGTTACTTATATCAGTATTACTAATAAAGAATAGTATGGTATTAAATAAGCATTTCACTATTTGTTTATCTATTCACCTCTTATTGAGTAGTTTCCACTTTTTGACTGTGAAAAATAAAGCTACCTTTTGTTTGAACATTCTTATATAGTTATTTTTGTGGACTGGAGATCATATTTTTTTATTTTTCCTAAGCAAGGAGAAATTTCTGGGTCCTATGGTAGATGTATGTTTTAACTTCATTAAAAAAACACAAAATTTTTTTTGAAGTAGATGTACACTTTTAAACTTCCATCAGTAATGCCTGAGAGTTTTAGCTTCTATACACTTTATGAAATGTGTTGTTTCAGTCTTTTAAAAATGTTGGCTATTCCAATAAAAGTCTAATGATATTATATTCTGTTTTAAATTGTTATTTTTGTGGTGACCAATGATGTTGAGTGTCTTTTTATATGCTTATTGATCATTCCTGTTTTCTTTTCTAAATTATCTGAATCATTTTGTACAATTTTAAAATTTATTTTTATAGGGGTAGTTTTGAAATAGCTTTTTAATTCAAAATATTAAGAGGGTACAAATGTTTTTCTTACATAGACAACATTTTATAATGCTTAAGTCAGGGCTTTTAATGGCAAGTCTACATTTATTTCTTTGAGGAATCTCCACACTGTTTTCCATAGAGGTTGTACTAATTTGTAGACCCACATGTCTAAGTGTTCCTTTCTCTCTGCATCCACGCCAGTGTCTTTTGTTTTTGTTTTTTGACATTTTAATAATGCCCATTCTGACAGTGGTAAAGTGATATCTCATTGTGATTTTAATTTACATTTCCCTGATGATTAGTGATGTTGAGCATTTCTTCATTTGTTTATAGGTCATTTGTCTATCTTCTTTTAAAAACCTTCTGTTCATGTCTATTGCCCTCTTTTCAATGAGTTTGTTTGTTTTTTTCGTGTTGATTTGCTTGAGTTCTTTGTAGATTCTGTTAGTCCTTTGTCAGATGTATAGTTTGTGAATGTTTTCTCCCATTCCATAAGTTGTCTGTTGATTATTTCCTCATTTTTATTATATTTATTTTCTTGATGTGTTATAGAAGTTGTTTATATACACTTGATATAATCCATTTGTGAGATTCTGTATTGCAAAAATTGCCACCCAGTGTGGGGCTTGCCTATTCATTTAAAAAATTTTTTAAAGTAAATGTATTAAACTTTGATGAAATCCAATTTGTGATTTTTCTTTAATTATAGTGCTTTATGCCTTGTTTTAAAAATGTCTACTCATAGTAACAAGGATATTATCATTTATTTTCCTATATGAGTTTATAATTATAGCTTTTTATATTTAGATCTGAGATCTGTCTCAAATTACATTTTTATATATGGCTTAGGATAGGAATCAAAGTTCTTTTTCAAATAGATAGCCAGTTTCTTCAGAACAATTGGTTGAGAGACTATCTTTTCTCCTACTGAATTAACTTTTTGTTATTGTGAAACTCAATTACTGAATATATATGGATTTATTTCTGAACTTCTCAATTCTGTTGCATTGATCTTTTTGTTTTCATGTACACTAATATTTAAACTGTTCTTATCACATTTATTTTATATTAATCCTTGAAATCAGGTTTTTCAACTTCTCAAAATCTTTTTTTTTCATTATCAATATTTGTTTTGGCTATTTTAGGTTGGTTTTTATTGTCTTTTGGTTGTTTTTATTGTTTGACCATTTACATTCCTATATTACTTATAGAATTAGCTTCTTAATTAATTTCTATTAAAAAGCCTACCATAATTTCTATTTGGGTTTCAGTGAATATACACAGAACAATTTCAGTTGAATTGATGTGTGAATATCAATATTGAATCTTTCTGTCCATGAACATGGTATATCAGTTTATTCAGCTTCTCTTTAATTTATTTCAGCAATATTTTGTAGTTTCCAGAGTATATGCCTGCATATATTCTATTAACTTTATTCTTAAATATTTAAAGTTTTTCCTATTTATGTTATATTTTATTGTATTTTCTAATTAATTTTTGCCTGTATATAGAACTACAGTTGAATTTTGTACTCTGGACTAATTTGCTACAACCTTGCTAAATTAGCTTATTGGTTTCAGTGTAGGCACGTTTGTTTGTTTTTGAAAATTTCTTAGGATTTTTCAACATAAAAATTGCATACACATATTTCATTGTTCTCAGATATTATTAATATAAATTAAAGAACAGAAGAATCACATTGTTGATTCATCATCATTAAATGATTAAAGAATGTAGAGGATAGGTGTTTTCTTTCTCAGCACAACACAGATATTGTCAGATTCTAAGTACCGCATCAAATAAGCAATGGTGTAGTGTATTTGACACTAAGTAAACTACTAACTTAATTGCTTTGGATCATATTTTAATATTTTGTTTTTTTAATTTTATGTCCAAGTAAATAATAGAAATATTATTTAATTGCTATTCATAAAAGATGTAATAAGGACTAGCCACCAACTTGTATAAAAAGATTAGGAACTTTTCAGCAACTCACAGATGTTGACAGAATGTTGAAATATACACCATGCTTGATTTCAGTTTTCAATAAATTCAACTGAGCTTCTGCAGTGTCAGAAACAAAGTATCTGATTTGAAAATTTTAACAGCTACCAGATGAAGTTTCTCATTAGTTGTCAATTCAGATAAATATTGAGAAATGAAAAATCGATCCTGTAGAGATTATGTAATTTCCTCCTTGCAAGCTGTTGGGTGGTATTAATATGAATTGCTTTAAGCTTATCATAAATCCCAGCTATCAAACCGTTAAGTCAAAGAAATACACATTCCCTGTTATCACTTGGGTCAAGCTGTTCTTCTTAAAAAGCACATCTCCAGATAAATCTTGCTGGTGTTGAGTTGTGTCTTGATTATCAAATAAGCCAAGTCACGGTGTGTCCTCTATGACCAATGGCCCAGCAAAAAGTGTATGTGATGTTCACTATTAATCTTCCTGTTATTTGGAAGAATGACATTGATGTAGCATTGGGGAATTAGGCTCTAGAAAGAAAAACAAAGACAACATTTCAAACACTTAGAAGTGCTCTGAATTTTATTTGTTCTTTGGTGATATTATTTTGAAATATTCCCAACTTGCAGATACTCACAAGGGAGAGATGCATCCAAAGATGCCAATTTTCCTATGTTAAATTATGAATGGCATGCACAGTATCAGCTGCCCACTCAATGTGGAAAGATATCTGAGCAATTAATTTCTAGAATTGAGAAAGGAAAAAAAATCATTTTATTCCAGTACTGGAGGAAGTAAAATAGGACAGAAATTTTGCACATTTTTTTAAACAATGTTACAATTAGCATCATTAATAATGGTAAAGCAAACAAAGAGATAGTAAATTGTTTTTTCTCTCTATCAGGAGAAACACCTTTTTTGTAGTGCTTGTTTCATGAAATAAATAGCAGATGTATTATGAATGGAAAAATGATTAATAGCTGGGCTAATACATAAAAGACATAGAATCTGGCCTACTGTTTTTTCTTATATTTGAGATATGAGGTTTATCTAAGTTATAAAGACTAATAATAGAATGAATGTGCTTCTAGACGCTGCCCAGCTTAACAAATAGAACATTACTAATAATTTATGAACTCCTTTTGAACCCTTCATGATTCCATTACCTTGCCTTTCTTCCTGAATTGCAGGTTTATACTTCCCTTTCTATGGACATATTTATCTGTTCCTAAAAATGTATTATTCAATCTTGAAATGTTTTTGAACTTTATATAAATGTTAGCCTTGCTGTGAATCATTCTTCTGCACAATTTTTAAAAAGATTTTGTGAGATTTATCTTCATGAGTGCAGCTAAAGTTGATTTGCTGTTACTGCTGCGTAATATTCCATAACTTGAACATATGACAATTTATTTATCTCTTCTTCTTCAGTAAGCATTTAGTTGTTTCCAGTTTTCTTACTACTGTATGTTATACACATTCTACTATAATATATTTCCCCTGTAGAATGTGTGTAAAAATTGCACTTGGGGGTAGAATTTTTGATCATTTTAAACTTTACTGGAGCACACTAAATTAGTTTCCAAAATGATTGTTTTAGTTTACATTTGCATCAAAAGTGGACAATGATTTATTGGCACTGCCTACTTAGATATAGTCACTTTTTAAAAAATTTTGATAAGAAATGGTATATTGTTTTTAATTTCCCTTTTACTGATTGCTAGTGTTTTTTAGCATATAATAAATAATTATTGGTCATTCATATTTTCTCTTTCAAGAAATTTCTATTTATAATTTTTGTCTATTTTTTGAATTATTATATTTTACTTATTTATATGCTGGATTTCTTTATATATTTTGAGAATTTTGTTCAAGAATGTGTGCTACTATGTTCTCTCAATCTGTGATTGTTTCTCCAACCTTTATATTTTGATGAGTAGTCATTCTTAACTTTAATATAGTCCCAAATTATTATTATTATTAATTAATTATTTTTGAGACAGAGTCGCACTCTGTTGCCTGGGCTAGAGTGCTGTTGTGTCAGTCTAGCTCACAGCAACTTCAAACTCTTGGGCTCAAGCAATCCTTCTGCCTCAGCCTCCCGAGCAGCTGGGACTACAGGCATGTGCCACCATGCCCGGCTAATTTTTTTCTCTCTATATATATGTTTAGTTATCCAGATAATTTCTTTCTATTTTTGGTAGAGATAGGGTCTCGCTCTTGTCTAGGCTGGTCTTGAACTCCTGACCTCGAGGGATCCTCCCACCTTGGCCTCCCAGAGTGCTAGGATTACAGGCAGTCCTAAATTATTAATGCTTTAGTTTATGATATATAGCTTTTTTCTTCTACAACAAATCCTAATGTACCCTAAAATCCTAAAGATATATATTCTTTTGTGTTATAAAATTTTAAGAGTTTACATTTTATATTCAGGTCTAACTGGTACTGATTTTTGTGTATGAAATAGGTAAGAATCTGATTTCATTTTGTCATATAATGTATAGATACTTGTCCCAAGACTACTCAATGTATCAGCAATACAACAAGTTTCCAATAGATGTGTGGTCTGTTCTTTGTATTCAATATTCAATCAGTTTACTTCTGCTCAAATAATGCACCTGTGTAGTTACTTTGGTCTTACAATAAATGTCAAAATATACTCTTTAGGGCCTGTTTAGCCAACTTTTCTGCTCTAGAAGCATTTTGGATAATTTTTAAATTTATAATTTTATTTTAATTTTAGAATCATATTTTTCAGTTTGAAAAAAATCTCTGCTGCCATCTTATTAGAATTTCACTAAATCCTGGATAAACTGTGGGAAAATTAATCTTTGGATAAATTTTGGGAAAAAAATAAACCTTACATCTGTTAATACTGAATCTTCTTATCCACAAAGATTATTTATCTCTCTAGTTATTTTGTTCATTATTATCTTTCCATAAAAGATTATAATTATCTCCATAAAATATTTGTTCATCATCTGAGGAATTTATTCTTACTATATTAAAATTACACTTTTGTTTATTTTTTATGTACCTTATAACAAAAATGCTAAAACCATTTTATTAATTCTAATATTTAGTTGGTTTCAAATTTTCTTTCTAAAAATTATCCAAGATATTCAATAATAGTTCGGTTTCTTAATTTTCAATTTCTAATATTTACGTTTGTTTCTTGTCTTACTAAATAGTGTGTAATAATTGGCATTCTTGTCTTGCTCCTGAGTTTAATATGAATGCTTTAAACTTTAATCATAAAGTATGATGTTTTCTTTAGATTTTTGTTACTAGCCATTGGAAGTGTAATCAATGACCACTTTTTTTTAGAGGATTTTCAAGGTGAATGACAGATGAAGTGCATTAAATGCTTTTCCTGTATGTGCTTAAATGATCATGTGATTTTCATCCTTTAATCTATTAATTTGCTAGGTGGTACAAACTTATTTTTCTAATGATTAAGTACCTTTATTGAAAACAAATTAGATAGAATATATTACTATTATTTTAGTATATTACCTATCAGCTTGTTAAAACTTTTTTAGAATTTTTGCATATAGGCTCAAAAGAAATATAATGTTCTCTTTTTTTCATAATGTTTTTGTCCAGTTTTTTAAATCAGGTACAATTTCATTAAATAATTTTAAGAGCATGCCCTTTTTCATTCTCCAGAATAATTTGAACAATGTTGAAATTACTTTCCCTAAAAATTATTGTTAGAAATAAACTGTAAAGCTCAGGCCTTGGTACTTTTTGTAAGATTTTAAGCTATTTATTCTTACATAATTATAGGACTTTTCAGGTTTTCCTTTCTCGTAAATTGGTTTTCAAATGCATATTTTTTCTTGGAATTAGTCTAAAGTTTTAAATATAGTGTAATAAAGTTTTTCTTAATATTTATTTTAAGTGTTTTAACTTTTTGCAGTATAATTAACATACAATAACTGCATATGCACAAAGTATACAATTTGTCCAATAATTTACATTCACAAAAACATGGCCACATTCAGGGTAACAGACATTTTCACCCCAGGCCGTGCTCCTATGCCTGTTTATAAATGACCACTTCTTCACTTTTTCCCCAGGTAACCACTGGTTTTCTCTCACTATAGATTAGTTCACATTTTCTGGAGTGTTATGTAAATAGATTCATATAGCATACAGCATAAACTCTTTTTTGCCTGGCTTCTTTTCTCAACAGTTGTTTCGAGATGTATTTATGTCATGGTTTATATCCATAACCTTTTTTATTGCTGTGTAGAGTTCTATTGTATAACTATACCACAATTTGATTTTACATTTACCAACTAAGGAACAATAAGGTTGTTTCCAGTTATAGCCCTTTACAAGGTAAACTGCTTTAAATGGTCATGTATAATTAAAAAGAATACAAATTATATTTGTATATTAGTTTTATATCCTGAAAATGTTTGTCATTTATTCCAGAAGTTATTTTCAAGACTCCCTGGGTTTTCTATGATATAAGCATATCCTCTGTAAATAGGAATAGTTTTATTTTTTTCCTTTCAAATGATTATTTTATTCATTTATTTTTATTATGTTATTGGAATAGTCAAGACTTTGAGGTCGAGTAAAAGTGGATATTCAAATCTTTTTTCTTATCTCAAGAGGAAGCAATTGAGGCTTGTGCCACTAGCTATGAGATTACTAATAGATTTTTGATAGATATTCTTTATCAGTTTGAAAAAGTTTCCTATTATTACTACTTTGCTGAGATCTTTGACCCCGAATGAGTGCAGATACAACAAACTCATTAAAAGTTTATTTAACTTTAAAATTAACAAATAGTTTCCATTTTTTGAAGTTATTAAGTACATAGTAGTTAGATTGTTACAAAATAATGTACATTTTAAAGTATATCTAATTGAAGTTTCTTGAATGTGGCCTTATTTGATTACAGCTAAATTAATGGGGCTTTCCAACAGGAAAAGTTTCCCCACCCCTGACCTACACAGTAGAATAGCTAAACATTTTTTTTGAAAGATTGAAACATTCAATTGCTGCTGTGCACATGTAACAGTTGGAATTATTTGTTTTTATTTAAAAAGATTAAGGAGGTACAAACATTTTTCATTACATGGATCAGTTTTGTAATGCTTGAATCATGGCTATAAGTGTGCCCATCACCCAAACACTGTTCATTGTACCTGTTAGGTTTTCAACCATCCCTTTCTCCCCCCTCTTCTCTGCTTGGTTTCAACTGACTTTTACTTCCCTCCATACACGTGTGCTCATCAGTTAGTTCCAATTTAACGGCGAGTACATGTGATGTTTATTTTTCCATTCTTTAGATACTTCACTTAGGAGAATGGTCTCCAGTTCCATCCAAATTGTTGCAAAAGGCATTAACTCATCCTTTTTATGGCTGAGTAGTATTCCATGGCATACATATACCACATTTTGTTAATCCACTCATCGATTGATGGGTGCTTGTGTTGATTCCACATCTTCACAATTATGAATTGTGCTGCAATAAACATTTGAAGGCAGGTGTCTTTGATAAAATGACTTCTTTCCCTTTTGATAAATACCCAGTAGTGGGATTGCTGGATCAAATGATAGGTCTACTTTTAGTTCTTTGAGGAATCTCCACACTGTTTTCCATTGAGGTTGTACTAATTTGCAGTCCAACCAGCAGTGTATAAGCGTTCCTTTCTCTCTGCATCCAGCATCTATTGATTTTGGACTTTTTAATAAAAGCATTCTAACTGGGGTAAGGTGAATTCTTATATACTTCTGGTAGAAATGCAAAATGGTACTACTACTTTGGAAAACCATTTGCCAGATTCTTAAAAGTCAAGCTTACCTTTACCATATGCCACTCTCCAAATCATCATGTGGAATGAAAGAAGCTAGACACATAAAAGCATACATATTTTACAATTCCATTAATACAGAATTCTAGAAAATAAAAACTAATCCATAATGACAAAGTGTGGATCAGTTGTTGTGTGGGGCTAGGGACAAAGGGTGGGTTGCACTTTTGAGAATGTTAGACGTACTCACTATCTTGATGGTGGCGATGGTTTCATGGTTGTATACATCTCTCAAAGCTTATTAAATTACATATGTTTAATGGATGTGGCTTATTGTACACAAATTATTCCTCAATAAAATTAAGAAAAATATAGTACATCTGTATATTCAAAACAACTTTGTAAGTTAATCAAAGAAAGTACAAATCTTCCTTCTCAGTAATTTTTGGTAAAATTAATTCTTAAAAGGTAGAGTCACTGGGCAGGATTGGCCCTTATCACTTTGTCGAAATCTGTCTTAATTTGCTATCAGCACTATAGGGCATGGTATACACATGCTTGCTTCTTTAACCTTTTATCAAGCATTGCCTTCACCTGGAATCTTCTTCATCTCTTGGTATATCCTTAGAATCCTCACTTACTCTTTCAACCTCGCTATTGGTTATCCTCTTTCTAATCTTTTCCTTTATATTTCTTGGATGTTAATAGCTCATGCCTATAAATCTCTGTTGTGTGTTCCTTTCTCATCAAATTGCTTTTTTTTTTTTTTCATTATTTCAGTGGTAGTTGTATGTATGTCAATCTTTCTTGCTAGACTCTAAACTCATCACAATCTGTCTAAGTGCTAGGGGCTCTGAAATAAGACCTAAAACCTAAAAGGCAGTTAGTAAACGTACATTAAATTGAAGTTAAATGTAATCAGATTAAAATTTAGTTAATTTATAAAGAGGCCATATTTTTCAAACTTATGCTTTTCAAGTATATTTATAAGCTTCATAGGGAAAAGATGGGCAATACTGCATGCTGTTAAGGCTGAAGAGAAATATCTGTGAAGAAGGGAACTACAGAGAGAAACTTCACACCCAAACTACGTGTTAAAAAAACAGGATATTTTTTTTACGTCAATTAAGTGGAACGTTTCTTATCTGTGGTGTAATAAATGGTTTTTTTCCAAAAAGATGAGCAATTTGATCTTTAATACCAAACAGAAACATTCAGTCATCTTAGAATTTCTGTGAAAAACATTTTTGAAATTTCAGAAGTACATTTCAAACATTTTAACTTTGCTAATATGTGAATGTATATCCATGTAATGATTGCACCACACAAAGTGAAACATGAAAGGAAGTCTTTATTCAGGGCTATTGCCATAGAGGAGAAAGACCAGAATTCAGTCTGAGCTTTTAAGAGTTGAAGTGGGAAGAATCATAGGCCATCTGTTTGCCAATTTGTTTTACCCAAAAGTAAAGTAAACTTTCTTTAAAACAGGAGGAAGTTTCACGCCTAGAGCAAAGGCCCACCAAAAAGAAGTTAGGACCCCATCTTCCCACAGAGACTAGGAAATTCGGGGTGCTATCTTCCTTGGTGATTACATTTCAAGGAGATGGATTCCAGGTCCTTGAGAAAGAAAGACTTAGGTTTGTTAAAACTCACAAGAGGCTTTTAAAAAGATTTACATCTGAAAGGGGCAGAGAAAGACTTTCCAGTTACACGTTTTCTAATGTAAATGATCTAAGAAAAGAGCAAAGAGACCTCTGTGGTTAGGCTGCCTGCATTCTGTAAGAGCCTGGGTGAGAGGGAGGACAGGAAGCAGCCTGTATGTACATAGTCTAGCTGAGGGAAATATTAAGGCCTTCTTGATCACCACCTTCTTCAGATAATGATTTCATGTTTCTGACACTCAGCCTTTAGCCTCAGCTCTGCTACAACACCATGGAAATTGTACTTAAGCAGAGAGCTGGCCCTTGGTTTGGAGAAACAGAGGCTCTAGGTGTTTGTTCTTTGCCAAGCTGAATGTGGACATTAATATATGATTATCCTCCAGTGCTTCAAGGCCAGAGCAAGGACAAAATAGCTTCGAGTGGCATGCTATGGTTGTATGCATAGTACTTTAATAGGCATATTTTTTCCTAATTGATCAAGGAAATGCATCTTTCCTCCAATAGTAATGAAAATAGAATTGATAATGCTTGCTGTGCTCTGACTTAGGTCTTTACCATACTGTTTGTCGAAAATGATGCAGCATACATATTATTCTAGGAGCAGAGAGGTTGAATTTAATCAGTGCCTTTTGTTTTCTTGCTATTTGCTTTGATTGCAGCAGTTTAGCTGTTTGGCTCTGTTGAGTCATTATCTGTTCCTCCCTCTCCTTCCTTACTTCTCTTTGTTTCATTAGCATCTTTATTTTATAATGTCTTTATTGTTTGAGCTGTGGTACTCAGTGTTTAAATGATGGCTTTGTTTCTAAATTCCTTTTTTTTTATTCAGAAATTTTTATTTCAAACAAAGGTAGTTTGAACAAAGCTGGCATATATTTTGGAATTATAGTTTCTTGTATATCTATTAATATATTTATGAGAAAATTAGTAGCATACTCTTGAATAATGTGGATACTTACATCAGTTAGCATAATGCCCTTTAGGTAGGGTGTGCTGCATTTATTGCCCCAGTTAATGGCCTCACTAGCTCCATGTTCTTTGCAGTATAACTTTGCTGCTCCTCTTGTCAAGAGGTAGGGTCTATTTTCCCACTCCTTCAATTTGCGCTGGTCTTGTGACTTGCACTGGTCAATAAAATAACACAGAAGAGGCCTTTGCCAGTTCCAGACCTAGAAACTTCAGTGGATGCCTGCATGTTCCAGACCAACCCTGGACTAGCCAATGACAGGATGAGAGAACACATTGAGGAGACATGAATATTTTTTTTCCCTTGAGACTATCCTACATCAACGAGCTTCCAGCCAACCCACAAACTGACTGCAAGTGCATGAGCAAGCCTAGTCAAGATCAGCCACACCTGTCCATATCAGCAGAACCTCTTAACTGATCCATAGATGCAGAGCAAAAATAAATTTATGTTTACAGTCTACTACTAAGGTATTGTCATTGTTTGTTACACAGCACTAATGGGATATTAAGTTTCCCAAAGCTGATACATCAACTTTCTTTTTTTCTGTTATTGCACACACTTTCCCCCATCTAATCATTTTAAACATTTGTTGAATATCATACTATATACCAAGGTACCAGGGTAAATATAAATGACACAGAAACAAATGTCAACAATTCTCTCAGTTGATATGCTCTTGTAGGAGAAAGAGAAAAACCAGTCTACATTTATAATAGAGTGTGATATGTTATATTAGATTTCTTAAAGCAGTGAAAACCAACTGATAAAAGTTTCCTAGAAATATGGTCCCAGAATATTATGGCTTCCAATTGGAACCAAGATATTGCTATTGTTCATGCTCTACATTCTCCAACAGTATGTGCATATTGAATTTGTGACATAGGGATATAAAAGCAAAGAAAATGAAGCAGGATAGAAAGAAAATGATGACTTTATGCTTAACTAAACTAGGTGGGGATAAAATGGATAACCTTTATGGTTTGAATTCATAAGCCCATTTTACCCTCAATTTAGTTTTATGTCTCCTAAAGCTCTTGTCCAATTTTACAGATTTCATAAAAGAAATAATTTTCTTTTGAAATTTCAGAATTGCTTTCTGGTTCAATTAAACCTTGATGCCAGGGCAACCGAAGCTGGTACCAGTTGCTTGTCCTGCATATCTGGCCAAGTGAATACATTCTGCATTTTTCCTTTATCTGCCTTGGATGAATTATTCATTGATTGAACTCACATTTCCAGGAACACAGATGGATAATGGTTTAAGAAATGTGCCCTTTAATAGAATGCTTTGGGGTTTTTTTTTCCCTCATTAAATGTCTTTGTATAGTCAACTATTGCTTCTAACCAATCACAGCCATGCCGTGGTGGCTTATTATCAACCTAGCTTCTTTTACTCCCCATAATATTCTTTTCTCTATACCTGAGTTTGCTTGTTCAGAATGCCTCTGCATCCTCACATTTGGAAACATATATTTATGTTCTTTCCTCTGCCCAATGAAAAGTATAAAATACCATACACGGGACTGAGCAAAATGCTCAATTTCTTTCTTCCTTTCCTTCTTACCTGTGTTCTCTTCTTCCTTTCTTGTCCCCTTCCCTACTTTCTTATTTCCTTTTAGAGAATATTTAATTATTGTTTGATATGTTGTTTGTCAGAATTACTTAGTATCCAGTGTATTAATGAGCTCTCTCTCTTCTTTTTAAAATGTTGCATGTTTTAAGTCCATACGATATCATTTTTTTCTCAAATTAAAGTTTACCTAGTAGAAAGAGAAGCAATTTTGAAATTATCCATTTTGTATTTTAACCCAGGTTGTAATCATGTTCTTGCTAAGAAATAAGTCAAACAACCTGAATGAATCTCACTATTTTATCTATAAAATAAGGTAAAAACATTATTTTAGAAGAGTGGCATGAGAGTCAATCTTACTGCATACATGTTAAAAAAAAACTTTGCGACATAGGTGATAGTTTGAAACATTTTATTTAATAGAATTGTGTGTGGTTGTCAAAACAGTAAAATGAACAGTAAGTTCCTAAAATGAACTGAAGTAGAAAAAGGCTTTCCTTGGACTTAAAATTTTAAATGACCCCTCAATAGTTATCAAAATTGATGTTTTTGAGAAAGAAGACCTTTTCCAGAAAGAAATTTTCCAAATACTTGTGTGTCTAGTGACTATTTCTGGAGTCTTCTGAGTACTTAAAATGGAAACTTTTTGCACTTTTATGATTACTCTAATCTGTCTCTCATATTCTAAGCATGAGATGCTATCTGTCTGTCTGCCCATTATTGTCTATTTATCTATCTACCTACAAACATACGCACACACACACACATCCACACACTCTTCGGTAAGTGGCAGCAAAACTTTTCTTTTTCATTACGGTATTTTAACTTTCACAAGGGAAGACTTTTCTTTATATAGAAGGAATATATTTCCAATTTTATATTCACAGCTTTTCTTTCATTTTCATCTTTTTAAAACCAAATTTTGCACTTCGTAATCTTGGCACATATCTTATTCAAGAAAACATACAGTATTATCTGAAGTGCAAAGTGATATATATTTCAAATAGAGGCTAAGTAGACACAAATATTAATTTGCTTTTTGTTAACCTTATTTTCCATTTTTCTCTTCATCATTACTTATTTCTTTCTGTGCTCTTTGGTAACTGGGGAAGACACAGTAAGTAAATTAATAAGGAGAAAACCTGATTACCTTATGAAAATATATGTCATGAAGTAAAATTAGGATTTCAACATAAACCTACCCTATTGGTTATGCTACCTTAGATGTTAATTTATGGCAAAGGTGAAAGATAACATTTATTGTCACACTTGTAGAATTATGATTGAAACATTTGGTTTGCATTTTCCATTTGTGGACTCCAGAGGGCAGCATTCATTCTTTCAATACTATAAAATGTTAATAATAGCCATTTATACATCTATCTATCCATATCTCCCCTTGGATTTATATCTGTGTTTCTGCATAGGGACTAGCAGGCTTTTACTAGACAAAAGAGTTGTAAGAAATATAGAAATATAATATCTTTTTAAAAAGTTATTAGATACTTTCTTTGCATTTCTGAAAGAACAATGCAATATGGCCAACTAAGCAGAATACCTCTTTCTGAACCTTTCAATATTATCAACTAAGAATTATATTACTTTCATAAGAAAAAATATTTATTTGATTTTATAAATGATTAAACTTTCAAAAAGATGCTGGAAATTACTCCATTCCCTACAAAACCAAGAAAACAAGTCTAGAAAAGTAAAACTTAATTTCACCAAGACAAACAATGAGTTTTACCAAGAATAAAGAGTGATGTGTTAGCACATTCTGGACAACACTTAGATCTCCTGATACATGGCAAGGAAAACTTAAATAATCCCTCTGTAAAGGGCTTTCTTACTTATTTATTTGCTTATATTTATAATAAGTCAAGACCAATCACTGACCACTTATAAGCTACTGGTAGTATTCTAACATAGAAGAAGTGTGTGATATATAACTATTGGGAATACAGAAAGATAAATCTGTATTGTTCAACTACTGAAACTTTTAATGACCTTTTCTCCTCACAAGCTTCTCAATCAACAATTCAGAGAGAAGGTAAAGAGATCTTCATTCTAATTCGTTCTCTCTTAATTCAACTTTTTGGTTTGTCTTTAAAGAAGAAAAAAGATGGAACAAAATGCTTATTCCACAGAGAAAACTTCAGTTGATGTCAGAGGAAAGAACATCAGCCTTTGAATTTAGCACTGAAAAGTTGAGGCAAAATTTACCATTGGAAAATTTGAGATTCTGGTTACAGAGAAAACAGAGACAATGATTGATGACCATAGAGAAGGTAAAAGAGGCATCTTATTAATAATTATACATACAATTACAGTGACTAAATGAATTTTCCACAAAGTTAAATTAAACAGAGTTGTGACTAATGTTTAAAACTGCAAGAAACAGAAAATGTATTATTTTTGATATGATATGCTATCCTGCTCACATTTGTCTCTGGACCTAGTCACAAAAACTTTCACAATGACACTTTTTTTTTAAAAAAATAAAAGTGGAGCTCCAGTTCCTATCTTTTACTTGCAAGAAAATTAACACTTGGAAGAAAGTGCGGAATGATTGAAAGATGTTCTTAACAAACCATGACATTTTTCTTTTCACCTTTAACAAGTAGGTATAAAGCTACATCTATGGGATTCTTCTTTAACATGAGCACTGTAATTTACATGCAAAATAAATTCAGGTGGAGCTATTCAGGGAGCCTAGGTATAACAGGATCACCATTTGTCAGAGATTATTACTCTAGAAGGCTCCCTAGGAGAGGCATAAATTTGCCTTGAAATAACACATTGCATAATAACAGCAAGGAGCTTGTCTCTGCACTCCTCACAGGCTGCACACCTGTGCAGAGGGACCTTCCTACGGAGCCTATCAAGCCAGCCTGATCATTCATGTGGCAATCCCAGCCCTCAGTTAGGAACTACTGAAGCGATCACAGAACCATCAATTTACCTACTACCATGTTATCTTTGAAGCATAGAGAGGATAGATCTGTTTTGTTTGAAACCCTAAATATTTTTTAAAAAGGACTGAATGGTTTAGTAGGAAGATGTCAAACACTGTAGCTAAATAATCCTAGGTAAAAACCTCAATAGTTTTCCTAATTTATTGGCTACGAAGATCAGTGCCCTCCCATCTAAACTGAGAATGATAAAGCCTTCCTCTTAGGGCTATTGTGAACATTATAATTGCTTTAGGCAAGGTGTCTAGGGCAGTGCCTAGAATAATTGAGCATTTCTTCCTGTGTTGGAATTAGGGGGTCTTTTATAGCACAACTACAGATAAATGGGCTTACTTATACCTTGTACTCATGCAGCACAAGTTCCAAATAGCACCTTTCTATTTAACTAGTTCTTCAGCCACTTATAAAGAAACGTTAAGGCAAAGATATCCTTTTGAAAGTGGAAGCAAACCTCCTTATTATTGAATACTGTTTTAGTTAATTGCATTATTAAGCCTCTGCACCTTCGTCCATTTATTGCTCCATTGTCATTTTGTCGTTTTGGAAGAGTGATAAGAGGGGGCATACTCATTTACCAAGCCTACACTAATAGTTGGTAAATGTGGTTGTGCTAAAACTTAAATGAAAAGCTAAACTCAGCAATTTAATTCAAATAATGAGCTACCAATTATTTTCAGGATCTTAGAGCCCCTTTGGTTATAAATTGCTGTTTGCAGATAGCAACTAGTCAATCATTTTTACCACAAAGCCTCTTATTATATAAAATGGTTTTAATCATTAAAAGTGTTTGGAGTTTCAGAAAGTCAGACAGCATAAAAATACCTAATAATACATTCTAAGCCATCTACAATGAATTTCAACTTTATCTGGTTCCAGAGAGAAAATTTACTAAAATATTTTTGGTGGATGATTATCAGTGGGTTTCCACTGCATATATTATTTCCAACAGGGATAGGCGTATGGTTAAGCAGAAAAAGAACTGATTTGATTAAAAGTTATTTTTCATAGAAAACCATAAATAGACATCATGTAGAGAAACATGGCAAGATTCTTCAAGGCACTATAATTTATAAGATATAT
This sequence comes from Cheirogaleus medius, assembly GCA_008086735.1. Lineage (NCBI taxonomy): Eukaryota > Metazoa > Chordata > Mammalia > Primates > Cheirogaleidae > Cheirogaleus > Cheirogaleus medius. Next base: position 41,931,429 of record VBSM01003157.1, read on the forward strand.
ATGAGTATATACATAGCTATATATCCATAGCTATATATAAGTGGAACCCACATTAAGGGCCTCTCATAAAGAAATAATTAACAGTGTAAAATAGTATTTTGACCATTCATTAGAGCATCTTCTTTAAATAATAGTTGTTTTCCTTGTAAAATATCGTTTTCTATTATTCACCTAAAAATCCCACAAAACAGCAGTTAACAGGTTCATTATAAACATAATTTTAAAATAAGAAAACATAAAGTACTTAGAGAAGATGACTTCATCCTAGAAAAATCAGCAGACACATTTTCTGGAATTAATTTTAGCCTACATAAAAACTCACTATTTCAAGATAAGAGAGGGTCTCAAGGCTATTTAGTATATCTTCATATTCTGTACACTCAGCCACACTCGGGTCAAAATTGTCAGTGGGTATAACAACATATTGTCATAGTTTATGCTATTAAATTACAAGCCTGTAAAAAACATGGTTTGCTCCTGTGAACAGGCTAAGTTGAGTCCATTATGGAACAAAGATCTCTTCTTCAAGAGAAAGTAGAAGTTTAAATATGAAGCATAAAAATTTCAGATCCTCTTACATAACAAATTATTCTAGGCTATATTCTAAGCTCTCTGTGAGGAGCCAGTAAGTAATTCCATCATTCCATACATGTTTATTAACCACTTCGGTACCAGCGTCGACTATAGTCGACAGCCACAGATGAACGCAAGTGTCAACTTTAGCTGACAGCCAAAAACTTTTACTTTTATCTCTGCAGTTGCAGTGCGTACGTTCAGCTAATAAGTTACTACAAATCTGTGACCTTTTAACAAGTCCTTAGTAGGAGTTATTATAGTTATTTTCCTAAAGCTGCCTGTAAAGTAAAACAAGCTTTCAGTGCTTTAAAGCTTTCCTCATCACACAAGGGCAAAACGGATTCGTCGTCAATGCACAGCACAAACTATCGTGCAGACTATAAGTGCCGGCTGTGGGCAAGGTTTCGCGGCCAGTGAGCACCATATCGAAGTGGTTAAGAGCCAACTAGCACGTACTCTTTAGGTACTGAATGTGTAACAGTGAAAAAAGTCATTGTCCTCATGAAATTATTCTAATGAGGAAAATAAACGATGGACAAAGAATGAACTGTGTCATATAACAGCACATAGTAGTAAGTGTTATGAGAAAAAAATAAAGCAGCCTAAGAGTACAGAGAATCGTGAGGTTGTTATTTCACAGAGTGAACAGGAAAAGTCTAAGAAGGTGAATTTTGACTAGACAAAGTCAGGGCAACAACATGGCAAATATCCAGGTGAAGGGCATTCCAAGTCTAGAATGATAAATGCAATGGTCCCAATGTGGAATATCCTTGGCATTTCCACAGAACCTCAAGGCCAGCGTGGCTAGGCATAGAATAAGTAAAGGCATATGCAGTAGAAATAGAATAAAGGAGAAATTAATGGACCAGGTTTTGTAGGGACTTGGATTTTATTTTGTGATGGGAAAGCATTTGTGGATTTTTAGCAGAAGAGAAAGATGGTCTCACAGGTTGTCAGACCACTCTGACTTCTGTGGTTTTAAATTCAAAGAGAGATAAGTCAACAAAGTTTGTCACTTTTCTTCAGCCAAGTTTAACTACAAAAGTGCATGGAGTAGGCTGATTTGGATTTAATTAGGGTTGGGGTTTTACCAGGCTGATTCCATAAGCTTCAAGGGAGCTTGCTGTTTCTAGAATGATCTAGACGTGACAATGAGAAGTCCCTATCCAGGACCCATGATGCAAAAAGTATGTGACAGAAATTTGCCATTATTTGAGAGGGCAGCACGAGCAATTATATCCCTGGAAAAGAAATAGGTTTCAATTACAGCAATAACTTTTATCAGAGATTGAAGAAATAAAAGATGTTCCTAATGAGTTGACTGGGAGTTGCAATGTATACAGCAGAAGAATTTGCATGTCATTGAGAGGGTGAAGTAGAAATAGATAAAGGGTTGGTTGTATTCACTATGTATACTATGGGGGTTAGAGTAGGAATAAGGAGGAATATGTACTTTGGGTTGAGTAGAAGCAAACAGAAAGTTACGTCACAGTGTAAGTAGTCTAATAATGGAAGCACATAATCGTTTCTCACATATCTCCTTTTGTCAGAACAATTGTCTGTAATTTTCTCTTCTTATAATGTTTGTCTAGTTTCACATCAGTGTAACACAGGACTCTAGGGGTAACAGTGGAGCATTTGTACAGGCTAAGGAAGTCTCACCAGAAGCAGGTAGACCTAATGGGCCTACTCTTTAAATTATGTTCTATGAGGATCTCTGTGAGAGATACCTAAAAGAATAATACTCACATCATAGGGATGTGGAGAGCATTGTGCGGGGGAAGGGCATACCTCTAACCCTTCTTAGGGAGAGGCAAAGATATACAATGTATCCAAAGTGTAAAAAAAAAAAAAAAATCTTTTGTTGGATGGAGGGCAGACGGGAGGGGGGAGGAAGAGTAGAGTCACATAATGTGTGCCGTGCACGCCACCTGGGGACTGGACTCACTTGAGGCTCTGTCACGTGGGGGAGGGGTGGAGTGGTAGGGGCAACGTATGTATTCCTAACAATATATGTACCCCCATTATATGATGAAATAATAAAAAAAAAGAATAATAATTGTGTCAAAATGTATGAAAAAATTTTAAAGTGTGACTATTTTTTCTATAAAAATATCTCTTATGAAAATTACATAATACAGCTAAGGCAAAAAATGGAGGGAAACACACAAATTCCATCATTTAGAAAATAAGTACCTTAAATAATATATCACTTTTAAAGATAGGTCTATGTCTATACTGATACAAAAAAATTAGATAATGTTTTATGAAAATATTGTGATAATTCTTCACGGGATATATTTTAGTTCTTAAAGGCCTTAACTTTATTTCATCAAATTTAAAATTAAATGGTTGCAAAATAAAACAGAAGATGCTAGAACTTTTGATAAATGTTTTACACAAAAAATAAATTATTTCCTGAAAAGTTCTACTAAGGTAATAAAAATGATTAACACTAGCATTGCACCGTTAGATTTACTATTTTTTTTAATTTTTTACACTGTATCATTTTTTATTTATTTATTAAAATTTCAGAATATTGCATAGGTACAAACATTTTGGTCACATAAATTGCCTTTTCACTGCCCGAGTCAAAGCTACAAGTGTGTCCATCCCCCAGACAGTGCTCACCGCACCACTTAGGTGTAAATTTACCCATCGCTTCCACTCCCCTCTCACTTCCCTTCTCCCATCTGCCTGATCCCCAATGCATGTTACTTCCATATGTGCACATAAGTGTTGATCAATTAGTACCAATTTAATGGTGAGTACATGTGGTGTTTGTTTTTCCATTCTTGTGATACTTCACTTAGAAGAATGGGCTCCAGTACCATCCAGCTTAATACAAGGGGTTCACCATTTTTTGTAGCTGAGTAGAACTCCATGGCATACATATACCACATTTTATTAATCCACTCATGTATTGGTGGACACTTGGGTTGTTCCCACATCTTTGCAATTGTGAATTGTGCTGCTATAAGCATTTGAGTGCAGATGTCTTTTTTATAGAATGTCTTTTTTTTCCTTTGGGTAGATGCCCAGTAATGGCATTGCTGGGTCGAATGATAGTTCTACTTTTAGTTCTTTGAGGTATCTCCATATTAATTTCCACAGAGGTTGTACTAGTTTGCAGTCCCACCAGCAGTGTATGAGTGTTTCTATCTCTCTGCATCCATGGCAACATATGTTGTTTTGGGACTTTTTGATAAAAGCCATTCTCACTGGAGTTAAGTGATCTCATTGTGGTTTTGGTTTGCATTTCCCTGATGATTAAAGATGTTGAGCATATTTTCATATGTTTGTTGGTCATTAGTCTATCTTATTTTGGAAAGTGTCTGTTCATGTTTATTGCTCACATTTTAATGGGGTTGTTTGATTTTTTTCTTCCTGAGTTGCCTGAGTTCTTTATAGCTTCTGATTATCCGCCCTTTATCAGATATATAGCATGAAAATATTTTCTAGCCAGGCAATCAGACAAGAGAAGAAAATCAAGGGTATCCAAATGGGGGCAGAAGAGGTCAAACTATCACTCTTTGCTGATGATATAATCTTATATCTAGAAAACCTCAAAGAATCTGCCAAGAGACTACTGGAATTAGTAAATAAATTCAGTAAATTCTCAGGTTACAAAATCAGTGCACAGAAATCAGTAGCATTCATATACGCCAACTACAGTCAAGCTGAGAACTAATTAAAAGACTCAATACCTTTCACTATAGCAACACGGAAAATAAAATACCTAGGAATATATTTAACTAAGGAGGTGAAAGACCTCTACAGGGAGAATGATGAGACACTGAGGAAAGAAATAGCATTTGGATTTTAGACACTATGTATTTTCCAACAAGAATAGTGATAAATATCACTTTTTAACTTTTTTCTTCTTTGTTTTCCCAAACCTGTTATTTTTATTATATCATTTATCACATTAAAGTTGTAACATTTATATGTTCAGTTAACACATTTCAAAGTTATTTCTTCTTACTTTCATATTTAAATGACTTAATGCTAATTACTTGTCTTTTTTACCAAAGCTTGTCAATTCTTGAATCTTTTTGATTCATATCATGGATGGCTGATGTTATTATCAAGTGATATTTTTAAGAAATATTCATAAGAGTTATATTTTCCAAGTTATTGCATAATTCAAAATCTATGCTTTTTATATTGAACAAAATCTTGTCTGTATGTAATATTCTAGAAGCACATTTTCTTTTATTCAGTAGTTCGTAGGCATTACTGTAATATAGTCTAATATTGGATGTTCCTATGGAGAAAGATAATGTCAAATGCAATTTCCCCCAGAGCTGACTAGTATTTTCTTCCTAGAATATTTCTTTTTCATAATTTTAACAACTTACTACGATATGACTTGGTGTCAATTGCTATGAGACTTTTTTCCCTCGGAATAAGAGTCATTTCAAACAGCAAACTGTAATTTTCTTCAATTAGGTGAAATTTTCTTCTACTATAGCTCTGAAAACAATTTATTAGATGTTGAGTAAAAATACTGTTTATAAAATATGTGCATGATACCTATGTACCTTTGACCCAGGTCAACACTAAAAATGCTTCTATTAACCAAATGTTCTCGGTGTGTCCCTGAATCCATCTCCTTTCTCCTTCCTCAGAAACTACTACGGCCATGAATTTTGTGTTTGTCATTTCTGTGATTCTTAAAATTGTTTTAAATCTTGTTTTTCCCTCTCAACAGTGTTATTTAGTTTTGCATGTTTTTGAAATTCATAGCAATTAAAATATCTAATGTTTTCTTCAACCTTTATTTTTATTCAATATTATTATTCAGAAATCTAGACATGGTATTCAATGTAGCTATATTTAATTTCACTACTCTGTATTATATTATATATATTATTCATATATTATTTATTCATTATACAATTAATAAGATTTAGTTTATTTTCAATTAGAAATGATTAGGAGCAATACTGCTATGAATTATCTTATGCATCGCATGGCTTCAGACACATGTATACAAGAATTTCTCTAAACCCTAAAATAAATTGCTAACTTATAAATTTGGGACATCTTCAACTTTACTATGAATAGATAATGCCAAATTGTTTTCTAAATTGATTGTAAAAAGTCACATTCTTAATAACTTATATAAAAGTGCAGGTTGCTACACATCATCACCCCCCTTTGTACTCATCAAATTTTAGCTGTTATCATTTTGTCAGTTGTGAAACCATAGCTGATCATAGTTGCAATGGAAGTCCTTGAGCTTGTAGTTGGTATCAGCCCTTTTCCTTTATGTTTTGTGGATTTGTGACTTTTCTAAATTATAAATTCCTTATACTATAAATCATAAAATGTTTATAGATTTGTCTCTCATATTTAATATTTATTCTGGCACAAATCAATTGTTTTTATACTTTCATATGAGTTCAGTCAGATATATAAAGTAATAGTCTTTATCATAATATTTTTATGCATGCTAGGTCTCTCATTTTTCCCTTCTGTCTATAGCATGGCTGTTATCAGTAAGTTAAGCCCCTCTGTCATGAAATCTATTTCTTACATTATATTGTCAAAAATGTTTTCAAGATAAACAATATTTTTACAGCACTGCTGAACTAAAGGTGGTGTAATTGGAAATAGATTGAGGTAAGAAAAAACCAGTGAGATGGGAAATACTGTGCTTCACTCATTTCGGATATTTTCCAAGATGGCTTTCTACCATAGGGAATCTCTTTTGGCATGATAGCACCTTATACACAAGGCCATCATAGTGCTAATCATGCAGTTCTGATTCTGTTTGTAATCTTGAAAGAGATTTCCTTGGAAAAGAAACCAATATAAACTTCTTATCTCAATAACTGGCACATCTCACATGCAATAGGTCCTAAATTCATATTTGTTAAATATATTTTAAAACACAGTAAAAACACTTGCTATAAACAAACTATATATTGTAATTGCTATATACTGCTTCTAGGGAAAAGATGTAAAAGCATAAACGTCTCTTCCTAAGCATTTGTTACTTTAAATTCATATTTATAGTAGTATTTTCATAGCACAAAACACCAATGATTATAATTTCACAACCCCTCTCTAAAAGAGAAAAGGGAATCTTATTAGAAAAACAGACAATTTTAAAATAAAGTCTCATTTGTTTTTGCTTATCAAACAAGCTGTGAAATAATGTGAATCTTCAACAACCTCAATCTAGTCATCATACAATGGAATAGGGTCAAAAACCTTAAGCTAACTGTCTCCAAATTCTATAAGAAGTACCTGATCTACACTCTTTTCAGCTGATGAAACCAGTTGAGATTAAGGGAAATGATGCAAAGTTTGTATAAAATGTCAACTTAGTTATACTTTGAACAATTAACAGAAGGCAATTGCATCAGTAATATGTGAAAGAACAGTCCAAGAATTCCAAGGATGCATCACTAATTTTAAATAGTTATTATGAAATACCATGATTAGATTTGTATTTTAAGAGGCATTGCTCCAGAATCAGCATGGAAATATTTAATAGAAGCATGAAAATAGAAGCATGAAAACCATTTAGGATGTTATTAAAGTAGTCCAGGTGAGAAATTATTGTAAAGTCTTGAACTAGAAAATAGAATGGAAAGGATTTGGTTAATTATTAATTGTAAGATAGAAGAAGGTTATGGGAGTCAAAAGCAACTCATAGGTTTGGCTATCTGATCTATCATTCCTCCCTGAAGAATTTCATTTCTGACTTCATGGAGAAATAAATATAAAATGGCTTTCCATTTCTTAACACCTAGAAAGTATAACGATAATTATTTTCAGGAAGATTGGAAATTAAGTGAGTTTAATTCATAAGTAAACTTAATAATCAATTTTGAACAACTAACAGTGTGTTCAGTTTTGAATGTGTTTAAGATTTTGTATAATATCTATTGAAATTTTGGATTTGACAAATAAAGAAAAGACAAGAATACAAAACTTAGAAATATGTGTTTACAGAATGCCACTTAGCAATACAAAAAAATACACACTCCAGTTTGCATTAATTTGTAATATCAGAAATAAACTGTAGATTAAATTATGTTCATGCATTGGAACACTAATTATTATAAAGATGCCAATTCTTCCACATCAATATGGACAGCCAATTTAATTCCTTGATGCTTCCAGAATGTACACAGAAATACAAAATGTATATGGAAAGACACTCTCAAAGGGGAGTAACAAGGTAGAAGTTTTGCTCTATAAGATATTAAGATATATTACTTAGATAGAGTAATTAAGAATTTCAAATTAGTTCAGGGAAAGACAAATAGAAAAATGGAATGGAATGGAATAGAGAATCCAGACAGAGAGCCATGCATAAATGGCCATTTGATTTATGAGAATATTGGCACTAAATATCAGTAGGAATACATAATAATTTTCAATTAATTGTGCTAAGTCAATATGGAAAAATAATGGAAACCCTTATATTAGTTTTCTATTGTTACTGGAGAAATTGCCACTAAATTAGAAGCTTAATACAACGCCCATTTATTAGCTCAGAATTGAATAAGTCAGATATACAGAGCAGTGTGCCTGGGTTTCTGATCAGGGTACCCTAGGGCTGAAATCAAGTTGTAGACTGAGCTGAGTTATCTCCGTCTCTGAACAAAGAGGGGATGGGTATATACATGCATAATGAGTGTGATGCGCACCATCTGAGGGTTGGACAAGCTTGAAGCTCTGACCCGAGGGGGGACGGAGGGTAGGAGCAATATACGTAATCTTAACATTTGTACTCCCATAATATGCTGAAATAAAAAAATAATAATAATGATAAATTAAAAATTTAAAAATTAAAAAAAAATCGAATTCCAAGTTTATTCTTATTGACAGAATCAGTTTCTTGCAGCTTTAGTATTGTGATTCCCAGTTTTTGGCTTGCTGGTTGCAAATCCTAGAGGCCACCCACATTCCTTGCCATGTGACAGCCTCCATCTTCAAGGTAAGCAATGCAGATTCTATCTTAAATCCTTCTCAGGCTTTGAATCTCTCTGATGTCTCTGACTTATTGGCCCAGGATCAAAAAGCTCATGTGATTAGGTCATGTCCATCCGCATAATATGCTTTTTAAAGCTCATCTGCTTTAGCATCTTAATTACATCTGCAATATCCCTTTATAGAAATACATAGATTAATATTGGATTGAATAACTAGGAGAAGATGCATGTATACTTGGGGATGGGAATTTTGAGGACCATCTCAGAATCCTGACTACACAATCCCAACCCAATGCAAATACCAAAATCATTTCAAAAGGGTTATAGTTCTATATGTAGAGGGCAAAAACTAACAACACGTTTTGGTAAAAACATAGAGATATATCTTTTACAAGTCTGGTATATATGAAGATATATTAAATAGGACACAAAAGGTTAGCACCATAATGAGAAAAATGATAAATTGGACTTCTTTATAATTAAGAACTGGAGGGTGAGGAGGAAATGGAGAGGTGTCAGTCAAAGAATACAATGTAGCAAATATGTGGGATGAACAAGTCTAGAGATCTAATGTACAACATAAGGACTATAGTTAATAAAATTGTACTGTATTGGGGATTTTTGTTAAACAAGTAGATTTTAGCTGCTCTTGTCACACACAAAAAATGTAACTATGTGAGAAGATAGATATGTTAATTTTCTTCACCATAGTAACAAATTTACCATCTATATGTATCTCAGAAGATCATGTTTTAAACCTCAAACATACACAATAAAATTTATTTAAACCAAAAAACTTCAGTTCATCAAAGCATGCTGCCATTTAGAGAGTAAAAAGCCAAACCCTGAAATAGAAGAAGAAATTTGGCAACATATACATACAACAAAGGACAGATATTCAAAATATGAAAGAACTGCTGAAAATCAACAATAAAAAGACAAAAACCTAAGAGAAAGGGCAAGTGACTTGGATAGAGACCTTAGAAAAAGGATATTCAAATGTCCATTCATTATTATTAATTATTAGGAAAATTCATATAAAAACCACAATGAAATATCATCACACAACCACCACAATTCTTAAATTATAAAAATTGACAATATTAAGTTTTGGCAAGGATATGGATCAGCAGAATCTCATACACAGGGCTAAATTATTGCAACCATGTAAAACTTTCTGGCATTATCTTATGCCTCAGCAATGTCATTCCTATGAATATATACAGCAGAATGTGTGCACATGTGCACCTTATAAAATGTATAAGCATATTCTTGGTAACATTATTCATAACAGCCCCAGATGGAAAAGCCCCAAATACCCATCAACACTAGAACAGATAAATTTCATTGGTATAGGCAAACAATGTGGATACTATTCAGCAATGAAAATAGATGAACTGGTAGCTACATGCAACATACTGGATGAGTCTTATAAACATAATACAGAATAGAATCATCTAGGCAAAAAGAGTATTTTATTAGTTTATTTACATAAGCTTAAAAATATGCAAAGGTTAATATAGTATTAGAAATTAGAGCAGCATTTACTTTTGAGGAAAAAAGGTGATACTATTTGAGACTAAGAGGGTGTCTTTGGTGCTGATAATATTCTATTTCTTTATAAAGATGGCAATAAAAAGAGAATTTGCTTTGTGATAATTTGATGAGATCCATATTTATATTTTCCACAATTTTCTGTAAGTGTGTGATATTGCAATTACAAAAAAAAAGTAGAAATAATACTAGGCCCAGATGGTTTTCTTCATGGTTTCTAACATACATTTAAGAATGAATTTTAAGGAACTTTCATATAGTGCTGAAAAAAGGAATATTCCCCAACCATATAATACTAATTAAAGATCATATGAAGCTATGAATACAGATGAAAAAATCCCAAATAAAATATTAGTAAACAAAATCCAAAAAATATACATAAAACATGCCAAGCTGGGTTTATCTTGGGAATGCAAAGTTGCTTTAACATTAGGAAACTGTTTCAGCATATTTCCCGACATTAACAGATTAGAGACTTAAAACCATGTGATCATTTCAGTGGATGTATACAAATGATTTATTAATGGCATTATCTTAGGAAGGCAGTTTAATGTCTTAAAGAAAGCAACAAATTTACCATGTTATTTTTTTTCGTTTTTACACTGTATTTTATTTTTTTAATTTATTTTTTATTTCAAAATATTATGGGGATACAAACATTTTGGTTACTGTTTGCCTTTGCCTTGCCCAACCCAGGGCTACAAGTGTGCCCTTGCTCATACAGTTCACTCCGCATCCATTAGTTGTGAGTTTACCCACCTCCACCATCCCCCTCCCACCTGACCAACACCCAGTGAATACTACTACTATGTGGGAACCTTAGTGTTGATCAGTTAGTACCAACTTGTGGTTAAGCTTCAAGTCTGGTAGACTGATGCCTCACAATTTGTTCTTTTTGCTTAAGATTACTTTGGCTATACGAGGTCTTCTCTGGTTCCATATGAAGTGTAGAATTATTTTTTTCTAGAGCTGTAAAGAATGATGATAGTATTTTGACAGGGTTTGCATTAATTCTGTAGATGACTTTAGGTAGTATGGACATTTGAACAATATTGATTCTGCCAATCCATGAGCATGATAGGATTTTCCATCTGTTTACATCTTCTACAATTTCTTTTCTCAGTGTTTCACAGTTCTCCCTATATATGTCTCTCACTTCCTTCCTTAAATATATTCCTAAATATTTAATTTTCTTTGATGCTATTGTGAAAGGTGTTGCGTCTTGGATTTGATTTTTGGCTTGACTGTTATTGGCATATATGAATGCCACTGACTTGCGTGCATTTATTTTGTATCCTGAGACTTTACTGAATTCATTTATCAATTCCAGGAGTCTCTTGGTGGAATCCTTGAGATTTTCTGGATATAATATCATATCGTCAGCAAAGAGTGAGAGTTTGACCTCTTCTGCCCCCATTTGTACACCCTTAATTCCTCTCTTTTGTCTGATTGCCCTGGCAAGGACTTGCAGCATTATGTTGAATAGAAGTGGAGATAGTGTGCAACCTTGTCTGGTTCCAGTTCTAAGTGGGAATGTTTTCAATTTTTCCCCATTCAGTATGATGTTGACTATGAGTTTATCATATATGGCCTTAATAACTTTAAGGTATGTCTCATCTATGCCTATTTTTTTAAGAGTTTTTATTATAAAAGTGTGCTGGATTTTGTCAAATGCTTTTTCTGCGTCTACTGAGAAAATCATATGATCATTGTTTTTGCTTTTATTTATGTGGTGAATTGCATTTATGGATTTGTGTATGTTGAACCAGCCTTGCATCTCAGGGATAAAGCCCACCTGGTCATGACAAATTATTATTTTTTTTTTTTTGATGTTCTGTTGGATCCGGTTTGCTAAGATTTTGTTGAGGATTTTTGCATCTACATTCATGAAGGATATTGGTCTGTAGTTTTCTTTTTTTGTTGTGTCCTTTCCTGGCTTTGGTATCAAGGTGATATTGGCTTCATAGAAGAGTTGGGGATGATACCATCTTTCTCAAAGTTGTGGAATAATTTTTGCAGTATAGGTATGAGTTCTTCTTTGTAGGTTTGGTAAAATTCAGGTGTAAACCCATCTAGTCAGGGATTATATTTATGTCAGATAACATAAACTTTAAAATAACAAAAGTAAAGAAAGACAAAGATGGTCACTACATAATGGTGAGAGGAAAAATCCAACAAGAAGACTTAACAAGTCTTAATATTTATGCACCCAACACAGGAACGCCCAGATACATAAAGCAAACCCTGTTTGATCTAAATAACATGATAAACAGTAATGCCATAGTAGCTGGGGAGTTTAACACCCCACTGACTGAACTGGACAGATCCTCCAAGCAGAAAATAAGCAAAGAAACAATGGATTTAAACAGAGCTCTAGAACAAATGTGTCTAAAAGACATCTACAGAACATTCCAACCAAATAAAACCAAATATACATTCTTTTCATCAGCTCATGAAACTTTCTCTAAAATCAATCACATCTTAGGCCACAAATCAGGTCTCAAAAAGTTAAAAAAAATAGAAATTATACCATGTATATTCTCAGACCACAGTGGTATAAAATCAGAGATCAATCCCAACAGAAACATTCACCATTTCACAAAGTCATGGAAATTAAACAATCTATTGCTGAATGGCTATTGGGTCAAGGAGGAGATCCAGATGAAAATCAAAGGATTCTCCAAAATGAATAATAATGGAGACACAAGTTATCAAAATCTGTGTGGTATAGTGAAAGCATTACTGAGAGGAAAACTAATAGCATTAAATGCTCACATCTAAAAGACAGAAAGCTCACAACTCAACAACTAATAAATCATCTCAAGGAACCAGAAAAGGAAGAGCAAATTAATTCTAAACCTAGCAGAAAAAAAGTCATAACAAAGATCAGAGCAGAACTAAATGAAATTGAGAACAAAAGAATTATACAGAAGATAAATCAAACCAAAAGTTGGTTTTTTGAAAAGATAAAATTGACAGCACTCTTGCAAGATTGACAAGAACTAGAAAGGAAATTATTCCAGTAAACTCAATTATAAATGAAAAAGGAGAGGTCACTACAGATATGGAAATACAAAACATTATCTTTGAATACTATGAAAATCTATATGCCCCAAAACTAAAGGAGTTGAGGAAATGGACAAACACTTAGAAGCACACAACCATCCTAGGCCCAATCAGGAAAAATAGAATTCCTGAACAGACCAATATCAAGCACAGAAATTGAAACAGCAATTAAATTTACTATGTTTAAGTAAATCCATTTCAATCTTACATTTAATTCTAGCTCAGAAAGAATTGTTAGTTTCTGTATTGAACTTTGCTATATGTTTTAGTTCCTTTATCATGAAACTCTGGGGAAATTCCTAAAAAAAAAATTCCATTCTACTTATGGCAATAGATATGACATTTGAGAGTGAGTCTGCAGATACTTTATGATCATTTTAACAATTAAACACACAATAGGATTAATTCTAAAAAGTCCTAACTTTGTTGATGCTGAGCTTTGACATCACAGATACATTTGTATCTAATTGATACATTTTTATTTCTAATGAAGTTAACAATTACTTTTATCTACCCAATGAAAAAATTATCAGTCACAATAGAAACTGTTTATGAACAGTAAACCCAGAATGAAGTTTTCTTTAAATGTGTATATGAATGTGGAGATGATAGGACTTTCTCTCACCAATGGCATTAGAGATACCTCACCTTTCAAAACATAGCATGGTAGGCCTAAAAAAATTTGTCTATATAGGTAAGTATAATACAGTATACTGTGGATGTTTTTTAGTTACAGTTATTGAACATTCATTTTTTCACTGAACAAAGCCACTTTGTAAAAGCCTGCTTATTAATTCCAAAAGGAGAATAAAAGTGAATAAAAAAGAATTCCAATCCTCTTTCAAGGGCACTTCCTGAAGCATCCAACTTCAAATTAAATGATGTCTTATGATTCCTACAATAGTGTCTAGGGATGAGGGTAAGGAATTGATATATTTTTAAAGCTAACTCTAGAGCATTTTACTATCAAAATATTCAGCACACAAAATATGTCTCTTTTTTCATTTCTAGCTAACATTTGTCTTTATATACCACTGATAAATTTAGTGTATTTTTCTTTTTAGTTATACTATTTTTAAGTTTCAGAGACCACTGATTAAATGAAGGATACCAACAGATGATGTAATTTTGAATATTTTTACAGCAATGGCAGAGCATCTGCTCCCACCCAGAGTCTCTGTGATTATCCTGAGCATTGATTTTATGATGTGTTCTACACATTCATTCTGCCTGAGTTGGCCCTCTGTAAGACTTTTAGTGACTTACTACTTATACTGCTGATATGAAAAGATGACCTAGAAAATTGGAGAGTTGATTTCTCTTGTTCTCAGTGTTTCCTACGGTGTTGTGTTTAAGAACTTGAACTGTGTCCAGGAATATACAAGAGGTGCTATATCACCATTGTTTCTTAAAGCTGA
>VBSM01003157.1:41946097-42042605 GCA_008086735.1 Cheirogaleus medius
ACATAACCATAATATTTGTACCCCCATAATATGCTGAAATAAAAAAAAAGAACTTGAACTATGGAATGTGATGAATTTAAGTTAAAATGCCAGTTATTCTGTGAGTTGCTTAATCTTACAAAATTTTGTCAGTAAAACAATGATAATAGTAGGTAGTTTGTGAGTTTATTATGTGAATTAAATGGAATAATCCATGTAAAATATTTAGCTGAGTTACAATTGTTACTTTTTATTATTATTGTTTCATAGATTGAAAAGCTTCTGTATAGCTAAGGAAACAATCAACAGAGTAAATAGACAACCTACAAAAAGGAAGAAAATATTCACAACCATACACACAATAAAGGGCTAAATCCAGAATCTACAAAGAACTCAAGCAAAACAGCAAAAAAAACCCCAAACAACCCCATTAAAAAGTGGGCAACAGGGCAGGTGCAGTGGCTCACACCTATAATCCTAGCACTCTGGGAGGCCGAGGCGGGAGGATCGCTCAAGGTCAGGAGTTTGAGACTAGCCTGAGCAAGGGCAAGATCCTGTCTCTACTAAAAGTAGAAAGAAATTAATTGCCAACTAAAAATATATAGAAAAAATTAGCTGGGTATGGTGGCGCATGCCTGTAGTCCCAGCTACTTGGGAGGCTGAGGCAAAAGGATTGCTTGAGCCCAGGACTTTGAGGTTGCTGTGAGGTAGGCTGAAGCCATGGCACTCTAGTCAGGGCAACAGAGTGAGACTCATTAGTTTTCTGACTTTAAATTGAGGAATAATTTGCTTACAGTAAAATGTATAAACTCTAAATGGTGAGCTTGATGAATTTTTTATACATATGCATTTCTGTAACTAACATACAAATCAGAATATAAGAAGACATTTACAACCCTCTGGAAGGCTCTCTCACGGGTCATCCCAGTCAACAACCATGCTCCAAAGATAATCACTAGTTTGATCCCTCTCTTTAACTTTATTTTAATGAAGTTATACACGCATTCTTTTGTGTCTGATTTCTTTGATTCAACATAGTACCTATGAGAATTATCTATGTTACTCTTTGTCTTTTTTTCCCATTCCTATAAAATATTCTATTGAATGAATATCTGAAAATTTATTTATCTTTCTATTGGTGGATTTTTATATTGTTTCTGCTTTGGGCTACTATAAATACAACTTCTGTGCGTTACTATAAAATTTGCATACATGTCTTTTAATAGAAATAAAGAGTCATTGTTGTTTGATATATATGCCTAAGAGTGGAAGTGCTGAGTTAAAGGGAATATGTATGTTTAGTTTCAGTTGGACAATGCCAATTTCATAAGTAGTAGAAACAATTTACACTCCCACCTAGCAATATCAGAGCTCCAAGTGAGCCACACCCTCCCTTGCCAACACTTGATGCTGGCCATTTTTGGCCAACCTGATAGGAGTTTAATGATATGCCATTTTGATTTTAATTAGCATTTTCATGATGGCTAATGACATTGAACGCCATTTTTTACATATCTTGGCTATTTGGATGTTTTTTTCTGACATGATTGTTGAAGCATCGTGTTAATTTTCTTTTAAAAAATTGTGCTGCATATTCATGTATTTATTTATCTTTCACACTAACAAGCTATCATCCATCTCAATTTTGTGTATGACACAAGATCAGAATCAGGCAGGGTTCACATTTTCTAACTTCCTACACAGATATCCTTTGGCTATACCAGCATTTACTGAATCGCATTGATGCCTTTCTATGCATTAGGTGTGTAGGTCTGTTTCTCAGCTCTTTATGCTAATCTATTTGATGATGTGTCTGTCCTTGTGCTATTATCACTGTCTCTATCTCTGAATCTTTATAGTAAGTCTTGATACTTAATGGTATAAATCTTCAAAAATTGTTTTCCTTTTTTAAAATTACCTTGGATATTCTAGGTCTCTTAGCTTTTGACATATGTTTTAGAATCAGATACATTCCCCAAGTTATTCTTTCCCTCTGTAACAAAGACAAAAGGGTAATCATTGAGAGCTGTAAAGTATAATGCAAATTTCCTAAGTTATTATTTAAGTCCCTTAAAATATGTTTCAAACCTATTTTCCAGCCTTATTTTTCCAATTACTCCTCTTTATTAACCTCTCACTGTCCCTGACATGTTTATTTAAATCTACTGCACCTGTCATTTGACAGCTGTTTCCCCAGCTGGAATGTTCTTGCAAGTCCTCTATGAACATCGAAGTCTTACTTTTGTTTATGAAGTTTTTATTTCTAGGTTCAAATCTCACTTCCCCAAAGCAACATTTTTTCCCTCCTGCTAGCCCACACTGAACTCTGCATACTGTGACCTCTCATTATAATTGTTTCCTGAACCAAAAATATTTTGGACTAATCACATATAACTTTATTTTTAGTTATTCTTTCATGAGATAATTTTTGGCAAAAAATCTTATCTTTAACTCTTTTTACCCTTCACAACCCTTAACATGCTACTTGTATGTAGAAGATGCTATATAAATAAATAAATGACCACAGAATGCTTGACTGCAGAGTTATTAAATGAGAATAGTGGAATCAACATTTGCACCATAGTTTTAGAAACTTCATTGTGAAATTAAAATAGCTGTTTGGGAATTTGAGTTTTACCTCTCATGGACTGCTAGAACCTGGTATGAACACTTAATCTGTGCATCTCCATCTTATTGTATGTAACATGTTCTCTCCCATACATGTGGTTGAAAAAATCAGGAGTTTTATGTGGTATTCAAACCATTTAAAAATGTATATTGTATGTAAAAGGGATACTTCGTGGATTTGGTTTAAATTTGCTATATCCATTTTAGAAAAAATGAATTATGAAGTGTGGATAGAACCCTGAGAATTAAACTGTTTTTTGAAAAATATTCTAAACAGCTTTATTTAAAGGGCAACAATTCCTCTTCTGTGTGTATACACAAAGGAGATAAAATCAATATACTTCATAAAGATATCTGCACTCCCATGTCCATTGAAGCTTTATTGACCACAGCCAAGACAGGGAAATAACCTGAATGCTCACAATGGGTGAGTGGATAAAGGAAATGTGGTATATAAATACAATGGAATGTCATTAATCCTTATAAAAGGAGATCCTGCCATTTGCCACAATGTAAATGGACCTGGAGGACATTACGCTAAGTGAAAAAGCCATACACAGATAGAAAAATATTGCATGATTGCACTTACATGTGGAATAAATAAAAATAGGTCAAATACACAGAGATAGAGGATGAAACAGTGGTTTCCATGAGGGAGCAGGGAGGATGAAATAAGGAGATATAGGACAAAGGATATAAAATAGCGGATATGTAGGTTGAATAAGTCTAGAGATATAATGTATAACAGGAAGACTAAAGTTAAAAAATTGCATTAGAGATTTTGTTAAATAAGTAGATTTTAGCTGCTCTTGTCACACAAAAGGAACTGGTGTATGTGAGATGACAGATATGTTAATCTCTATCACTGTAGTAACCTTTGTATCATCTGTATGCATTTATATGTATCTACGTGTATCCCATAATATGTTGTAATCCTCAAATATACATAATAAAATTTATTTAAATATAAATAGAGTGGGAAATGTAGTAGAATTATCTCTTTTTTTCTTACTAGTTCACAGCCCTCATGACTCAATAGGCTAGATGTTAATTCTAGTAATATTTTCTAATTAATAAGGCTTTCTTAAAATTTACTTTAATTAAAAATAAACCATAGCGCTCAGAACAGTACCGTGCATTTGAACCAAATGATATAGTTTACAAATAAGCATACTCTATTGTGTGAGGAAAATATAAGATTGGGTAAGAGTAATGTGCTCTTTGTTAAAATCCAAGTAAATAGCTACATTAAGAGTTATGGTAATGTGAATACCCAAGTAAAAATGATTCACTTGGGTCAAAGAATTATATGTTTGGGGTTTGTTTATTTGTTTGTTTTTTGTTTTGTTTTGTTTTTCTGGAACTTACCACTGTAATAAAAGAGTATCAAAGAAATGGGTAAACTTTTATTAATGTTACTTTAACTAGAATCTTGAAATGTGTACCTTATTTTTAAAAAGTAACATTTTTGAAATTAAAAAAAACTATTATAGCTTTGGCCACATAAACTTTTACAATGACAAGGCTTAGGCGTTGTTTCAGTGTGAACAAAGCTTGCTCTTAAAGATGATATGTTTAGTCATCTAAGTAAGTAAATAAAATATTTAAGTAGGCCTTTTCCCCAAAACATAGGGAATTAAAAACATAAATAAATAAGTCAAATTTAGGAAATAATAGGCTAAGGTCCATAAACAAGAACATGGATGCTACACAGGATTATTGTGAAAAACCTTAATTAAGTGATTAATCCACAAGGTCCCACATTTAATGCTCAAAAAGTTTGCAGAAATCTTAAACTTTGCTTGTATTTCATTTACTACAATTGCTCAAGGATATAGGACTAATTCTTCCAATATCTTATGAAAATAATTCTCTTTCAATTGAAAAATGTAATTTGATAGTGGAATTAAATCACATCAGTTTTTGTGGTCACTCTCCAGGTCAACTGAGGCCTAATATGACTATAGATGCAGTATACTTGACTTGACATATACCTTTCTCTATCTCTGTATACACATGATCTTATAGAATTGGGTTACATGCAAGAGCTGGAGAATGACCAATTAAATTGATTTATGGAACATTTATAGTGCTAGGTGTTTCAGAGGATAAGACACATTAAGCCACATACAATTTAAGGAAGAGCAAGTTGACAAAAAGAAACAGAACAATAAACTAAAATAAACTACCTAGTAGGATGACATAAGTACCATAACAGAGACATAAGTCAAATTCAAGGGGAGGTGAAGGAAGAAAGGCAGTATCCAGAGTGAAGGAGAGTAGGTAGTTCAAAGTGTCCTGGGGAAACTGATGTAGAAAAACAAGGGTATTTCCTATAAGGGTAGTATCGTGTCAGTGTATAGTAAAGGGGAGGCATGCTCCTTCTGCAGATCTATGTTCATGAGGACTTGATTCTGACTTGTATACAAATATGGTCCATTGCTAAGTATTAATATTATTAATTATGAATGAGAAAATTTATAAGCTAGGCTGTGGGATGATTGGCAAACAGATTAGCAAACTGAATCTTTGATGTTATTTTCATAGTCTAACCATTGATTTTGATGCCGATGCTATTTATTGTTTAAAAAAATAATTTACTGCCTACAGTGAAACTTTCGGTCATGTGTTGACTTCTGTTATATATAATATCTTTGACGTCTGCAAAAATGGGGATTCCAAGAGCTTTTATTACTTTTTAAATTTTTACATTGTTTTTGCTTTTCCAAAAACTGTCTGGTGCAGAGCTGAAGAATTTATGGAAAGGACATGCCTAGAAAAACTTAATGCCGGTAATAAACCCCTGAGTGACTCAGCATAACTGAAGTGAGGGTAGGGGTTATTGACATGGGTGTGGGGGATTTTCTTTCACCTCTCTCTTGTCTTCAGGAGTGTTTGTCATTAGCACTTACTGTGTTTAAATCAGTAAGGGATGTGGATATTTGAAGAAGGATAGCGGCATAAAAAATCTGGTGAAGGTTACTTCTTTAAGTATAAAATCTACTCCATCAATGTATGTGATAGAATAAAGCCGAAGTTGCAGTAAAGTTCAATGGTATTAAGTTCTTTCTTTGCTCCCCTATACTATATATTCTCTTTCTAAAAAGTACCTTTTTTTTATATGGGAGGTGACAAGCTTTTTTCCATTCAATATGATGAATGAAAGGATTGATGAAGCATCTGTTATCAGCAGACACTGTGCTGGGCATTATGGGTACAAAAGTCCTCAAAACATCCATGCCATCATATGGTTCACTTTCGCTGTAATTTTGTTTCAAGGATTCTCTAGATTGGTCTATACAGCCATAATACTATAAGGAAAACGTACTCTGTTGTAACATTCTCCTATATGAAGAGATCAGAATCCACTGAACAAAACAATGAACTATAAATATTTCTTAAATTATGGATCAAACACTGAACTAGATAAATAAGATAGATTCCCTTCAGGGAGCTTATTATCTACCAGCCTCCTATGACCCAAGTCAATTAAAATTTAAAAAAGAGCCAGAGTATTTTATAATATATTGTTCATGGTGCACCTTATGTGTTGAGCAGTACTACCTAAGCTCATGGGGTAGTACGACCAAAAGTAAATAGGTTCAAGCATTATCTGAGGTGGCCAATTTGGTACAGAGGAAGAGGGCAAAAGACACGAACAGACATTTTTCAAAAAAAGATATGCAAATGACCAACAAGAAAAAATGCTCAACATCACTAATCATCAGGGAAATGCAAATTAAAACCACAATGAAATACCACTTTACCCCAGTCAAAATGGCCATTATTAAAAAGTCAAAAAAAAATACAAAACAGATGTTGGCATGGATAAGGTGAAAAGGGAACACTTATACACTGATGGTAGGAATGTAAATTAGTACAACCTCTGTGGAAAACAGTATGGAGATTCCTCAAAGAAGTAAAAGTAGATCTACCAATTGATCCAGCAGTGTCACCACTGGGTATCTACCCAAAGGAAAAAAAGTCATTATATCATAAAGATTCCATTATATCAAAAAGAACTTACATGTTCTTTTTTTTTTTTTTGCAGCACAATTCAAAATTGCAAAGATATGTAATCAATGTTAGTGCCCATTAACTGATGAGTTGGTAAAGAAAATGTGGTATATATTCACCATGGAATACTACTTGGCCATAAGAAAGAATGACACAATGTATTTTGTAGTAACTTGGTTGGAACCAGAGGCCATTATCCTAAGTGAAGTAACTCAGGAACAGAAAACCACGTGCTCTCACTTATTAGTGAGAGCTCAGTGATAGATATGCATAGTCATACAGAGTGGTAAAATGGACACTGGAGACCCAGAAGGGGAAGGATGGGAGGGAGGTGAGAGATGAAAGATTACCTATTGAGTACAATGTACCCTATTCAGGTGACGGGTACACTAAAAGCCCAGATTTCACCACTATACAATTCATCTATATAATTAAAAACCATTTGTACCCCCTAAATATTTTTAAATAAATAAATAGGAAGTAAATATAAACATACAGTTGTACATATAATTTGTAGGTTTTAGGGGTATATATTTGATCAACAGAAATAAAGTCCTAACAGGCTTGCATCTGGTTTGGGAAATATAATCACGAACGATGATGTCAAGTAGGCGTGGTGCTATTGAGAACCCACAGCCAATTTGTTCTCCAGCTCTCTGAAAACTGGACCTGGTGAAATCTAAAACAGACATGTTTTCCACATAATTTTTTCCTCACTATTATCCTTCAAG
Organism: Cheirogaleus medius; assembly: GCA_008086735.1. Lineage (NCBI taxonomy): Eukaryota > Metazoa > Chordata > Mammalia > Primates > Cheirogaleidae > Cheirogaleus > Cheirogaleus medius. Next base: position 41,953,453 of record VBSM01003157.1, read on the forward strand.
AAAAAGACGACAGCCTACCACTTAGAAAACATTTCTCTTAGTGATTACTTATTTGCATGAAATCTTAACATACCGAATTATGTAATTGCTCACCTTTCTCACTAAAATTGCCTAACTTTATTTCTGCACAAATATAATATGCCTAGGGTTTTGAGAAAATGTATGCCACTAATATAACTAATTATAGACTTATTACAAGATTGCCTGCCAAGTTAAGGAAGGAAATTGTACACAGAATACTCTTAAATTGCATATTGGTGAATGATAAATTTTCTTATATCAGTCATGATGTTTCCCAATACACTATGCAATTCCCCGGCTCCATTCATTCCTCTGAATTGTTTTTGCTATCACTAGTCTATTCAAACTTGCCAGCAAGTATTGTACAGACTTTTTTTTTTGAGAGAAAAACATATTTTTTTCTCATATTTTATGTGTACCAACGGAAAATGTCCTGAAAAAGTCATTATTAATTAACTTATTAAGGTTACTCAAGGGCAGGTACAAAATGCAGTCAGTCAGAAAGGTGCAGCATTATTTCTGTTTATGTACTAAGGTAATAAGGAAAGGTAACATGATAATTAAATGAAAGTAGAATATAACAGATAATTGCTATTTTGTGAGAATTTTACATAACTCTTTTGTCCAGGCACTCAAGGGATGAAGTCATCTTCTGGGGTTGTCTTCTGGAGGACTGCCATAATTTGCTTGGCTCACACCTTATACTCCCCGCAAAATAAAATTAGGGTACGCAGCCTCCAGAACAGTACAGCTCTCATTAGTTGCAAATCCTTTGACCACACTGAATTAATACTAGGTTTAATAAAGAAAAAGAAAAATTAATAGGCTCTCAACATTCTGCAACGTGCATATAATGATAAGTGATAGACCACAATGCCCTTCTCACTCTGCATTGTCACCATCTCTTACTCTCTTTGTGCCTTTCAGTCTTATCCTTGACCATCCCCTCCCTTTCCCCCCACAACATCCTGTGCACTTCTTGGAAGCAGGATGCTCTGTAGTCATCCTCATAATCTCTCTAATGCCCATGACATGCACAGGGCAGGTGAGGGGTACTTACTGTTTACTCTTCTCACTGGGATCTCAGTGTTTTCCACTGATGTGGTTTTCTCCTGACAGCCCGTGGGCTCTACAATGAGCTTGCCTTCTACATCAGCACATACCTTTTGGTCTTAGGGTATTTCACATAGCAGCAGTGATAATGGCAACTTAGTCCTGAGAAATCGTTTTTGAGATGTAATTTGGGATATCGTTCCTGGGTGAGTCACTTTCAAACCTGATTCTTTGGCTGTCTCAGAAACTCTGTAAGCTACTAGATGCCCTTAAATAAATTCCTTTTATCTACCTAAAATAACCCATTTGTTTCTGTTACATATAAATAAAGATCTTCATGGAGAGAGTGAAGCCAGTGAACCACAGAGTGAGGACAGAGACTTAGTCTTATCCACTTCTGTATACCTGGTACATGCCTAGCAAATAGTAGACACTCAATGCATATTTATCAAAGTATTGAACAAGAAAAAAGACATCAAGTTCAGAGGCCAAATAGGTCTCAATTAAGATTACAGGTATATGCAAAGGATGGAATGTGGTTTAGGAATTGGTCAGGGTGAGTTGTTCAGAGTGTACGTTTTAGGAAAAGGGAGGACCAGACAGTTTCCCTCAAGTGATACAAGATGCTTAACAAACCTACTTTAAGCACCAGAGGCATCTGGACAGCTGGCCTCCAAAACTGCATGAGGCCAGCAGAGGCAAAATTCTATGGAATGAAAAAGACTTGATTGAGTAGGACATCAAAAAAGTGCACTGAAAGAGAAGAGAGATGGCAGGCATATTGCAGCAAGGTGTCCATTAAGAAGGGGTCTCAGAGGTAATCAGAACTTACCCCAAAACCTGGACAAAGATCACCTTTAAACATTGTTAAAGTTCCACATTCTATTCTTAGTAATAATATAACAGTTACTGCTGGTCTTAATTTGGGTTATCCCAAGAGGATGCTGAGAAAAGAATTCAAATGAAAGTAGTTTATTTAGGAGGTAATTTCTGGAAACAGTACAAGGGAAGAGAAACAGGACAGTAAGGGATGTTGTACCGAGTCAGTTACTGGGTGGGGAACTGAAGAGCTTAATCCCACAAGCTCTGGGAATCCCGGGGGCCTGTGTACAAAGATCACACGCAGTGTTATTTCACTTGAGGGAATATTCATATGTTAACTCCTGCTGGTCACTATTTGAAGGTTGCCCCAGAGAGCACATAGCAGGCTCCGGGAGCCACGGAGAGGCACAAGCAATGCGACACAGAGGCACCAACAGTGTCTCATGACTTTGGTGAATATGCAATGCGAAGTAATCATTATCTTGCGGCAACTTTGAGAGTTAAATACTGTTGCATTAATTTTGGAGGTGAAAAAAACTGCAGCCCCAAAACATGATCTACTGGAGCCAATTTTTTTTTTAACTCTAAAGCCTTTATGGAAATAAAGTGGCACATCTTGATATAATGCAGACAGAGACAGAAAGAGGGATAAGAAACTGCCATTGGCACACCAGGAATGCAGAATGATGAGGAAAGAATGAAAAAGCCCTCCAGTGTGCCAAGTACATGACTGATCTCTCTTAAAGAAAGTTTGACACTTTGAGACAAAGTTGGAGTATGGCAAAATCAATCCCTGGATTCTCGTGGTCTTAATCACTCACATTTCTTCTTTTCACATGTAATCTTGTATTTTTGAGAATGAAAAAAACATATAAAGCTTAGTTGCATGAGATTACTTAAATGGGGAAAGATGAAAGATGAATTTACAGTGGGGGTATACTGGGGTGAATGGTGTCTCTCCAAAATCCATGCCCACTTGGAACCTCAGAATGTGACCTTATTTGACAATAGGGTCTTTGCAGATGTAATTAGTCAATATTAAGGTAGGCCCTAAATCCAATGGCTAGTGTCCTTATAAGAAAACCATATGAACACACAGAGAGAAAAAGGCCACCTGAAGACAGATCAGAGATTGGAATGATGCAGCTACAAGCCAAGGAAAGCCAAATTTTGCAAGAGCCACCAGAAGCTGGTAAGAAAGATGGAAATATCCTCCCCTATAACCTTCAAAGGAAACATGGCCTGCCAACACCTTGATTTTAGACTTCTAGCCTCTACAACTATGAGAAAATAAATTTGTGTTGTTTTAAGCCATCTAGTTTGTGCAATTTTGTTGTAGCATCCCTAGGAAATTAATGCATCAGTGTTTCAGGCTGAATTATGTCACTTTCAAATTCATACATTGAAGTCCTAATCGCCAGTATTTCAGAATGTGACTGAATTTCAGAATTTGGAGATAGGCCTTGAAAAAGGGAATTAAGGTAAAACTGAGGTAATATTTCTGGGACCCAATATGACTGGTATCCTTATAAGAAGAGGAAATCTGGACACAGGCAACACAGAGATTGAAGGACAACTATGTGAGAACACAGTGAGAAGATGACGGTCTGGAATCCAAGGAGATAGGCCCCAGAAGAAACCAAATCAGCCAACACCCTGATCTTGGACTTCCAGGCTCCAAAACTGTGAGAAAAGGAATTTCTGTTATTTAAGCCACCAGTCTGTGTTATTTTGTTATGGGAGCCTAAGCTAACAAATACAACATGTGTAGGGTGGGGGATGAAAATCAAACTCACTTTTGTTCTTACCACACCACTGCCACTTTAGGGGCAGAAGGTATTTGTGAACATGGCTGAAGGATCTTCTGAAGAAAGAAGGATGAGATGGAAACATACAGGCTCTGATGGGCAGTGGATATTAATCGTTCACTGGCAGCTCTGTGTTGTGGTCACTTTGGCTGAGGGTAATGGCAACTTTGAGTCTGGAGGGATTTTTTTGTATTCCCTTGGAGGTTTTATGTGGCCATCTTTGGCCAATGCTTTTATTCTTTGTCTAGAAGTGCTTCTTATATAGGATGCAACTCTGATTTTAGAAAGAAAGAGGGACAGGGATGGAATCAGTGATAGACACATGAAGCTGGCAACATCCGGCAAATGTAGACTGAAGAATCCATGTATTAATATTAAGATTCCCTGTAGTTCTTCCAATAGAGCCCGCTAGAATTTGGGAGAAGGTAGACATCCAAGGAAAACACTTTGTCTAAGAATAAACGATGCAAGTTCAATTTGTACTTTCCTTGCAATATAACTTTCATATATCTGAAACTCACTTATGTCATGCAAGATTTAAAGAAAGACCAACGCTCTTGGAGCTTCTGGCTATAATGATGTTATTTCCAAACCAGACAGCCACTGAAGCATAGAGATTTTAGGACAGAAATTATTGTGCTAAACAGATATACTATAGTGATTTGTTTTACAAAGAATAATCCAGCCCATAAAAGGAAGATATTACTATCAAAGAATACTCAAATTCTCTATATGCCATATATTTTAAAAATTAAATGTATTGAAATTTTTATGTTCAAAGAAGCTAGCTCACTACATGATTTTTTAGTTTGGATAAAAATGCATTCCTATTTGAGACACTACGTAACATTTTCATTCTTTAGTATGAAATTGAGTTTTATTTGTTACACAAGAAGGTACAAACTGGAGAAGAAAATGACATTTCTGAAATTCTTCTGGATGAGAGAAAAATTATTAGAGTGTCTTCTGGCAGCATAGAGTATACTAAGGACAAGAAAATTTCACATCGAAAAGAAGCAGCCAACATTTTTGATTCTTTAAAAAGAGAGATATTTTTAAAGGGAAAAGAGTTAAATGTTTTTTAGTTTATGGAAACTCTTTACCTCTAGTTATTTGGGTTTTTAAATTTCTTTAGCAAGTAATTCTTCCATTATCATATTTCTCCTAGGTAATGGCCCCCTTGTATGAGGAGAAAATCAAAGTAAAGGTAATTTATTGTCCACTAAAATTTTCAGCTTCTGTCAGCATCCAAAATATGAGATCATATATATGAGCCCAAATACAAATTATAAAGATTAATTTTATTAAAATGCAGCAACAAGCAGAATTTTTTCCTAATACAATAAATCTTTCCGATGGATTAGAGACCTTGAATTGAAACCTGTGATGTTATCTTACCCTCTTAAACATGATTGTAAAAGATAGAGTTAATAAACTTGTTCATAGACATTTTCATTTCCTCCTTCCAAAAACATAGCATAAAACATTTTTTCTTCAGATTCTCAGGAGTTAAAGACTACGAAATAAACAAAATGATTTATGTTTGTAAGCATACATATGTTTTTACAAGCAAGTTAACCAAATTATATATTAGAAAGCTTTCAAAGTCAAGTCCTCTAAAGAGAGCCTCAGTTTTAAACAATTAAGATAGTGATAAAAATTGCGGCCTGCTGAGTCTCTTCATAATCACCAAAAACTCAGTCAGTCTTCAGAGCCTGTGGCAAAAATTCTGTCCTTCTAGGAGGAGCTAACGCTAGGCCTGCAGCTTGCTGTCTGCATGGGCCTTTGTTCTTTCCTCAGAGACAGGATCTTGCAAGTGTCTTTTCACTTCATTATACCAAGTGTTGAAGTCATCAGGAAAAGCTCAGGCACACACACCAACCACCTGGAATGGAGGTGTCTGGGCTCAGGTGACCACACGCTGGTAGCTGTGACTTGAGTTTGCTTTTTAATCATAATTAATGTTAAGAATAAACCCTTGAGGACTAGAAAGTGTGACCTCTTGGGCTTTCAACACTGCCCTTTTACAACTGAGATAACGCCTTTCTTTTCTTTGCTCTAACTCTGCTCTAAATAACTTTCCAATTATTTAAATCTTTGCATATTGAAGTTTTCTAGAGCGCTGCTTTTTTTTTCCTTCAGTGCTTGATGACCTTCACCTGATGTCCCTCTCAAGACATTTTAAGAGAATATCAGAGTCGCCAAACCGAAGCCTTTATGTTATCTATTTGAAAACAAATTGTCTAGGTTTATTGTAAATTCTTCCGTTAATAGTCAATAGAGAGCTTTTCTTAACTTTTGTAATAATCAATGCTGTTCATTTACATTTTGGCCATATGATTTGGCAAGTTACCTGCAATTGTTTAAAACTTTTGAAACTCTTCATGCAATTATAACCAAGGTGTGTTCTAATCAGGAGAAGAGGATCTATGTAGGTTTCAAGGTGTGGCTGACATTTAATGTGTTATGCATATTTTTTCATCTAAAAAATGGGGAGGAAAATGGTAACGTTTTTCATAACCTGGAACAAAGGCCTGTGGCATGTGATAACAGCTAGCACAGGGGTGCAATCCTGCCAGGACTCAGTGCCTCCACACCTGTGGCCAAGCCCTCCAGTTGGGGTCCCAGGACACAGGGTGACACATGCAGCCTCTGATTCCCATGGCAACCACCCAGGCTCTCCATCCACTTGTCCTTTCTCCCACCATTTTCTTGACGACTCTTTCATCAGCATATCAATGAATTGGTTACCATTTCTTTAGGCATTCACTCCTTTCCTCACTTCTATTTATTTATTTATTTTTTTATAGGTATAATAACAATTTTTGTTAGTTTCCACTTCTTTAAAATGTATGTATTTTACCTTTATTTTATTTTATTTTTTACTTTTTTTAAATTTCAGCATATTATGGGGGTACAAATTTTAAGGTTTCAAATAATGCCCTTGCTCCCCTCCCCCAACAAGTCTGAGCTTCAAGCGTGACCATCCCTCAGACGGTGCACATCTTACTCCTTATGTATGTATATACCCGTTCCCCCTTCCACCTGCCCAATATCCAATTAATGTAGTTCCTATGTGTCCACGTAGGTGCTGCTCAATTAATACCAGTTTGCTGGTGAGTATATGTGGTGTTTATTTTTCCATTCTTGGGATACTTCACTTAGTAGTATGAGTTCCAGCTCTATTTAAAGAGATCCTGAACACCAACTATAGTACAACAGCCCTAATAATAATACCAACTTATTTTCAAGATTTCCCCCTAAATGCCAACATTCCAGTAGGTCCCTGACCCTAAAGGCAAACTATTTGGTAAAAGTGATATGGAATGGTGATCGAAATAAAATTATAGACTCACCACATTACACTGGCTGTACAATTAGGAACAAACTCTTTCTGAGTTAGGCACAATCTCAGGTCCTGAAAGGCCTTGAGGATCAGATCAGATTTTCATTAGGACCATGATATATTTTCTCCTTCATTTGTGCAAAGCTTATTTTTGTGACCCTTATAATAACTACGTCTCTATTAACATAATAATAAAAATTTAAATATCTGGGAGAGCTTAAAAGGTAAATGGAGCTTGTAGACTATATAATATATGTCTTACCAAGAGGGCCCTGAAGTTCACCTCAGCTACCCTAAACTTTAGATGGATTTCTCCCTGACTGTAGGCCCTGACCTTCCTTTTCAGAGAGCATTTACTTTACAATAGACTTGTAATTGTAAGTTTTCCCCCTGCCCCTTTGATATGTAAATCTTCTACTAACCAGGAGTGTCTTTCTCATGAACATGGGAGCCAACCCTTTGAAATGTAATCATCAGGAAAGATAGGGTCCCTGCCTCTCAGTGTCAGTGGGAGGGTAGGAGCCTAACTTCTCTAAGTGACAATTAGTGAACCCAGATAGCCTAATCACAGGCTCCAGAACTTTTCTACCAGCCCACTCCAGTGCATGCAAACTCTCCTGCCTTTAGTTTCATGGGAGTTAAGTTCAGGCTCCCTCCCCTGTTGCAAGACTCCTATTGCAATAGCCTTAAATACAGTCTTTCTTGCCTGTTTGACTCCATCTTATATAATTTTTCTTTTAACATGTCAAAAGGAGATACTATAGAAAATGCTAGACTATACTATGGCTTTGTTTCCTTTGCTATGAGCATACTTATAAGCATCCTTGTCAGTGAATCAGCAAGAGGGATAATGACAGAGATGACTGGGGTTACCATAGGTTTGGACATGAGGATAGTTGAGGCAGAAGAGCACTCGTGGAACAAACAGCACTTGCATGGCTTGACAAGCTTGTCTACTGAGTCAGATGCGTGAGCACTAAGGGGTCCTCACACTGATACAGTAACACTCTGAGTGAGGTACCATGCATGGCAAAGAACACTTGGCTGGTGTGTGACAGGTGATCGCTTCAGTCTTCACAACCTCTTCTCAAATAAATGTGTGCTCAAGGTTTTATCTTTTGGTGGGGGGAAGAAAGGTTAGAGAAAGATTGTCCTATGATGGTACATGATTTTATTAATTTTGTGTGTGGTCAGTTACATACAGTGCAATTTTCACTATCTTTATGTGCTTTTGTTTTAGTACAAACTAACTGAAAAATGCTGAAACTTCATGATAACATGACCACAATTTTTTACATGATTAGCTTATTTTGATGTATCAGAGTATGGAGGATTATTTCTGCATTCCTATAAAAATTTTGTTATAGTTGCCAGACATTTTCATTTGGAACTCTTTGGATATCATCAGACATATTAGTCTAAACAAATGATTCGTAGGAGTACATAGGGTTTTGCACATATGTAGCAGGATTACTTTTAATGTGACTACTTTCCAGAAGCCACTTTTAGAAACTAGATATCAAACTATATCGTTACAGGATTTTCAATCTGGGTGTAATGCCTCCCTGCACTCGGAAACACCCAGGCAGTGGAAGTACAAGGAGAGATAACAAACACAAGCTCTTTCCTCTCCAAAGATAATGAAAGTAAAACTTTTAAAAGGCAGGCTTTATGCCAAATGATAACTGATATTATGCACAATTTCATTAGTGAACTCCTGACTTCATATAAGAGTACTTTACAGAAGCCTCTCATAGGAAAACTTATTATTACATTTGTTTTTCTTTAAATATGCAGATGCAGTGGGAGGCCATGCATAGAGTTTATTAGGCCTTGCTAATTTTCTATCAGTTCTAGGAATCCAAGATTAGCCATGTGCAGTTCATAGCTGGCATTGCCAAAAGACAAAATGTCACTTAGAAAAAGTGAGAAGCACTTTGTTCCTTAAAAATTAAAGTAATATGAGATGTAAAATATCACAGTACTGTTGAGAAAAAAAAAACTAGCAAAATTCCTGGAATCAATCAGCCAAAGATAATTGAGTTATTAAGAAACCATTTGAGTATGTATAGATGAAAAGCCATATTTTGTTCAATCTACAAAGATCTTTACAGTGTATCTGAAACATCTAAATTACTTTTATTAGTATATATAAAATGTATAATTTGGGGGAATATGATGCATTAATTGCCTAACAAAGTAAGTGAGTCCCATGAGCATGCTATGAAAATCATTTTGTAAAAGGTCATTTTTATTAGCAACAGTGGTCAAATCAAATATGCAATTTCTGAAATGAGGTGGCCCATAATGTGCTGATACATTCAAATACTATGGATATGAAACCCAAGAAAGCCTATTTTAGGAGGCTAAGTATAAATTAAATGAATCTGAGTTATTTGTGATTTACTTAGCATTCACTTACTTCCCAAATGTTGATTGATGATCTGCTGGGTGCTCAGCACTGGAGAGGCACAGTCACGTCCCTTGTTTATTCTGGCCTTAGCATCCATAGGATGCTTCATCTTCAGGCCCTTTGGCACCCAGGCACATAGGAGGTGCTCAATAAATAACTCTTACTCTGCCTGAAGAATTATTTGTGGAATGTATACTAGGTACAAGATACTGCCTTGGTTTTGAGTGTACAATGGTGAACAAGATAGACGAGTTTCCTACCCTCTAGAAACCATCCTCTCATGGGAAAGACAAACCTTATATAAATGAGCATATAATGAGATAAATAGAATCGCTTCAGGTGCTTTGAAGAAAGGTAGGAGGATAGAAAGACCTTTGTTTCAGCAGAGTTGAGTTCAGTTTCTGTCCCCTCTTGCAATAATCTTGACTCCTATCACAATAGCCTTGAAAACTCTATCTTCCTTGCCTGTGTGTAGACATTTGAAAGGATTATCAAGGAGAATGAATGTCTCACAGATGAAAACTGACCAACCAGAAGGGGTCAAACAAAAAATCAGAGAAAAGGCAAGTCAAGCAGAAGCAGCTGATGCAAAAGCCTCATGCTTAGGCCGTTTTAATAAAAAATATTTTCCACATGTAAGGATAGTGAAGACCTCAGAGAGATGCAATTATGCAAACCTTTCACGGCCCCTTCCCTTTTTGCTACTCCCAGCTAGAATAGATAAAGAGGTACTGTATAACTTCCTTGAGCTCTGGAAAATGAAAGAAAAAAATTCTAAATCGACTGGTGGTTTGGTCAAACTTGAGCATGCATAAGAATCACTTGTGGAGCTCATTAAACACCCCCTATCACCAGGGACTCTGATTCCGAAGGTGGTCCTTCCACTCCATCTTGAGAAGCAATGAATGTCTCTCTGTCTCTTTAACTAATTTTTTAGTGAAAATGGTAGGATATGTTGAGGAATTCCAAATGGCACCTGAAGGTAAGACACTGAATAAGAATGGATAAAACACAAGCTCCTAATGTCACAGAAATCTTTAAAATTGTCTCAGCTAGTCTTTTAATTAAGGTAGAGTTGAGAGGAGAGACAAGATTTGACAGAGTGAGATTTAAGTAAAACAATTAAATATCAATGAAAAGATCTAGATCATGCTTTGTTCTTCTTATGCATAGTCAGACATATTTTAGATACTTTGCTTACTGAAATACAGAATATAAGTATGTTTAATTGCATAATAAAATGTTAATACTTAGGACCCTTCTTAATTACGCCTTACATACAAAGCATTCACATTTAAACATCACTAATTTCCACTGTACTTCCACTTGAAAGGAGAATCTTTCCTGAATCCACTGCCAGTTTCGTTATATCTTTCCTGATGAAAGCTCTGAGAAGACTCATTATAGAAAGCAGTAGACACTACTAGAAATTACTGTCAATAGAATACAGGGCTGGGCACTGTGGATACAAAGAGAAGTAAGCCTAGGTTTCTGTCTTTTTCCTTATTTTTTAGGTAAAATAATTGTAGGGCCTAAAATTTTCTCGTGCTGCCTTGATGTTTCACAGGGCACCAATGGCCTAGTCATTGACACCAATGGGTACCAATAGGCCCTGTACCCTATAGGAAAGACTCCACACCCAGCTAGTCTCCATACCAGCCAAACCAACTGTACCTCACCTTGTCCTCCACCTAATGCGTTTCACTTTTTTCAAACAAGCTTATTACATTCTCCTATGGAAACCTGAGGGCATCTCACCCTCCGGTTTCTACAAAGCCTGCTTCCCATGCCCAAGCTAGTTCCCTTTGCTCCTAAATGTGGCCTTGTGTGGTGTGAGGTGCTCCCTCCTCTGGGCTATGAGCATCTGTAATCTCATCTATGCAGTGTTGGGTGTTGTGTGTTCAGCCATCGTGCGCCATTTAGGGCAGGGATCTCTCTCTTTCTCTCTAATGGAGGCAGTCGAGGCATAGAACATCTGTAGACCTTAAAGTCTTCAAATATTCCTTGCTATTTCAATGCTTTTTCTCTCTGTGATTCGCCTGATGCGAAACTTTTGTTTTTACCTAGTGTAGCATGTAGGAAATAAAGACTTCTCTATGAAGGTAAAAATCAAGATGTATCTTTTCAAGACAAATGGGAAAGTGTGACCAAGGTGAAAATGAATGCCAGGTATTGTGCATCTCTGTCCTAGCTCAGCCAGGTTCGAGCAATATTTAGCATCTGGGCTTTCCAAAGCTCAGGGCCCATGGGAACTGGAGGAGGAGATTACCCCCAGGCAGAGATTCAGGCACCTAGGAAGACTTGGAGTTGCCCCTAGAGCAGATGAGTAGTTCTGGTCAGAAAACAAAGGTTCTGGGCCAATTTCAGAAGAGCTTGGTGTCATCATGGCCAAATAGGCAGCACCCATGGCCCACAGGGCATGGAGACCACGGAGGTCACAAGCAGAGCTATGAGGAGGGGACACCAGGTCAACTGCAGTCAATTCATCCAATAGCAACTGGTCCAAGAATCTGTTTACTTAATAATAAATCGACCCATGTATTTATCACTGCATTTTATACTTGATACATTAAATATTTTTAAATATTCTTGCTTCAATTTTACTCTTGTTTTGGGCTGTTTTTTTCTAATATAGCTATGAAATAAATATAATATGTTATATTTAAAATTTTCTAAAATCTTAGGGGACTATTTTCAGTTTCTGACTGGGATGATTATATTCCAGTGCATGACATTGGATAGCAAGGTGCTTTTTTCTGTTTTTAGAGTAGTTTCTTAAATTCTGGGAAATGGCATTACTAGGTCAATAATTAGGAACACTTTTAAATTTTTTAATTTAGGATTGTTTTCCAAAGTAGTTGTACAATTTATATTCCCATTAGCAGAATGTAATATTACTTGTTTAACCAAATTTGGTCTAGGTTTTTAAATATTACTTGAAATAATTTTTGTTAATTTGATTTCTTTTATTATTTCTAAGTGAATGAACATTTTATGTACTTTGGTAATAAATGTAGGTCCTCATTTAGGCATTGGCTGTCCTTGTTTTTTTTTTTTATTTTTTATCAGCTTAAAGGTTCTTAGTGTTTTGGTATCAACAGGAAGAGACTCTTTTTATAGCAAATGATACTATATTTGTTGCAACAATTTCCCTAGTCTATTGTTCATCTTTCGTTTTCAATTATGTATTTTTCTTTTTCAAAGAAATCACATATAAATTTTAAATGCTTGTGCATCCAAATTATCCACTTGTTTCTATGTATGCTTGTGTTTGCTTTTAAACTAAGAAAGTCCACCATCCACAGATTTGACAAATACTTAATGATACATTATTCAATTTTTCTGCGGTTTAATTTTTTAACTTCTTACAGTGTGTGTGAGGTTGTGGTTTCTAATTTATGGCTTGATATTTATCAGAGGAAGGATCTTAATTTATAACTCCAAATTCTTTTCTCTTTTTAATCCCTAGAGTCTTCACTTTCCCTATGGACAACTAGAAAGAGAGATAAAAGGTTATAAACAAGTGTGAAAGACTGATTGTTGTTTCCCTAATTAACATGGAGCAAGAGTCAGTCAGATAGAATGACTTTCTCTGAATGTCTTCCCATTGCAGTTAATAATGTAACATTTGCTTATTTGTATCAAATTAAGGCAGAAATGACTTAAATTGGCCAAAACATACATAAAATACTCATCATTAAACACAATAGTAAGAAAAAAAACATTAAAAACATAGAAACTCTCAAGTTTTGCTAGAATCTATTATTTATGAAAGGTAAATATGAATGTGTGACTTTTGGATTATTAAACAAATTGAGAACACCAATTTTTTTTAGGAAAATTGCATATGGAATGTTAGGGGAGAACTGCCTCTATCTGGCCAGATCTGGAGCATTTGACTTGTCAGATGGGACAGAAAATGACCTTATTAGAGGGTCTCAGTATGAGTTAAGCAGAACTAGAGGGAACAGGTTTCTGTTGCTATTCTTTGAAGGGTTAAGAAGACTGTAGTTTTAGGCAGAAAAATCCCTCAGAAATAAGGAGGGAAGACTCACTTAAAAGTGCAAATCCAAAGAAGGGCCCCAAATGATTTAAGGATTCATGGAGAAAAATGCAGAATGCTAGTGCTTTGATGGTAAGCCATGTTAGTTTCCTAAGCTCTTTCGCCAATGGTTTCTGCTTATATCTGTTGGCAGAAAAGTAAATTAAGGTTGTGAGCAGAGGAAGACATGGTAAAACAGGGAAGCCAAGACAGAAGCACCATTCTCAAATCATTGACTAAAGGGAGCGGATAAGATGAGAAGTGAATGGGTTAGAGACACATTTTGAAAGGTCTGAGCAATTGTCAGAATCGTCCTGCCAGCAGCAGAAGCGAGGAAGTCTGCATGAGGAACAGCTTTGAGGTCACAGGAGCTGAAGTCCAATACGTTCAGATGAGATGTTAAGTAAGCAGGCTGTGAGACGGGGACGGGAGTTCAGGGGAGCGATCTCCTGTGGCTGAGACTGCAAAAGGCTGGGGCAGAATGTGGGCCTCTGAGGGTCTCTTGCTTACCTTCCCTGCATTAGGGAGCCTCTCCAGGCCCCCAGCCAACTGCCTCGCTTCCTGCTCCTCCCTTGCTCTTGGTGCTTCCTGTCACTTCTCTGCTGAATTCCAGTATCTTTCTTAGATGCTGTATTAGGAGTGTGATTGTCCACTTGATATTTTGGTTCCTCTCTCTAGAAGAGGTACAGAATGTACCCATTCAGCCATCCTGAAGCCCCTTTCTGGTATCATGTTGTTTCAACTGGCATTTCCTGATAGTCCTAGTGAAATGCTGCTAATGTGAAATGCCTATTCATAATCTTGACCCATTTTCCAACTGGTTTGTTCTTCATTCTTATTAATTTGCTAAAGCTTCTTATGTAAACAGGACACTAACCCTTTGTTGGTTAAATGCATTCCAAATGAATGCTTCTTCCAGTGTAGGGTTTATGTTTTAACTTTGTTCATAGTATTTTTAGCTATACTTTTTTTTAAAAAAAATTTTAGTGTATAGGGCATAGTTGGAAGGAATCAGTTTTAAAAGGAAAAGATGGAAGATTTATAGATAAGTTTTAAATTTGATGATAGGAAGTAGAGTCAGTTTTCTACTTGGTAGGTTATTATGTCTAATAATCAGTTGATTAGTTAGTGCAAAAATCAACTAATTAATCAATCAAAAGAATAAGCTAACCAGCCTCATTTTGAAAGTTGAAGGCTAGTTGGTAGAGTCCTCTTGTGGAGAGAGGAAAATAAATAACTGCCTAGGGAAACTGAAGGAATTCTGAGCAACACTGAGAAAGCAGTTGAGGTGGTAGAATATGACTTTATAGTAGCATTTTGATTTTCTCAAGCTAGGCTCATTGTCCTAAGTAAAAGCATGGAAATAGCACATATTTGATATTTTTCTAGCGCCGAGGTTTTCTAGGAGTGTGTAAATAGCAAAGGCCCAAGAGAACAAGGAGGTTTACATGGAAGTGAAGAGGGATAGAGTGAAAGTAGCATAAAAGAATAAGGATACTGCTGCCCCACCAGACTGAATCATGTCCTCCACAAATTCATATGTTGAAGCTTTAACCCCCAATGTGACTGTATATGGTGATAGGGCCTGCAAGATATAATTAAGGTTAAATGAGGTCGTAAGGGTAGTGGGCCTGATGTGATAGTGTCCTTAAAAGGACAAGAAGAGACACAAGAGAGTGTTACCCCCTGCCTATTTCTCCTGCACCCCAAGGAGAAACCCTCACCAGACACTGACCCTGCTGGCGCCTTGATCTTGGACTTCCAGTCTCCAGAAATGTGAGAAAATAAACTTCTGTTATAATATTTAGGCCACACAGCCTATGGTATTTTTTTTATGGTAGCCTGAATGGACTAAGACATGGGGTAAGGGAAAATGAGCTGCCTCCATCTGAGAGGCCTCAGCAAGAATTGTATATCAAACGAAGAGTGAGGTTTCTATAAAGGTAAAGAGAGCGAAATTTTTCTGCAGGAAGCTCAAGATGTAGGTCACTTTGCTCCCCAGGAACCTGAAACTCAAGTGGACGTAGTTTCCTTTATTCCACAGGATGCCCTATAATTACTGGTAATATTTTTATTTTTGATTTTGGAACTGCATATTATTACAGTAGACATTTTAATATTTATAACAGACATAATAAAAAAAATCATGTTTAGAATTTTTATATTCAGAAAAATCTACCAGTTTATTTCTACTGGTTTTTTCTTTTTCTTTTTTGCTTTCTTTTTTTTTTCTTCTTACAATTTTCACATTGTATTTCTAAATGACAGGATGTGAGAATTTCTGGCTGATACCTTCAAGTGTGTAACATATTGTGGGTTTAGATTTCTTTTTAGTTGCAATAAATGAATAACCTAATTCAATAAAAATTTTGCCATATTTTTATCACTAATTTTGGTATATACGAGGCCTATTCATGTTTTACATATTAATAGTAATTTTAATATTAATATCTCTTCTGGATCTGGTGATGATTATATTTTAAGGGAAACACTAGGTACTTCTTTAACTTATATTTTGATGTAAGCATTCTTTTTTAACCAATTTTGATATATGCATAAAATACAAACATGTACAACTAATAATAAAGTAAATATAAAATTCAAAACCATCACAACTACCATATTAGTGATCAGTGTTCCAGTAAGGGATAAACTCACTTATGTATATGCTGATCTGATGTATGCTAACTGCCAAGAATGCTAACTCATTACATACTCAGTGGTTCTGTAGTTACATTTATGAAACAAAATAATTGTGTGCACTAGTTTTTATCAAAGCTGCAATTGAAACAAATGACATTACTACCTTAATGTAAAAACCAACCTGAGGACAACCTTTCAATTTGCAAAGGTCACAGACCAGCCTTATTGAAACATTAACTTATTTAAATTTCATTAGCATTTTCATTATTCCTGACCTAGACACTTACATCCCCACATATTTTTAGCACCTAGTTTTATCATGTTTCTTTTATCCTTAGCTACAACACTCCCACGACCCCATTCATCTCTTCATAATAAGAAAACTTTTCCTGTTTTTATCATCATTATAATACTTCAGGGTGCAAAGGGCATCTATAATCTTCTAGAGCAGGAATATGTATACAATCTGAGTGAGCATCAAGAAATATTTCACTTTGCTAGTGGCTTTAGAATAGGAAATTTTCAGTGTCACATCATCCTGCGATGGTCACGAATGAGTCCCAGGGCTGTAAAAGTGAAAGTTCTAACAATTTTATGTAGAGATGCTTTTCTCATTTAGGAATTTGGCTTTTATTAGCAATTACAATGTAAATACATCCTCTATGATAAATCTAGTTGCTCTTGAAGAGTTTTATTAATAATATTTATCTGCCTGCCTTGTAAATACCATATCAAAATCAGGAGCAGGATGATGATCTGGGCAATAAATCTATTTTAATGTGTTATTTTTCATATTATATAAAACTTTGAAAACTTTAAAGATTAAATAAGAAAAGAGTCAAGAAAAAAAATCATTTAGGACAGGGTAAGAAAGCATAGTAAGTAGGTTAAACAAATCCCACATGCAATACTAAATTTTAAAATTTTGAATGTTTTTTAAAATTTTGAAATCATTTTTATGAAAAAATAAAAAAGACAGATAAAAATATTAATTGAGGTGTCTATCCATGAGGAGCCCAAATGGATAGAAAACAATCCAAAGATTCCTTTGCAGTATTTTTTTTCTCAGATCCCCTTTTGGAGCTTTTACTTGTTCTCTTTCAATGGAATAGTAGTGATGTAATTAGTGCTAATGGCTCTTTTTCAGCAGCACAAATTCATTTTTACTCCTTCTTATTTGTGTTGCATTTTGCAGGTTCCAGCAGGGTTTTTTGGCTCTTTACAAAAGGCCTGTCAAAAGCCAAGAGAGCAAAAGAGAATGCAAAGATTACAGTTAGGAGACAAGGGCCAAATTTGCTAATGGCATATTTGTATTTGGCTGAGCTGGCTGCCCTTGGGGTGGATGTAACTAGTGAACCTTAGGTCTACAGAGCAGATGCTCCCTCTCCAGAGATGTAAAAGGCCACACACCTCCTACTACTTTGAAAATGAAGATGAGAGATGTCAGAAGACACGCCAAATAAGCTTTCATAGTCCTTCCATTGCCCTTGCCCACATCTTATGTATGCTAGATGGCCCAAAGGACATGCCCTTTTATTCCACCACCCCGCACAGAACTGAGATAAATATGGCTACATGAAACTACCGTTAAAGTTAGGGTTCATTTAGTCACTTCACTCAGTAATTTGAAGTGCAGTCCTTTGAGTTAAGAAAGGGGGGGAGGGTTGGCAGGGGCAATATATGTAACCCTAACAATATCTGTAACCCCATAATATAGTGAAATAAAATAAAAAAAATAAAAAAAATACCATAAACAAAAAATAAAAAAAAAGAAACAGCAAACACTTATCTCAATTTTAAAATTGACAGTGATCTTCTGGTTAATGTTATTATCACTTGTAAAATGTATGAGGATATTCCTTTGCAGTGCCTAACTAGACATAATGTGCTTAAGTAATGAAGATGCTTAAATGATTACCTTTTTAATATACATAAAAGATAATGTTCCCATTGTCATTGTTACATTTCTAATTGTTTTGTCATGATCAGTGGAATATTTCAGGAATTTTCCAGCCCAAGCTAACATAATCTATAATTTTATGCAATTGTGGGGAATTTGACACTGTTTTCTATAAATATTTTCATGACTTTCTTTATTCTGAAGTGAAAGTCCAGTATTTTTAATGAAAGTCTAATATTTTTAATGATTCCAAAAGTAATTTCAAAAAATATAATTAAGGCATCATATTTTCCCCAAATTTGTAGCTGTCTCATTTCCACTGAAAAGCAACATTTTATATCCTAAGAAAATCAATTGTAGGTACTTGCATTGATATACTTCAAGGCCAGGAAAGAAAGGACAGTGGTCTGGCATCCCAAACTGTAGTACATAGGCAAATACAACTATTTACAACCATATTTCCCAAGATATTAGTCAATTTATAAAAATCATCCAAGTCATGAACAAAAGTACTCACCAACTCTTACTGACAGATTTGTGACATTTGTGACGTGAGAAAAATCACCAGGAGAATGCCTGAATACATTGTGAGCTTTTCCCTTGGATTTTAGAGAGAGCCCTCTTCAAGTACTGGGAGAATTATCACACAGCAAAATTAGACATTAATTCAAATCTCATGAATATATTCAATTTTTGCTATGGTAATATTTTTAATAAAAGATTAATAAAGACCTTTAAAAAATCCAGAAAGCTGTGTGCATGTTTTTTCTAAAATAAGGTGTTTTTTGTTTTCCTTTTGTGTTCTTAAATGTGTCATTTCCTGACAGTACTGAAGAGAAAGTTGGGATCAGTGTGAAAAAACTTTAATCTGGATCACCATAGCATTTTGTGTATTTTATATTAAAAGTATATGTATATCATTTTCAAAATACATTATTTGATCACCATTTAGTAGCTTCACATTTAAATTGGGTCTAATTTTCCCAGCTCAGCTTTTCACAGCTTCCTACTAAGACAAGAGAACAGGCAAAGCATGGAAAGTGATTACCAACATTTCCACTATTGCCAGGACCTTGGAGCTTTGTTCAATTTTCTTCAGGTGGCTGACTGGCTCCCGACTGATGGAGTACCCATGCTCTGTTGGCCCACTGTTGCCACAAGACTTACTCTCCTTCAGAAACTCAAGTTCTCTGCCAAGCAGAAAATGAGGAATCCATCTTGTTCTGTGTGGGTACAGCTATTGCTTCACACCCATCAGCACTTTGCCTTCTACTCTCAGCTGAAGAGTGAAAATTCCAGACAATATATAAATTTTTAGGAAATATATAGGAATTATAGGAACATAGGGATGTAGGAAATAATGTTGGCACATTGCAATCCCAGAAGACCAGTCCCCGTAAGTAATGAGCTTTTGGTGGTGATGGGCGTAGGAGAAGCTCTGAGATGGGGGCCTCCTGGGGTTTTTCTTCTTCTTCTTCACCTGTTCAGAATAAAAGAGAAAGTAGGAACTGACAATCTCATCATAGTCCAGTAGAATTTACACTTGATAAAATCCTAATAATAGACAATAAAAATTGAGCTAAAAGCTGTGCATACTAACTAGATGTCTGGCCAAACCTCTGGAAGGGGATTTTCATCCAACACTAAAATGCCTGGAGAAACAGATTAAAGGCAAAGCACATACTATGTCCATTGGCACATGGTGAGTCTTGACAAAAAGCACCCATCTGAGAATGAGAAAACAAAACAACAACAAAGTAACAGCAAAGGAACCTGTGTAAAGATATGGGGGAAAGGATGTCAAAATCGTAAAAGTTGAGAAGATAACACCCAGAACAAGAAATAAAAACAATAAAAGGAAATTACAATAGCTTTTTAAGACTCATTATAACATTCAAAAATACATAGAATCTATGATGCAGGTGTGAAAGGTGTACATAAATAACAGGCTAACGTGCACATAAAATAGGATGGAATGGGATATGCCTGAGAAAAGTGAGATTCAGCCAACTGAAAAGTCATAGTATCATGCTGCAAATGAAATAAATGAAGAGTCCTACACCCAGACACCCTTGGCAAAATTTTTGAATTAAATGGTGAAAGAAAATATTGAAAGAACACCCAGAAAAACTGGCTGCCTTCATATTTTTTCTCTCCATTACCAAGTGCCAGAACATTTTGGCATATTATCTATAATGTTTTTAAAGGAAAAGGCTGTAACTAAAGAATTTCTTAACCAGCTAAATTGTCTTTCATTTGTGAAGCCAATAGAAAAGACCTTCTCTCATAAGGAAAATTTGCAAAATATGCTAATCATCTGCCCATCTTAGAAACAAATAACATAAAGATATATTCAGATGGGACAATAATCAGAATTAAGAATTTAAGAAGGTGTCAGTAGTGGTAGAGACAGCAGAGATAAATTTGCATTTATTTTCCCCTTCTAAGAAATATGCCAAGAGGAACTTATTTAAAATATGAACAAAGATTTAAGCATAAAGAAATACATCATAGTACAATTATAGAATAACTGTAAAAATTTCCTAAATATTCAGCAATAGACTTCCATACAACAGGTTAACTTTACCACTAATTCTAATGGTATACATTAATATTATGATGAAATATTTAGTAAGGAACAGAGTATGAACTCACAGTATACAGAAAGGCCCATGTAACTAATAACATTTTATATCTTTAAAAAGAGATCTGAAGTAAATATTAGAAATATTAACGTTTCAAAATTTGGAGATAATGAATAAATAAGTCTTTGTTAAATTTTACTCTATGTAGTTTTTCCAATTTTTTTAAAAGAAAAAGATCATAGGCAATAGAGTGTAAGAAAAATTTATCAAACCTATTACCTTTGGATGATGGCAGTCTGGTTATTTTTTCTCCCACTACTTTGTACTTTGTAATTAGTAACATGGTACTATGACTTTTCAGTTGGCTTGTTCAGATTTTTGTTTGCTTGTTTGTTTTAAATTTTACTTATATTCAAATTACATTTTCCCCTTAAGAGACCTAAAGTTATTCTTATTCCATAATTTGTCCACACATCTATCATCTTTATTTTTTCCTTTTGCCACCTTCTTTTTAATCTCTTGGTGATTTTTGTTGCATTCTGGAAAAATAATTGAGGTTTTCATTTTATTGCTGATTTGATTTTTTAATCAATTTTACTGTCTACAGCTCCTAATATGAATTTAATACTTTCATTGCAATACTTTTTTTCGTATCCCCTATGGAAAGAAATATACTGGCCCAAATGAAAGAAAATCATCCATCAGAGTGCATTTGAAAAAAAAAAAAAAGGCTTTAGAAATAAGAGCTTTTCAAAACGTTCTAATACCCACCAATTATTAGTTAAATGAAACTTAATCTCTGTAACTATCAATTTTCTCACCTATAAAACAAAAGAGTTAACAATTTCTGCTTCCTGTAATTATTAGGAGGATTTAGTAATGAAATGCTTTGAAGCAATACATCTGTATAAGAATGATATCTTTTGAATGACTATCTTTTTTGGTGCTGGGAAGCTGACTTTAACTGTAGATCGGTTTGGTGTGTGGCTCAGGCGGGCAGCCATTGTCCTTTCAGTTGTAACTGGAGTTAAGCTGCTGGTGAAGCTCTCTTTTAACAGGGAGCATTGCCCATTTGCCTGGGGAGACAGAGTAGAACAACATCAATGTCATTCTGTGACTTTGGCAATATTGAAGAGAACAACTGGGGCAGAAGCAGACATTTGTTACAGAGGAGGAAGCCCTTATTTACTCATTGCAGCAGAACGGGATCAAGTACAAAAAAAAAAATCTATAAGGGGAGTAGGCAGTGAGGTGTTCTAACTCTGCGGTCCCTACCCCCCAGTACCAGTGGTGGCCTGTTAGGGACTGGGCCGCAGAGCTCTGCTGCCCGCTCTCCCCAACCCCATCCGTGGAAAAACTGTCTTCAATGAAACTTAGGACTTCGGTGGAGGATTGAGAGGGCTGGGTAGGAGGGGGCTGCACAGCAGGAGGGGAGCAGCCAGAGGGCAAGGAGGAAAGTTTCATCTGTATTTAGAATTGCTCCCCATCGCTCTATCACTGTCTGAGCTCCATCCCCACCCCCTCCACCCTGTCCCCCTCAGGGCCAGGGAAAAATTGTCTTCCATGAAACCGGTCCCTGGTGCCAAAAAGGTTGGGGACCACTGTTCTAACTCATCTAGGCAGGCAAGTAGGTGGTCAGACCAGAGAGGCAACAAGTAACATTCTGCCTACTCATCTGAACCAGTTCCTCTTCCTCCTCCAAACACAGCTACAGTACATTTCCCAGCCTTTCTGGCAGTCGGATTTGCCATTGGGACTGAACTCTGGGCAATGGAATATAAGTAGAAGTGATGTGCACTTCAAAATGATGTGCCCAACCTATTAAACCCTCCTAGGCATGATCCTTTATTCTTTTTTCCTTTCACTGGTTTAATTCAGATCTCCGCAGCAACCCTTGATGTGACATGTTGAAAAGGCAACAGCCACAGGAGGGATGGAGCCTGGGCCCTGGTTATTGCAGAGACAAGGCATTTCTACCAATAAAGAGCACTCACTTCAGATTTTCCATGAGCACAGAATAAACTTTTACAGTGTTGCAGTGGCTACTGTTGCCCTAACTAATCGAGGTTCCCCCACACCAGGAAGCAGCAAGGGGAGGATACAAAAATCCAGGGCCAAACACCTGAGGGTATAAGGGTAGAGATCCAACATAACGGGAACCCTCACAAAGGGCCTCAGAAATAAAGGACTTTGAATCAAGGCAGCAGAGAGTAAGTGAGGGCTTGGTGCATAGCAGGCACGGAGGAAAGATTTGTTGATTTAATTGTCTTGCAGTGATCTTAGTATCATACAGCATTAGCAGCAAGGACAGGTTCATGCCTAACTGGAAATCAAAGGAAGTGTTAAGCAATACCTTATTTCACTGGAATACAAACAGTCCCTGATGGCTCCCATTATTTGTAAAACAGAACAAAACAAAACAAACACGCTAAAAACTACCTTTGTTTCTATATCTCCCCTGTAGTTGCCACTCAATTGCATTGCTCTTCTCTCCAGCCAAACCTCAGGACAGAGGAAATTGTCTATGAATGCTTTCTCCTATCCTTTCTCAAGGAGTCTTCATCTCATGACAATGTGGTATCTGCAGAAGTGATCGATGACCTTCATAAAGGCAAAGCCAGTGGAAAATTTTCAGTTTTCATCCAACTTTCAATTTTCATCAGCTTTCAGTAGAATTGATCATTTATTTCCTACTTAAAACTATTCATTGCTGTTCATTGAATTCAGAATAAAATCAAGTGTTTTTAGCACAACCATTTCTGTGTGAGCTAACCATTGTCTGCCCTCTGCTAAATTTAGGTGATAAAATGTAATGATGTATAGCACAGAGATTCCTACATTCAAAAATCTTAGCTCCAGGATGTTTCAACTTTGACGTCTGCAAGTTACTTGCTTTCCTTCTGCCTCAGTTTCCTTTTTTGCACAATGGAAAGAATTATAAGCACTTTCCTTATAGATTTTTTGTGAGGATCAAAGGAAATAATTCATAAGAATCATGCCTGACACATATTATAAGCTCTAATACTATTATTACATTTTCAGGCTTTTATCCTTGTTAGATATCCTCCCACCACACTGCATTTCTCTCTGCTGCTTGTGTGGGCAAAGTTGTGTTTATTCCCACTGCCCCCACCTTGACACTATCCATATATTCTTTCTGCAGCTTGGAATGCTTATCCCTCCAATCTCTCTGTCTGGTTTCTTTTAATTCTTCCTTTGAAGAGGTTTTTTTATGGCTATTTTATCAAAAATAGGCCCTCATTTTAATTTTTCATGGTGTCCTATTCTTTTCCTTCATGGCCCAGAAAACAATTTTTAACTGTTTTGAAATACACACTCACACCCATGCATTTAGTGTTTTTCTCTCTCCTTGAACTATAGGCTTCGTGATGTTAAAAACTACAGAGGTTTTGCTCATTGAGGACCTGGCACAGTGCCTGGCACATATTAGGTGGCAACAAATAGTTATTGAGTGAATGAACAAATGAGTGAATGTAGGTGCTTTTAGTACTGGGTCACAACTCAAAAAAGATTTTTTAGTCAGTAATTCAGGTGGAGAAGGAAGCAGACAACAGGCAGTGCTTCATATGAAAGTATTACAGAATGTAAACATCTAATATTTAGATATTATTTTTGTAGTAATTAAGAACTAATTCATGTTCAGATAGTAATTATGACATTTTAAATAACATAAAGTGTATGTGCATAAGATTAAAGTCATCCCATAAGTGATCACAGAATCTTTATTAGCTCTAGAAATGGTTTCTGTTTAAAACGATATACGCTCATTGAAGGCAAATCTTAAAATGGTGTCCAGGACAAGCAATTGAAAAAGTAGATGCTCGAAAAATACAGATTAATTAATTAGTTAACAGTTCCCTTGAAAGAGTTGGGTAGCTGTGATTGCTACAATTCTAAGTGACTTGCCTCTAATTCCCCATTTTGATGGAAGCAATCCTGCCAAGTAAAATTGGCTGCAATTTCTAGCTAAGCTCAGCTTACTTTAATAATTTTGGCTTTTCCCCCAAATATTTATAGTTTTCTTTTCACCTCCAGTGATTTACTATTCAACCATGGTTCACAGAGGTTAAAAGCACCAACCTTAGTACATACACAGTGTTGCTGTCAATGTCTTCAACAAAATTTTCTCATTACGAGGGTATGGCAAAGAATTACCAAGCATCAATTATCTGTCCTCTCCCACTTTCATGCCAAATACTTTTTCACTGAGAAGATATTATATTCCAGACATTACTTTCAGAGCTGACTTTAGTGGGGTCACGGAGAGAGGGATAAGAAATGTGTCTCCATGTGACAAAGAAGCTTGCTCTTTTTGTTAACGGTTTGCATGCTTCAGATGCCTCCACACTGCCTCTGTGAGCTGATGATTCTACAGTGTTGACAGAGAGAAAAGCCCAGAATGTTTCTTTTATACAACATGAAAAGTTAGGTAGTAGTCTTATTACTCTTATTGATTAAAATGGTGTTAGGAAATCCTCTCCCAAAGGGTATGCATCCACCTTAAGAGTAGAACAGGAATAGTGTGACCATGATTCACCTTTACAAGACAAGTTCCTTGAGTTAAGGGATCAGCTACATACAATATCGACAGGTTTAGTTCTTCTGGGGACATGCATGTGTGGGCCCTCATGTGGTACTGTGAGGATGATGAAGATGTCTTTGTATGTGCCTCCTTCTCCAGGATCCTCTCACAATCTTCCCTCAACCCATTTCCTTCACCCAACAGACTCCCAGGCCACAGACACTGCTCTCTCCCTGTCAAAAGCCTGAGCAAGGTACCTTGCAGACCCTAAAACACATCCTCCCTGCTTTCTCCACCTTCTTTTATCTCGAGATTTTCCATCCTGCTAAACAACAATAGGGGACTAATCAGTCAACCACCCTCTAGGTTGTCAATCCCTATCCTATGTGGGAAGAGAGCAGAGACAAAGGTTCCTGAGGCCACATCTTTATTTTGCTCTTATCCCTGAATTTCTCTTCTATGTTCTATCAATACTATCAGCTTAAATTTCTTTTTACCATTTCTTTCATGTGTCCCATTTTTTATTTTTAAAAATGGATAAGAATCTATAATTTTCTACCATGACCCCTTTTCAAAATTACCTATTCATTGTTTATCTCCCTTTTCATTTCCATGTACCTTCTAATTAACCACATCTAATCTCTTCTTAAACTGAGCCTTTCCAGTTTAAATTTTTTAAAGATGGTTCAACATTTCCTCGCATTCAATTATTCACTTACTCATTCATTCATTAAGCATTTGTTGTGTGTTGGTGTGACAGATACTAGTGTCGATCATGGGGATGCCATACCCTGCCCCCACACTGAGTGAAAGAGTTCAAAACGTGTGGAGTATTAGTAATAAAGATGAGAAAGCAAACATTGGCCTGGTTTGAGTTTTGTTTAAATCCAAGTATGAAGACAGAATACATTTTTACACTTTAAAGAGGCACACAGATGTTTGAGCATTTGCAATTTCAGTTGATTCATATTGGTGAACTGCTGTGCAATCTTGCTTACATTCCAAGGAAAAGATTTTTTGTTTTGTTTTGTTTTGTTTTCCCTAATACCAGTGTATACAGGGGAGGAAAAGAAAGCAGCAACAACTATGAGTTTTCTGTTTCATAAAGAAAAGATCCAGTATCTTGCACTAACATAAAATGTATGGTTAGAATGGTGGACTTAAGTTTAGAATTCTAAACAAAAAATCTCTACCACTGATGCTTTTATGACTTGGATTGAACTCTGGATGAGACAGAGTGTCCAAGGTCCAAGGCGGCATTGAAACCTCTCCCTAGAGCCCCAGAGCGCAACACAGGACACTGATCTAAAGTCTTAGTCTATCTTACTCCTGGTCTCCTGCTGACAGTAACAGCATGCCTCTGGGAGCCACTGAACTACCTCTATAGAAGAAGCCAGGGATTCATTCTGAAGGTCGAGGCCAGAAAGCTCATAGAAGCTATTGCGGAGCACTGTAGGAAATGATTGCAGGTTGATGGTGAGTGTGCTTTTCCAGGCATGTAGAAGAGTTTTAGTACTGCAGGTGCAATTACCACTTAGTGAAGAATCAGCACCCTCTTACTGAAATTAGAACACAAAATGAATCAGGCTGGTGGACAAATTGTCGTACATGGCCCCGCTGTGTTAGTGACCTATATTCACTTTCCAAACTTAGTATGAAGCTCCGTTTCTGGAGGTAGCAATTTAGTGGAAGGTGGCAAGGAAGATAATGCATTCTAGGGAGGAACAGGGAGCATTCAGCTTTATGATATCTCTTCAGATGTCAAAAAGCCATTTTGGGATATAGTGCAATCAACTTCCATCTTCTCACTTTATAACACTGGAAGAAGTCAAGTGTGCAAGGATGTGAGTGAGGAATTGGAGCTTCTGGTAAGATGACAGGAAGGACAGGGCAGAACACATTTAGGACCTTCAGTGCCATTAAATATGGGCGAGTAGAGCATCTAAGTGTTCAATACAGAAAATGAAAATGCCAGGTCTCAAGAATGCTTTCATGGATAATATGATTTTAAGTTTTTAAAGGTTAGAGTTAGAATGAGGTTATGAGTCCAAGAAATTTCTGCTTTTCTAAGAGTGGTCTTCATCTGAATCACCTTGTACATGAAAATAAGCAGAGAAATTGATTCCAAAAGAATTGCAAAATGAACTTTAGCTAGGAAAAATAATTAAAATTTTTGTCAATTGACTTGTTGATTGTCTATACCTTACATATATGTTTCTTCAGTGTATAGCATTTTTTAATTAGTTTTTATTTTGAGGGGGCAGGGATCTTGTAACTAATGTGAACATGGGCACAAAATAAATGTAAAAAGAAGGGGAAAACACTGAAAAGTAAAGACATCCAAATTCACATTTAATTGGAAGTATTTTTATAAATTTACTGCCATAGCAAAAATTAGAGTATAAATTTCACCTAATTAAAAAATAATTGATATTGACTGACTGATATTCATCTAAAACTAAGCCTATATTTCAGAGAATGGAATAAGATTAAATTTTATTTGTCATTTAATTCAATAAATATTTACTAAGCTTATTACAAAGCATTTTAAAGACTCTTTTTTAAAAAAAATTAGTCTTTTTTTGGTCGTGAAAATTTAAAAACGAGAACAAGGGCATGGTGAGAGATGTGATTAAGAGATATGTTCAAGGGATTTTGACAGCAATTGGGAGAGTTCATTTTATAACACATTTTTAGTGACCAAGTGCTCAGTTTTGACTTTAAAAACATAGGCAGCCTAAGAATGCCCACATACACCAAGAAGGTAAAGTTTTAAGAAGTTAAACATGGTAAACACCATAAAATCTTCTAGATATTAAGGAGCAGGGAAACTTACTATATAAATGTTTGTGTGTGTGTGTATGCATTTATATTTATATATTGCAAAATTGGCAGCCAAATTTAGGGATCTTGAAAAGAGCAAAATCTGTAAAAAAAAAATTGAAGCAATACATACAGTTAGGACACAAGTCTTTCAGGACACAAGCAGTGAGAGCTGGAAGAACTAGAAGAGGATGTACGCTTAAATGGTACTGTGCATATGTTTGTGTGTGTGTGTGTGTATGTTTTTGTGCATGTGCATGTGTGTGTGTAACAATGCTCTTTTTATTTCTTTACATTTACTGTTGACGTTTGGGCATGTGTATGTACATGTGTATAGAGAGAGGATGAAGACCACAGAGGAGGAGATATTGAAAATAAAAATGCAAATAATTAAAATCATAAGCTCCTAGAGGAGTAAAGAGGTAATGCTACCAAGATCAAGGGTTGAAACACCCATGTTGTCTTGGAGGCGAAATAGAAGGCAGAAAGAGGTTGACCTTTCTTCAGACAGGGGGGTAATCCTTCCTCCTCTCTTGGAGAGGGGTGGGAGGTAAGTGGTTTATGAAATGTACAGGATGGGGAGGAGACTGAAAGAAATAGAGATAATAAATATAGGAGAAGATTTGCAGAGAGCAGTGAGTTGACAAGGTTTATGCGTGATGATCTAAATTCTCTTTTTAAAGTAAGAGGCAGGGATGTTAACTACATTTCTTATTCTGCACTAGAATAATGAATCCATTTTGATCTAACTAACTCAGTGGCAATCTAAGAGATTTTAAGGAGGGAGGCTAGTTAGATTAACACTAGATTTGCTTTCACTATTATTTATAACACTACTTTCTTCTTTGGTATGTTTCATAAACTACATTATGTCTTTAAGTCTTCCTCAATCTTATAATAATTTTTATATTCTCTTTATTTATTAATATTTCAGAGTGAATTAGTATTTAAGTGCAAAAACCATTTTGAGTTAATTTTTCAATAAAACATATGTTCAAGGTATTAGACAAAAGAGAAGCTACCATGTATTGCTTATGAGATTCGAGACTAAATCAATATGCAACATTAATTTATTGTTGGAGAACATTTATTTTTTAAGTAGGATATTTTAACAAGTGGAAAAATAATTTCTTAAATTCATATTGTTCAACTAACCCAAAAGTCAAATGAAAATATTAAATATTCTACACTTATAAAAGCTTGCCTGTCAAGAAGTTTAATTTGTTAAGTAATAGTTCTCAAACTTTGTATTGTGCCGTGCACATTTGGTCAAGTAATGTTATTTTTATGGTTTAGATAAAAGTATACTTCTGTTTAATATAATCCCAAGCAGTGATATATCTTTTAAAACCTTCATTGTGAAGCAAAAATTCTGATTTGTTGCAATAGTAAACTCATCTATGAAATGCTTCAAACAATTTATAGTTGGCTTTAAACAATTTGAATATTTATTCTTAGAAAATTTTGAGAAAAAAAATTCTGTGTTATCCTTATGTAATAAATAAGCAAAGGGATACTGATGTAGGCTAAGTAGTTTTCTTAAGGTCACATAATTATGTAAGAGTAGATAAAAATGTGTAACCTTTTGTAACTCTTCATTTAGTTCTTTCTCCATCTATTCATATCATGCTTCATGCTCTCATCATTAATTTGAACCCTAAGCAGCTCTCTCTTCCTCAAGGAAATGTCTCTTGAAGGATTTTGTAATGGTGTCATAAACTTCATTGGCTCATTGGCTAACTGAAATAGATCATCTTACATATGTGGTGTTATTCTACAATTGTGACTTGGAGGAAAGAAGGGCCAGGTGGGAGATAGAAAGGAAGTTGGAAAATCATTATAGCATATGCTGTCAAAATTAATGAGCATCTATTTTTTTTTGGTCTCAGATTTGTACTTAACTTTTCAAATATTTTAAGTGAAATTTTATGCCTTAAAGAGAATTTTTATAGACTCATTAAAAGAAAAAAAGCAATGCTTCTCCCCAGGGAAGGAGATCCAGGGTACTTTCAGAGGCTAGGAGCGCCAGCCGGACCTAAGGGCAAGTGACTGGGGCCTCTATTAGTCTTGGACTGGAGACACTCGTGGTAGAGGTGGTGGTGTGTGGTCAAGAGACAGTGGACTATTTGCTTGTTTATTCGTTTTCTAGGGCTGATGTAGCAAAATACCACAGACTGAGTGACTTACAGTAACAGAAATTTATTGTCTCATAGTTCCGGAGGCTAGAAGTCCAGGATCAAGGTGTCTGCAGGGTTGGTTCCTGATGAGAGTTGTGGAGGAGGGATCTATTTCAGGCCTCTTTCCTTGCCTTGTAGATGTCTGTCATCTCTCTATGTCTGTTCACATCATCTTCCCTTTGTGTGTGTCACTGTGTCCAATTTCTCCTTTCTATAAGGTTACCAGTCATATAGGCTTAGTGCCCACCCTAGCGACTCCACTTTAATTTGATGTCTTCTGTGAAAATATTATTTTCAAATAAGGTCACATTCTGAAGTTAAGATTTCAACATGTGAATTTGGGGGATGGAGAATACAATTCAACTCATAACAACTTGATAACACAAAAGTACTGACCTCAGTTTATTATTTAAATTTATCAATGTGGCTTGAGAGAAGAGCAAAATATACTGATACAGTGAAGCTAGCTAGAAAATGACAAAGAAGGTTTTGAGATAAATATGTATCTACTAATCTATTACAAGCCACTTTCAAAAGGAGATACATCAAGAAATGACAACATGGGCACCTAATTGGGAAATTTAAAGATAGCCGAAAGAAAAACTGAGCCTGGAAATTATTATAAGTGATTTCCTCTGGGGTCTTGGGTCTGAGGTCTTGAGACAGGGGTAGAAATAAATTATTTCCATTATAGATCCTATTGCATTATTTCACTTTTTAAAACTGTGTGCAAGTATTTTGAAAAAAAATTAATTTAAAAATTAAGCCAAATTTTTAAATTCCTGATGATTTTGAGATCAATTGGTAGTAGTAAAAAAATAAGAATAGTCTTGGAAGATCAGGTAAGATGACTTCCCCTGATAAAAACTTTTATGATGTCCCTAGGCAGGTAGTTGGCAATTGATAGTAAAAGATGGGGCATCATAGGAACAGGGAATAAAGGTGCCTTTTTTCACTTAGAAAAGTGGTGCCTAGTAGGGAAGTATTGAGAGGCAGAGTATAAAACCGAAAATATAGTTTTAGGATTAGAGGGTAGAGAATGAGGATGGGAGTATCCTAGATTTTTTTCTCAGATACATCACTCACTTGTTTTATGACTTTGAACAAAATGTTTAACCTTTATATCTCACTGCAAAATTTTTTTATTGTCTGTACAATGAGAGAAATACTCCTACTTCCTTTGGTTTATAATTTGTTTTCTTCTCAAGTATTTTATTTTTAAATTGTCTATATATATACACACACACACAAACTATATATATATACACACACACACATATACATACATATACATATATGTATATACATATACACACACACTTCTTTTGTTGGCAGATACAGTAAAATTTTATTGCTATATTATAATAAATTATTCTTCAAAAGACTTCTAAAGTTCAGAAAAATTCACGCTACTTCTTACTCTATGCGGCAAGGTTCCTGCTTTTTGAGTTGTGAATAAAAGGTGAAAACTCATGGCCCACTAGCAGGAATTAAACAGCAACCTACTGGTTTTGGATATGGATGTGTCACTTATGAGACAATTTGCGATGGCTCTAACTGCTAATCAATTTAAGTGAGTTGCATGTTGACTATGAGGAAAATCAGACAGACAAACAAACAAATGTGCCTGTGCTCAGTGAAACTCTACAAAGCCTATTCCTGCAGAGAACCCAGAAATTGAATTTGGAAAATCTCTTTTCAAGTTTTAATGAGCCACCTGCCTCCAGCCATAAAACCCAAAAAGAAAGGAGAGGAAATATGCTAAACAACAAGAGGCAATTTCTAGCATTGGGGAACGGGGCTCTCTAGTGAAGTAATCTTTTGTATAATATTACAAGCCTTTCAGGGAACATGAAGTTTTGTCTTGAGTTAATTAATATTTGATCATTGTTTTTAAGTGTTATCATTTACTTTTTTAATGCATCTTCAGCTTAAGCAGATAAAAAAATGAAGTGAACATTTTATTTTTGTGAAACAGTCATTAAATATTTACTAAATGTTAGTCGCCATAGAAGGTGCTATCAAAAAATGAAAGCGAAAAATGACAATTAATATATGGAAGGCCTCTTATGGCAGACAAAACCATCATTATAGATTATTGAAGAAACAAGAACAGGGCTAAAATACACTATTTGCTTTATGGATATATAGATAGATAAACAGATAGATAGATAGACAGACATATGCATTGCAAATTTTGTTTTGTTTTCCTGTACCTAGGAAGAATTTTCTGACCAAACTGCTATGGGCCCTCTGAAAAGAGGAAAAGATAAAGCAGAATGTCTATTTCCTTAATGTAAAGAATGACCTCATCTTGTTTAGCAGAGTAGAGCTACACTAGTGCTTTGTTATCACAATGCCATTTTTGTATTATTTAATTTTCTTAATTCTCTCCATTCTTAGCATGACAACAAGTTAACCTGTTATTAGTAAGAGAAGGCACCTTTCAATATTAAAAAAATGTAGATAAACCTCATTAATTTGGAGAAAAGTAAGAAAAGAAAGCTAAAGTTATATATGTATGTCATGTATATGTGACATATATATGTCATATATATATATGATCAGCAGTTAAAAATACAAGGTAGGTGGAATGGAGAGTAGACCCTCAAGGAACTTATCTATCAAAAGGTAAATTCATTTTGGAAATGCATTGCTCTTGTTAGTAGAGGCCAGCCATTACCGAAGGATAGCAGACACATGTGTGAAGTAATAAGTACCCATAGGAAAGCCAATCCTAGTTATTGTCAAGGTAGATGATAGGAATAGGGCTCTGTTTTTCAAAATAGCTTGGATACTGGCTCTTCCATCTGATCAAATCTCCCTGTAATTCTGAGCTCTGCTTGGTCACTATGACTGTTCTGCCTTTTACACTTTCATATCAAAATGTTCATTTTTTGTTATTAGCAGGAAATCAGCTTCATTGATTTGATTGACTGCAAAGGTCCCCAACCTTTTTGGCACCAGGGACCGGTTTCATGGAAGACGATTTTTCCACAGCCCAGGGTGGGGGTGGGGGGGTGGTTTCAAGATGATTCAAGTGCATTACATTTATTACATTTGCAGCCGATCCCCAGTGCTCTAGCATTACCACCTCAGCTCCAACTCAGATCATCAGACATTAGATTCTCATAAGGAGCATGAGACCTGGATCCCTTGAATGCACAGTTTACTGTAGGGTTTGTGCTCCTATGAGAATCTAATGCAGCTGCTGATCTGACAGGAGGTGGAGCTCAGGTGATGATGTGGGCAATGGGGAGCGGCTGTAAATACAGATGAAGCTTCTCTTGCTCACCTCCTGCTGTGCAGCCCAGTTAGTAACAGGCCATGGACCAGTGGTTGGGAACCACTGGTACAGAATAAATTAAAGAGGAAGAGAAATGATGAGGAAGCTGTAGTGTCTCATTGTCTGAACAAATAAAACAAAGCTAAATGAGAATCTCAGAACATTAGAGCAAAAGATTTGAGAAACTGTTTAATAAATCTTGCCTCCCCACTTCCACCTACATATTTTTGTAGCTGAAGTCTCAGAAAGGTAAAGAGACTTCCTAACATCACCAAGCTAGCTAATGACAAAACCAGGTTGCCATGCTTTCTCTCTCTCTCTTTCCTGTAATTTAGGGTTGGTGAATAAGCGAGAGAGGGAGGGAGGGGCTGGAAGAATGGAAGAGAAACAAACTATGAAGCACAACTTTCAAATTAAAAAATAAAATTCAACCCCTTCTTCTCTCAATTCTTCTAGTCTTTTGATTTTAAGCACACTACTATTTCAACTGAATTTCATTCCACAGAGAACAACAATATAATCAAAGCAGTATTCATTTATGTGAGATTTATTGTCCTGCTCTGCTGTTAGAAATCTAAATGGGGTAGAAAAAAGCATAGTGGAATGCCCACAATTTTCTTGAAACAAGCAGACAAATAGAGGATAAAGTCTACACTTTCTTCATTTGCTTCTCATCTCACATGGCTTTGTGTGCTTTCTTTTCGCATGAGAACATTCGGTGGAGATAGGGCTGTCATCTCTGTGACACATTGTGCATTTGCATATGGAGGAAGGAGATTTGGAACCAGAGACAAGCAGCAGGGACAAACAGGCCATTAGAGCACAGGGATCCCATTTTCAGGTAAAGGACTTTGCTAATGAAGAGAACTACACAGGAATGCCAACAATATCTTAAATAGAATCCTCCAAAAATCCACTCTAAATTTAACTTTCTATATAAAGCCTTCTTCAACATTTTCCATAACCTATTAAAACATCTTAATGAATATCATATTGAGATGGAAGGAGGCCATTACATTGTGTGGAGAATTTGCATTAATAGCTAAAAAGGTATTGGTCTCTTGCTCCTTAGCAACTGCTAGTGATTTGTTGTAATTTTTTTTCCCAGTTTTAAGGTGACCTTGTTCTTTTCCTGCCTAATTTATAGTCCAACAAATGGTTGTAAAAAATGCTAGCTTTGTGAATGTGATTATTGTCAAGCCTATATTCAGAAAGAGATACACTCCTATCACTAAGTAAACTGTTCTAAATGGGGTGGTATTGTGTTTGTGGGATTACCCTGTCTTAACAAAAACTACAACAATAATGTCTAATATTTGTGGAGTGCTGACAATGTGCCAGGCTCTGTTCTAAATGCTGTGCATGTACCAATCCACTTCCAACCCTGTAAGGTTAATGCTAATATGATCCCCATTCTACACATGAGGAAACTAAGTCAGAGAGAGATTAAATAACTTGCCCATTGTCACTTGACTACTGAGTGGTAAAAGCAGGATTAAAATTGAGGTAATTTGTTCTTAATTTCCAAGCTAGATAGCTTCTCCTACTGAACCAAAGGTAGGTTCCATTGCCCAAGTTGGCACTCACTCCCAGGAAACCATGAGAGATCAGTGCAGAATTTAGGAGCTCTGTGGAGTTTGTGACTTCTCAAATCCTGAGTATTAGAGTTTAAGTGTACTCTAGAAATCATAAATTCCAAGACCCCATTTTATAGCTGGGGCCTTCGAATTTATATTTAGCTTATGAAAGAACCAAAAGTAGTATAGAGAACTAGAAGTTTTACTCAGGTCTCCTAAATGCTTTCAATCATTTTCCTTTGATCCTGCAAGAGAGGTTCTAAGCACTCATATGTTGTCATAGGTTTGGAAAATTCATTTGCACTGACATAAATGATTTTAATAAGTGTTAGGTACTGTATAGCGTGTGATAGTTTAAGTGATTTTATATACAGTCACTAACATTATAATTATTATCCTTGTTTTCAGGTAAGAAATCTACAACTTAAGTTAAATGTTACAGAATGGTTTTTGATTTAGTTTAATTCAGAGTCTGACATTTTATTTCTAAGCAAGTTGCAATGGATGTTAAACTGCCCACTGAATGGAGCATCCACGCCCAAGGCCACATCCCCTTCCCAAGGGCAGCCCCAATTCAAAATTTCAAAGAATGCATAGGCTAATTTTTAAGGGCCATTTCAGCCTCTGAACTCCCTATGGGATGCTAGGGTTGGCTGAGGCCATATTATGACTGCCCAACAGTCCAACTTCTCTTTTTACCAATCCTGCTTTCCTCATTTTATTTCACAGTTATGAATTAACAGCTGTGAATTACAAAAGCCCTCCCTAGCAAACTTCCTGCAGGCTCATCTCCACCTCAGAGTCTGCTTTCAGGGGAACTGGACAGGTGACATTTAAATATGTGTTTCATTGGAATTAAGAAATTCTTACCAAGAGATAAGAACAGGTCTATTCATAGGTGCAGTAAACACGAATATAAATGCATATAATATAAACATCTCCCCCGGTCTCTCTGATCATCCATCCCTGGCCCCAAGGTAGTATATGCTCATGCTCTGAGCATCATTCCCTGGAGTGGAAATGCTTGGCAATGGCATTTCAGGTTCATTGTTCTTAGATCAGCATTTGACATTGCTGGGCCCTTGTGATTTAATTCTTCAAATGTCATTGTAGTGGAAGTTGTGAGGGACCTAGTTCAGTGTGAAAACATCATGTGGACTGTGATACTTTCCTGGGGCTGCCATAACAACATATCACAAACTGGGTGGCTTGAAGCAACAGAAATTTATTCTCTCAAAGTTCTGGAGTCTAGAAGTCTGAAATCACGGCCTCATGAGAAGCATGTTTCCTCTGAAGACTCTAGAGAAGGATCCTTTCAGCTGTGGGGGCTCCAAGTGCTCCTTGGCTGGTAACAGCAAAATTCCCATCTCTGCCTCCATCTTCACATTGGCTTCTTCTTCACATATCTCTCTGTGTTCTATTCATTTCTTATAAGGAAATCAGTCACTGGATTTAGGGCCAACCAGGATGATTTCATCTTGAGATTTTTGACTCATAATATCTGTAAAGACCCTATTTCCAAATAAGATCACATTTTGAGGTTCTGGGTAGACAAATTTGGGGAAACACTGTGTAATATAACACATGAATAAATAAGTTATCTTTCACTACAGCAGCTGCTTTTATTGGCACTCATTTCTTTTTTCATAATCCCAGCCTCCCCACCCTTCTCCTATCTGTTCCTGTCAAGAGCATGGTCAGTTTCTCACAAGGTTCTGTCCTCCAATATTGTTACATCAGGATTTGGGATTTATTTCACATTAATTTATATACTTTTAAAATCCAATTCACAGAGCTGTATCAGTCGGGGTTCCACTGGAGAACAGAACCAATAGGATGATAAAGTAGGATATAAAGTGATTAATTTCAAGGAACTGGCTTACAGGATCGTGGGGTCTGAAATGTGTAGGGCAGGTCAGTAGTCTGGAAATCTGCCAGCGCTGCAGTCCACAGGCAAGATTTCTTCTTCCTCAGAGAAACTTCAGTTTTGTTCTTAAAGCTTTCAGTTGATTGGATGACACACACCCTCATTATTAAGGATAATCTCCTTTACTTAAAGTCAACTGATTGTAGATTTTAACCACATGTACAAAGTATCTTCACAGCAACACCCAGATTAGTGTTTGACTGAATAGCTGGGTACTATCTCTAGCCAAGCTGACTCATAAAATTAACTACCGCAAGAGGGATAGTCTAGTATTGTCTTAACTACTCTATCTGACCTAGGGAGGCTCTATTTGGTAATATTAGAAATCAATTATTTTTCCTGCTATCTTATCATAGCCCCAGTACAAAATTATTTATTGTGAATTTTTTAAGGAAATGAATATTTACTCTTTGAACCCTGAAATTGTGATCTTTTACAGACCAGGTGAACATAAGAATAGTCTATAGCATATTCTTAGAGGACAATCCTCTATATTCTATAGAGGACAATCTGTAGAGGACAATACTCAAAACATAGGTGAGACCTACTATATCTTTCTTTGTGTTAACCAAGGTTAGATATGCACCAAGAATCAAATTTCTCACTGGATAACTTACCCAAGGTCCCAAACGGGTGAATAGGAGAGCTTGGATTTGAACCCATGCCTACCTGATGGTAGACCTAAAGCCTACTCTTACTTATGTTCACTAAGCCATTAATTAAAAAGGCCAGGGCTAGATCTCAGAGTTCCTGATTGTCCAGTGTTATAGTGTTCGTTTGTAATTATGAAATACAAGCAAAATGGCAGAGTGCCTGATTTGAAGAAGGAGGGACAATATAACCTCAAAGTTATTTTTAGCTGAAAAAAATCTATTTTTTTATTCTAAGCCTTATGTGCTTCAAATCTAGGCCAAGACAAAGCTATTTAGGTTTATATAGGCTGGTGTGCCTTGTGTGGTAACTGATAATAGCAGGAGAGAAGAATTATGCTCTATCTGAAAATCCACTCATGTACTCAGTTTACATTAACTAAATATTAGTCTTATTAGGATTGGTGAATACTTATAAGCATAGTTCAATAAGAGACTCATTCTTCTTTTATAATAAAGCTCTATTCTAAGATAATTCTTTAAAAGTTGGATTTATCAGGACAGAGCAAATAGGATATATATATATATATGTATACACATACTTAGATACAGATTTAGTTATAGATATAGATACAGACATGAGGGAGAATTTATTAGGGGAATTGGTTCTCATGGTTATGGAGTCTGGAAATTTCCACAGTAGACCATCTGCAAGCAGGAGAACCAAGGAAACTGGTAGCAGGGCTCAGTCCAAGTCTAAAGGTCTCAGAGCCAGGGAAACTGATAGTGTAATTCTCAGTCCAAGGCCCAAAGACCCCAAACCTGGGGAGAGGGTCCACTGGTGCAAGTCCATGAGCTCAAAAGCCAGAGGACCTGGAATTCTGATGTCCAAGGACAGGATGAAATGTGAAAATGTGTGAATGTATGTCTCTGTTCCAGGGATGGGGGTGGTTTGTGAGGGGAGGCAGAGAGAGAGAGAGAGAGAGAGAGAATTCACCTTTCCTCTGCCTTTTTGTTTTCTCCAGGCCCTAGGCTGATTGGATGGTAAATGGCCCCATTGAGTGAGGGCAGAACTTCCTCACCCAGTCCACTGATTCAGTCTCTTCTGGAAACACCCTCACATACCCCTAAATAATGTTTTATCAGCTATCTGGGTATCCCTTAATCCAATTAAGTTGAAATCTAAAATTAACCATCACAGGAGTAGAAACAAAACCAGCAAAGCATCATGAATCAGATTCTCAATATTTATAAATTAAAAAAAACACTGCAAATACTTACATAGGCTTGCCCAAGAAAAACTTATTAACAAATCTCAAACTACTGTAATGTATCTTTCATGGTCAGGCAGCTTTGTGAAGCAAATTGAAGTCAACTCTTGTCAGCTTGGACCTATTTTCATAATTCTTATTTTGTGCCCATTGTTCCTTGTTACTGTCTATAGTTTTAAAGTTTGACAGCAGTTACCTGAATAATCATATTAATTATTATCACAAGGAATATTGCTTACAATTTAATGTATTTTCTCAGCTCTCTAATTCTCTATGAAGGCAGTGGGAATTTAAATGATCAGCAGGAATGAGTTATATAATTTAGAAGTTCTCCCAAATTTCTTTCTATTCTTCTCTAGTCTGCAGGAACTTAACTAATTTTCATATTTGAAATTGGTCTCCATTGGTAAACACTCATGTATGTCTAAGAATATTTAATAGCATTTGCCTTCCTGGTATACTGCAGCATTCCATTCAGTCCTGTTTTTTCCTAGAGGTTCATATCCCTACCTTGCAAATTGCTGATTTCAGCTGTGGCACCATAACAGGATAATTATGAATAGGGATGTATATGCCCATGGTAACAGGGTGTGACAAATTCAGAGGGAAAGCATAGAGCTTATCTGAGTGAATAATACCAGCAAGGGCAGTGCATATTTTTACATAAGTCATTTGAATAATAAGGGAGTCAGTGCAGTTGTCATGGACTGCTGTTCTCCTCCAATTCATATGTTGGAACCCTTACCCCCAATGTGACTGTATTTGGAGATAGAGCCTTTAAAGAGCTACTCTAGAGTAAATGAGGTCATAAGGGTATGGCCCTCATCCAATGGACTGGTGTCCTTACAAAGAAGAGGAAGAGACACTAGGGCCATGAGTGTGCACAGAGGAAAGGCCATGTGAGGACAGAGCAGGAAGGCAAGCCATAGGGAAAGGTCTCAAGAGAAATCAATCCTGCCTACACCTTGATCTTGGATTTTCAGCCTCTAGAATGCAAAAAAATAAATTTCTGTTGTTTAAGCCATCTAGTCTGTGGTATTTTTCTATGGAAGCCCTGGCAAAGAGCAGTGCATTACTATTTAAACAGTTTTGTATGTGTACCCAGCTGCATTTGGTTGGGGGTGGGGTGGGGGACTGTGGGTGATCTAATAACATCACTGTACTATATAACTTAATCATAAAACCAGCCACAAGCCTGAGTCACCTCCTGTGTATACCACCCATACCTTGGCAAGTGAGCCAAATGGGTATTACAAATTAAAACCCAATTCTAAGGAATGATTTGCTCTTTCTTTTAGTTTTACTTTCTGGGTAAGGTTTGCTGGTGCTCCTTGCTTCATAGCAGTCCAGACTTTGACTAAGAGGAAGAAAGTACATGGCTGCTAAATGGCGACCAAGGTTAAATAGCACCTGTCTCACCAATGCAAAGATACATGATTCAACACAGCTGATTAGTGTGCGGTGAGGTCAGGGCTCTTCCTACAGTGGGCAAGGCTGAGCAAACACAGGTGTTCCTTGTCACCCCTAGCATTTTTACATAAGTGAAATCAAGTTAAATATAACAAATTCATTTTAGGCTTTAGATTTATAGAAGCTGCACTGACCATGTGTGCAGCAGATTCAGTCCCAGTTGTTCACGTCATAGTCTGCTGTATCAGGCACCTTCTATTGGCTCATTTCCATTCTCTATCTCACTTCCCTGTACTCCGCCAATGTTTCCTGGAATCACCTTCCATATAAACCACTTGCACTTGAATATACATCTCAGGGTCATCTTCTGGGGGAACCCAGACTAAGAGTCACTTAGGGGTGCTATGAAGATTAAATAAAAGGGTTTCTGGGAACAGCATCACTCTGCATTAGACACTCCTAAATCCTAAGTAAGAAATTACGATTATTTGTAACAATTTAAATGTCTAGTTGCTTGGTGTAGAAAGAACACAGAGCTGAAAGTCCTGGATTTTCGCCTTGGCACATGTTACTAATTGTGTTTATCTTCGGTAAGTCATTGAATTTCAAGTCTCAGATTACTCATGTGAAGGTATTGGGAGTATTTAGGAAGTTTTCTCAAAGTTCTAAAAGCCCGTTATTTTTATTTTTAAGTCAATAAATGAATTTTCATGATACATTAATCTACATGTACATAGAAGCAAATAACAAGAGCTGGCCCAGAGTTGAAGTGTGAGAAAACTGTGAAGAAACTGAAGTGCTAACTTGCAAATTTGAAGTTTGATTTGAAGTTTGATTTTTAAGGGACTCTGCAACCAGGAATTCCATAGGATTAAACATAAGCAAAATCTTCTAGATCGTGGTACTTTTCATTTAACAGTCAGTGCAATTCAGCGACCTAGCCTGAGCAATAAGTCAATTGCAAAGAGCCCTGAAAGCTGTAGAAAGAGGCACTATGTGCAACAGTACAAAATATGATATGTTGTATGGATTATTTGATCCCAAGTCGATGAACTGCTCTTTTTTGTGCATGAAGCATACAAAAATGAAACTGATAAACAGACTTACTTATTTCTGTTGACCTAGATAATTAAAAACCAGAATTGACCCAGGACCATATGAGATGAGAAGTAAATGGGTTTTTAAAGAATTTTTTTCCAACATTTGAAAACAGCACATGTGTCTTTTCTTATGCACTCCCCTCAGCCAGGTGCAAAATTACGAGGTGCTTTTTCTGATCACTCAGACTTGAAGCCTGGAGCTGGTTGTGCCAACTCTGGGGCCTAGAGGAATAAACACACATGAGACTAAAGAAAGATGGATCCTCTTCTCACAGGACAGTGCACACACCCTCCTCCAACACCACCCCCACCAAGCCTGGCCCATTTCACCCGCACCTGGCATTTTTTGTCCTTTGCTTTTGACATTCTACTTATTCTTTGTCTACCTTGCCATTCAGATCTGTTCAGTCACCAAAACCTGCCCTTGTAGGTGTTTATTATTTCCTATATTTCTCTCTTGCATCCTTTCTGTTTTACAGCAATCACCTTAATTAATCTCGTATCCCTCAGACTTCCACAACATTCTCATACATGAAATTTTGTTTTTACTAGTTT
Source organism: Cheirogaleus medius (assembly GCA_008086735.1). Taxonomy (NCBI): domain Eukaryota; kingdom Metazoa; phylum Chordata; class Mammalia; order Primates; family Cheirogaleidae; genus Cheirogaleus; species Cheirogaleus medius. The sequence goes on from VBSM01003157.1 coordinate 41,995,345, forward strand.
TGCTTCTTTGATCAACCCAACCCAAGGATGTGCCATCAAATTAATATTTAAATAACCCTTCAGTCATAGGCTCTTGCTAAAAAATGTGCTGAAAATTCCCATCTGCAACAAGCTAAACACAGACTTGTTATAGGAGTATTAAGGTCAGTTGCAGCCGAGTAGGAAACCATCTTCCAAGTCCTCCTTACCCTTTACCTTACAACCAGTTAAATTGGTCTTTCTTCTAGTAATACTGAGCTTCTCATTGTTATGGTTTGGCTTATAGTATTGGACTCTTTTATTTCCTCTACTTCATTTATTTAATTCTCCCCTGACTTCAAGTCCTAACTCATAGAAAGCATCTTCTTCCAATAAGGGTTTCCTCTCTAACACGGCTCAGGGCGAATGTTCTCTTAAGTGAGATTCTGTGTTATATCTTTAACTATTATTATTTGTTAATAATAATATAAATAGTAAATGTCTGCCACATTTATTATTTGGTATTGTGACTTATCTTTTTGTTTAGGTCTTATATACTTGTTTCTGCACTACATTATGGTGTCTGAGTCTAGATTCTATTTTCAAGTTAGAGAAAAATGTTAACTCAACTTTTATAAACCTAGCTAAAGTATTTTACTAAATCTCTTTGTGAGCTCTATTATTAGGTACTAATATAGCAAATTGTTGGAAGTTGTGTCACACTAGACTGCTCACCTCATAGACCTGCGTTAATGAGGTACATATATTTACCAGAAAATAAAAATTGAATATTTTGTAAATCACTTGTATAGTATATATATATATAGAGAGAGGAAGAGATTAATATGCTCTACTTATTGAATGAAATGGACAATTTTTGTTATAATAAATAAATCTGTTATCTTATTTTGGGTAATGGGAATGTTTTAAAATTTATTGTGGTAATGATTGCACAATTCTATAAATGTACCAAAAAATACACACTTAATGCAGGTGAATTTCATGGTATATAAATTATACCCCAATAAAGCTGCTAAAAATTATATTGTCATGCCTACAATATGATAGTTTTTAAAAAATATGTGCTAAAATTACTAAAAAAATCCATCAGCCAACATTGACCATCTGACTCAGCTTATCACCACCCCCATGAAATGTTTGTATTATACCCACTGACATGATTTTCTATTCCTTCACACTTCTTCAAGGTTTCTAAAATATGCATAAAATTTTCTGTAGGCTCCCTAAATCACCATTTATCACATTCTTTGCCATGGCCATATTGAAAGGTACTGTGAGGAATATTAGGCCAAACTCAAGTATACGTTTACACACAGAGATAGACACATGCACACAATTTAACGCTAAGGTTCCATTTGCTTAACTAGGTGTCCATTTAAATCTGCTGCAGACCATGGCAATTTCAGGCGGAGCAAGGACAACTCTAAGCCGAAGTCCTCCTTAACGAACAGCTGTATTGCATAGCAGGCTCATTCAGAATGCCACCCAATTAACACTGAATATTTCCCTCAGTCAATACATCGTTAACTTAATTCCTTTTGAATTGAACTTCTTCTGTTCCAATATTGGCACATTAGGAGTTATTATCACTCCGCTTCTGCTGAATGGTTCTGGTGCAAGGCTGTTCAGGACACCCCCTCCTTTCCTCCAGCACGTTAGTGTAGTGTCACTAATGGTGTCACTAACAGTGTCTCCTGCATCTTAGAACATGTTAGTGTATTCTAAAATAGCACATCCTATCTCTATATGGCCATTATGATAATTCACTGGAAGTAAACCATTTAACTTAAGTAAATAAAACAATAGCCTATACACACAAAGTCAGCTTTCATTGATGCTCTACATGACTAAACCCTGACTCCTCTAGTCAAGCAGTTTCCTGTGTCAGAATCCCTTTTTACATGCTTTGGTGCTTACAAACTTGCAATTTGTATATATATCTTGCTTCATTTAACTCTTTTGTTTTTCCTCTTCATAAAATTGAACTTCATTTTCACTTGGTTTTCCTCTCATTGTCTAACATTTAGATTAGGTCTTCACACTTGGAAATAGCAGGGAAATAATTATTCTAGTTTAGTCTTTTTACATTTTAATTATTATGGATACATACTAATTGTACATATTTATGGGGTATTTGTGATATTTTAATACAAGCATGCAACGTATAACGATCAAATAAGGGTAACTGGTGTATCCATTACTTCAAGCATTTATCATTTCTTTGTGTTAGGAACATTCCAGTTCTGCTTTTGGTTATTTTGAAACATACAATAATTATTCTAGTTTAAAGTTGGTCTGAAGATCTAATCAAAGGTGGATCTGTTGTGGCTTACAGTTAGTGTTCCCCCAAATTATACCACCAGACCACAGGCTGATTCATGCTTTCAAGAACTTGATTACAGGTGTTTGATCATACCTTAGATAAGAAATGATGTTTGACGTTTTAAATTCATAACCATTTGTTAATGAAGTGCTGCAAAAATTTCAATAGAGAAAAGTATGTTTGTAGAAAATAAACAACATATGTAAGTTACTAATAATATCCATAACATAAGAGCAGCATTATGTAATCTATGTATAGGGAACTTTAGGTATATAACATACCTTTTTCAAAATTACAAGATACAGTAATGAAGCACAATTAAATAGTCTTTTAAAATTATTAAGATATGCTGAACATTTCCTGTCAAATTATAAAACACATTATAGAAAATGGATGGTTCTACTCCTATAATAAGGAACAAATATTTTGTGTTGCTGCATTATTTAAATATGTGACATTGTTTTAAAAGAAAAAACATTGTACAAATTGCAGTGGTGTTTATATAAAAAATCAATGAAAATTATACAGTTTTATTATTTAAAGAAATCAAGTACAAATGATAAAATGAATATACTTGTATGTAATTGGCATATTGTGAAGGTTAATGAAATCAAACAACCTTGAAGGGATGTAGGTGATGGTTAATATACCACACTGAGTTTTTGGATTAATATTAAAAGAAAACGACCTGATTCATTTCTGTTTATTCCAATATTCAAACCAAGTGAAACTCCTGGGAATTATTAGAGAGACAAATTAAAACAACAGATGGACTTGCAGTTGCCTGAATAAGAATGTCTTTTCACAAAGCCTCCTGACAATTTCAGAGATTCTAAGGTGGTCTATTTAACTTCAAATAAAGAATATTAAATTTTTTTCCTCTTACCAGGCTGTCAATCTCTGAGGACCCCCCCCACCAGAATGATTTGAAAACACCATGAAAGTATTTTCTCAGGTGTTTTGTAAGGCAAATCTTGTATGATTGATATAATACTATTTTTAATGATAGAAGAAAAATATATAGGCAATTTCTATCTCCCAAAGTATGAATCTTTATTTTGGATACTATATGAAAGCAATTGCTTTTATGGAATACATTTTGACATGAGTTTCAAAGAGAAACTAACCATTTTTATACTACATTTTTATTTCACATAATTAAAAGATTCTGTTCATATTTTATGGATCACTGACTTAAATCAGTCAGTCACAGAGAGGCTGTGTTACCACCTGGCTCTGTATAGGTTTTGCCTCTAGAGTATCAAGTTTACAAATAGGTAATTTTGTTTTGCATTATTATTGAAGATGTTGTGGATAAATAAATATTTTGGTCACTCACTAATCTATCCCTTATAAGAAAAATTATCTTTTTAAAATAGAAAATTCATGTAGATATCCAAAATATATAATGGGAGTCTCTAGTGGAGAAAAAGCCTAATTTCAAAGCATTTAATTGTACTTATTATACTGAAGGCTCATGTAAAGAAAATTATATGTTTATAAAATAAATTATCAAAATGGGATCTAGGGATATCTGCTACCAGGAATTGAAGAGTGGCTTTTGTAGATCAACCCTCTTTCTGAGAACAATTGGAAAGGCTGGAATTTTTAAAAATATCTCTGAAAGCATCCAAGAAATAAAAAGAGGCTTAAAGGATCATAATCCTAGAAGAAAAAAAAAAAAAAGAAGTACCCAAAGAAATGTACCTAACTTTCATTACCACTTTTCTCTTTGAGGCACTTGTTGATTCTCAAGAGGTTATATACTTTGAAAAGCAGACTTTGAGAAGATGAGCAGAGCTTGTAACAATCTTACGTATCTGAGAGCAAGCAAAATTTTGAGTATATGGCCGACAAAGAAGAAGGGTCTCTGATAAATGGTCTAGACTCTCAATTAGAACTATGGTAGATGATATCCTAAGGTATGGGTAAACAAATGGATCAGCCCACACAGCCACTGAAATCTAGCTAGAAATCATATCAATTCTTGATTGGATTAAGGTGATCTATTCTTACCCTAAATGCTTACCAGAAGCAAAATTAAATACCTTCTAGATAAATACATCATTATCTCTAAATTTTTCCATATGTTATGTAGAGCACTCAATAAAAATTTACAAGGCATTCCATGAGACAAGATAACAGAATGAATACAAAGGGAAACAAAAAACCAAATATCAGGGACAGATATACAAAATACCTTTAAATTCATGTTATTAGACATGCATATCAAATGGACATTCTACAAGTATAAAATATAGTAACCTAAAGGAAAAATTAAGATATGCATTTAGCAGCAGATGAGACAAACCAGAAGAGAAGATTAGTGAACTGGATGCTAAGTCAATAGAGGATCAGAAAGAAACACACAGAAAAAATGATGAGATATAAAGGACATAGTGAAAAGATATAAAATGCATTTAATTGGGGTCATGGAGAAGAAGGACAAAGAATGAGAAAGAAACAATATTTAAGGAGATAATGAATGAGTAGGAATTTTATAACACTGATGAAAGTTAAAAATCCATAGAGCTAAGAAACTCTAATATGGACTTAAAGTAGCAGAACTAATCTATGATGTTAGAAATCAAGATAATTATTACTTTGGGAAAATAGAAGCCGAAAGAGAGCAGGAGGAATGCTTGGAGTTTGGGCATATTCTTTTTCTTGATCTGGGTGCTTGATTTAGATACAAAGGTGAATTCAGTTGGTGAAAATTAATTGTGCTTTACACTAAAGATATATGCACTTTTCTCTTGCATTTTATACTTCAATTTGAAGTAAAAATGTACAATAATAATAAAGAAACTATACAAATTCCTAAGCAAGATAAATGCTATGAAAACCACCTCTAAGCACAGCATAGTAAAATTCCTGAAAACAAAACCCAGCTATGTGCTGCTTACAAGACACACATTTTTAATAAAAGGACAAAGCGAGGTTGATTGTAAAAGGATTGAAAAGATAAATCAGGCTCATGTCACCAAAAGAATGCTTATATAACTATACAAATATCATATAAAGTAGATATCAAGGCATAAACATTATAAAGAAGGGCATTTCATAATTATAAAGGAACCAAGCCACCAAGAAGATGTAATAATTCTAAATTTATATGCAATCCAAAAGGTAGCTTCAATGTATGGGAAGAGATATTTTAACAATCTCTCTTTATAGATGATAAAACAAGCAGACCAAAAAATAGAATGGAAAATCTGCCAAGCATAATTATAAATTCAAACCGAATGTCAATTATGACATGTAAAATGAGATAAAGAACACATATTATTTAGAAGTACTTATGACATGCTAACCAAAATTAACCCAGTCAAATGTACCTAAGCATTTTATAAATTGCAAAGCTGTACTGATTATCTCTGAGAGGAAGAAAAATGAAGCAATTGGCTCAAGGTTATAATGAGTGATAGAGCTTGTATTATATCAGGGCACAGATCTGGAATCAGGTTCACAGTGCTGAAGCCTCTTTAACATAAATAAGCAAGACCAAAAATATATTTTAATATAGGCTTTGCAACTTGATCTTCTGGTTGTCCAGATAAGAGGCAGCTATGAAGGTTGTGCTATAGACATAAAAATAAAATCTAGTGACTGTCACTTTCTATTCTAATTAATGGTAAAATAATGTCAGACTGTAGGCAAATTCAGTACCATATATATACTGAGGAGGACTTTCAATTTATATTTGACAACATGATTAGGGTGTAATGACACCAAACATAGCTTATAATAAGTCATTGCAATTTGCCCCTGCTTACTCTAGTAGACTACACATGGTGAGCATGAATCTCCTAAACCTTCAACACCAAACTACTATAGCAAGATGAAATTTAACAGTAACTAGGAAATCTATAGATATTTTGTCTGAGTGTATACTGGATAAGAGTATGACTCTTCCCTGAATCTCTGTGGAAATAGGAACAGAGAAAAAAACAGTATAAATATTTGGTGAGTGGTCTATGTACAAAACATTAACATTAGCAACACCTGTAAGAGTGAACATTTTATGCAATTAGTATATTAATCACCATTTTTTGACCCTCACTTTGTGCCAGGCATTGTGCTAGATAATTTACATATGTTACATTTAATCTTCACAAGAAAATTTTAAGGTGAATATCATTCTCCCTTTTTAACTCATAGAGAACCTAGAATTCTGGGGGATTAAGTAACTCACCCACGGTCAAAACAAGTTGAGTTGAGTTCCTATCATATCATGTCTGCCTATCTTCAATGTCTACTCTCAGCCTATTTCTACACTGAAATCTGATACAGAAAAGTAATTATTCCAGGGAACACTACTGTAAAAGTAGGGAAGAGTGTGAAATATAGAAAAGCAACAGTAGATGCTATGGAGCCAGAGTATTGATAGGAGAAACACCAAACAAAACCAGAGAAAATATGGATCTGGGAGGAATTGAGCATTAGAGAAAAATACCTGCATTATTCATAGTTTGGAATAAATATATAAGTAACAAGGGGAGGATGATGTGTATATATGTGTGAGAAAGATTATATATATATATTTAAATTAGCTGTTTAGTAAACTGCAATTTGTTTATTTCATAATATGGTTATAATTTTCAATTAATCCTTTTATTAATTAATCCTCTTTGGTCAGTGATTCTCAAACTTTAGCATGCATCAAAAGCATCTACAGGGTTTGTTAAAGATGAATTATTGGATCTTACCACCAGAGTTTCTGATCCATTATATTTGGGTGAAATGCCAATTTTCCATTTTCAACAAGTTTCCAAGTGATAATGATCCTGGTCCAGGGACCACGTTTTCAGAACTATTGGTTGAGATATTGAAAGTGAATAAATGGAAAATTTCAGGCAGGGATAAACCAAGAAAGCAAGTAGTTAGTAAAAATAAAATCTGATATTTACTGAGGCATTTTTCTTTTTTGGCACTACACTGAATACTTTACATCAATGACCTCATTAAAACTTCACGGCAGTCTTTTGAGGTAGGTACTGTTGGATTTGCACTGTATAGATGAAGAAATAGAGGATGAAGACATTTGGGTAACTTGCCCATGGTCATACACTCGGAACCATTTGAACTCAACTAGTCTGACTCAAAAAGGAGTCCCACATCTACACTTGCATGATTCTCAAGGAATGGCATGCAAAATGAATCATCCAAAAAGTTTTATAAAAATTCAGATTCCTGGACTCTATGTTCAGAGATTCTGACTCAATATTTTTATAACAAAGCTCAGAAACCTGCATTTTTAATGAGCACCACATTGGATTAAGCTATAAAATGGTCCCAACAGCAGGCAAGCCAAGTAAGTAGTAGAATCCATTTGATTATGTTGTAGAATAAAGCTTTATTCTTTTCTGTAGGTATTATACAGACTCCATAGAACTTTTTCATCAATGTTGAGTATAAAATAAAGTGAGATTTATTTAGCTTATTGTTTAACCATCAATCTAACAATTCCATAAAAAATTTTAAAACCTGGGCCATTATCTATGGTAATTGCATCAGTTCACACTGGTCACACACAGATTTCACTCTCAGTCAATTGCCTGTCCGAGCTTAGCAGTGGTTCGCTAATGGTGAAGTGCATCAGAGTCCCTCAAGAGTTTTTTTGTCAGTGGGTTTTGCTTGCTTGTTTTAATGAACTTTGGAGGTTCTGATTCAGTAGAACTTGGGTGGGGTTCAAATGGCTATATTTGTCAAAACGTTTTAGGTGGCATATCATCAGCCAGGTATGGAAATCACTGTTTCAGATCATTCTGTGATTAGTTATTTCCAGTTGTAAAGATCTGAGCTACAAAGAGCAAATTCTGCCTTTTTGTTCAGCTTTTTGAGTACACATTCTGCGTCAGCCCTTTCACTGTGTTGCCTCAAGGAGTCACAGATGGTGGTCCTGCCAGTCATCTCAGCACAGCCAACGGCTACGGTGAGAGCTGGGAGAGAGGGAGCTCAGAGCAGAAGGGGTCTCACGCTTCCGACCCCTGATTCTGGTGCTCAGTTGAAAAAGTCACAAGTTATTATTTCACTGATTTTTCTCAGGCAGTCAAATAGTTTTAAGTAGAAAATCCACTTACCTGGTTTGGATAAGCAGCAGTAGGAAGAGGGTGAAGACAGTTGTTGGAGCTGGAAAAAAGACCATCCACTCATTCACCTAATATGTGTGACACATCTACTAAGTGTCAGGCACTGTTCCTAGCATTGGTGAACTTCAGGACACCAGAAGACAAATCCCCTGGCCTCATCATGGCTTAAACTGATTAGGGGGAGTTAGAAAGAAAAGAAATGAATAAGCGTGACTCTGATAGTGGTAAGTACTATACAGAAAATAAACCAGAATAATCTGAAAGTGAATGACTGGGGATGAGATGGTGCCACTTAGTAAGGTGGCGATGAAAAACACTTTGATGAAGTGTCATTTGAGCAAAATCTTAAATGATGAAAAGGAACTAGCCATGTGAAGAAAAAGGATAAGAGATAGAATAGAGACCATATATAACCAGTTTGAGACTGGAACAGCCTGGTGGATCACAGGAACAGATGGATAAATAGGTCAAAAGGGAAGGATGGGCCAGATTCTGAGGGTTTTGGCAATTGACATGAGGTCACACACATACTTAAAGACTTGAATAAATATGAAGGCGAATCATATTCCTAAACTAAAAATCATACAGATGAAAACTTTCCCCCAAAGAAATAAAAAGAATTTTTTTGTAACTTGATAAAGTAATTCTAAAATTGATATGGAAAAATAAAAAGCAAAAAACTAAAAGGAGATCCATGATAGAGAACTAGCTCTTCTACATTTTAAAATGCAAAGCCTAAATAATTTGAAAAGTATACTACTTAAGCAAGAATCATTTTTCACCCATTATACTGAGCTATCAATGGAGCAGAAGAAGAAGTCAAAAATAGAGGCAAATGGATACAGAGCTTTAGAATATGATAAAGATGGCATTTCAAATCAGTAGGGAACAGATATATATCAATAAAAATTTTGATGGGACAACTGAATAACCATCTGGAAAACAAAAGTTGGATTCATATCCCATTCATAGTCTGGAGTAAATTAATTTCAAATAAAAATGTGTATATGTTATATGTTAATATGGAAATGCAAAATGGTATGGCTATTTTAGAAAACAGTTTGGCAGTCTTTTATAAAGATAAACATACATTTACCATGTGATCCAGATATTCCATTCCTATTCTCCAGAGAAATGAAAACATATGTCCATATAAAAAACATGAATTTCTATAGTGGCTTTATTTATAGGCACCAAAAACTGGAAACAACCAAAATGTCCTTCAACTGGTGAGTGGATAAACAAACTGTAGTGTAGCCATATTATGAAATACTATACAAAAACAAGAAGAGACTAATTACTGCGACATGTTACAACATGGATAAATCTCAAATGCATTATGCCACATAAAAAGTCAGGTTCACAAGACTATTTATGATTTCATTTATATGACATCCTGGAAAAGGGAAAACTGTAACTACAAAAAACACATCAGGGATTGCCCAGGGCTGAGGGTGGCTAGAGGGAATTGCTTACAATCTTTTATTTGCCAAAAATTCATAGAAGTGCACATCCAAAGAGGGAACATTTAATTATGTGTAAATTATACATCAACAAATATTATTTTAAAACATTATTATGGTGTATTAAGCCATAAAAATATTAGAAGAAAACTTTTATAGAATTGTTTCTTGGCCTCTGAATGAGAAGACTTTTCTAATCTTGATGCAAAAGTTGAGTTCTAAAAAATGACTTCAATACACTTCACTATCTAAAAGTTAAGGGTAGGGGAGAGGTAAAAAAAGAAAAAAGAAAAAGTCAAAAAACTTATGCAAGAGAAGATAAAAAATTAAAAGACAAACAACATATTTGAAAAGATATTTACAGTTCACATCATGGAAAAAGTGTTATTCTTCCTAATATAGAACAAATTCTACAAATAGTTTCTTAAAAAGCAGTCCAATAGAAGAAATTGTTAAATAAACAGCTATTTCACAGAAAATGAACTAAAATTAAACAATTGAAAAGATAAACTCAAACTTTGGTTCTTAAAATGTTTCTAAGTAAACATGTGATTAAGCAAACAATAGTAATACGCTATAGTAACTATCGGTCATTATTTGGCTGGATGGCAACCCAAACCCCTTGCTCTGTGGAGGGAGTCACCTATGATGTGAATCTTGACTGAGTCTCATCTCTTTGGAAGCCAAAAATAATCAGAAACTTTCTCTCCCTTCACCTTGGCACATATAGTGGACCTATGACCCAAGATCAGTCAATATTATTGTTTATTGATGGAGTCATTCATTTACTATGTAAATATTAGGAAGCTGAAGATTAATTATATAGATACCCTATCATAAAGAAATTAAAAGTCTAGTCAGGAATAAGGTCATATAAATAAACACAAGAACAATGGTAGCAGCGCCAACCACCAACACAATTATAGCACAGTGTAAGAAGTGCTGTAATAGAGGCACATATCAGAGTTGTACAGAAGCATGAAGAAGAAATTGAGTCCATCTGGCTGCAAGAGAGAGGAAGGGGGCACAGAAGGCTTCAAGAGAGCACTGGAAATTGGGTAGGAATTCACTACACAGTCAAAAGGAGAAAGTCATTTCAGGAAGAAGAATAGTAAATGCAGAAGCATGCAGCCATGAAAAAACCTAGCACATTTAAGAAAATGTGAGTAGATTTCCCAGCAGTCAGCATAGCACTTTTACAGGGAAGCTATTCAAATGTTAGGTTAATACATGATTGAGTGAATGGATGCATGAATAAAGCTAAGCTTTGGGCAAATTTTTGGTAATAGTGTAAGTTAATAATTTACCACCTGATTTGTTAGCCTATGAGCTTGAATGAGTCTAATTCACTTATCAGCTTAGTTTGTGAGAAAGTCTATAACTAATTTTTTTTAGTGGTCTAAGGAATCTATTAATAACACTCTTACTTATGAGTATTTTGATGCCAATTAAAATATAGGCCCTTAATCTTAAGTTAAAAAAATCTTCATGAAATTAAATAGAAAATAAGTAATTTAAATACCATAAATATTAGATTAATGTATTTGGCACTATCATTGTAAAACCTGAATAATTATAAATTTAAGAATCAGTATTATAATATATTAAAAGGTAAATGACACTGTGAAAAACAAAGTGATTTCTCTTTGGAGAGACTAATAAGAAATATTAAGATATAGATACACTTTTTCATATTTCCTTGACAAATTTGGATAGGAATAAAATGGGGAAATGTCAGAAATTTTCAAATGCTCTAAATATTTTATCCTCTGTTTTGTTTATTAAATAAAAATCATTTAAACTGGGTGCCAGTCAGAGAGGGGGGAGGGGGAGTTGGGGGTAGATTGGGTGGGGTAGGTAAATCCACAGCTAATGGAGACGGTGCACACTGTATGTGGGAAGGGCACCCTTGTGGCCCTGGCTTGAGCCAGGCAAATGCATTTCATGTAACCAAAATGTTTGTACCTCCATAATATCCTTAATTAAAAATAAAAAATTTTTAAAAAGTAAATGCCTATAAATTTTATAAAATAAAAATTAAAATATACCACTTTACATTTATTTCTAAAGTTTCCTAAATGAATTAAAAGAGTTATAATCACCCAGCTCACTAAATATTTTCATGTAGCCAGTCTGTGCAGCACTTCAACTATGTTGAAACTGCTAATGTAAACCCTCAAATTTATTAGACTGAGTCTTAAATGTAAGCCCAATACTAGAGCATTCTATTTTCTTATTTTTCTACTACTAGGTTATTGCTAACCTTTAGTGAGCATGTATAAGTCCGTACTGTGTTTGTTATTTAACACTGATCTTTTATTTCCAGAATTAAGAAGACCCAATGATGTCTCACTATTATATATAGTCACCATAATGCAATGCGGTACACATTGCCCAACTTCACCTATTACCCTTAGGTCCGAATTCTCAGTCTTTCCCTTTGAAGTCTGTCTTTCAGCTGAAGACACACTCTATCTTCCTTGTCACCACATCTCTTCACTTTCTTAATGTTTCTAAATTAAATTTTAGACCTGATCTCTTCTTATGTTTTGTAATATGCAACTTCAGGCATTAACTGGATGCCAATGGGGGTCTGCTCTGCTGAGGCTGTCACCATTCCATAGCACAGCCTGTGGGCTTAGGGGCTGCTCTGGTCCACAGGATTGAAGAGAGGTGTGACGCTCTCTCTCTCCCTGTCTCTCTTTCTCTCTCTTCCCCTCTCTCTCTCTTCTCCTCTCTCTCTCCTCTCCTCTCTCTCACTCTTTCTCTTTCTCTCTACCCCGATGGTGGCTATGGTTTATGGGTTTTTATGCTTTTCTTAGCCCTCAAAGACTATGAGCACACACACTCCTTTTCTGATATAATTAATTTTTAATTTTTCTTTACTACTCTAACTTTGTACCATCCTTACCTTCCTCTTATTTTACAACACATCCACCCTCGTTGTGCTAAGGGTAGTTCTGTCATGCAGTATTTTCAAAAGACTAATTGAAAATCCTCCTGCTTGAGCCACCTAAGATGAACAATACCAGGAAGCAATGCTTTCATCTTGATAACGGGCTGTGGGGGCAGGGGCAGGGTAGCGGGAGGGTGCCAAGTTTCAGGCCGCTTTGTCCTACTACAGGAAATCACCTGCAGAAGTTACAATTGAAATTACAGTTGTCAGATACCATTGTTCTACTCTTCTCCTATTTCACACTTTTCTAACAGTTCACATCGTTTTGTTTCATGCCTCTGTATCTTCGCCCTCTGATGCCTTTCCCACACTCTTGATTCGGCTGCCTCTTATTCATCTTTCAGGAACAACTGTAGTTTGGGCTAAGTACTTCTCCCATTGTATTCAAGGCAACTTTGTTTCTTAGCCTTTGCTGATGATCGGTTTTGGTTTGTCTCGATAGATTGTAAGCTGGTCGAAGGGAAGGAACGTGTCCTCTCTCTCCCATGATTACTGCAGTGCTTGAGACCTAGTAGGTGCTCAATAAATGTCTGAAAATAATTTGTTTACATTACAACTGTCTATTTCACTTTGCTTCTCTACAGAATTTGAAATTGACCACTATGCCTTTTGTTTTAGCGAGAGTCTTCCTCCCGTGGCCCCTTGAACACTCATCTTTGCTTATTCTATTTCTACCTGCCCGTTGCTCTCACTCTGATTTCTTAGTATTCACCTAATTCTCCTCTCTTTTTTTCTCTCTCCTTCCCTCTTCCTCTTGCCTTTCCTCCTCTTTGGGGCCTCCCTCCATCCCTTCCTCTATATCTTCTTCTCACAGTGAGTTTTATTTCCTTAGCACTTCGATTTTGTCTTCTATGACTCTTAATTCCTTATCTTTACATCTATAAATTGAGTTGTCCCTTCTCTCTTGATGGCTAGACATTGTCAAACATAGAGTCTTCAAGGTCAACAGAACTAGAATGACTCATAAAAACACCTGTAGCACTTTTTAGCAGGCTGTTATTGGATGATAGAATCCCTGTTCATTGAAATGCTCAGTAGAGATCTCAGATTCATCCTTGGATGTGGAATTTAAGAGAAGGATTCCAGCCGAGTTGATTCTGCCTCATATATGTCACTCAACTCTTTTACTCAATTTCTACTGCCTCTCCCTTAGTTCCAGCCCTCACTTACTTTTGCCCAGATTATTGTAGTACTGGCTACCTAACCTTGCTACCTCCAGAGAGTAGCAAGTCCTGCTCCAATTCACTTTAGAAGATGAAAACTATGACTGTCTCTTTTAAACAAATCTTGATCAATATTTTATGCCCCTTATTGTATACTAGATAAATGTTGTCCAAAATCTACCCTGGGCTATTACCACACTGATTGCAATTCTGTGATTGTGACAATCTCATGTCACTATATTTTACCTCTGTCTGAGACACATTTCCATCACCTTTAACACAGGTAAACTACATGTGAACAGTGCCTGGCACACAGTAATTACTGGGATGATGATTATGACGATAGTGATAATAGTAGTCTATGTCTTGTGCAGCTACCTCGGACTTCCTTAGGAAGAAGCAATTGTCCTTCCTTTATGTTTCCATTGTATTTTAAAAATAACTGTGTTATAGCACTTAATGCAATATATTATTATATATTCAACTGTATTTATTTCTCCCACTTAAATTGTAACATTCCTAGAGATATTTTTCTTTCATTTTTGATACTTTTCTTTTTGTCTCAGAGCCTGAAGAAATGTTTACTAATAAATATTTAAATAATCAATCAATCAGTTAACCCCATTTTGTAGACCAAAAAGAGGAAGTTTTGACTTTTAAGTGACTTGCCAAGATTGAACAAATAGTAAGGTGAAGAGCTAAAGTTAAGTCCTAATGTAAGGTCAATGTTCAAATAATTAATACATATATTACTTTCCTTAGGAAAGAAAACAATTTGTGACTCCTAGTAGCCATTCAAAAATTATGAAGGTGAATTATTTTCAGTTTTACTCCTTTCCTGCCATGTTGATAATTTATTCTTGCAACTCAGACCAGGATAACGATGATAATAACCAACACTTACGTACCTTGTGTCAGGCACATTTCTAAGTGTTTCACATATATTAACTGATTTAATCCCAAATTTTCTGAAAAAAAATTGCTGTTATCTTCTGACTCCTACAGAAGACTGTTGAGAAGACTGTTATCATTTAATTGCCTTTCTACTGTGGGTAGTCTAGTATTTCTGTCCCATTTTCAAGATCTTCTCTTTGTGTTTAGTGTTCTGCATTTCACCAAGATATAGTTAGAGTGGATATACTTGTTTGTGTTCTGCTAGGGATGTGTTATAATAGCTAAAACTGAGAATCTGCATCTTTCATTAAATTGGCATTTTTTTTGACCATTATGTCTTTGAATATCACCCTTCCTGAATTATATTTTTCCTCTGAAATTTCTATTGGGTATATGTTAAAGATTCTCATTTTTTTCTCATGCTTCTTACTATATTTTCTATATTTTCATTCTTCGTGCTTAATTCTGAGTAACTGATTCAGATCCATCTTTTGGTTCACCAATTCTCTTTTCAAATGTGTATACTCTGCTCTTCAATTTGTTAACTGGGTTTTAAATTTTAGTTTTTATGTTTTGTTTTTAATTTCCAGAGGTTCTAGTCAGTGCTTTAAAACTGACTTTTTATTGTGATTGTGTTCTTTTCATGTTTTCAGATCATTATTAATATAAAATGTACTTATTTTATTCCTAAATCAATAGTCCATAAACAGAGGTGGTACCACTCTTCAGAAGGTGTCTGGAATGTGGAGGAGTATTTTGATTGCCACAGTATCTGTGGGGGGGGTGTCATTGTTGGCATGTAGTGCCAGAGTAGAGCAAGAATGCTAAGTACTGTGCAACATACAGGTTAATCTTGTATAACAAAAAAAATTGAAAGAGAAACATATTGAAGAAAAACAGATTTAGCCAGAAATGATAATTCACTGGGTCTCTTAACACTTGGACATACTGAGTTTCTTCCTTCTTCATTTTGTATGGTAGTTGCAAGCTTATCTTCAAGGGTCGAGGCTAAGTCTCTCCAGATTGATATTATGGTTACTTCTGGTAGGTGCCCCAGGAGTATTAATAGACTAGTACAATATTTTATGTTAAGTTGTGAGTCCATGTCACATAAGGACCACGTAGATTTGAACACTAACCCTGTGTGATGGCTAGAAGGTTGGTGACTATGAAATCTTAAGGAGACAATTTTTTTTTTTTTACTCAGAATAGAAACAAGGACACTTCAATGTCATCTCTCCCTTGGGTAGGCAAAATTTTTACAGGCCAATCTTCTCACTGATGGTAGCTTTTTGGGGGTCTTGATTTGATTCCCAATTCATATCTGTAGACATGAGTTACAACTTACCAGCTTGAATGGAACAGAGACCTTATCTTTGCTATTCACATGGGCATTGTGCTCACCTTCCTCAATTTTCCAGACTGGCAATCCCTGTCTGCTCCTAGGACAGCCACAGTGAACTCTAGTTACAACTCTGAGTTTCAGATGCCCCCTGTGTTTTTTACTCCAAACTCAGAAAAGAAAGATTATGATATTTTAGCCACATTTTAAGTGATATTTATTTATTTGTTTTCAAAAGAAACATCAGGTTATCTAGTTTGTCATACTGCTCTCTTTTCCAAATTCTAAAACAAATGGTCTTTTACTGTTCTTATATTAGAGTAAAACACGCACGCACTAAAGGAAATACTGCATGTGGTAGTTTTGGCATTTGTTGGCCATTTCAACATTAAATATTTAAACTTTAATGAAGCTTTGAAGGTCAGATGATATATCCTAAAGTTGGCTCCATTTACAACAACACTTAATATTTATGGCCATTTTTAATCTAATGGTTAGAGCTGTGTTACAGTAGATTTCTCAGAGCTTGATAGTAGTAGAGCTAATTGAAGTTACAGAGCTAATGCACTGACCCATTCACAGGATGATTAGCCAAGATTTATAGCTGTCACAGAGCAGCAAAAATGTACTGATTTACTTAAGAAATTTCTAACACATGGAAATGTGAAATGGTTCAATGGGAAACCATTACTTCTGTCTTAATTTCTTGCCTCTTTGCATGGCAATACACAAAACTGATCAATGCACATTTTCTCATCTACTTTAAAAAAATAACAGCTTTTCACATTCCTAACAATGCACTTTTCATTTTCTTTTTCTATTTCTGAATATGCCATAGAATTACAGAATTTCAAAGGCAGAGTGTTATTTATTTTCCACATTTGATTCTTTTAATTATTCCTGAGAGAATAGTCATATTCAAGGTAGATGACAATGAGTAGAAATTGCAGTTTGGTTGATTGAGTCTAACATAAGCAAAGTGTTTCTAGGAGAGAGCACCAAGCTGCAATTATGGCACAGTTTTGATTATGGATTGTAAACCCACAGTTGAAAGGCAAATCTATTGCTTGATGGTAAACTAAGTTCCACTTTCTTACAAACTCTGGTAAATATAAGTGCAACAGCATACAAAAAATTGTGAGGATCATTAGAACAAAAAAAGACTATTTAAATGAATCACATTCTTGGTTATTGATGATTGTGAAACATTAGCAATGTAAAATATACAGTAGTCCCCTCCTTATCTGCGGCTTTGCTTTCTGTAGTTTCAGTTACCCATGGTCAACCATGATCTAAAAATAGATGAGTACAGTATAATAAGATATTTTGAGAGAGAGAGAGACCATATCCACATAACTTTTATTTATTACAATATATTGTTATAATTGCTCCTTTTAATTTTTAGTTATTGTCCTTAATCTCTTACTATGTCTAATTTACAAATTAAACTTTTATCATAGATATGTATGCATAAGAAAAACATAGTATACACATAAGGTTTGGTACTATCTGTAGTTTGGGGCATACACTGGGTGTGTGGAACACATCCCCCACCGACTAGGGGGAAATACTGTATATAATTTGTGTGAGTATATCATATTGGATTAAATTATATATATATATGAGATTATACTACTAATCTCTGATAATTTTCTTATTATATGACAAAACCTAATCTCAGAAGAAGAAAGGGAGTCTGGGCTCCTACCCTGGTCTAGCGACCAAAGGCACAGGCACCACAGAAGGTTCTCAGACGCTGAGAATGTGGTAGCATCTCCTCTTCTGCCAGGTACAATAAATTCTATGACCTGCTAAATACAAAGGTGGCTCCAAGAGACCGAGATTAACTCCCTGTGCATATGGTGTCTAGTCAGAGTTGGCCAGGGCAAGCAAAAGGCTAGTGATGGAAAAGCAGTTCATTTATGTTTCTAATGAAATGACAGAAATTGCATTGCTAAATAAAGCCAAGGAAACCTGTTTTCCAAGACTGTAAAGAGTTCTCTGGTTGCTGCCTTTGTGATGAACTTGGCTTTCATACCAATTACCAATGCTCTGGCTAACAGGTTCAAATATAATTAAAGTTAAAATCAAACTTTGATCCTCCAGCACTTAGTGCAGTTTCCAAGACCTGAATTTCAGGTATTAGTGTTAAACTGAAGTGTAGTGTTAATTATTTGTATATTACATGGTTAAAAGGGATCACTGTTGAGTTTATACTTTAATCACTGAGGGCTTATTTGACACTCAGATGAAAGAGAGTTAAGGATTCCGTAGGGTGAATTTAAAACTGATTTGATAACCCCACCTGTTTGAACTCCTGGTCCACAAGTACTTTCTACTTGGCTGCATTTCTTGGTATACTCTCACTGTTAATTTTTATTTGGAATCGCACATTGTGATATTTTGGTTTCTCTAGATTTTATAGACAGCGGCTGAAGTAAAAATGATGCTTTTCTCACAATATCACACAACTCAAGAATTATAATTGTAATCTGATGTATAAAATTTGTGTTTTGAATAACAGTGAGTTCTATATAGAAGAATTACATAAAACATATGCATATGACTCTGTAAAGAAGTACATGAGTGGATTAATAAAATGTGGTATAAGTATACCATGGAGTACTATTCAGCTATAAGAAACATCGGTGATATAGCACCTCTTGTATTTTCCTGGCTAGAGCTGGAACCCATTCTATTAAGGGAAGTATCCCAAGAATGGAAAAATAAGCACCACATGTACTCATCAGCAAATTGGTATTAACTGATCAACACCTAAGTGGACATATAGGAATAACATTTATTGGGTATCGGGCAGGTGGGGAGAGGGGATGCATATATACATACATAATGAATACGATGCACACCAACTAGGGGATGGACACGCTTGAAGCTCTGACTCGAGGGGGGGGCAAGGGCAATATATGTAACCTTAACATTTGTACCCCCATAATATGCTGAAAAAAATAAAAACTAAAAGAAGTACTCAGGGTAGAATTTCAGATCTGTTGGATTAGGATGTAGAGAGAAAATGCGTTGATCCATCACTAAGCAAAGGTTATAGCAAGTGTGCGTGTGTGTGTGTGCTCCTGGTGTGTGTACCTGCATGTGTACTTCTGCATACAGAAGTATGTTGTTTATTTTTGAAATAATAGCCCAAAGCAATATGAGGCCATTTCAATTAGATACAATTAAAGTTCTAAATTAGGTTGATTGGGACATTACCAGAAAGAAGGAATACTTCTACATCAATGAGTATATCTAACCAAAGAACTGTCTTTCAGGGAAGGTAGTGGTCATTTAAAGTGAATAATTATAAAATTTAGATTTAATCGATAAAGATGCATTTTAAATAATCTATATTCCTAATATTATAAATGTACTATGAAATCTATGTGATCCATTTCATTTTAGTTTATTTTTATTTATTTAGCAAACAAATAAGTTGACTTCTAATTGATTAAACTATTTAATATAAGGCTCCACAATCTTTCACCATTAATTATTAATTATTATTAAGTTTGCCATGCAGCTTAGTTTTTGCTGCCTAATCACAAGAACCTTCTTATACTAGAAATCTGCAAAACCTGAGTGCTAAGCTGAATTTATTAATCCATGATTTGAAAGATTGCTTCATGATCTTAAAATTGACATTTAAGCATTACTCTTATGTATCTTCAATTGTTTGGATTTAAAATTAGCATTAGAATGTCCTATGCTATTTAGACCTTAATAATTTTGCTCCAACAAAAACTCCATAAAAACATATTCTCCCTTCTATATATGAGAGATTGACAACATTTGGATAAAATTCTTAACATGATTTGCAATTTCCTGGACCCTAGTCCCTTCTAGAAACACTCTTGTTGGCATATGGTGAGTGCTGGGTAAATATGGTTGAATGATTGATTAACTGCAAGATGTATTAAAAGGGAATAGTATCAAATAGTCCTAGCCTCACATATTTTAGCTATATGACTTTGGGCCAATTATTTAACCTCTCTGGGCTTCAAATCCATTCGTTTATTGAAAATATCTAGCTGACAGGACTTCTGTGAAAATAAAATAAGACAACATAAATATAGTACATAGGACATTTCCCCTGAAATATTAATAGTAAGAGTTCAATAAATATTAATTCCTTTCATCAGATGTTTTTTCAGTGCTGCACAGACTGATAAGCACGCAGCTGCATCTCAGTCAGATATTTCTAGAATGGTTTAACCTCACTTAATTCATTAATAAATATGTGTATTATAAAAATAAGCATTGTGTAACATGACAATAAACATGGTAGGTTGGTATATAATGAAAAAAATGCACTGAACCATCACTAATATGAACTCATTTGATCCAAAATTAGAAGGAAAAAAGAAATGAAGAATGTCTTAGAATTGGATTGTTATTTATTTTTGCATAAATATTTTATCTGGAATGGTGTCACAGAGAGCAATTGGTTACAAGCAATAAAACTGACTTAAATTGGCTAAAGTAAAAGAAAAAAGGATGATAAGATTACAGCACAATTTTAGGGAATATGTGTATCAACTGCAGTTGAGCCACCAGATGCCCTGGACCTGATAGGAAACAGGCCATTCAAGCCCTCCATCTTCACTGGTCTTCTCTCCCTCTATGTTCATTCTTACACTTTGTGAGCCAGCTTTCCCCCGTTGACTTATCCATTCCTCAGACATGGCTGCTCCAATGCCAACTGGAAAAAATGACTTCCCTTTTCAAGTATCCAGCAGTGACTGACTAAATTTGCTAGGGATCCATTCCAAACTTTGGGGGGAGCAATTTGGCTCGCCAGATCCACTGTGGGCCAGCTGATCATCCAGGTTCACATAAGAATGTTTCTCAGAAAGTTGTAAAAGCATGGATTAAAATCAAAGCAGAGCAACAGCATGACAGGCAAATTGAATAGTAATACCCTGAATCAGTCTAACAATAATTACATTATAAACATACAGTCTTTAGTCTAGGCACCATTCTAGCATATTCAGTCTAGTCTATTCAATTTTCTCAGCAATGCTGTGGGAAGCTAGCATTGGTACCTTTGTTTCAGAGGAGGGAAGTGAAGCAGTGACATATTAGGCAATGTTCCCAAAACTACACAGCCAGAAGTGGCAGAGCTGGACTCTAACACCACCAGTCGTTTAGCTTCAGATCCGTGCTTTGCACTGCCATGGTCTCTGGGAATTGTAATAAAAAGCAACATTTCTAGGGTCTTCAGGCTCAGAAGAATCCCAAAGACAGAATTGTCTTTTTCTGAGAGCCCAGACCTCTGTGGGGGGACTCAAAGCAGCTAGCTGGAGTCAAGACAGAACCACCTGTTCCATGTGTTATCTGTGGGAGGAAGATCCAGCCGTGCATTGCCAACAGTTATGAACAAAAATATTGAAGGGATGCACTCTTTTACTCACTCACCAACAAATTTATCTCATGGAAATCCATTTTCTCTGTGAATCATACATGAAGAAAACCTTTCCTAAAATGCCATAATAGAGCCACCGATTTCTACTCTATACAAAGAGTTGAAAGGAGTGTTCGCCTATCAATTTTTATCAAAATTATGAGTTAATTATCTAATATTAGCATGAAAATGCAAGGATATCATGAAGTTTGACATAATTTTCCTGACCAAAGTTCATCTAGTGATGAAGCTAAATGTCCTTATGTGAACCATATAGTTTGATTACCTACTTTCTTTCAAAATGTATTTATCCCTGATGCTACTTAAAATAGTATTTTTAAATAAGAAAAGGTCTCATGAACAGAGCAAACATAAAATAAATTTTATTATACATTTAAAATATAATTTTTAGTCTTTCAGGTAATTAACTTGATAGAATATTATTAGAATAAGTCCACTGTGTAAGACAAAGGGATGTTTATACCTGCTAATGATTTCTCCATAAGTCATATGTGACAAAATATTTTTAAAAGACACAGTTGAAAATGTATCTTAGCAATCTTGGAGAGACATATTACAAAGTTCTCATCTAACAGATGTGCCTGTGACAGTAAAAGAAAAATAAACTTCCAAATATTCATGGACATGTTTGCCCATCTTTCAAACCCACTGTGCAATTGCCGTATACAAGAAAATCAAGCACCTGCAAAGTGGAATAATTGATTGACTGTGACTAAGGGCTGTGCCAAAGTTTTTGAAGCCTTCTTGAGGCTCCATAACAAAACACATATAACAATGGTTGGTCACAAAGCTAACATTGACAATTAAGTTTCATGAACTAACTGAGATTTGCAACCTTCTGGTTTCAATTTTACAGTTCAGTTCTGCCAGATGGAGTAGGGAGAAAATAACATACATAATTAAAATCAATGAAGTTATATCAACCCCAAATACCAAAAAATAAAATAAAGGAAGAAAGCAAGAATAAAAAAACCCAATCATATGTTTTCCTACATCTGTAGTCAAAGTTAAAAATCTGTAAGACAGGCTTTGGAAGGCTTTAATGCAAAAAGCTTCAAATAAATCACTTAGACCAGGACAATACATAAGAATACAAATAATTATCTACCGAGGAAAGAGTCATGTATTACCTGGATGAATATAAAAGTAAAGTAGTCATGTGGTTGTTGAAAATAATTAATAACAAGTAACAGTGTGCTACCAGGGCAAGAACAGATATACTGGTCAGTAGAAAGAAGAGATAGTAAATAGCACAGCAGCTGACCAATAGTGGGCCATTAATAACTTTTATTTAGTGGATTATTGACCCCATCAAAGACTCTTCTTTGCATCACCATTTAATCTCTGATAAGGTGTAACAAAAGAATGGGTAACAGACAACTAGATAGCTATTGAGGAGTGGGGAAAATCAAGTTATCACATTATTTTCTGACATATCTCATATAATAAATTAAGCTCAAGATATAAACATATAAATGAATAAATCTTACTTATAGATAGAATAGGACATTGTTATTTTTCATTTTTTAAGTTAAAAAGGGGAATATACATCTTATTCAGCCTGCTGATTGCACATGCAGTTTTTTGCATCTTCCCCTGAAATTCTATTGAAATTACAGCATAAATATACACTAAAAAACTTTAACAATCAGACAGGTGTCAGTGGCTGATGAAAATAGTAAGGAATTTATGGAAAATATGGAACTAAAAGGAACAGATGATATGTCAATGACAGAGCTAAGGAAATCTGAAACTGACATGCAAAACAAGTGAGTATGAAAGCAGAGACCAGGGATAAATCCCCCAAAAGAGGAAATATGCTATATTTGTTTATAAACATTACAGAAACCAAACACTAAGTAAGAGACAACAGTAGGAAGGAGAAATTATAAGCTAGGATAAAACAAAACAAAATAAAACTAACATAATAAAATTAAGATATGAAACATATGAAAACCCATGACATTAGATAATAACTTCAGTTAGTATCAAGAAACTACAGTCACAGACTTACCATGTATATATACTGTATATATAACATATATATATGTCAATATATACTTATAAAATGAAACTGTTAGCATTTGGAGAAATTGAAAATATTTAACAAAATAATTTAAAAAGTCTCAATTCCTAGTTAGAAAAACTAAAATATATAAGCCTGATAAGAAAAAATTCTGCCAATGTATTCTTTTAGAACACATTTAAAAAAATATAGATGTATCTATAAGACTATCAGAAGGAAAGAGCAGTGAAGGAAAGAACATTCAAGGGAATAACAGGAATTTAAATTCCTGGGCAAAAGAGAAGTATGTCTTCAGACATGCAAAACTCACTCATCAAGCAAGATGAATAAAAAGTAAACAAAAATTCAGATCCCAGACACAGCCACACACACACTCTCTCAAATACACACACACACATACACACACATTGGTGAAATTTCAGAACTCTAAGAAAGAAAAAAATCTTTCTAACCTTAAGATGGTAGAGAAAATGAGGTTACTTACAGAGCAGTAAGAATCAGATTGGCCTGATACTTCAGCAATTTGAAAACTAAAAGTTAACTCACATATATCAGTAAGGGTAGGCTAGGTTGTATGGCACAAACAACAATAAAAACCATTAGTGACTTAACACAACAGTTTAGTTTTTGCTCACACTACACATTCAAAGCAGGTTGGTGCTGGGACCGAGCCAATTGGTATAACAAACCAAGAACTTTAGGCACTACTGGGAAACATTTAATTGTCCAATCTAACTCACTTGTGCTTTCTGTGCCCAGACATGGAAACACATATTAATATTTCTCCAAGAAGTCCTGAATTCAATTAGCGAGATATGACATTTAGAAACCAGAATTTTGGAGCAAAGTGGGCTCATTGTTACATGAATGTTACGTGAATGTTGTATGGATGTTTCTGGGCCCTTTCAGTCATCATAGCTCAATATATATAATTTCATTCAGAGACTTCTAATTCAAATGAATACCACAGGGTTTCTTCCTTCCTTCATTCCATAATTTCTATCGTTTTTCTCAAAATGTTTTACTAATATATTTTTACCATAATATACAAAATAAACTGAAGTTTACTATATTAATACCACTAACTGCAATAATACTAAATGAAGTTAAAGATCTCTTGTTAGGTTTTGCTATTGTTAGTTATTGTTCTAACAGATGTTCTCATTTTAAGGTATTTAATCAGAATACTGTGTTCAAATGGCATTTGAAATAATCATTTTTTTCTGTATGATCATGTGCATAGTCTGTTTATTCCTTTTGCCCATTTTTAATTGTTTGCATCTTTTTCATACTAATTATAAGAAATTAGCCCTTTATCTGGGATATACATTGCAAATGATAACTCCAAGATAATTTCTCACAGAGACTGCAACCTTCTGAAACCTGCCCTCACTACATCTCTCTCTTGCTCTTCAGTTTTACCTGATCTCCTGAATGAGCTTCACTTTCTTCAGGGTTTTTGTAGGTAAAGAATGATCACATTGCAAGGCAGAAGACAGATTACCATAGTTAAATTAAAAGCCTGGTGAAGAGCCAGGCAAGGATGACAATTTGTGAGTGTTTCTCAACCTCAGAAAGACAGGCAGAAATTTGTAGCCAAAGTTAATATTTTGTTGGATTCTTATAGTCCTGGACTACAGATCTGTATCTAAGCTGCTTTATTCAATTGGCTTTCTCTTAGATGAGGAAAACGATTTAAAAGTAGTAAGATAAGAAAGAGAAGTTTTAAATGACCCAGATGTGTAAAAACAATTGCCATGAAAAGGCAAAAAAACCAATAATTTAAAATGTAAAAAAAAAAAATTCAGAAGCCTCCTTTTTAAAGAAAATTTGTAAAGACTAAAAATTATAAACTAAGTAAAGATAAAAATATACTTCAGGGAACTTTCAAACAGTCTTCTGGAATAAACCTAACAACAAAAGTCAAGTGATATTTATCCTCTCTTTATAAAGGGGCTCGAGATTGAGTTAAGAAATAGTGAAAAATTTGAAAGGTAAAATTACAAATTAGAAAATATGCCGTATGTGGTAGGTGTTTACTGAGAGCTTTAAAAAGTTAACAAACTAGAAATCAACACAACCTAAGACTTTTAGATCAAAAAAACAAAAGCTCCTATCCATAGTGATGCCTGAAAATATTGCAAACAGAGGAGCCATTAGGCTGATCAGAGTCCCATACTGAGTAAAAAACATAAGAACAACATCCCCAAATCTGCCAAAATGCCACCATGAGGAAAACATTTGCACTTTAATGTTAATACATCCTGTTCTTTCTTTACTCTTAATTATAAGAATATAAATAGGCAACATAACAGCTTTATAAACTGCATGATTGTCACAATATCTATAACATTATTTAGCCCACTACTAATATAAAACATCAGATTCATCAGAGCAAAATTTTAAAGACGCTTGAAAAACAGGAAGGAAGGCCAATTGACTTGTAACTAAAGCATGGAAAGAAAGAAAGAGTGAGAATAAGAGACAGAAATTGTGTCCTAAAATAAAAATGAGTGGCTGTGGCAGATTGTGAAAAAAACTAAAGACGTTGAGTTTGATGATAAACCGTCAGTCGTAAAAAGCTTGAAGTCCAACGGACTTCACTTTGCTTTGTTTACTGGAGCCACTCAAGTCATAGAAATTTCTAACAATTGCTAAATTCTTCCCCAAATTTCAATCTGTAACTTTTATTTTTAGGGTCCTTACTAGAAGAATACGTCTTTCTCCACTGTGACATAATTCTACAGATTTAATAGATAGGAACAAAGTGTAATCTTCAGATAAAACACATGCAGAGAGATTATTTTACAAGTTTTTGTAGATTTTCCTACACATATCCAGAGTATAACTGATTTAGACTTCTGGGTACTATTTGGAAATAAGGTCATTGCAGATGCGATTAGTCTAGGTGAGTTACACAATGTGGGTATGAATTTGGCCCTAAATCTACTGACTTTTTATAAGAGGAGAGGACATACAGAGATGTAGAGAGGGGAACACCAGGTGAAGATGAAGGAGGAGATTGGCGCGAAGCAGCTATGAGCCAAGGAATGCCAAGGATGGTCAGCAACCACCAAGAGCCAGGCAAAAGCGATGAAGTCCTCTGTCAAGTCTCTAAAAAGAACCAATTTGACTAACACTTTGATTTTGAGCTTCTAGGTTTCAGAATGCTAAGAGAATAAATTCCTCTGTCTTAAGCCTCTATGTTGGTGGTAATTTGTTGCGACAGCCCCAGGAAACTAATATAATCATAAATCTTTCTTTTTGTATGTGTATAAAAATTTAGGCCATGCTCCACGGCAGGCCAAGGCTGAGACTTGGCCTCAGAGCAATTACAGGCCTCAAATAAATTAGTCAAACCACCTTCAGCTCTTGTACAAGGATCATTAAATCTCATGTTACTACATAGAGTGAATATCTGTGGCTAAAGGAAAGCACCAACATTTTCTTTGACTAGTTGATTAACTTATTATGAATTACTGTCCTATTACCCTTCTCATGACACCACTCCCTGGTGTAACACGGTTAAAACAACTCCAGAACATTTACCCGCTATAGTAGAATCCTGTGTTTTGTAGTTCATGCCTGTTCCACGCATCATCATAAACTGTTATTTTGGATGCTCTTACACCAAATCCTAGCTTAATGTTGTTTGTTCACGGGTCTAACCTTAAAAAGGAAAAAGGATTTCAAGCTGGTGTGTAATACCTAGTCTCTTGTAGGTTCCTATTTATTTTTTAACCAGAAGCCAAATAAGTGAAATGACAAACATGTGACCCTTTCTGGTGCATGTCAAATTACTAAAATAAAAGAGTAAATATATACACTAATGATCAATATGGTTTTATTTTTTCCCATCACCCCACATATTTATCATTTTTTGTGATGAGAACATTTAAGATCCACTCTCAGCAATTTTCAGGTATAAAATACATTATTATTAACTATAGTCACTGTGCTGTACAACAGATGTTCGGAACTTATTCATCCTGTTTAACTGAAGCTTTTTACCCTTGGATCAACATCTCCCCATTTTCCGCCTCCCATGCCCAGCCCCTGGTAACCACCATTCTACTCTTTGCTTTTATGAGTTTACCTTTTTTAGATTCTACATAGAATATGCAGTATTCATCTTTCTGTGACTATCTTATTTCACTTAGCATAATGACCTTTAAGTTCATCCATGTCACAAATGACAAAAGGGTCTTTTTATGGCTGAATAGTATCCCACAATGTATGTGTACCACACTTCTTTATTGATACATTCATTAATGGACAGTTAGGTAGATTCCACACCTTGACTATGATGAATAATGCTTATGAATAATGAACATGGGAGTGCACATATCCCTGCAATATGTTTTTAGAATAATGAGTTCTTTGAGATGTTATAGAAGCAAAGAGTTCTCTTGACCTACTCAGCTACTCTTTAAAATTGAGCAACAAACTATTTGATGCCACCTAAAATAATTTCCGTCATTAGGTTGAGGTTCCCAATAACAGAAATAGAACAAAAGGTAGCATACTACACAATGGATACCATGAAAATATTTTTAAAATACATTACAAATACTTTAGAAAGACTATAGAAATATTTTAGCAGGTTACCACACTAAACAGGCTTTGAATAGTAACAAAAACAATGACAAAAAGAAGAGTTCTATGAAGAAATTAAAGTCTTCTATTATGGGCATAAAAAATGTGGCTTCTCCAATTTTTAGAAGAAACACTGGAATGGTTGAACCATAACATCCATGAAAATAAGGCCTTGCAGCATCCAGAATGGCTACTGGGTAGCACCAGAAAAAAACAAACAAATGAACAAAAAACAAACAAAAAACTTTCACACTAAGGTGCTCACTGGGTGCCGGTCAGGTGGGGGAGGAGGGTGTAAACCCAGAACCAGTGGAAATGGAGTGCACTGTATGGGGGAAGGTCACGCTTGTAGCCCTGGCTTGGATGAGGCAAACACATTACATGTAATCAAAATATTTGTACCTCCATAATATCAGGAATTAAAATAAATAAATGTATTAAAATAAATAAATTAATTAAAAAAAAACCTTTCAAATGTTCACTTGCCAAAATCCTCCATGAAGGAAACCATCATAGTAGAGGCACAGTGGCTGCAATATTTAATAAACACTGATGGGAAAACTTTTTTTAAATAACAGAGAATGGGCAATTCACACCTCCTCTGTAACTAATATAGTTATAGGAAAACAATAAAAGTGAGACATGACCAGGAACCCACCCTTAAGGATATGTTCAGCATCTTCAAACGGATTTTCTACATTTGGTTCTTTCTGTGGCTTATAAATATGGACAAGTAATAGTATGTGTCTTTTCCGGATGGTTTGGATCATTTCATTGTTCAATAAATCATAGCATTCACAGAGCTAACAATAAGTAAACAAATAAATAGAGTTGGTGTTTCCTACCTGGGACATTGCAACTTTTCTATCCAATCACACGGGAACACATTTAACTGGAATAGTTACTCTTGAATTATGCAAGGCTTTGCCATGATTCAGAAACTTCACTCATCTAATCACTCTCAAACTTTAGACGAATAGAAGAAATCTTAGCAGAACTGTAAAGTTGTAGTTTAGAAAGGGTCTTAAACTGAGGTTATCTACAGAGCATCAGGAAGCAAGATGATCCACTAACTTTGCCAGCTAACACAAGATTCTCAGAATAAGCCAATGGCAACATGAAGTAGATAACTTCTGCTCAAAACCACTTCTGCTCAAATAAAAGTATCCTGTGAATTTCATGCAATTGTTTATTATCTTTTTTAATACTTTTTACTGATTAAACATTGGCACTTCTGATGTGGCCTATTTTTCTATGATCACTAATAAAAATAACTCATCTAAGTTTTACCAGAGACAATCATCACTCTAACTCTGTACTTCGGATCTCCCAGCCATTTTTAGTGCAACCAATTAAAATGATAACAATGATATAAAGATATGGCACAGTCACCTTACCAATAATGATACACATTAGACAATATGTAAATGAACAGAAAAATCCTTGTACTAGAAAAACTGCAAACGGCAAAAATGACTATTGCAACAACACTCAGAGACAATATACCTGAAGTGCCTGAGGTTGCCCCCACCCCCATGTGGGCTCACGCTCTTCAGTGGCAAACCAGAGTGAAGGCTAATTATTCTGTAGAGCTACTAATTAGATTGACTTAAAATTTAATACTCTCCAATGCCTTTAGTAAATAATGTCTTTCTACAAAGAGTCTAAAAGAATAAAACCCTTGCTGAGGTAAAAAGCCACAATAATAATAATAATAATAACAATACCTGATGAAACAGACTCCTAAGAATATCAGTCTCAGCAATGGATTTGAAGAAATGGAGGTGGTCTTCAAAAAATGTGATCCTCAATTTGGCTGGTGTGGTAATAATATCACCCAAGTCCTGTGGGCACAGCAAACTGATTAAATATACTTAGTCCGAGTAGCGTGGATAATAGAATAGTATTGCAGTATCTTTAGATCAGTGAGTACTCACTCTGCACCATTTCTGACACTTCATGTTGACCTGGATTAACACCATAAAAGGAGACAAAATGTGGAGAATACTCAGTGGAAACTACAAAGCCTTGAAGACATGTTAGAAATCAACAAAGATTAAAAAAATAAATAGATTAACAGATCAACACAAGATGCCAAAACAAGAACAAAAATACATTAAGAAAAAGGAAAAAAATAAAGCAAAAGTTAAAATAAAAGTGAAATTCAATAAAATATGTTTTTATGTACTTTTCCTGTATACTCTATATAAAAGTAAGAGTGATGGATTTAAGTACCTAATTAAAATTAGTTTTCTTTGTATCAAACTCTTTTGCTCATCTAATTGTTTTGCTTTCTGCATGGATTCTTTTTTGTGACAAAGAGATCAAACTTTCTTAGATCTTGAATAAGAATTAAATGGAAAAGATAGACACGAAGCATATTAAGAAAGAGAAATGAGATAAAACTGTTTTAAAAAAAAGGATCACGCACATGTTTTTCTCATGCCTTACTGATTCTTAATTCATATAGTCCCAGAGGTAAGTTTTACTCAGTGGGAGAGTGTTAATCCAAAAGTTGGTTCAAATAAGAGAAGCTGACATATAACTAACCTTAGAGCTATTTGGGAGAACAATGATGCCCTACTGCAGCAGGCAATTTAAGATCATAGTTGTTCTTGGAGTATTTCAATTATTGAATCCCCAGAACATATTTTCACCAAGATAAGATAATGCTGCATTAAAAATAACTTAAAATGACATGAAGATTTCTACCTGATGTTTAACTGGTGAGATAAGCTTTGAAAAGTGACATAACCTCTTCAGAAAATATGTTTTGTTATCAAACTCTCCCCGTAGGTGTCTGTAGGCTACTTACATCGTTCTGTTCATACCAAACACTCTGGGTCTTACTAACTTCCTCAGAAACTCATACCCTAAAATTTAGTCCACAGTCATATAACAGGTTGAATCCTGATTCTGAGTAGGAAATTAAGCATATGCATAAAACCAAATTCATTCTCTCCCTCTCTCTCTCTCTCTCCCTTTCTCCCTCCTCCCATAGCTAGGGAAGAAAACCAGGGAACTTCAGATTAAACTTGGGTCTTAGTAGTACCAAATCAGGGAAGCTCAGCTGCAGCCTCTAACATTCGTGGTGATCATGGCAAGGGGCCATGATTGGCTTTGGGGTATTTAAAAATGTCTATGCCATCTTGAGTATTTAGAAGAAAATGTCTATCACTGGTCAAACTTAGTCAAAGTTCCCTTCTACTCTCAGAAAAGCTCTGCAGGAAAACCAAGGGCTCTTTGAAGTCTAATGTTCTCTTTAGGGTTTATCACCCACAAAGCAGGCTACAGGTGAGGAATTAACTTGCTAATCAGAAGGTAAATTATTAGATTAAGGAGAAATTGAAGTGCAGATCCTAACAGGGGAAGGACCCAAATCTAAAAAGAAACATATTAGGGACACAGAAAAGACCTTGGACAGCTGGTTTTTTTAAAAATGTTCAAGGAGTCTAACTAGAAAAGATTTTCAACAAACTCAGGTTAGAAAAGATAGCAGGGAGTCATTACTTCAACTCACTTGGCAAACCAATGAACTTTGGAAAATGCAGTTCTTTAATTTTGAAACAACTGCAATAAAGAACTTGATCCAAATAGACATATTGATCAATCTATTCCAGAATTGATGCTTCAGGAAAATGCCCTGAATGTCACTGGTGTGAATCAAAATGAGGTACTTAAAATGAGGCAGTTCATTGGGAGTTATTTTATAAAAATAACACAAAAGATGAGTAAGAATTACTGTTTCAATCTGAAAAATAAACCTTTGTCAACCAAAGCATGGCAATGATATGTTTTTTAAAAATCCATCTTGAGTATGTAATTTTCCACCCAAAATATGACAGATGGCTTTACTTAAATAAATGATCACACCATGTGAGATAATAGTTGGAATGCTATTTTTCCTGGTGCAGCTACCCAGTTCTGCAGTTCCACATATCAGAGGATTTCACCTTCAGAGGACATGAGAATGAATTGACTAACAGTCATTATGTTTCCAAGATATACACGATACTGCAGATGACTTTATACGGATGCATAAAACCATTAAGATGAAGGTTTATGGCAGTCATAGACGAAGACGTTTCTAGGTCAGGCCCCAATTTCCATTGTCGAGCCTTACCATCTTCTGGATGAAGCTGTAAGTAATAAGATGCACAAAGAGAAAAAGGGAAAGTCAGAGATTTTAGTCCATTCTTTCCCCCCCACCTTTCAAGTTTGGTTCCTTATCAGCTTGTGAAAAGCTGCTGGAAAGTAACAGAGATTTTGCTGCCAGGTCTGAACTGCAGGGGTGGAATTGGCAGTAGTAAAACCAAAAAGATTGAGCAAATAAAAGATAATATAGATTGTCTCCTGTTGTGTCTGTTTTCAAATTACTGTGTTTAAATGAACTTCTTTTTTAGCAAACTGTCTTTAGTCTCTCTCTTTCTGGCTTCCAGTGACCTTTCACTGATTTTCTATCTCTTTTTGTGTCTCAAAGCCTCTGAAACTTTGGTCTTTTTCTCAAAGGCTTCATGAAAATAAATTCAACATAGACTTTTTGGATAAGCAACTTGATCAGGATTTATGAACTATTTGGACAACAAAATGTAATTTTGACCTTTTGTCCTGATTCGATGCATTTGCTAAAATAAAAACAATTAAGAAAAAGGGGATTAAAAGGCAAACTGTAAATCAAGCACATTTCTCCTCTAAAGAAGTATGATAATGCTGAAATCAGATTGGCTTTCATGTGGTCTGTGATACCAATTTCAGTTTGTTAGAGTCACTTCTCAGAGTAATAGGATTCCTCTCCCCCAACCCCCAAAATTGGTTTGATAAGAAGCAACGTGCCTTCAAATGAAGAGAAAAACAGCACTCACGAAGGAGGAAACGCTTAATCATAGCAATTCTTCTAAGTCAAACAGTATGGCATTGCAAATAATTTACTGTTCTGATCAACTAAAAATTGTAATTTCACATGGCTCAACCTAATGGGTGTTTATAATAGAATAGGCATAGAAACATGACAAGTCTCTTACACCGCCTGGCTGTCATAGGTGCTGCTTCATACCTTTGATGCTGCCTGTTCTTTAACTGGATTGTCAATAAAAGAGCTACATCAATCCTAAAATATCACAGTTGAACAATTACGATAACCTCTGAAGCCCCCATATTAGGAACTTTTGTTTCTGCATATATTCCCTGACTAATTTCATAAATAATTCTATGTAGGAAACACTTCAGTGAAAATGCAATTATCTAATAATTTGTCATTAATTTGTCATTTTTTATCTGATTTTAAGATATAAAAATATTATAGGTATATTTGGAGCCTTCTTTCCACCCTTTGTCACTGTCCTTTCTCTACCTTTATCCTAATTATCAACTACTAACATGAAGTTGGCATATCTCTTTTTTAATCATTATCACATAATTTATACATTTATACAATGATATTGTTCTCTGTG
This sequence comes from Cheirogaleus medius, assembly GCA_008086735.1. Lineage (NCBI taxonomy): Eukaryota > Metazoa > Chordata > Mammalia > Primates > Cheirogaleidae > Cheirogaleus > Cheirogaleus medius. The sequence continues at coordinate 42,029,063 of VBSM01003157.1, forward strand.
TTTTAATATTACAGATAAATTGTACGTTATTATGATTTCAAGAAATGTTCACACTGAAATGAGATCTTGTCCTTCCTCTGCTCAATGCAGCAATCACTGTAGAAACCAGAGTTCCTCCAGCCCATGCAAGTCCTCAGTGTGATTTTTGAGCTAATTCTCCAGCCCCTTTCCCTACCATCTCCCCCTTATGCACTGGGCTCTAGCAATGCCAGCCTATTGGCCTGGGTATTATTTTTTTGTTCTCTTCTCTGGATTGCCTTTTTAAAAACTAAATTTTATTGTGTATGTATAAGGTATACAACATGATGTTATGGGACACATAGAAATAGTAAAATGATTATAATAGTTAAGCAAATTAACATACCCATTCTCTTACAGTTGAACTTTTTCTTTCTTTTTTTTTGAGGCAGAAGCAGCTAAATTCCACCTGGAATGCTTTTAAAACAGATTCATAATACAGTTTAGTGCCTGTCATACTTTGGCTTCATTGATTGATTGACTGATTGATTGCTTCCCACAGGAATGTAAGTCCAAAAAAGGATAAAAGTTTTTGGTGGGGTGAGTGCTCTGTATGTAAAGTCTAGGCAACACCTGGCGCAGTAAGATTGAAGGAATAAATGAATTCTCTCAGCTTTTGTCTATTTGTAAGTGCCTTTTTTCCCAAAGCACAGTTTTGCTGGATTTAAAATTTTGGGTTGGTTGTTTTTGCTTTCACTAGTTTGAGAATGTCATTCCATTGTCTTCTGCCTTCAATTTTTTTCAGATTAGAAATAAGCTAAATTTCTTATTTTTGTTCTCTTGTATGTGATGAGTCAAGTTTATTTTCTTGCTTTCAAGATTATCTGTTTGTCTTTGGCTTTCATGGATTTAATTATGATGTATCTGGGTGTGGCTTTTTTGTGTTTTTCATACTTAAGGTTATTGACCTCCTACATCCACAGATTAATATTTTTCATCACTCTGGGGAAAGTTTTGGCTATTATTTATTTTATTTTTTTCTCCCTTTGTCTCCCTTATCTCTTTTTTGGAACTGTGATTACACATCAGCTAGCATGTTTGGCTTTGTTCCACATTCTCTGAAGTTCCATTAATTTTACTTCAATTCAGTTTTCCCTTTATTCTTCAAATTCCATAACTTCAGTATTTATCTTCAAATTCACCGACTTATTTTTCTGTAATCTTGAATCTGCTGTTGGACACATCTAGTGAATTTTTCATTTTGCTTATTGTTCTTTTGGATTCTAATATTTCCTTTTGTTTCTTTTTTATAGTTTCCGTTTCTCTTTTGAGAGTCAATATTTGGTAAGCTATTATCATCTTTTTTCTCTTCTTTGAATATAGTTTTATTAAAATTCCTTGAATATATTTAAAATAACTATTTTGAAATTTTTTTCTGCTAAGTCTGACATCTGAGTCTACTCAACTTAATTTCTATTGACTGTTTTTCTTTCTGAGTATGAAATACATTTTTCTGGAGATTTTTTGCATGTTATATTTCTACATTGATATTGGACAACTTATATAATATATTTCAGCAATCTTGATTCCAATACTTTTTTTCTGAGTTTTGTTTGTTTTGTTTTTTGTAACTTGCCTAGATTTAAGCTTTGGCATCTCCTCCCATGTGGTGCTTGGCTCCTGATGTCTTAACTCAGTTGTTTTATTCTTGTTTTTAATTTTAGATTGGCTACCTAATGGCTTGCTCTGTGTGGTCAATCAGTTATTTGGGCAGAAGTTGTGCTCAAACACCTGAGTCAGTAAGGCCTTCATCTACTGCCGGTCTGCCTGAGTCAGGTTGGAGGGTACATTCAGAACGGATCTATTTCTGAAGTCCTTTTTGGCTTTTCTCTTCTGCCAGGCTCTCTCAGGTCTCCCTGCTTATGTAGAAAACTACTCACACCCAACTGAGACAACAAAATCAAGGCCAACAAAGCTTCGGATCTCCTCCGTTCATTTCCAGTTTGTCACCTTTAGCTGACAATGCTAAATGATTTTTCTTTCCATCCTAAACCACTCTCTCTAGGAGTAAAGCTTCTTGTTTTTACATCCAAACACATGTTGGTAAAACTGTTATTTTCACCAACTGACTTATGGGTTGGGGATGGCAAGAAGTCCACAAACTTCCAATGTTTTTACCCAAAGATCTAGCTGTTTTTAAAAAATAAACATGTCATTTTTGGTCCAACTTTGGTCAATCTCCAGAGCCCTGAAATGGTTGCTTTTGACCAATATATCAATTTTATATTTGGGGGGGAATCAATTTCCTGATTTTGTCACACATCATAGCTAGAAGTCATAGTTAACAATATAACTTTAAAATTATTTCTGGTGCTCAATTCTACAAACTAACAAGTATATGTATGTATGTATGTATGACTGTTTTATATATAAGAAAACTGAGCTCCAATAAAGCATGGTCTACGCTATATAAGACTTAAGTTGATTAAGTGATGAAATTAAATGTGAAGTCATATTCTCTGAATCCAAATACTGTTGACCTTTGAAAAACATGGGTTTGAACTGCACAGGTCTACTTATACGTGGATTTTTTCCCATAGACACAGTCGGTCCACCATATCACTGTGTTCTTCATCCACGATGGAAAATAACAGTATTTGTGGGATGCGAAACCAGTGTATAGGGAGAGCTGACTTTTGTGTCTGCAGAGCCAGATACTGAGGGATGACTGTACTATGCTTCTTACATTATAAATGTTCCCTTTCAAGTACAATCCCAATTAGAGACACATCTGAAACTAACTAATTATTTAATAGTAATGGTGATTCAATGGAGTAGATGGAGATTCTCCAAAAGTAGACAAAACTCTTATATTGCCAACTTGATTGTTATGGCCTAAGAACAAATAAAGAAGCTTGTATAGGAAAAGGTTAGCAATGTCTACTTTTTATTTTTCATTTACTTGCATATCCATAAAGACATTACTTCATTTGTCTTTTTCTATCTACTTTGCTTATCTCTACAAAAAATTAGAGGCATAAGTAAATTAAAAACTAGGTCTGGCTTCACTGGTAATTACTAAACAAACTTGCCAATAGATTCCAGAGTTCAACCAAAATACGTAGTAGATAGATAGAGACATACTATGTGCTAACCACTGTGCTACATATGATCAGAACTGCAGACAATGAGACAAAGTCTCTGCTTTGATGCAGCTTGGTCTACTGGAAGTTCTGCAAATACAGAACAGAATTATTCTTATATTATCTAATATCATTTTGTGTAGTAAATAAAATCTTTTGGCTAATTTTTCAGCCATCTTCATTTTTAGAGGGACCTAAAGAAAAAACATTTAAAAATAAGTTCCAGGTTCTTTAAAGGAGTGAAAGAAACACATATTTATTCTTGCTATTCTGTATCCTTCTTATCTATTTTATAAAAGAGCTTGATATTTCAAGGTTATGGGGTATATGAATATCAAATAATTACATAAAAATTTTACACTCCATACTAAATATGAACACTTGCACAGTTACATGTTACTTGAACATAAAATCACTCAACAGGAAGTAAAGAGATGGAAAATTTATATAAATATGTGTATCTTAATTTAGGGTATGAATTCAAGTCAATAAAATGCTGAACTAAATGTTTATGTTTATTTTAGTACTCTTTGCAAACCACTCCCTTTTTATAGTGAGCTCTTTCAGGATTTTTCTCAAGTAACTATTGCCATAACAACTAAGGAATCTGGAAATATGTATTTCTCTAGACTTGCTGGCAATGTTGCAGGGGAAATGCTTTATCAAACACCATTGGAGTATAGGATGAAAACAAGAGTTTTCATGCAGAACAAGAGGGGCAGATAGGCTTATAGACTGTGAGAGAAGAAAGAGATGATTTGGCCAAAGTTCAGCCCCTTGGCTCAGCCTTGAACTTGAAGCACTGTAAAGGTAGCCCACTTCATCCCTGATGTGTTGCTTCTACACATTTGGCACTGCACTAATTTACGTTGACTCTGAACACCTGTTCCTGATGATGAACTGTAGGTTGCAGCTTTGCAGATATCTTCTCTCTCATTTTTCATCAGATAAAAAAGCTTCAGCATGAGTCCCAATGTCACTTTAGTGGTGGGCTGAGTCATTGATTAATATGTTTGCCCCAAAGTTTACATATGATACTGTAAACTTTTTTATCTCTCATTAAAAAATATTTTTGTCTCTCATTAGAAAACCAGCTGTATTTTCTTTATTAACAGTTTTGAGTATAATTGAGCATTAAAAACTTCACACATTTCATGTGTACAAATTGATGAGTTTGGATATATGCCCACACCCACCAGCCTATCACCACAATCGAGGTAATAGATATATCCAACATCTTCACAAGTTCCTTTGTGTGTGTGTGGGGGGGGGGTAAGAACATGTAACATGAGATGTACACTTTCAGCAATTTTTTAAGTGCAAAATACAATCTCGTTAACTACAGGTGCCGTGTTATCCAGTAGATCTCTAGAACGTATTCATCTTGCATAACTGAAATTTTATACCATTTGAGCAACAACATCCCATTTTCCCCTCCTCTTAGACGCTGGTAACCACTGTTCTATCCACACCAGAGGTATTTGCAGTTGCTGTTGTTGCAAACTGTGACAAAGGTGAAAGGTATGAAACCACATTGGATCCCAAGGCATTTGAGTCCCTTATATAGCATATTGCGCTGATATGGAGCATAGATAAAGTACAGCTCGTTGTGCCAGACACATACCACACTCCATAATTGTTAGCTTTTATTCTTACCACCAATAAATCATTTTTAGGCTTTAAATTTTCTTCAAGTACTGCCCACAGTAAATCTTGTACTTCTAAAAAGAAAGTATTATTGTGCTCTAACTACTCCACATCACCTACCTCTAATGAAATATTTGCAGGTGAACACCGCGTGCTGCCTGACACAGAGTGCAGATTAAAGAACTCATGTCCCTTTACTAACATCCACAGCAATTACTATGAGTAGAAGCTTACCATTAATTTTCAGATTTTTAAAACTATAGGACAGTTGACATAAAATTTTCTTAAATACTGAAAATATTCAGTCTGCAAGTTCTGTGCACCTAATCTTATAGTTGGTAGATTTAATTCTCAGCATGAATTGTGTATCTCATTTGCATTAGAAGTATTTCTTAAAATTTCTATTCATCAATGATATTTTCATAAATTATCAGAATAATATAATTATTTGGGAATATTCACAATAGTATGTGTTTATATATAGGCATAATATAATGTCATAGATACATAATTTAATAAATAACAAATATGGGGTAAATACAAAAATGTAGGTTTTGCCAGCTTGACCAAATAAATTAATATTAATTGTTTGTACTTCAAGTATAAGGATTGAATTTTATTACTTTTATTATTTTGTTGTCTTGGGGAATCTAGCTCAGTCCCTGCACAAAATAGACTCCCCAATAAACATTGTCTTAAATAATAATGAATAAGGACATGAATAGATACATATTCACTATTGATAAAGATGTAAAGTAGATTTTACCATGAGTTTAGACATTTGAAAACATATATTTTATTATTTTAATTTAGAAAAGAACAGTGTAATGCTAACAAAAAAATTTTTAACAAAAATATTTTTAAAAGGTCTACGTCACAGCATCAAAAAGCATACTTGATGAAATTACCCAAAAGAATCCACTACCATGTACTTAAACCTACTTTGAAATTATCCTTAGGTAAGTAGTGGTTTATTTCATCTTTATTCAAAGATGGATGATAATGTTACAGCATCAGTGAGCTAGAAATAGAAATAGATTCTTCTTGATATCTGTCTTGATGTAGAGGATTTTTGACCACATTAAAAAAAACTTGCAAGCATCCCTCAGCTGTAGGTAGAGTTAGAAACACTCCCAAGAGCATAAGGTGAATTCTTATAATATCGATACTCTAATAAGACAAGTTATTGAATGACAAGTTATTGCTCTTCCTTCCTTCCTTCCTTCATTCATCCATTGAATCATTCATTTATTCATCTCTTTGTTAGCCATTAGTTTGTTCAATAAAATTAATTTGTTTAACAAATATTTGTCAGGTGCCTACTATCACAGGCACTAAAGAGTCAGAAGTGAATAAGACAGAGTTCCTACCCTCAAGGAGCCTACAGTTAGGAGAAATGTATTTATAAACATGCAGTTACAACTCAAAGTGGAAATGTAACAACAGTAATATACACAATATATTTTTCAAAGCCAAGAAGAAAACCAAGACAGCTTTGAGAATAAAACATAAAAGATGACCCTGGGTGGTCAGTGACGCCTTCCTTGAGATTATTCAACTCGATTTAAGAGTCACAATCTCTTTCCAAGAGGTGCTTAAGCAGAGGGTGAAACTAACCTTGTAGACATGAAAAAGATCACTTCTCTTCTCCAAACTCTACTTTCTGCATCAGTAAAGTATCAAAGTCAGACATGATCTCCAGATTTGCTGCTATTATATCCTGTCATTCTAGAACAGCAGGGAAGCATAAAAACATCCATCACCTTTCTTCTCCTGACAGTCTCCAAACTGTCACATGCTGTTTTACAGCCACAGGTGTCTGGAGAAGTCTCCCTCCAAAAGCTTGAGTCTCCAAGGTAATTTTAAAGAGGTAGCACATGGTTTGTACACACACTTGTAAAATAATTATAACAACAAGCACAGCCAAATTCAAATGAGGGACGTGGGAAATAATCAGAATCTGCACAGAGGGAAACCATGCACAGAGGGAAAAGAGTATCCTGTCAGCAAGGGTGTCTCTCATGGTGTAGCTGAAAGAGCGTAGACAACAATCTACAGGTGCACGCTGTGGGAGTCGCTGGGGGTGAAACTGGGAGGGGGTGTAATGACAGTTCTGAATCAATGTGAGGCTCATCCTGGCGCATACTCACCCATCTGTTAGGCTGTGGCGTATACTTGTCATTAGCGCTTTCTCAGAGCACAGGCTTCTTTACTCTCCAAGAGCCACTGTAGGAGAACCAACAAAGAAAGAAAATTAAAAGATGGAGAAGTTAACAAGGCATATGTTCTTTCAATTGGAATCTCGGTTCTTTTCTTTATTTTTTTGGCAACACTGATTCAATATTTGTGTAAGGAACAAAATATTTAAGTGTGTTCTATCTATCATCTATTTTTCTATCTATCTATCTATCATCTAAGTTTCTTTATCAAATCTTACAGGAAATTGGAAAATTAAGGAAACTTTCAAGATCAGAATTTTCCAAACTTCTCTTTTACCAAAAGTGCTTTCCTAAAAAATGTTCATTTGTACTGTACTAAAATAATTTTATTTGGCTACAAATCAGGTGGCAAAATTATCACATTCAATAACTTTAAAACTAAGCTAATTTTGAGTGCACAGTGAATCAGGATGACATCACATAGCTCATTCCAATAAAACAACCGAGGGCAGACTAAGGTGCAGTGAATCACAGAACTATGTGTTTTAGTTCATCAGTAGTTGTACTTTCTGGAATTCTAAGGATAGTTACCAGAAAAATGTGTGTGTGTGTGTGTGTGTGTGTGTGTGTGTGTGTTTGCACGTTAGAATTATCATCTTTTAAGTAGGAGTGGAGAGAGAGCAGAGTGTTGTTAGCTGAACTGTTATGGCAGAAGTCCATATTTATTACCTATAATCCCTGTATGTGTGATGGCGATTGTGCAACCTGTTTTTTAAAAAAGCAAAGGGAAAGACACATTAAAAGACCAAATGCAATGTTATTTTAACATCTACTTTAAAGATAGTGACACCCATTAGTAGAAATCCAGTTTCTCCTCTGTGGTGATAAAAATAAAATCTCTTTTTAAAAATCTGTAATGTTTTCAATGATTCATGCTTTCGTTCATTCATGTGTTCATTCCTTTAACAAATAGTTATTGAGGGCCTGCTATGTTTCAGGCATGACTTGAATCATTGAGCTCTTGACCATAGAGACAAAGTTCCTTGCTTCAAGAACTTTATCATCTAATGGGGAAAATGGACACATTTTGAAACCATTACATTAAATCTGATAAATGCAAAAATGGAGATATGCATAAGTTGCAATAGAAGAGAGAGGATGGAGTGCCTAGGGTAGTACTGGGGCTGGGGTTGGGGAAGGTCAGCAAAACTTTGACAGGAAGCATCACTTGGATTCACACTTCAGAGGGGATATTTCCATGTGGCTGCATTTTGGAAGTGGAGCTCACATGTCTGATAGAGGGATCACCATGTGCGAAGAAATAGCAGAATGAGAGCATGGGTCAAAATCAGAGAAGTTCAAATGGTTTGATATAAATGAGAGACGGAGACAGACAGGAGAGAGTACTGATTTAAATAGGTAGGACACAAAAAACTTGTGTTTTTTTGAAGAGTTCACATTTATAGTATAGAGTATAGGAGGTTATTGGATAATTTTGAGAAAAAGAATGAGATCATTAAATTTAGTTTTGGAAGCACTACTGTACTAGTTTTCTAGCGTTGCTGTACCAAGCTACTACAAATGGAATGGCTTAAAACAACAGAAATTTATTCTGTCATAATTCAGGAGACTGAAACTTTGAAATTAACACATTGACAGGGTTGATTCCTTCTTGGGATTCAGAGGGAAAATCTGTTACATGCCTCTCTCCCAGCTTCTGGTGGATGCAGACAATCCTTGATGGTCCTTGACTTGTGTCAGCGTAACTCCAAACTCTGGCTCTGCCATCACAGGGAATTTTCCTTATGTGCTCTGGCTCTGTGTCTAAATGTATTTCATCTTATAAAGACACCAGTCAGATTGGATTTTTTAAATTTCTCTATATTTACCACTTTATTATAATTGGAGTTTTCCATTAAAAACTCCTCCAATTGAATGATTCTCACAGTCCTTTATAACACCTTTTTTAAAAGGCACTGCCTCACTTGAGTTGCCTTTCACCTTTCCTATCACCCCTATAGTTTCTCACTCTGAATCCTGAATTATTTCTTCTCAAACAGTGAAGTGCATAAAGTCACCTGGGAAATTTGTTAAAATGCACATTTTTGTCCCACCTCCAATATTCTAAATAATTAATCCTAGAGTTGCAATCAGGAAATGGCCCTATAATCAAAATGCATATGATCCCTACTGACACTTAGAAATCCAGTCCACATTCTTATAATGTTAGAATGTGACTCTCTCATTTATCAAATGCATGGCTTCTTTTTTCAATAAAAATAAGGACAGTGGGTCATATTAAATATCACCCATTATAAGGATTTTGATCTGTATTAGTTTGGAGATGTCCTTCATTTCCACTGAACTTCTATCTGTTACAATGTCCAATCTTACTTCCCAATTCTAATAGGTATTAAGTCCCACATTCTCACCCATTTTACTTAGCACACATCATGCACTTCAGTATGTTTCAAGTGACTTTTAGCACTTTAGGTTACTTCAACAATTTCAGATCTTGTCACCCAAATCTCCCTTGATGGCTTTCCTCAAACATCATTGCAGTCCTGAAACATCCTGTGTCAACACTTGGCATCTGCTATGAACTGAATTGTGTCTCTGTCCCACCCACCCCTTCCCACCCCCAATTATAAGTTGAAGCCCTACACCCCCACTGTGATTGTATTTGGAAACAGGGCCTTATAAAGAAGTAATTAAGGTTAAATGAGGGCATAAGGGTGAAACTCTAATCTGATAGGATTGGTGTCCTTACAAGAAGAGGAAGAGAGACCAGAGCGTGTGTTTGCACTCACACGCTCTCTCTCTCCCCTCTTCCCTGCAGCCATCTGCAAGCCATGAAGAGAACCCTCAGCAACTGAATCAGCTGGCACCTTGATCTTGGACTTCCCAACCTCCAGGACTGTAAAAAATAAATTTCTATTGTTTAAACTACCCAGTCTGTGGTATTGTGTTACAGTTGTCTGAGCTGACTAATATAGCTCAGACAACTCATGCCTTTTGTAAACTTTCCCAGGAAAATCACATGGCTAGACCCGCTATAAACCTGCATCCATCTAAATCTAGAGTGTCATTGACAATCTTTGCTCAGCACTTCTAGAAGAGACCACATTTTCCATGTACATAGTATGCTTATATGCCAACAATCTAAGTCTGTGTCTAAACATGATAATTGTATTCTATTGTTGTATGTACCATCTCTGTCTATCCAGACTGCTGTAACAAAATACCTTAGACTTGGTGATTTATAAACAACAAAAATTTATTTCTCATAGTTCTGGAGGTCCAAAATCTAGGTGCCAGCAGATTTGATGTCTGCTGAGGTTCTCTTCCTCGTAGATGGCAACTTCTGTGTGTCCTCACACGGTGGAAGGAGTAAAAAAGTTCCATCAGGACTCTTTTGTAAGGGCACCAATTACATTTATGAGGGAAGAGCCCTCATGACCTAATCATATCCCAAAAGCACCATCTCTTAATGCAACCACATTGGGGATTAAGTTTCAAGAAATGAATTTTGGGGGAACACAAACATTGAGACCATAACATATACCCACTGTTATATAAAATGGAGAAATTTCTAAAGCTCAGCAATAAAAGCAACTATTACTATTAATAGATCCAAGATAACTTGCATGTTTTATCTCTTTTTGTCTTCACAACAAACTTGCAGGTAGGTTTCATTGTGTTAGAGACATGAAAACTGAGAATCAGACCTTTCCTAGGTTGTAATTCCTGCTGGAGTCAGGATCTGAACACAGATCTGTCTGCTTCCAAGGCCACTATTTTTTTAAATCCACTAGACTACTTTGTCTTCCAAAGCTAAGGATCATTATTATCTAAATCCAAGTGCTCATTCTCTAGCATGAGTAATATGCAAACATAAGTTCTTACTCATTTGGGGATGATAATGATTATTGCCAATAGTGTTGATTGGCCAGCAATAGTTTCTGCAGATTTAATTACAGATTCAAAACAATACAACATTTGTATCTTTCAGTTGTATATTTGCAAATTTCTCGTCTTCTATAGCTATACTATTATAGAAGTGTAATTACTTTATTGTTACAAATAAAAAATGTCCATGAATTTCATGTTTTATAACAATATATGTTATGATAACTGAATATTGAACTCCTTTTTGCTGTTTGAAAATGACCTTAAAGTTTACTGATATCTGCCCTCAAGCATTACATGGGCCTGTTAAAATTCACATTTAAAGAACAGATTTATTGTTTGCTGATGAGATTTTTCTTTTATGTGAGTGTAGTTCCTAGTTGTTCATTTCTGACTTTTTGTCTAAGGTCAAATGCAGGATCAATTTAAAATTGTATAAGTCCCTGTCTAAAACTCTGTCCTACCGTAACCATGATGATCTACAAGGCTGCTTCCATCTCTCATTTCAATATGAGAAAGTTCCATTAGAATTTTAGGTGACAAATTGCTTGCAGCATGAAGCTGAAAAAAACAAATTAGAGAACTCCATAGCGGTGTTGTTAGGGCATTCTCGCTACCTATCAAATGGCAGAGTTTAAAATCAATTGGATTATATAAAATGCATTTTTCAGCTCCAGCTCATGTTTCTCCTTTCCATGAAAAATAAGGAAATTGAATGCAGCATGGGTATGAGACAAGACTAGAAATCAAAAAGTATTACAGTACTGAAGAACTGAAGACCTCATCTTTAAGATCTAACCTGTCAGAAATTTCTTAGTGCCGTAGCTTCTGCAGTTGTTAATACATACAGGAAATGCCTTTTAGAAATGGGATGAAAATTTATGAAAAAAAAAATGTGAGTCATACTTTCCCAGTACACAAACTAGGTACCATCATAAGTAATGTAGTTTTCACAGCAGCATTAACTCTTTGTTAGTAAGCGCTTTTCCTTTTCTATATTTTTCACTCTCTTAGTTCCTAAAGCCTAAGTACTTGATCTTCTGCTATTCTTGTTCCTCCTATCCACCCAACTCATCCCGTTGTTGCTTTCATGCACTTGCAAAGCTTCACTCTAAAATCATCACAGACGACCCACAAAACTCCATCTCTAACTTCCCTCCTTATTATTAGTCTCATTTCTCTAATTACCTGCTGCTAATGATGTCCTGGAGTCCCTATGTTATCTGAAGTTCAACATATCAAACACTGACATCATTATATTTTACAGGATTTGCACTTCTCCCAAGAGATCCAGTGTTAGTCTATTGTACCATCATGCTTCTGCTAATACCTGGGAGTCATACTTGACTACTTCATTTAAAAAATATTTTATTAATACATAATATTTGTACATATTTATAGGGTACATGGGATATTTTGTTTCATGCATGAAATGTGTAATAGGTTAAGTCAGGGTCTTTAGGATATCTATCACCTCAAGCATTTATCATTTCTATGAGTTGGGAACATTTCAAGTCCTTTCTTCCAGCTATTTTGAAACATATGATACATTGTTGGTAACTACAGTCACCCTACTTTGCTATCAAACATCAGAACTTATTCCTTCTCGCTAACTGCACGTTTGTACCCATTAACCAACTTCTCTTCATCCCCTCCCACACACAGACACACCCTTCCCAGGCTTTGGTAACTCTCACTCTACTCTCTACCTCCATGAGGTCAACTTTTTCATTCTATTCCCTTCCCACATTAATTATTTACCAAGCTTTGTTGATTTTCTTGTGTGTATGTGTGTGTGTGTGTGTGTGTGTGTGTAGTCCTTTCTTTTTTTCATATCCAATACTACTACCTTTACCCCAAATTTCTACATCTCTTGCATAGATTATTGTTACCATTTTTCCTTTACACCTTGGCTTTACCCACCCCAACCCATCCTACATATAAATCATGTATTTATCTTGCTACAAAAATATTATATTGTTCTAATTGCTCTCTTGCTCCCAAGTCCTTAATATCGCTGTACTTCCTAGATGAAAGGCTTATATTACTTGGCCTACAGTCTCTTAAAAATACATTTCATAGTTTTCCTCCCAACCTTATCTTTCACTACTTTCCTATACCAGTCCTTTAGTTGATTCATTATTTCATGGATTGTTATACAGTAACAACCTCATTTGTGCTATTTTCATTTTTTTTGAATTTTTTTTCTTATTTTCCATAAGGCCCTGGTTGCTGCAACCCTTTATTATGAACTTTCTCAAGCCCCTGTGAGAGTGATTCCTTATTTTTAACTTCTAAACCACTTGCCATCTGTCACATATCTTTAGCATATGGAAGAGCAATAACAATATGCATGGTCTTCTGTCTTCCCATGTGTGTTGTAATGTTCTGAAGAGAAGACTTTTTTCCCTTATTGTCTAACATGGTATTTTGTATTCTATTATACATGTAGTATTCTTTTTTTTTTTTTTGCAGTTTTTCTTTCCAGCATATTATGGGGGTACAAATGTTAAGGTTGCCTATATTGCCCTTGCCTCCCCTTGCCCCTCGAGTCAGAGCTTCAAGCTTGTCCCTCCCCCAGTTGGTGCGCATCACATTCATTATGTATGTATATACCCATCCCCTCCTCCCCACCTGCCCGACACCCAATAAATGTTATTCCTATATGTCCAATTAGGTGTTGATAAGTTAATACCAATTTGCTGGTGAGTACATGTGGTGCTTATT
>VBSM01003157.1:42057845-42111278 GCA_008086735.1 Cheirogaleus medius
GATGTGTAACATGCGAAAATTTTCTCCCATTCTGTAGGTTGTCTGTTTGCTCTCATGACTTAAGTGCCTAAATGGTGTGCTTTTTAAAAGTTACTTTAATTAGTGCTGGAAACTTTGGAAGGTACTATCTAGTAGACACACAATTTAAAAATAAAGATTCCATAAGCTTTAAGAGTTCTTCCCATGCAATTTAATTTCAGGCTGGACCAAAATGTAAAGTTGCCCTTTGGTACAGAATCTTCACAAAAACAGTGAAGAAACTGCCATGCAGAGGTGAACACCTGGGATGATCCATGGTTCCAGGTGCTACCACATTCTTTTTAGTCTGATGATTTACCAGTGCTCCAGTTTAAGATTTGAAAGAGAATTCCAGTAGCATTTTGATAATTTTTAAGGGACCCAAGGGGAGCCCATACCCACTATTTTGGAATGAATAGCCCATTTAATTTACCTTTCAAGGGTGAGTGACAGGTGGGTACAGAGAGAGAGCTAGAGTTAGATGGCTACATAGTTACATTCTTCCTGTGGCTTGGACAACCCTACACAGTCAGCCTCTCCATTACTCTCTGTTCTCAACTATTACTCTCATCTTTGTCCTTCCTGGTCCAGAATCACTGACCTCCCTGGTATCACTGGAACAAGTTAGACACTGTGCCGTTGCAGTTCCCTCTGACTGGAATGCTCTTTATTCAGAGATCTTTATTACACTGTTTCTCAGCTCCTTCAAGGTCTTGCTCAAACTTTATCCTCTTCATGAAGCCAATCTCCAGTCATAACACTCCCCACCTCTCTTACCTGCATTGCTCTTCTCTCAAGTACTAACTACCACCTCACATATTACATGTCTATTTTGTTTATTATCTCACTCCAGCCACAGAATGGAAACTCCAATAAAGGGATGTTTGACTCTGTTGTTCTCTGGTGTTGCCAGTGCCACAGAAGGCACTCAATACATTTTTTTTGAATGAAAAAATATCTTGGGATTAAAAAAAGTACTAGGCAATATAGTCCTTAACCAGAAACAGTGGGGAAAAAAAGCCATGTTATGGATGAAATGTGTGAAAAAATTCTTCTAGAATATAGATCATTAAAAACAAATTATACCAATAGTAGAGATTTGATTGGTTCGGGTGGATATCCCAACAACAAAATACAGAAATGAATCGTTGGTGTTCCTAAGGCAAAAAAAAAAAAAGAAAAAAATGAAAATAATAAAAGGTAACAAAAGAAAATGTTCATATGTGGGGATCCAAATATAAGCTGAAAGCTTTTTACTATGATCTAGAAACTTTTACTGTACATAGTTAAATATCAATTTATTTACAAAAAGGAAACTTTGACCTCATCTCAGACTTTTCCTATAACATAACATCCCAGTATTAGTTCAAAGTCTATAGAACTTCAATGAGAAAAAATTATTTCCACAAATTACATGCTGAGCTAATTTGTGGTTCATGTGACTTGGCACCTAAAGGAAAATTATCACATAGAAAAGTCTTCATTAACATTTACAACTACTTATTAATAAATTACTCAAAATATATTATACAAATGAGATTTTTTAAATAAAGAATTCAGAGTAATGGGATGTTGCAATATCAAAGGATTAGGAGAATGCATTAAAACCATTTAAATACAGAGTTATATATTAGAAAATGTGTTTCATGTGGTTATCAAACATAATTCAAGTGTTATGAATATTTCTTTAAAGAAAATAACATAGAAAGCATAGTTTAATAATAATGGCACAACAAATTTAAAATTGTATCAATAAAACAAGAAGGCAATACACAGTTAAACTATGCTAATGTTATTATCTTTAAAAGGGTGTAATCCATTCTTATGTTTGACTCTGAGAATCAAATATTACATCTAATTAGTCGTAGTAGCATTTAATAAACATAGATAATAACTGAAAGAATTAAAAATATGATGAAACTTCCAAATAATTATTAATAGATACAGTTAAGGGAAAGAAAACAGTTTATGTAGTATAATACACAAATCTAAGAAATCAATTATGGAAACATATTAAAGTAAAAAACTAAGATGACAGAATAAGACTACATGTATTAGTTATGATAGTAAATTTGAACAGCTGAACAGATTAGTTATTTAATAAAATGGGAAAATATGAGATTATGATAATGCAGTCAACCAAATCCAATTTCATGGCATCTAAAAAGAGATAAGTCACAATGCACACTATCTGGGTGATGGACACACTTATACCTTTGATTCAAACTATACAGCAATCTACTACTGGGCATCTACTCAAAGGAAAAAAAGACATTCTATAAAAAAGACATCTGTACTCAAATGTTTATTGCATCACAATTCATAATTGCAAAGATGTGGAAACAACCCAAGTGCCCATAAATACATGAGTGGATTGATAAAATGTGGTATATGTTTACCATGGAGTACTATTCAGCTATAAGAAACAATGGTGATCTAGCACCTCTTGTATTATACTGGATGGAGATGGAGCCCATTCTACTAAGTGAAGTATCACAAGAATGGAAAAACAAGCACCACATGTACTCACCATCAAATGGGTATTAATTGATCCACACGTAAGTGCACATATAGTAGTAACATTCATCAGGTGTTGGACAGATGGGAGGGGGGAGGAGGGAATGGGTATATTCACACCTAAAGGGTGGAGTGTGCACTGTCTGGGGGATGGGCATGCTTGTAGCTCAGATTGGGTGGGGCAAAGGCAATATATGTAACTTAAACATTTGTACCCCCAGAATATTCTGAAATTAAATATATATATATAAAAGAAACCAAAATAAAATTTACATAATATGGAGAATGGCTAAAAATCCAGAGCCTTAAACAAGCTAAGTAAGAAGCGATATTGTACAAAATTAAATATTCCACAGAGGAATTTTGAAAAAGAATAAGCAAAACAAAAAACACCAATAGCTTTAATGAAAATAATCAGAATTTTGTTCCTTGGGAAAAAATATCAATACATAGATATACTTTAAAATACAGAAAAAAAGCACAAAATCACAAAATTATTATTGGTAATAAGTATGAATCATAGATAGAAAGGAAATTAAGATACTCTTTGGAAACTACCTGGATTCTATGGAAATACATTTTAAAACCTGAAGTGCATGATGCTCTAGGAAAATATGAGATATCAGAAAAAGAGAAGAATGATCATATTAAAACAACAGATGTCTTTTGTTAGCTATTCTAGGCTTATAGGCATACTGTAGATTTCCTGATATAATTTGAGTGATTTTCAAAGTTTTAAAAATTTGGAAAATAACTGAGAAAATAAACAATGGGATCAATAACATTTTTTCAACTAGTAAATTAATGCAAAATACAGTCACATCAGAATGCATTTTAAAGCCAGGATTTAACTAATCCTAGCCAATATGTTAGCCTAACTAAAGCAATGAAGAGACATAAGACAGAAATAATTTGAAAGTAATGATATTGTGGAATTAGTGGTGCCTTAATTAAAAGATCAAATGTCAACTCAAAGTTTCCTTCCTTCAGCATCATTTCCTAATTTCGCCCGGCTGCCACTGTTACTCTTCAATGCTCCCCAATCAGCATCTATTTTAGTACCTATCACTCTGGGCTGTAATTACACCTATATGTGTCTCAATCGCTGTCCGTTGAATTCAGTGACTGTTATTTTATTTTGTATTCTAGGGAACAAATTCTGGTTTATTGTAAAGATCCAATGACTATTAAATATATTTATTCATTTATTCATTCCTTTATTCATTCAACAAACACCTTATTTAAAAAATATTTATTTTTAAAAGTTGTATTGAGGTATATTTAATACACAAAAAACTGCACATATTTAATGTGTACATTTTGATTGATGAGTTTGGACATAAGCAGACACTCATGTGGCCATCACCACAATCAAGATAATAGACATATCCAGCACCCCCAAAAGTTTGTTTGTATCCCTTTGTTTTTTTGTGGTAACAACACTTAAGCTGAGATCTACCCTCTTAACAAATTTTTAAGTGCACAATACCATATTGTTAGCTATAGGCACTATGCTGTACAGCAGATACTTAGAACATATTCACTTAGCATAACTGAAACTTTATACCCATTGAGTAACTCACCATTTCTCCCTACCCCAGCCCCTGGCAACCACTACTATATACTGTGCTTCTGTGAGTTTGACTATGTTAGATACTGCATATAAGCAGAATCATGTACTATTTGCCCTTCAGCGACTGGTTTGTTTCACTTAGCATAACATCCCCTAGGTTTATCCATGACATTTGCAATAAAAATGTTTCTGAATTGTGACTTTGGTTAATGAAATAACCAAAAGCACAATCCATACGTTTCTGGACAGTTCTCTTACATCCAAAACCATGTGATCTGCTAGTTCTTTGTTACAGCTCTTTTTGTGTCAAAATACGGAACCCTTGGGGAAGAACTGGCACTTGGAAAATAGAGCTCAGGGTAATTTTGGGAAGGATGGCCATCAGAATTCCAAAAAGACTGGAAGAATATCACATCTATCATAAAGTGTTGGTCACATAAAAGGGAGAGGAGCTTGATCTACCTTATTGTCAAAATCTCGTCCAAGAAACAGCCAACATCTGGAAGTAACAGAATGACCTCAGAAAAAATCTCAAGATTTGAGATGCTTATCTGTGCAGCAGAGGGTTTGCCTTTTTACATAATAACTAATATCTCTTTTAAAAATGAAACACCATTATAAATATGGCTGACTCAATCTGTTAGGAAGAAGGACTTCTCCAAAAGTCTAGTTTGCTCTCCTGAGAGAGGAGTTTCCAAGAGGGTGAATGGCAATGTATTAATAATTCCCTAAGCCCTTCAATTACTATTTCCTACTGACCTAAAATTGGGAATAATTTAAGGAAATGTATTAACCTATATTGTACACATATTAAATAAGTTTCTTCAAGTTTGTAGCCTCAGTTGTGAAGATTTCACTGACCCATCAAACTCCTTTATCCAATTGGTCTGATGTCCTTTCTAATTGGTGACCCTCTAACCTTCTAAAAGAGTTTCATGTGATTCATTGGGAAAAAGACAAACCCTATGAGAAATAATGTTCTTTCCAAAGTTCTGCTTAAAGCTGGAGCTGAGCCCAATGACTCACTATTATTCTAAGTGAAAGGAACACGGGGAAGCCATCAATCTTGAGATTGTAGAGCTATTTGGGCTACCCAGGGAGCTCACGCCAACTTCTGAACAAAATGGCATTTCCACAAAGACCTAGTCAATGCTTCCTTACTGTTCTTTTACCTTCCTTTCATTCTTCAATTCCTGCCATCCCTTGAATTTATCAGAAAGTTCCTCACGCAAACATTTTTTAAAAAATATATGGTACTTTTATTATTTTATTCAACTCACCCCAAAATAATTCCTGAGATGTAAGTTTAATTTTTAAAAGAAGAAAAATAATGCAACATAGAAATATATTACATGTGAACAGTTACAGTAATGGCAATAAAAAATCTACTCCCTAAATATTTGTTGAATAAATGAATATTAATCTGTTGTGAAGTCAGCTGGGCCCTTCATTTAGCCTTTAATAAGTAAACAAAAATAAATTTCTCTAAACTTGCCTGATGTTTAAATGCTATACTGGTGTGTTTGTATGAGAAAAATGAAGATAATGAGTGTGACATTTGTTATCCCCAACTAAGCTAGATTTGTAGGGCATGTTGCCCAGAGACTACTTTATTTCATTTTGGGAATTAACCCCAAGGAAGCTGCCACTAGAATGTGTCATTGAGGGTAGAATAAAAATCTAACTCTTTGAACTTTTCTCCATGCAAGGTTAACTGAGAGAGATATGAAAATATACAATCCAGTTGTAGGGTTTGATATTTTTTTTCTGGAAAATAAACTCTCTGATTATTAAATAGCAAATGTATCTAACAATTCAGTATATACATCTATAACTTACATTAATTCAATATCATTTGAAGCAAAATTATTTAAAAAAATCTAACATCAAAAGTGAAAACTTTGGAAACTATCATTTTGAAACTTGTGCTAAGAGTAAAATCTGTCTAGAGTATGGTTATAAACCAAGATCACCATGGGATCCTAGGAGCTCCAGATTTGTTCCTTTTGTCAAAATGTTTTTTCCACCTATTACAGAAAACTCCTGTCTCTGCCCAGACCCACACTGCACACTGTTTCTTGGCACTGTTTTTAGGACTACGCCCAAGGTATCTGAGGTGTGTGGAGGTTTATTGGTTTGGCCTACTCTAAATTTCTATGAATCCAGGATTCTGTTCACTTGATCAGGTATCAGTAAGGTTCTTGCTTGGCAGCTCATCTAATTATAATGCAGGCTTTATATCTCTCATGGCTCCAATTTGTCCCTGAGCCAGTGAAGATGCTTGGGAGTTGCCTCAACACATTGAGAATAAAATCTCTTCTCTACGTTGAGTTTCACCTGGCAAAAACTAGCAAAGAATCTATAAAGACCACACCACCAAATGTCTTTCCTTTTTCTGGGACTTTCTTTTTCTTCTTCAGGGTTTCATAGACTGGCTATAGCCAGCACTCCTCTCATTTGTAATTAATCCTTACATCTCCACTCTTTATTAACCTCTCCTGCATGATCAGGGCTATAACTATTCAACAAACATTCAGAAAACATCAAAAATTCATCAGTTTTTTACTCTAGAACTTTTAAATGGTTGGCCATTTGTACATTTTTTAACATTTTGACATTTTTAACAAAAAGCACAGTTTTATGCAAATGGCTTTCTCACTGTGAAAGAGGGCTTCATCTGATGAACAAGTAAAAGCAGTTGTATTCAAAGAACATGTTAGTGTTTTGTCTTAGTCCATTTTGTGCTACTATAACAGAATATCTGAGATTGAGCAGTTTATAAAGAATAGAAATGTATTTCTCCCATCCTGGAGGCTATGAAATCCAAGATCCAGGCACCAGTACTGCAGTTGAAGGCCTTCTTTCTGCGTCATCCCATGGCAGAAGGTAAGAGGGTGAGAGGGTGAGGAAGAGGGTGTGGTTGAACTCCTCCTTTTATAAGGAACACACTCCCACAAAAACAATATTAGTCTATTCATAAAGGTGTTGACCCTGGACCCAAACACTTCTCAGTAGGCTCTGCCGCCCAACATTGCTGCATTGGGGATCAAGTTTCCAATATACAAACTTTGAGAGACACATTCAAACCATAGTATACTCCATAACACAAGGCACCTGGAGCAAGACTCACCTTACAGCTCAAAAGCTTTGTAAATCTAAGTGGTTTACCTCAAATCATGTATCAAGTTGTTTGCTCCCCCACTTCCCTAGTTTTGTGACTTTTCTGTTACATCAGACCTAACATCTCCATACTTTATTAGTTTTTGCTTAAAGAAAAGTAAGGACTTAAACTATATGGTAGAAAGTTTGTCTGTCTTGCAATTGCAATTGGGGGGTAGCAAAGTATAGAAGCAAGCATAAGATGAAGAACATTTGCTAGCTAAATTCTAAGAGGTGGGTTTCTATTAATAGTCCTGATTTTCTAGTGTCCTCACTTTTGGTATGACTCTAATCATTTATTTGCCAATCTCTGTCTAATTTTCCTGATGGAATATTAGACAAAGTTATCACTAAGAAGATTCTTGATCATAATATTCTATGAAACTCTACTATTAATATTGAGCAAATATCTTTATAGTGAAAAGAAACTATTGGTTAAGTTACATTAACTTTTTTCATACTACTATTTAATCTAGTGGTGGGAAGGGGGCTTATTTTTTTAGAAATCTAAAATATTTGATTTCTCATTGGCCCATTAAGGAAATGCATGAGTTTTGCCTTCAATAAATATGAATATATGTTGACAAAAGAGAGGAAGGGGAAAAGAGAGAAGAATGCAAGAAAGTACGTAAACAAGCAGGCTTTCTCTGTAAAATTGAGAACATCTCCTACTCATCTACACTGCAAGGGGCAGACTAAATTATGATCTGTCCCTAGAAACTCACAGCCCTTAAAATTTGTTTTCATTGGCACAGAATTGCCCCCACACTCTTCATCCTAGTATTTCTTTTTCTCTCTTAAAATTATGGGAGTAATGTTTTCCTTCCAATACTGGTTCTCCTCTGTGTGTTTAATCCCTGCAGTTACTCAGTATAATTGACTGCATGACAACTTGAGGTAGAAGTAATGTTAGGTCAGCAATCTGAGTCACATATCAAACTAAGAAGGTATTATGGGACAAATCACATTTTAATCAGTTGGAGCTTAGATAAATACAGGAATATTGATAGCATTTATGGTTTGTATAACAGCCTGCAGGGTGACAGAGCAATAGCACTTTGAAATATAGGCAGTGGATGTTAATTAACGGTAAATCATAATGGAACTCCTGTGGTATTACATGATGTCCATGTGAAATCTCTAATAATTTATAATGCTTTATGTGATCCCACAGCATGTGACAAGAAGTGTGATTATTTGTAGCTCTGCTAGATCTGCGGCATAAAACTTACTTCGGAGGCAATGGGCAATGTTGCTAATGCGCACCCCTTGTTGCTAACACAGGCACATTCCTTCTAAGAGGCATTTCAGCTCTTCCAAAATCAAGATAGGCCTTCAAGTGCTCAACTGAAACTTAATTGTACAGTGAATAAGCATTATCTCACAGGAAATACATAAATACATTTTTTCCAGGAAATAATAAGTGGAAAGTAGTTTCTTAATTACTAGTTCATAGCTGCCTGGTCTCAGATGCCATGATTTTGAGTCCCTAATGCTCTAATCTTAGACTAATTGCATCCTTGACATCTAATTGTTCTGTTCCAATCCTGACAGCCACACTGTTCTTTCCGATGCTTCCTGGGGAGGTGTGAGAGGGAAAGCAAAAGAAGAGACTTTTAATAGCAGACTAAAAAATTTAAGGATACTTAGCCCCACTCCCAAAATTTCTCAAAGCCTTTAAATTTCAAGAGTAGAAGAAGCATGCCACACATTAATGATACGTTTCCTCCACGTTATTAAAGCATTCCCACCAGTGTTACTTTAGGTGAGTGACAAATGAGTCAAAGAATGCTAATTGGATTCAACTGGTCTTTTTCCCCCCCTAATTTGTACTCACAACTTAACTCTTGTTAATCTACTTGTAAATATCAGTTGCACAAATATGAGAAGCAAATGAACAATCTTCATGCAAATGATGCATACTTTTTTTCTAGAACCATCTTTCCATTTCCTGGCCCACTTATCCTTCCATTGAAATTGTGCCAACGAGTGAGGGGCAGAGAATTTCAGCTGGAATGAAGGACTTTGTTTGCCTCTTTCTATGCAAAACCAACAGACCCTTAGCCCATGAAGCCAAATACAAATTTCTTCCTTTTGAAAATATCACAGAAGCAGCTGCTCCTCAGCTATTTTGAGTGGATTTTCTGAGAACAGCTTGTAGCTGCAATATTGTATATGGTGGATGGTTTGGCAAGAACCTGGCTGTGGGAGGGGAGTAAGTAAAACCTAACAACCAGTGCGAGCTACAGTAACTGACAAATGGGGGCCGGGGCTGCAGAGAATGGCTGTGCTCTGAGATGGAAAGAGATGGATGAGAAGGCAACTATTACCTCAATGGCAAAAGTGCTAGCTTTTTTTATTTGTCTAAATTGAGCTTAACACTTTCAATTTGTTAACACAATTTTTAAAGGGCAAAAGACAGAGATTAGTGGTAGGGACAACAGAAAGAATCACTGAGAGTAAAGGAAGGGAAATAACTTCAAAAGTAAGTGAAAATTCCAGCTGCGGTAAAGCAGCCGGTACAGCCTCTTTGCCTTCCCACAAGATTTGATGACAGCTCAGCAGGGCAGGAACCTGCACATTGGTTTCACAGTGGCTTGCATATTGTATTTCTGGCTTATGTGGTTAGGGTTCCTTGCTCTGGGTCATAGGATCTAATCCCTTTGTGTAAAAAGGAAGCATGTTTAGCTTACGGATCCCGAGATAGTAGCCAGGGTGTCATCAGAACAGCATCAGCATCTGAAGTCAAGCTGAGACAGCAGAGACTCTAGAACCAATGAGGCTCACAGCAACAGCTATCTGATATATTCCAAAGCATCCCTGATGGATCTCACACTGGAGTAGCTAAGGCCTCACCACTCAGTCATCCCTACACTGTCAAAGCCCTGGACCTCGGGCTGCTAAAAAACATATTCATGACAACCCTATGTGTTATTCCCAACATCTTGTGTTTTTATTCAAATACTCACTCTCCAGATCTCAGGTACCTGTCATATCAACATCTCAAGTCTAGCTTTGACCTTGATCTTCTTGTAAAGTGATCTTTGGCCTTGTAATGGTTTCACTTCTTTTGTTTCCAAAATTAAGAACTAAACAACTGTTCTGACCCAACACTCATGGAAATGCCATTCATGAAATTTGAGTGTTGTGGCGTTACAAAATGGTAATCAACTCATGGTAAATGTCCAAAGAAATTACAATCTTTCCTTTATTTACACAACTGTTGCATTCCTAGAATAGCCAAATGGTATTAAACCCATATAAAAAACAATTGCTGATTCAGTTCTAATCTTCTCTCTGTAATCGACACATAGATATTCCATATGTTGCATCCCTATAATTTGCTGACTTCCAGTACTTCTGCTCTTCAGCTTTCCAGGTGACAGTAAGTTAAGGGAGACCACTCCAGGAAGGAGGCTGTGTAGGCTGCTGTAAATAGGAAAGTGGCAATTCACCTTTCTCAGTCCTAAGTTCCCAATGTTTAAACTTTTCTTCCCAGTTGCAAGGGGTAACGAAAGGACCAGAGAAGAGAAGACAATCTGAATCTATCACTCCATCATTCATTAAGATACACTGAGCTAGAATAGAGCTTACACTTAAATTAGTTGGAGAATTGGCAGGTCTGCAGTGCCTTGAAGGTCTCTCCTTATTTAACTCCTAAGTGCACAGGCCCCTGCTAACCCTTTTGTACCAAAGACTTAGTCTTCCTCCCATGACTTAATTTTTGGTCTGCAATACAAATATCTCCTGCCTGCCTCCTTAGACCTAGAAAAGGGACCTCTCTAGATCAATTATTATTAATTATTATTTACTTCATTCACATAAAGATTTTCTTATTATCATGTAACTGTCACAAGGCAGAGAGCCTGCCTGTTTCTTGTACCTTCATGAAGGCCATGCAACTTTGATCAGAACCCTTTACTTAGTCTGATGTCTACTGTGTTCTTTGCCACTGACTCTTGTGGTCAGGTTCAGCCACTTTTCTCTTGTGTTTTATGTCTGTATCCTCAAAGTCTGAATGGTCCTCAACAATCATTCTGGAATTCAATAATTTAACTCTTTCTATGTCTACCAGTTAAGATTGATGCTCTCCTCCTCCTAAACACTCTCCATCCAAGTCAGCACATAATTCTTGCTCTTAGCTGGTAAAAGTATCAAAATCAAAATAAAATATTTTCTTTTTTCTTCAGTAGGGTGGATATATTGACAAAAAGACTCAAAGATTTGGTCCTTATAGCAAATAGGTTCCTATAGTAGAAATGCATGCATTAGATACTATAGCCACTAAAATCAGTCAATTACTTTTCCATTCTCTAACTCAACCAGTTCAAAGTAACTTGTTATATTTGGTTTCTTTTTTATAATTTCTTGCAGGAGTAAAACTGAATTGATCAATTGGTACAAGTTTCTTGCACTCTTCATACTTATATTAATCACTACAAATCAATAAATTGACATTCCTATTACTATGTAAATATTTTGTGAGTTTAGCTGCTCTATTCCATTCCCCGGGTTCAATTAATTCTGGATACACTAGCAAAATAAAATTATGGATAAGCAGAATTAAGAATCAGACCATAGATCAAGGTATTCACCTTCAAAACTATGTAAACAACTAAATTCCAAAGGAAGAGCATCGAACTAAACAGAGACAGTATGCTATAACAGAGGTAACTTAAAACATAATCTTTAGAGTCAGAATTATCTGGAATTTAATTAATGCTTAGACATTTATTACTGTGTGACATTAAAGAACTAAGTGTTATTGAAATAGTCCCCAAGACTCACTTTAAATGCTTAACACATGTGTACATGCTTTCACACACATTAACTCGGTACTTCCCATTTTAATTATTAGATGGCACATGCACCCTGCTGTTTACACTAACATGAATGGGCTTTGTGACCAAGGAAATGTCCCTGGTTCTTAGAACTAAGATAATATATAAGCACAGGATATATAACAAGGGCTTATTCTTTGCATTCTTTGTATTCCTCTAGCTCTTATGCTGTCCTGGGATGCCAACCAATATTACGATGGAGAAAATCAATCCTAGGCATTTCTTTATATTTGAAGTACATCCAGTAGCTGACTTTATCACCACTCCCTCCTTCTTGCTTCCTAGGAATTAGAATATTAGTTGTATGATATATTATGACTTACCCATGAATATGGTGCCTACAGGCCATTTTTTTTAGTAGTAGCTATAACTATACTCCAAAGTGGCCTATATGGAAACATCTACCATAACTACAGGGACCACTAGTGCTAGAGATTAGTGTTTTATTTTTAACTGACTTCCAGTGCAACATATTCTTTTTATCCTTTTATGGTGGGCACTCCAGAGGCCAACACTGGCCCATGCATGGCCATGACAAGAAGAGGAGAATGCCAGGTGACACTCAGAGTCTACCAAGCCACCATTAGCCAGGATAAATCCCTGCTTGAAACATATGTAATACTTTTAGTTAAAAATAATAAATCTTTTTTCTTGTTTAAATAACAGAGAGTTGGAATTATTATGTTTTCTTTGGGCAAATCTCTAGATCTTGGGATGGAAGGAATTGATCAAATACTGTCAACCCTTTTGGGTCTTCATTTTTTATAAGAATCCTAAGACTTCTCAGTTAAAATAGGTGTAATACTGTCAATATTACAAGGTTATTGTGAAAGTTAAACATAAAATATATAAAGGAATTTTTACATAATAGAAATTCAAGACATGATACCTTTTAAACATATTATAAATCAGAACTAGCCAGAACTTAATAGGGGACAATCTATGACTCATCCCAACAGCCTCATACTTGTGAATGACACTCATTTTTAGCCAAGTTTTCATTATGGGATCTTTTCAAAGACTATTCAGATAAGACAAATTATAAGGTTCTTGTGAATTGTAATAATTTCTACATTCAGGAATACAAGTATCCAGCATACTCTGACAGATTGAAGAAAACTGCCAAAGAATTGATAAATGAGAATTTATATTCCAAATTGGGTCAGCATAAATGGAACTCATGATACTATGTGGTAATGATATTGCTATACTATCAACACAGTATATATTAGGGCCATCATTTAATAGGTTTGAGAGACTGTGAGGATGTAGGAGGGAATATGTACTTTGAACTGTGTGGAACACAGTTAACACAGTTAACAATTGTGTGGAATAGGAGGCATTCACACAAGAGTGTCTGTGTAAATGTTGCATATTTCATTCGAATAGTTCATCATGAGTCTTGACCTTCAGCATGTAGAAAGGGAAAAAAAAAACTTGAATAAGCAAATCCTGTGCATATACATACTGAATCCATGCAAAGAAACAGATGTTGGTTACTTTGCTATGATTGTTTTAAGACAAGCTGTCATTAGAAATATGGAGAGAAATCCTGTCATTGGAAATTCTAAGGAAATAGCATTAAACTGTAGCCAGAACTATGATATGATGCCCAGCAGTCTGTGAAACCTTTATGCTATGCTATATTTAAAGGTGAAGAACCTAAAAAAAGATGCCCTTGAATGAAGGATTTTAGGATAAGACATCTTCTTTTGGTAAGGAATAAAATACAAAGAACTCATCTCAGAGTTTACATGCTGATTATTTTTTAAAAAGAGAAAAAATAGAAATAAACTAGATTCTTCACTCATCACATCACCTCATAAAGGGAATTCACATTTTCAATAATATCAGAAATCTGACAACCTGACATGCATAATGAAAGACAGCCCAAACTATGAAGAGGTATAATAGATTAATGCTGAGAGAATAAGATGGAACTAATTTAGTTTATTATCCAGAAGAAAGCACAATGTCAGAATAAGAGCCATTCAAATGGATAAATATTGTGAGATAAAATCTAGTGAGATGCAGATATAAGGAATCAAGTAAGGAAATACTTTTGGAGATGCATAGTTTTTTGTAATTATAAAAAGTGAAAAATATTTGAGCTGTGCTTTTAGAAATATTACATGAAATAATTGTAATATGTTAGGCCATAAATTAAGTTAATCACCTGTCATAATTTTTTAAATATATGTATGGGTTGGAGGAGCAATAATAACTATTAAAGGGGTCGATAGGACTATGTCCATAAAAAATTGTGTGAAATCGCAAGAAACGAGGCACAAAAAGAAGCTAATGAATTTGCATGATTTGAAAGAATCAAGAATCTATGTGAGAATATGATAATGCCAAGTATCAGGGGAAAAAAAAGGCATGTTACGATTTGAACTTAACAAGTATTAGTACCAAAAAAATCACAACAAAACCATATAGAAATTGTTACAAAGAAAGAATAGTTGTGAACATTAGAATGGCTGTCACACCCTCTCTCCTACCGAAGTAATCTCAGTCAGATACAAAGAAACAGTTTTGCAAAAAATAAAAGTAAAATTTGTCTGTTGCAATGCTAATTAAAATACCATAGAGTTAAAGAAATGACCACTATTTTGATGGAGATCTTTCTACTACTTCATGCCACTTTCACCAATATATAAATATAATCTCAGTATTGTAGCAAGATAATTAAAACATTTCATTTGTAGTCAAAATTTGTTTAAATCTGATGCCTGAAGAGCTCGCTAATATTTGTCTTACTGAAATACAACTGTTGTTCTAAAATACCTTGCCAACTATAATAGGTATCAGTTGTACTGACCTAACCAATAAGCACATTATTTGTGACAGCATACAGGAAAATTGTATGAGTTATGGCATAAATAAAATCAAACAGTATTTTCAAAGGCAGTTTCATAATTCATGCTTAAACAATATTACCAATGTGCAATTACACTATGAGATAACTGTGAGACTTGCTTGAAGGTAGAACTGAAGATATACCCAAAGGGAGAAAAATGGCTCATAAAGGCAGCCTAGGCACATTTAAAGTTGCAAAATATTTATAGACTTTCTAAAATGTTCAATCCTTGGTTCAAAAACTGCATTGGGCACACCTATAGGATAAATTAAGGTATTTTACAAAGGGTGTATGATGCAAAGGGAGAGATAAAAAACTTTTTATCTAAATGAATATTCATTCCTCTAAGATTTTTAAAGCTCTGAACTAAAATTTAGCTAGTTTCTCCAAAATTTAGCTTTGGTTTGAAGTAATAAGAAATGAAATCAGGCTGACTCATCTTTCAACATGATTCTCCATCTGGTCCTTTTCTTTAGACCCAACTGTCTATAGCTTGGGCTCATACCTGCACGCCTGCATTCCTGGGAGATAAAATCCTAGGAGTCCTTAGCACATGATTTTTGAAGACACAGACACAGATGAATCATTTAAGGTAAAAGGATAATGTGGGGAGAGAAGCTGCCCAGAAATGATCCCCAACAACTGCCAACATCTCTGTTAGAAAAGATGATATTCGCAAAGGAACCTGTGATGAAACAGCCAAAAACTAAGCAGAAAGCAGGAAATATGTAGAAAATGGACTGCAACATCAAAAAAAAAATTGAGAAATACCCATAGGATTTGATAACATAAAAATATTTGGTTAAATTTGCAAGAACAGTTTTGGTGAAGTGTTGGAGACAGAAACCAGATGGAAGTGTTTGAAAAGGGAAATGCTTGTGAGAAAATGAAGACTGTGTATGTATGCACAACTCCTTTCAGAGGATATCACGGAAGTAGAGGCTCAAGGGAGGGGGAGTAGGATGTCAGAGATATCAAAGCACGTTTAAATGATGAGGGAGAGTTAAAGCACAGAGGGGGTTGAAGGTTTAGTATTAGGGAGGAGGTAACACACAGAAGGCATCCCTAGGAAGGCAGGATCAGTTGGGATCTTGAGCACACAGGAATGGATTTGCCTTTTGATAGGAGACACATGGCATCAATTACAACATCAGGAAAGAAAGAATGCATGCAGATGCAGGTAAGTGTATAGATTTAAGAAGGGTTTTTGAATTAAACATCCCCTTGCTCCATCAATACCTTTTAATGAGTCACTTCAAAGTCTTCAACCTGGCACTCAAAAGACTCCAATGTAGATTACATTTTTTAACACCACACATTGCTTATTTATGCAAACATACAAATCTAGCTGGGGAAAAGTTTCATATCTCCCAAAGTACCAACTATAATTCAATTCTTTCTGTTTTTTCCAAGTCTCCTCCTATCTGGATTTAATTCATTCTACAGTTAAAGACAAACCCTTTCCCCTCAATAAATTCTCCATCACCAGCACGGAAATCTTTTCCTACCTTGAATTTGCCAAGCACTCCCTGTGTTGAGAGGAGATAGTGATAGTGAGTAGAGGTGTGATGCTGCTCATTTAATTTAAAAATTATGCTCTTTGTTTTAGAGAATGGATAGGTAGGAAGCCAAAAGGAACAGCTCTTAGCAGAGGTAGAAATCACCTGGAACCCATTGCAATGTTCCAGACAAGAGGAAACACCTTCAATGAAGGCAAGGGTAAAAGTGATTGGATTTGAGAAATATTCAGAAAGTGTATTCACCTCTGTGATATTTCTTAAGAACTGATTGTGAGGCATGTGAGAGAAAGAGTAAAGATCACACCCAGGTTCTTGGTTTGTAACTGGGAAAGCTAGTATCGCCCATCAATATGAGCTACATGAGGGAGAGTTAGGGGAGATGACGAGGTCAGTTCTGGCTGTGGTGACTTGTGGTTCCTGTAATATACACCCAAGTCAGGCTTGGCAATAGAGGACTGGAGTTGAGAACACCAGGGTGAGGATGTATATTGGGGATTATCATCTACTCCTATTTAATTAATTCACATTTGTAGATCTGAAGAGAATGTAAAGTGAGTGGAGAGCAGAAAAAGAGTTAAAAGCACAGAAAAATTGAAAAAGAACTGTGGAAGGAGAATATGAATAAAGACTCAGAGATGTGGGTGGAGAATGAGGAATAAAGTTAGGAAATCATAGGATGTAGTTTTAAAAAGCCATGATTTGGAGACAGAATATATGTCAGTTATTTTATTGCCTTTCAGCTACAAATACACTTTTCAACATATGCTCTGTGATAATCAACGTAATTCGTTTAACTACGTCTCCTTTCAAGTGAGCTTGATGTTATGCTTTCTCAGTAGAGGGCACTAGAGGTGCTGGAGGAGGCTCTCCTGCCTTCTTTTTTTGGGAGCCAGAGGTGGGGTATGTGGGTGTGAAAACATCCAGTGAAGCCTGCCCCAGCCACAGGCCCCGAATGTGGTCCCTCTGAAACCTTGCAGCCCCAGCCTAGTGAGAACATTTCTGCAGTCCACTCTACTCGGAAACCTGAGTCCTGTGCATCCTGAGAGCCTCCTACCATCACCATCTCTAGAACTCCCACTGCACACTTGGCCACCAGTTGCTGATCACCTGCTCCCCTCTGGCACTCTGAGGGGTGGAGGTATTTGTGTTCTACTGCAGCTGTAACACAAGACCACAAACTTCATGGTTTAAAATTTCTGCAGATTGAAGTCCATCATGTCTCACTGGACCAAAATCAAGGTGGCAATAGGGCTGGTTCTTTCTGGAAGCCTTAAGTAGAATCTTTTTCCTTGCCTTTTCCAGCCTTTTGAAACTGCTCACATTTTTGGCTCATGGCCCCTTTCACTATCTTAGAAATCAGCAATGTTTCATCTCTCTGACCACGCTACTGTAGTCAGAGCTCTCTCTAACCACAGGTGAGAGAGGTTCTTTATGTAAGGATCCAAGTCATTATAATGGACCCACCCAGATAAATAAGGATAATCACTCCATCACAAGGTCCTTAATGTAATCATATCTGCAAGTCCCTCTTGCAATGTATAGCAAAAATATCACAGGTTGTGGGAATTAGGATATGCACATCTCTAGGAGGCCTTTATTCTGTCTCTCACAGTCGGTTTTGCTCACTCAGTAACTCCAGCATAGCTCTGGCTAAAGAAGCAAACTTCTCTGCTTTCTGATGGACCTAAGCCATACATACCTCCTTCAAAGAGATCTGAACTCCTTCCAAATTGTCCTTTTTTAGGTACTTTCCCTCAGGCCTAGGATGCCACATAGAGTTTTCTTGAATATTCTATCTCATTCTTTTATCATAGTAGCAGTTCTTTATGTTAAACTTCTCCTGTTTAACAACACACTGTGTGGTTTCCATCTTCTGATTAGACAAGTACTTCTATAGCTTACATGAATAATCCAAAAGTAATCTATAAAGGAAATAAAGTACAACAAAAAGATGAAAGAAGAATTGAGAGTGTTAGTGTTGGTTTTGTTTGTTTTTGCTTGCAGAAAAATTTAGCATTCTAGTAAGTTGAAGGAAAGAATCAATACAGAAGTAGGATGAAGGTACCAGAGAAAGAAATGCTGTCTTAAAGACGGGAGAGACTAAAATCTATTCTAGAGATTGAAAATGCTGTTTATCAATCATGAGAAGCTTTTTTACAATTCTAATTTCCAGGTCTTATCCTCAGAGATTCTAATTAAATTAGTCTTGGATGAAGCCCAAACATCAGTTTCTTTGATGAGTAGCCATAGGGAGAAGAGAATGGGGGTTAGCTACAGGCAAATGTGTAGATGTAGGGGGCTAAAATGTTAATGAGTTGCCCAATGATTATCTCAATGTTTTTTTGAGACATTGAAGGCAATACCATATATTGGCAGTGAGGCAGGAATTGTGAAAGAGCTGTGGACATTTAATGACACCCACTATGACACATGTACACAAGTCATAAGCCATTAAATATGAAATGTCCAATTTCAAATCAAGAGTTTAGTTTATTATATCTCAAACAAGGAGCAGTACAGTTAGTTAATCAAAGTATGTGCCTAAACTATCGACACAGTTTTGCCATCTTAACAGTAGCTTGCTTATGCCAGCAGCAAAGAAGCCTGGAGAGCAAGTGGCAATGAAATCACAAAAGGCATTTTCTATATCTTGTTGAGAAGTGAATATTTTTCCTTGCAAGAAGTGGTACAAATCCTGGAAGAAGTGCTAGTCAGTTGGTGCAAGGTCTGATGAACAGTGGATGACAGAGAGTTTCCAAGTCCAGTTGCTGTAGTTTGAGCAGCGTTGTTTGTGTGACATGTGGTTGAGCGTTCGTTGTCTTGCAAGAAGATTGGCCTGTCTCTGTTGACCACTCTCAGCTGCTTAATCAAAGCATCCTCATCATTGTGTCCAATTGGTTCCAATACGCATCCACTATAATCAATTGACCAGGTTTCATGAAGCTGTAGAGGATAATACCAGTGCTGGACCACCAAACAGACACTATTAGCTTTTTTTTATGAATATTCAGTTTTGAACTATGTTTCAGCACTTTATCTTTATCCAACCATTGTGTTGAATGCTTGTGATTGTCAAAAAGAATCCACTTTTCATCACATGTAACAATATGTTGTAGAAATGGTTCGCCTTTATGTCGTGATAGCAAAGAAAGGCAAACTTCGAGATGATTTCTCTTCTGACACTCATTTAATTCATGTGGTACCCATCTGTCCAGCTTCTTTATCTTGCCAAATTGTTTCAAATGTTCCAATATTCTTGGAATTGTAATGTCAAACATTGCTGCTAATTCTTGCATAGGTTGAGATGGATTCGCTTCCTCTACAGCTTTCAGCTCATCATTATCCACCTTGGTCTCAGGTGACCCATGTGGCTCACTTTCAAAATTAAAATCACCAGAACAGAACTTCTCAAACCATTGACATACTGTGTGTCCATTAGCCACATCCTTCCCAAACACTTCATTAATATTTCAAGCTGTCTGCACTGCACTGGTTCCACGAGAGAACTCATATTAAAAAATAACACGAATTTTTGGCTTATCCATGATTTCATAAAAATTGCTCTAAAATATATATGTTTGAAAGATAATCAGAAGTCAGAAAGTACATTTGAAAGAATGAGGATGTACCTTCACAATAAAAACAAAACAAAAAACCCAAAAAAACAAAACCAGAAGTGTCAAAGTGAAATGTCAGAGATATCAACTGTCAAACTTAGTACATAAGGAAATTGGACATTTCATACTTAATAACCTAATTCTGTGGATTCCAACACATGAAACATGGTTCCTGACCTCTCAAGAAACTTTCTGTTTAGATGGAAGACTAGATACAATAACAAAAATATGAATAATAATGCCAAGTAGAATACGTTACATTTATAAGAAATAATAGAGGCAATAAAAAATGATTGGAGTTTAGAGGGGGGAAAAGACTTTGGCTTCAGTGATGAACAAAGATTTCAAGATGTGGAACTTCATCTGGGCCTTAAAAGATATATCAAGAGGATAAAGGCAAACATCCTTTATGATGGGAGGAACACGAATCCGACTTAAGAGTTTCTGAGCAGATTTGCCCAGCTAAAGTAGGAGGTTTTAAAGAGACTAATCTGAAAGTTTGAATATGTGGTTTAGGTCAAACTTAGTTTTTGCAGAAGAGTTACATGAAAGGGAAACAGTGGATACCACACTGGACTTTATTCTTTGGGTGACAATAAGCCACTGAAATGTGCATTTTTGGCACCCCTTCCCTGCCTTCTGCAACTCTAGTCAGTATTGATGGTGCACAGAAATTGCTCAGGCAGCCTTATTGTTGGATGCCAGTGACAAGAAGCATGGTTATGAGTGCATAATTAAACAGAACATGCTCCTGAATACAAAATGTACACTTCAGGATCTCATAGATCAAAATTCAATGTAAACACTTGAGTATAATTAAACATTATAGCAATATGGTGAATGTTTTGGAATATCACATAATTTCTACCCCTTCTTGATAGAGTGTATGTTTTGTTCTTTGGTTTTATGTGGGAATTTATGTTCCTTCTTTAGCTATTTCACAAAAAATACATCCATGAGGCTTATTAACCCTCCCTCAAAGAAAAATGGATAACTCCAGAGTAGTGAAATTACTCCAGCCTTTACCAGACTTTTAGAAAATAATAAAGATTTTTTTATGCCCAGTCTTTTAAGAAAACTCTTGATTTTCATATTAGGAACAAAGCTTGGAGGGTGCCCAAAGAATTAATCTTGAAACAGAAAAAAAGTCAGGGTGTTATTTTTGTTATTTAAGAGAAAGACCTAACCCACAGAAACTGAATGTTTCTGTACCCCCAAAATTCATATGTGGAAACTCTCATCCCAATGTGATGGTATTTGCAGATGACCCCTTTAGGAGGTAATTAGTTGCTGAGGGTAAAGCCCTCATGATGAGGTTAGTGCCTTTATAGGAAGAAACATGAGGAGCTTGTTTCCTCTCTTTCTGCTCTGTGCCATGTGACGACACAGCGAGAAGAACATCTTCAAAAGAGGAAAGGGGCCCTCACCAGAATCTGACTATACCTGATCTTGGACTTCCCAGCCCCAAGAATTGTGAAAAATAAATTTCTGTTGCTTAAGTCACCCAGTCTAAGGTAATTTGTTAAAGCACCTTGACACATTGTTATAGCACCACAGGATGAAGAAAAGTCTTCTGGGACTGGAGGGTTGAGGGGATTGTCAAAATGGAGTGGAGAGAAACAACCGAAAGGTTTGAGATGAAAGGATGATGAATACCCTACCACTAAGGATGGAATTCCAAGTTGGAATGGAATAAAAACTTCCAGGTAAATTTGGGTGAATCTAAGGACATCAGCTTTATGTCCCTCTTCCTCAGTCATAGACTAAGAAGACTACAGGTCTTCCAGAGGAGTCCAAAATTCCCAGCATTGCATCCACCATGCTATGGAAATGGAAGAGAGAAAATGGCTGACTCGGGGTCTGGCTGGGCGAGCTTGGAAGCAGCTTCAACTCTCTGGCTTTGTGTAGGACCAGTGATCCCAACACCAAGGTGTTTGCCCAAGAACCCACCCCTTTTCTTTTTGATTACAAAAGAAGGAATATTAAGTCCTTCTTCCATTTCAAAAAACAAGAACATATTCTTTGGTGCATTGCTGCAGTTGTATGGGATACAAAAGAAAAAGACAATTTGGGTTATTGGTATTCCTGTTGAGAGAGTAAATGACTCTACTAACTGGATTTAAAAAATTATTTTGTAAGCAAGACAGTTACCCAGTCTTTAAGTTTAGGTAAAATTTCAGGTATGGTCTATAGAGTTGTTAACTGTTAAATCAACAAAAGTATTTTTGGTTAGAGACCACTATGTAAAATTTGGTATATAACCAAGGAAGACATAAAACTATGGAATTACATTACTACAATAAAACCATTGTCATTCCTGTGAACTTATGTGTGTGGACAACATTTCTGAACATTTCTATCTGTAAACAATTTTAAATGAATAGAATTTATTATTAGTCTTGTTTCATTCAACAGTATATAATATTCATTCATGATTTCTTGAAATAATTGGAAAGAAACTTCATCTCTCTCATTACGGGATACATTTTTAATAAAATTTTACTTTTTATTTAATAAATATGCATAAAAATTTAAAATATATTTGGATTAGCTGGATACTAATAACAATAGAATTGATAAAGAAAACAATTTTAAAAAATTTAAATATTTTTAACTTTAATTTTTAAGCATTTTTTAGAGCTTATGGTTATAGAAACAAAAAAATTAAATCTTATTTTATAAAATATTATGGCAGAATAAATCAGTTAGATTTTACATAAAAGTCTGTTTTACATAAAAAGTAACACAAAACATCAGTATCACACAATAAGCATTTATTTTCTCATTCATCTGGAGCAGCTGGAGGTGGGCTTAGAGATTCTGCTTCTCTTGGCTGCTCTTGCTCATACATCTGTCCTGCCTGGATGTTGACTGATCTAGACTGGGATGACTGGGGTCAGTTGTCTTTCATCCTTTGATGAAAGGATGACTAACACTGGCAGAAACACAAGTGAGGTCGAGCCCAGTTACTCAAGGGCTTCCCAAGCCTCTACTCACATCATATTTCTCAACATCACATTGACCAAAGCAAGTCACAAATTAATCCCAGAGTCAACATGGGAAGGTAGTACAAAGTGACATGATAAAGCATTAGGGCCATTTTTACAATCTACCACAGGGTGGTAGTTAAAAGACTTTCAAACACTAAAATATATAAGAACAATTTTGTAGGGAAAGTGAAGGGCCAATACGAACTCAGGAGGAAAAGGACCAAAATAGAATTTATTACTTTTAATGAAGAGCTTGTTCAATGTTTTTTAATATGGATGATAGTGTGTATCAAATTATTATGAATTAGGTTGCATTGGATATATTTTTTAAAGTGATATAGCAGTTCTATTTTAAAATGTCAATATTTACAACATGTTAAAATTATATCTTTTGCAACTATTAAGACTTACAACGAAGCTGGGTGCAGTGGTGTGTGCCTATGGTCTCAGCTACTTGGGAGGCAGAGTTGAGAGGGTCACTGGAATCCAGGAGTTCCAGGCTGCAATGTTCTGTGATTGCACCTGCAAATAACACATTCCAGCCTAGGGTCAAAAGAACATGTGTGTTTGATAATACACAAAAGAAGATGTGTATTATCTCCAAGAAATAATATCAATGTAAGATAATTTAGAGAAAAAAATACATATCTTGGGGTAAAAATCATCCACCTAGATACGAAATTTCTTATCAAGTTATTACAATCTATGATGTCTACATTGTGGAATTCTTTTATCTACTTGTTTTATGAATGTCTAGTGTCTAGCTTTGATGGAAAACTAAATGACACAAGTATCAAGACTTAGTACCGCCTGAAGCAAATAAATTAACTAAATGATTTCTCAATTTTCCTTCCAAGTCCTATGATTTAATGTGGTTGTACAAAAGATGACTAAACACAAAATGTGTGGAAATGGTGTCAATGTTTTCCTTTAGAGTGTTTTCCTTTAGAGATATGGCTTCAGAGCCTTGATAGTAAGGGAAGGGTGACCTTTTCTACTGAAGGACTGAGACTCATTATAGACATTCATGAGGCATTTACCAAAACCCATTAGAGCAATTGCTTAGGCCTCTTCGTTATGAGGTCAGGAAAACAGGATAGAAAACAGTTTGAAGTATTTTTGGGGATTGGCCTAAAGAAGAGCCTCAGGAACAGATATACCAGGATAGATGAGTAATGAGTGTGTGTCAGTCACAATCTAGTCAGGAGACAGAAATCACAGAGCTCTTTTAACAGAGAAGTCTTGACATGCAGAAGTATGTAGGTGTAAGGAATTGTAAACTATGTTAACTAGAAAGGTAGAACAACAACAAAACTGCCAAGACATGTTGAAGGTAGCATTTGCAAGCAGCAGCTACCACGCCTAGTGCTGAGAAGTTATCTTGGCTCCTTGACTCCAAGGAGCTGGAGGTCAGACCCTTCAGGAGAGGGGCTGGGGTCTCTGAGGCTGGTTCAGCCAATGTTATATGAATTCCACAGGAGCTAATTGTTGCTTCTCCAAAGAACGGCCACTGTCGGGTGAAGATGTAAGGCTGTGGTCACACGACATTGATAGTGACTCGATCAAATAGGAAGGAACATGCTTTGCTAGCTTCTCCAGTTTTGTGGTCTCCCTCTTAAACACCCGTTCTTGGTGGAGTCTTACCACCAGCAAGAGAATTTAGGGGAGTCTGAAGCTAAAGAATAAGATTTTAATAATTGGAATAGGTCAAAAATGTAAGGACAGCAATTTGCAAAATCTATAGAAGACCAAACTATGGATGTGTGCATCCAAAAGATAAACACAAAAATACCAGAATGTGATTGAAATAGTAAATCACTGACACTTACACCAAAGTATCTTTGTGAAGATTACATCATTCTGACCTATAAAAATTATAAGTTGCTGGTGATCAAATATTAATATAATATCTTTATATTAAATCACAAAAAGATGCTGATGTTCAGGGGTGAAATTACAAATGGGTTGAATTCAAAATATCCTTGGGGCCTAGAGTCACTCGAGATGTAGGAGTGAGGTTAAAACACCCACTCCAGCCCTGGCTCTCTGAGATTGCCCAGCTCAGGAGGTATTTGTTTGGCACTACACAAGAGTAGGAACTGTGAATCATTCTGTTCAGGTATGGCCGAATGAGCAAAACTACCAACATTGAGCCTTGCAGAAGTTGACAATCCAGCCCCCAAACTTAATCCAAGTGTTAAGCATGACTCCAGGAGAGCTGTGCTATGGGCACATCTGTGATTATTCTCATTGGAAATCACCTGAGATCCATCTGGAAAGCACAAGAAGTCATGGACACTGGATTGTTTGCTGTGTGTGTTTTCTTTTCCCAATCAGCTGATAATTCTTTTTCACTTTTCCTTACTGTTTTCACCATAAACCACCTGCCAAATAAGGTTATAATTAAAATGAAAACCCCAAAATGAATAGAAATGTGTGTTCTAAGAAGATTCATAGACATAGATGCATGAAGACATTGAAAGTTAAAGTTAAGAACCTTTCCCAAAAGCATAGACCTAAGTATGACAGAATTATAGGATTCTAATACACCTATACTTAATCCACAGTAATTTTCATTATAAAATGTCATCCCCTCTAATATCAATGTAAATAGTTTTAGTGGTACTAGAAGTATGACAAATATAAATTAGAATTGTTCTTTAAAATAAGGCATCAGCTAAATTGGATATCATCATGACATGGGCCATTTCCATTTCTGTTTGGTCCCATACTCATGGGCCAAAGAAAGCCTGTTCAGTAATAGACTACATTGGCTGTTGCCAACTCTGGAATCACATGCTTCACTGATTCAGTTAATAAAAATTGACCGAAAGAAGACATATTATCAAATACCATTTTCAAAGTACAGAGGGAGTAGGAGAATTTAAAAAAAAAATTAAAAAAAAAAAAAGCTATCACCAGATTCTAGAGTGCCAGGTACCTGGCAGTTGCTTAATTCCTAAGATGAAAAGGACATGGTCCCTATTGCTGAGGAATCCACATGCCAATTGAGTCAACATCATGTTGGATAAAGATGATCTGTTCAAATGATGATAGTTTCAAATGGTCACATTGGTGGGAACAAAAACATGCCCTGAAATGGAAGAGGAAGACACAGATTTCTGTGTTACCGTTACACAGGAGCCAACTCCTTTGCTCGGATATTCCAGGTGTAATACATACGAAAATCAGTGTTTATCTCTATAATTACACACCATTAAACAACTCCCCAAATATTAGGAATATTTTTCTTTAGTTTGATAATACCTCATGTGGGTTCCAAGACAAGGAGCAGATTTTACAGTTAGACGGAGGTCCGTCCCCCACGAAAATCCTGAAATTAGTTTTGGGGGAACCACATATGATAGAGTTGCTCTCCATCCACATGCCCTTCCCTAGAGTATTTAGCGGAACAAAATATACTGCAGCCAGGTCAGCATTTTTTGTGTGAGAGAAGAATCAATGTGGGCTTCTAAGGCCCTGGCAAAATGCAGGTTACAAGGTTACAGGCTCAGACAAAAAATGTAAGGAAGAAAATAAGGATGAGTGATCTGTTGGGATATGCATTTTATCTTATGTACTATTGTTTTTCTTCTATATGCCAAAGACCTAGGAATTTGGCATATATGTAGTTTTATATGTGTGTGTGTGTATAAAATGATGGTATAGTCATACAAATTAATCATTTTATATTAGGTAAATCTCTAAACCACATCAAACAGATATTTTCAGTATGTGATCAAAATTACAATAGTCTTCATTGTTTCTAGCTCTCTCTCTCTTAATAGTTCAGTGTTTTGCTCAAAATGCATATCAGCCTGAGCCCCTGTTTTCCTACAGTCAGAACATCTGAATTGCATCTGAGCCAGAGGGAGATGACTCTGAAGAAGAGAGACAACCCAACAACAATTTAAGAATTGTTGGCGAATCAACCTACACAGACCTTCTATCATATAAAATTTCCTGTCTCAAGCAAGAGGTTTTGACACTGCTGCTAATCTAGTGATACTCAGCAATGCACCAGGTTGAATCCTTGGCAATTTCCTTCCTGATTCCTGCTTTCAATAAGCTCTTAAATAATTTGTTTATCTCTTGAGCTGTTTGGTGATAAATGGAGTTCATTCAGTGTGTTCTCTAATTAATTAGTTTGCTTTCTGTGCTATTAATGGAGGCAGAAGTATATCCATTAGCCCTTTGGGAGTTCCCTTTCATGTGGTCTTTGAAAAAGGCATGGTTTATGTCCCTGGAAAGTGCTGGCTCCTAGTAAAGTCATTTGGGCTTCAATAGGAAGTGGAAGATCTTCCTAGGCAATCAGGTTTTTCTCTAGCCCAAAAGGGAAAATAAATATCCACTGGATTGTGCTTCTCTTGAAGTGCCTGTAGTTTCACTGCAATTTCTATCCAAGGCAACATGCATTTAGTCAGGCTGCGGTTCAGACATTAGGTTGCTAATTAAGTTAACAAGTGCTGTGTGCAGCTTAATTTGGCAACAAGCTATCTTACAGACTGTTCAATAAGAAAAGCAGCATTTCTGTGATGACTCTGTTTTTGAGCTTGGAATTAAGCTAAAAACCATAATGATCCTGGGAAAGGACTGAAGGGATGTCTGACGCATGTGTTCAAAATGCAGAAAATGAAAAGGTAGTATTTTGCATGTTTGATGCTCACACCTTTTATTTACAGATGTACTTCACGGCGTAGCTGAAATAGGGCTAATTACCTGTGTACATTTTTAATTCATCACGATTCAAATAAAATGTGTTTCTCTGTCTAACTTTCTTTTGCAGCTGTCATTTTGCCCAACTGCAAATTGACTTTTAGTAATGACTTTCCGTTGCAGTTGGCTAATTGTGACTGTGATTTATCCTCTTGTCCTCCGTTGATCTGTCTCTCTTCCAGTGTCTAGAGGCTGAAGAGGAAATTCATTGGTTTATTTATTCAATAAATATTTATTGAGTATTTTCTCTGTGCCAGACATTGCAGTAGGCTCTAGGGACTTAGAAAAAAAAGTGCATAGAGTATCCTCTTGATAGAAGTTTCAAAAGAATAATTGTATATTTATCCCATCAAAGAAAACACAGTTTGGGGAGGAATATACCTGGACTAAGATTCTGGAGACCAATACTTAGATGTGTGATATATAAATATACCTAAACTTTACTAACCAAAGAAAGAGAGTTAAATGCAAAAACTAATCTCTCTCTGGGCCTCATTATTTCATTTGTAAAGTGGAAAGCTTGGCCTGTTTGTTAAAGTTCCTTTCAGGAGATTTCTTGAGAGATCCAAATTCCCTCATGACCTACCCTTAACCAAATGCTATTTCCTCAACCTAGAGTTCCTATCTCCTTCCCTCCTCCATTTCTACCTATTAAAAGACTACCCAATAAAACATAGTCTAGTTAATTGTATTGTACTAATGCCAATTTCCTGGTTTTGATAATGCACTGCAGGTATGTAACATGGTACCATGGGGGAAGATGGGCAATGGGACATGGAACCTCTCCATACTATTTTTTCAACTTCTTATGAGTCTATTATTTTAAAATAAAAAGTTTTTTAATAACTACCCAAATTCACAACCTACCTCAAAAATGAAATTAGAACTGCAATCAATCTGTTCCTTCCTTCCCTCTATTGTAACATTTTGACTTCATTATTGTAGTTACAAGTCCACCGTCTTCTCTTGATTTTAAACTCTCTGAGAGATAGAACTGAATCATATTTATCTCTGTATCCTTCTTAGACCTTAAAATATTTGCTTTTCTAACCCGAGTTCATTCAATTAAATTCAACAAATGCGGTTCAAAAACACTGGTTAAGACATTTCTCCCCTTCCCTTATCTCATCTGGGAAGCTCCGCCTTCCATCCTGTTTTTCCTTTCTTGGCATTAGACAGGATCTGTATGCAGAACATGTGTAGGAATACCATCCACATACTCATTTTCTCAAGGGGCCTACCAGTAATATGTGACTGGTAGTAGCACTCACCTGGTTACCACAGACAAAGAGAATTAATTAACCAGTTATGGCAGAGTATAGTACATAAATAATGGAGCATGAGAGAAATAGGGGTTACATTGTATAAATATTCAGGTCCTGCAATATCCTGTTCTGAATTTGGTTTTCAAATGGAAGAAAATTAAAGTAAAGCACACTTCTATTTGGTTTTGAAGATGCTTTCCCTGGAGATTTTTGACTCTCTGAGTCTCCAACATTCAAACATGCATACACAATGTGGATACATAGAGATTAATAAGACACCAAGGGGCTCTAAAAGGTCATTTCTACCCACTTATGACTTGTATTTGTTGGTAGCATTTGGGAGCAGTTGGAATTAGCCATCTGTATGTGCTAAGATAGAGATTCGTATGCCTGTATATTTTACTACTTGTTAAATATAGGTCATTGCAAATGATTAAAATGTAATTTCAGTAAAATCTACTGAAATGCCAAACAAACTTTAAGTCATCAGCTACCACTATTTGAGAATATAGGTAAGCTATTGAAATAAAATAATAATAATACCCAGAATATAAAATTGCAAAAGCAAATAAAAAAATTAGTTGTTTATAATATATGATTTAAAATGGCATTTGTGCTTGATCTTTCAAGTGGGAATAATCAATGAATGTCTTCCAGTCATGTATAAATAAAGTATGTAATTTCTAATGGTTATTCATTTTCCCCAAGCTTTGATGAGTATAAATTTCACTTTATCAAAAATTTAAATAAAAACTATAAAAATATTTTACTATTCATCTACCTAACTTTAACGCCAGCTAAATTTTATACTTGTTTTGTATTAACCTTTTCTATATTTAC
Organism: Cheirogaleus medius; assembly: GCA_008086735.1. Classification (NCBI taxonomy): domain Eukaryota; kingdom Metazoa; phylum Chordata; class Mammalia; order Primates; family Cheirogaleidae; genus Cheirogaleus; species Cheirogaleus medius. The sequence goes on from VBSM01003157.1 coordinate 42,087,762, forward strand.
CTTTGATATCGGTAGTGAAACTTAGGCATCTATATAAAAGTTGTTCATCTGAAAAATGGTACAGGCAGGACAAATGTGGCTGAGAAAGTGAATATAACTAAGTCCACCAATTATTTATTTTGTTGAGTTATTTTGAAGGCCTTAATAAAATTGAGATGCTACCATGCTGGATGTATTGACACACAAAAGTGGATTTAGTTTTGTGAATTAAGATTAGTGTGAACTCATATCACAAAGCTAAATAACTAAAACAGAATGTCCATCTTCATGTCAATATTAGTAGACAACAGAAGGCATAGTATGATCTCTACCACTGCAAGTAGCTATTTATATAGGAGTCATTAGTTGTTTGAAAAGCTGCCTTAAAAAGTCAAAAACTATCTGATTGCTGTAGTAGTCAGAATATAGCATAAGATGGACATAAGATGTCCATGCCCTAATCCCCAGAGCCTGTGACTATATTATGTTATATGCAAAGGAGAATTAAAATTGCAGATTATTTAGTTTTTTAATCAGTTGACTGCAAAATATGGAGGATATTCTTGATTACCTGGGTGAGCCCAAAGTAATCACAAGGGTCCTTAAAAGTAGAAGAGGTAGACAGAGCACTTACTGTCATGGCGATGCGATTTGAGAAAGACTTGACCAGCCATCACTAGTTTTGAAGGTGGAGGAAGGAGTCACATGCTAAGGAATGCAGGTGGATTTTAGAAACTGGAAAAAGCAAGAAAATGGGTTGTCACTTAGAGCCTCCTAAGGCAGAACACAGCTCTGCCAACACCTTGATTTTAACCTCTTGAGATCCACTTCAGATTTCTGACCTCTGCAATTCTAAGATAATAAATCTGTATTGTTCTAGGCCACTAAATTTGTGGCAATTTATTACAGCAGCAATAAAAAACTAATACAACCGTAAATGGTTATGGAGAATGCATTGCCTATCTAGCCAACAGGACTAGCCAGTATTTAAACATTTGAAATTTCAAGCAGAACTCTTTTTTTCCTGTCCTAAAAGTTGGTAAAATGCCATACCCCAAATTATACTAAATTAGATATATATTAATACCCAAATGCCCTAGGTTGCAAGCAAAATTAATAAATCCACAAAGTCATTCAATCATTCCAAAAATATTTATTGGTTAGCTGCTATTTGCCAACCATGGTTCATGCTGTGTATACCTGAGCAACTAGGGTAGACAAGGTCCCTGCTCTCAAGAAACATACATTCTAGATAGAAGAGACAGAAAATAAACAAGCAAACAAATAATAAAAAAGGTAATTCCAGATTTTGATAATGGATGAAATATCATAAATCAGGAATATGTGGTAAGAGTTGTGGGGTGCTACTTTATACTGGTTGGTCAGGGAAGGCCTCTGTAAAATGGTGATAGCCTATCTGAGATGTAGACGGGCATTCCGGACAGGGAGTAAATGTAGAGCAAGAGGAAAGGCTCTCACTGAGGCCTCGGTGAATTCCAGGAGCTGTGCGAAGATGAGAGCAGTATTTTATTCAGTGAGGGGAACAATGGTACACATTGACATTTCAGATCTACACAGATTTTGAAGTCCACAGCGAGTTTGAATTTTATTGTAATACGATGGAAAACAGCGGAGAATTCTTTAAACAGCTATGTGAAAATATAATTTATATGCCATAAAATTCACTCAATTTGAGGTATAGTTTGATGAGTAGAATGAATGAATAGATCCAAAACAGGTTTTCTGAAGAACAACAAAATGCTACCATCAGCAACAGCCAAAATACAAATAAAGCATAAGCTATCCTAATTTAGTAAAGGGAGAAAACATACATATATAATACAAAATAAGATGAAGACGGAAGCAATAACCATAGATTTGGAAGAAATTAAAATAGTTATGAGACCGCATGGTTTGATTCTATTAAAATACATTTGAAAACCTGCACAAATGGATATGTTTTAATGCAAAATTACCAAAACTATCTCAGAAAAGGTACAGAATCCAAACAAGATCAAGAGGTTAAGAACATTTACAAAGGTATAACTACCCTCAAAAAGCAATCATGAGATGTGAAAGATTTCAGAGTTAAATTCTACCAAACTTTCTAAAAAGTGATAACTCCAGTGTTATTCAAACTATTCCAATGCACAGAGAAATACAGAAAGCTTCCAAAATTATTTCTTCAAAGTCAGCAAATCATGACTACAAAAACCTAGCAAAGAGAACACAAAAGAAAAATTATAACCCTGCCATAATTACAAATATTGGATAAAATTCTTAAAGCATGAACACAATAAAATTCAGCTGGATATTAAAAGAATAACATATCAAAACCAAGTAGAGACTTTAAAAATATGAAAGGATGATAAAATATTAAGAAATATGTTAGTTTAGTTCTCTGTATTAAAGTATAAAATGCAGAAAATCATACAATTCTTTGCATAAACATTTGAAAGATTTTATAAATGTAATATATATTTTGTTTTTAAAAATACTGAGTAGAATATAAATGGAGTAGTAATTTTTTATATTATTTGTAACTACAACTCTAGGTATATAAATCTGTATTGGTACATAGCTATTTGGATATATAAATATTTAATTATAGATATAAATCAAGCCAATCCACCAGAACTATACTAAATGTAAAATACAAGAATCATATCTATTTAAGTCAGGAAAAACTTGAGAATGACACTATCACCTCCAATGTGGTTCTGAAAATAACCAGCTATACCAACTAGCAAGTAAATTAAGATGAATAAATATAGAAACTAACATTATTTGCAAATTAAATAGTGATCTAATTATAAAATTTGAGAATTTAAATAGAAATATTAGAAACAATTAACTAATTAATTCATTGCCATAAAGTGGCCAGTTTTAAAATAAATATAAAAATTAATGTTAATTATATACAATGACCACCCAGTAAAATGGGGGAAAATCTCATTTACAAAAGCAATCCAAGGTAACATAATTTGTCAAAAATAAACTTATGAATTAGGAAGAACCTCTTCATAAGAGAACTTTAAGATTCTACTGAAGAATGTGGTATAATCCTCAACTTCATGGAAATCAATGCATTGTTATTAACAGGAAACAATATTGTGTAAAAATAAATTCTGTTCAAATCATTCTGATATTCAGTGAAACACTGTTTCAATTACTAGCAGTTGTGTCTGGGTGCAGGGGCAGGGTATTCTTTAGTTCAGCAAACCGAAACATAGATTTATCTACAGGAATGTTAGTACAGCCAAGAAAATGCTGAAAATGAAAAGTAGTGAGAAGAGGGACGTTTTAATAATAAAATATATTATGAGCCTCCAATAATTGAAATAGTTTTATACTGGAGGAAAAGATCAATAAAACAGAATGGAGGCTCCAAAAATTGTCCAAAGTGCAAGCAGAAACTTAGCATATGATAAAAGAAGCATTTGAAACCAGTGAGGAAATGAAGTGTTATTCAAAAAATGTTATTAATATTTAGTCCATTGGCTAGACATCCTGCAAAAATAAAATATCAGTGTCACCTTACTGGTCATACTAGCAATATTAAAGGGAGATCAAAATTTAAACACACAATTGAAAATTTATAAATACCAACATAAAAACAAGTTTACTTATTTATACCTTGGAGAGTATATTGTCTCTCTAAGAAGAACATGATGTTATAAATGATAAAGAAAAAAATCCAATGAAATTATCTATATAAAAATCTAAACTTCTGTTTAATTTAGAACTAAACATACTGACCATGTCGTCAAAACACAAATTCCAAACTGAGGAAATACATTTAAAATATGCACAAAAGACAAAAGGATATTTTATTTTAACATAAAATTAGCTCGAACCAATGGAAAGAGGTAAAATAGCTATTTCACAGGCAAAGTAATAAAAATGACTAATAAAGAATTGGAAAGTCTTAACCTCACATGTATTTAAGTGCAAATCAAACCAATAATGGTTGCTGTTTTCGCTTAAGTTTATTTTTTAGAATTTTTTAATTGATAAGTAGCAGTGAAGGTAAAGTATTAATAAAATTGATGTTTTTTTTGGTTTTTTTTGAGACAGAGCCTTACTCGGTCACCCTGGCTAGAGTGCAATGGCATCATCCTAGCTCACAGCCACCTCAAACTTCTGGGCTAAAGCAATCCTCCTGCCTCAGCTTCCAGGGTAACTGGGACCACAGGTGTGTGCCATCTCATCCAGCTAATCTTTTCTATTTTTGGAGAGACAGGGTCTCACTTTTGCTCAGACTGGTCTCAAACTCTTGACCTCAAGTAATCCTCCTGCTTCAGCCTCCCATAGTGCTAGGATTATAGGCATGAGGCACTGCACCCTGCCAAAATTGGTATCTTTTATGTCCTTTCATCCACACAAAATATGCTGAGATATATGTGAATGATATTTGATGCTGCATTATGTGCAATGAGAAAAACGAAGACAGTATAATTTTAAGATACATGGTACACAGATTAAAAGAGGTGTGTAACTCTAGATGAAGCATGATGTGACGTGACATGATTTTTTTCCCCCTAAATTGGATCTCAAGTAGGTGGATGATTGCATCTATAAATCATCAGTTCATGAAGCATTGTCATTATTTGGACCATACATGGTTCACTTTTATTCAGTTATTTATATGATTTATTACTGTTATAATAACAAATAAGCATTCTTGAAAACACCACCCAAAACAAAAGGAAGGACTTTGGCAATAACCTACATGCAGCCCCTTGGTTTCCCAACTGAGATAACTGACATCAGAAGTTCTGTTTTCACCATTCCTTTGACTTTTTAAATAATTCTTTTATAAAATTTATATACATAATATGCAGTTAATGTTTTTTCCTAAAAATGTTATACAGCATATGTTAATTTTAGATTTTTAATGTTTCAGCAAAAGTATCATGGCGTATCAATTCTGTTCTTCTCATTCTCTTGCCTTGTTAATAGTTTTATTGTAAATAAGTATTTTTCTAAAAATATTTTATTTGTATATATATTAGGTATTTTGTCTTTATAAAAAGGGTATCATGCTGTAAGATATCTTTTAGGAGATACTTTTTCTTTTAACATTGTAGAATTTAAGGCCATTCATATTGTGGCGTGTCAGCCTAATTCATTAGTTTTGACTACTGTGTAATGTCCCATTGTGTGAATAGGCTAAAGTATATCTAAAACAGTCACACAGAGCATCTATTACAAGTTTTAACATTTGGGTTTTGAAACTGAAGTCCTTAATACTTCTGAAGTTTCTTGTATATTACATAAGGTATAGATCCAACTTCATCTTTTTCCATATGAATAACATTTTTATCCAGTTCCAGTTATTAGACAGTCTCTCATTTATTCATGATCTGAAATGCCCCATATAAAATATTCCAAACTTCCATGGATGTGTGGGTCTCTTTCTGGGTTCTCTATTCCATTGGTTTCTCCCTGAACCAATGATACACTGATTCACTTCTATTAGCTTCTTAATAAATCCTGGTATCCGGTAGGATCAGTCTAACTCTCTTCTTCAGAAAGATTCTAGCTAACTTTAGTCCTCTGCTCTTCCATATAAATTTTATTTTTTAAATTTTTATATAAAGTTTATTGTGTACATTTGAAGTATAGAATATGATGCTATAGGATACATATAGATTGTAAAAAGGTTACTATCATTAAGCAAATTTACATATCACTTGTCTCACATAGTTACCCATTTTGTATGTGTGTTTGTATGTGGTAAGAGCAGCTAAAATCTACTAATTTATCCCAAATCCCCAATACAGTACAATTCTATTAACTATATTCCTTGTGTTGTACAGTAAATCTCTAGACTGGTTCATCCTATGTATCTGCTACTTTGTATCCTTTGACCTGCATCTCCCCATTTCTTCCTGCCCCCCCCCCTTGACCCTGGTAACCACTGTTTTATTCTCTATCTTGGTATGTTTGAACATTTTTATTTTTTAGATTTCACATACAAGTGAGATCATGTAATATTTTTTGTAAGTGTCTGGCTTATTTCACTTAGCAGAATGTTCTCCAGTTTCATCCATTTGCAGCAAATGGTAGGATCTCATTTATTAAAGATAAATAATATGTGTGTGTGTGTGTCAGTTTCTTTATCCCTTTATCCATTGAAAGACACTTAGATTGATTTTATATCTTGGCTATTGTGAATAATTTGGCAATGAACATGGGAGTGGAGATATTTTTACTAGGTGATAATTTCATTACCTTTGGGTATATACTTAGAAGAAGAATTGCTGGGTCATATTGTAGGTCTATTTTTAATTTCTTTAGGTGCTTCTATACTGTTTTCCATAATGGCTCTAACAACCTATATGCCCACCCATAGTGTTCAAGGGTTCCCTTTTCCTGCACCCTTGCTGACACTTGTTATCTCTTGACTTTTTCCTAAGAACCATTTGAGTGGATATCAGGTGATATCTCAGTAGTTTCCATTTGAATTTCCCTGATGATTTGTGAACGTCGCCTGATTACAGGACGGGGGATGAACACAGAACATAAAAACGACACAGACACACATAAAGACTTCACATGACTCGAGTGCCCAATGCACCGGCCACTTTATTTTTATACCCCCCAGACCCAGGGCTAGTTCCTTGTACATGAGCATCTGAGCATAGCAGTGATAACCGTCCATTTCAGAATTGTATCTCAAGGGAACAATTTCCCATGATCTCAGACCTTGAAACGGTTACTTGAGGCACCAGCACCAGACATAACTCAAAAATCAAGGCCGAAATAAGCAACAATAAACAATACAGCCATCAGAAGAACTTCTTGTGCTCTCTCCCAGTCAGCGGCAGGCCCCCATGGTTGTGCCTGTCTTAGGTTGTCCCTCCCATGAGGGATCTTACCCGTCTTTGACTACCAACCATCTTACGGGGCCAGACCTTGGGAATGTTCTTCTTATCTTTATGGCCTCCAGACTCCCACCACGGGGGCCCACCGTGTGGGAGCTGGGCAACATTTGCTTACGTGCAGAAACTCAGGCCTCTTGTTATGTCCCAAGGCAGTAACCGTGTCTGAAGAAAATACTGGTTACCGCTGCATCATGCAGGACACGTACATTACAGGCTATAGTGAATGATTAGTATAAGGCAGGTAATCGCCAGAATCAGCCCCCAACAATTTGTGTCTTAATTTGTTTTGTGTTCTATAAAGGAATACCTGAGGGTGGGTAATTTATAAAGAAAAGAGGTTTATTTGGCCCATCATTCTGCAGGCTATAGGAAAAGCATGACACCAGCATCTGTTTCTGGTGAGGGCTTCAGAGAGCTTCTAATCAAGGCAGAAGGCAAAGAAGGAGCTGCTTGTCACACTGCAAGAGAGGGAACAAGAGAGCGAGGAGGAGGTGCCAGGTTCTTTTCAAGAGAATGGCACCAAGCCATTTATGAGGGACCCACTTCCATGATCCAAACACCTCCACCAAGCCCCACCTCAACAATGGGGATCAAATTTCAACATGAGATTTGGAGGGGATAAATATCCAAATGGTATCAATTAATGATGTTGACCACTTTTTTATATATCTGTCATTGATGTATTCTTTTGAGAAATGTATATTCAGGCCCTTAGCCCATTTTTTAATTGGGTTATTTGTTTTCCTGCTATTGAGTTGTATAAGTTATTTATAAATTTTGGATATTAACCCCTTATCAGATATGCGGTTTACAGATATTTTTTCCTGATCCATAGTTTCCCTTTTCATTTTGTTGATCATTTTCTTTACTGTGCAGAAGCCTTTTAGTTTGTTGTTGTCCCATTTATTTATTTTTGCTTTTATGACCTGAAATTTTGATATGATCTAAAAAAATTTTTCAAAGGCCAAAGTCAAAGAGCTTTTCTCCTATGTTTTCTTTTAGAAGTTTTTTTTTTTTTTAATTTCAGGTCTTATGTTTAGGTCTTTTACTTAGTTCAAGTTGACCTTAGTATATGATGTAAGATAAAAGTTCAATTTTAATATCATGTTATTAACTCAACAAACTGTTAGATTTTGATTGGAAATGTATTGTCTCTATAGATCAATTTGGTGAGAATTCATGTCTTCACATATTCAGTATCCTTATGCATGCTCATGATAACTCTTTAAGAATTTTTTGTTTAAAGTATTTTTTATAATTTTCCTATAGATTTCTTAAATTTCTTTTGTCATATTTATTCCTAAGATTATTTAATCTGATACTATTATAACTGTTAGCTATTCTTTAATTGTTTTTTAAAGTACTTTGTTACTGATATATAGAAATTCAACTGATTTTTAAAAATTTTTATATCTAATCCTCTTGGGGAAAATATTTCTGTAACTTCCAATCATTTGTTTGCAGAATGTTTTGGATCACCACAATAACAATCACATCATCTGTAAATAATAAGACAATTATTCCTAGGTATACTCAGGGGATTGGTTCCAGGACCTCCTGTGTGTACCAAAATCCTTACATACTCAAGTCCTGCAGTCAGCCCTGCAGAAACCCACATATAGGAAAGGTTGGCCTTCAGTATACTCAGGTTTTCCATCCCACAAATACTGTACTTTTGATCCAGGTTAGGTTGAAAAACTCAATGTGTAAGGGCATCCACACAGTTCAAACTTGAATTGTTCAAGGGTCACCTGTATTTTATTTTGCTCAAATTTCATTCCTTATTCCTCTGATTCCTTTTTCTTGTCTCATTACACTGTTTCGGATTGCCATTAGAAGTAATCATGGGGGCATTTTGTTTCATTCCTGATTTTAAGGATATGCTTTTTACATTTGATCTCTTAGGGTGACATTTGCTCATATTATTATAGATAGTGTTTATCTATAGATAGTATCTTTTATAATCTTTTTTCTGTCTCATGATAAAAATTGTACTAGCCTCCCTGAATGGGTTGGAAATGTTTCTTCATTTCCTATTATGAAAATTTGGAGGAAAAATAACACATATTGATGTATACACTTTTATTTCTGGAATCACACAGCAAATATTACAGTGGTTACCTTGGGGAAAAGGGCTAAAGATTTAGAAGACAGAGAGTGATGATGAGGGAGAGGGAAACCTCTATTTTCACAGTAATCCCCTCGGGCTGTTTAGTTTATTCATCATGTTCATATATTACATTATTTCTTATGGAAAAAAATGTTGAAGAATGAAGTCTGCTATTCACCACAAATATAAAGTAAACTCATCCCATCGACCCCTTTATAACAATATTAGGGGTAGACTTTAGGGTACGCATACTGAGCTCAAGTGAAATCACCAGTGCTGACTTGCAGTTCAGATTTTTACTATACACTCCTGTGCTTATCTCTCCACGGGGATGTTTGATGGTTTGCTGTCCAGCATCCAGGCATCTAGGGCAACCCACACTCCTCCACTCTCAGCACTCATGGGCAGGTGGGGCCCTCCCCAGCTTTAAGGATGGCTCACATTGCCCAATCCTAGGCCAAGGGTAGCACACTCTGGCATATGCTCAGTTATACAGGAGATGTGCAGAAAGTAACAGCCAGGGCTCTGGTGACATTACTAAAGTCTCTGAATCAAACTGTTTCTGAAGCTCCAGACATACCCAGTGACTATTCCATTACCTGAACAAACAAGTCTATTTTCTGTGTAAGTCACTGTGAATTGGGTTTTATTTTACTTGCTATACAAAGTTTCTTAACTGGCAGTAGAGAAATTTGCCAAGCAATTTCCATCTCTGAAAGAAAGAAAGGTCCAAGCAGAGCAGTGCCTGCACTCTCAGTAAAAAAGAAATGTACAAGACAAATTAATAGTCTGTGTTCCAGAAAATGTTGATTTTTCAAATTGATTGCGTTGCTTTAATAACCAGATCTAGATTGCAATTTTTGGGAGAAAATGGTCTCCTAAGCAGAATTAGGAGGGCCAAGCAGAAAGCTCATGAGCCCTGCTGTAATCGTGACACCTCCATTGGTGACACTGGAGATTTGTTTAGTGTTTTTGGAACTCAGTTTCCTCAACTCGGTGACGGGCATAATAATATTTCCTAGCAGGGTTTCTGTAAGAGTTGCAAGCAATAAAAAGTGTTTGACATAGGATAGGTGTTCAGCAAATCACAGCACATTGTGGTATTATACTTATTAAAGGAAGTATTATATATTTTAACTCAAAAATCATGTGAACTGCTATGGCCCAAGGCTTTACAAGGTTGGGATATTGTATCAATATGTTACAAGCCAGACCCAACTATTTTTTTCAATTTGACGTTTTTTTTTTTTCAATATTTCCTTCCTGTCCCAGAATGGATAGAGACCCAAAGATGGTTCCCCATGTGCACTTACCAGTCCTTGAGGTCGCTGGCTATGCCCTCCCACACCCACCTTGGTGACCTGGGCTTTCGGCCTCAGTGCTCATCCACTCTGGTCCCGGCTTGCACAACTGCCACCAGGAGACTTTGAGCTGCCCCTGTGGCCTTCTTAAAGGTGGTGCTGGCAACGGGGCTGTTTTTTTCTCTGGATTAATACTGTCATCCCATTGCTCACTTTGTTCATCTGCTAGAGCTCACTGCTGTTGGGCATGCTGTGATCATTGCCCTTGCCAGCCCTCACGCCTGTTTCCAGCTCCTCTGCCTCGGTCCCACAGCCAGATGCTCTGGTCCGTTTCTTCTTCCCACCCCTTGCTGATTAATTCCACTCCCTAACACTGGATGAAAACTACAGTGCCCTTTTCCCCAAACCTCTACTCCAACTTTCAATTCGTGAAATACCAATATGTAATTTCAACAAAAGACTTACCTTAGTCACTAAAACAGCTCTAGGAAATATTTCTCTATTTGTGTATTTCCATTATGTATTACAGCTTTCTCCTCTAATATAGTATGTGGCTATAAAGTAGTGGGTGTAAATGTGGTCCAATTTATTTTTCATGCAATAAATATGAACTTAACGTTTTATTATAAATTGCTGCTAGTGTAAAAATTTACTTCTTATAATGGCATACTTTATTATTTTTGAAGTTGCCAAGGTGATCCTTTTTTATTTTATATAGTTGATAACTTTATTTTGCAATTGACAGAAACAATTTCAAACCAGGATATGCCTTCTCCAAAAAGCAAATAAATAGTATTTTCATGTGAATAAGGAGAAAGAATAGGCCTCAAATAAAAGTGGAATAATATAGAGGATCATGTTTCAATTTTATAGTCTTTCTGTCTATGATACAACATTTGACTTGTAACCTTCCTTTTACGTTCACCATCTGCATACTGCTACAGTACAGGAACTGTGAGATGAGTCCAGGTCATTTGGATCTATAATAGTAAGTAAGACATAATGTCTAAATAGAATGAGCCTGGTCTGGAGCAGTGGACTAGGAGTCATGTAATTTCTATCTCCCAGTCACCATTCATTTGTTATGTCCTTGAACAAACGATTTAACTTTTCTATGCCTCAGACTTTTCAATGAAATAGGATAATACCCACTCTTATCACAGACATTTACAGAAAAAAATGAAAATTAAAACTGCATGGCATTTTACATAAAAGGGTTTTAGAAAAAAAAAATAATTCCTGGGCAGTGATTTGCAAATAAGCCAGGTCTACCTCTGTCATCACCTTTATATGTGCTGATTGCTTGTTAACCTCAAGGGAGGGAGACAGATGCATAACTCTAGCTAGGAGCCCAGACTAATACAATAATAACAACATCTATCAAGCACTTACTATGTGTCAGGCACTGCTCTAAGTGCTTTACATATATTACCTTTATTAATCCTCACACAGTACAAGGCAGGCTCTCTTGTCAGCCCGTTTAGCAGGTGGGGAAAAGAAGACGCTGGGAGGTTAAATAGATTGTCTAAGGTTATATGGACCCATGTCTAACTCTAGCGGGCTCATCCAGAATCTGCGCGTTTAGCACCCTCCTGGGGAGGCACAGACACCCCACTCTTCCCTAATGCCTCCCAGGATCAGAATAGGCCTGTGCTCACCTGGGGCTAATATCCAGATGGGCTCTGTTTGCCTCAAAACCTGAGAGCTGTCCTGGGAAAACTCAGCCTAGCCTAAGGGAAGAGATGAACAAGGAGCACAGATTTGGATCAAAATTGTTAATGTTGGAAGAGATGGATGATTTTCTTAACAGCCTAATGCCTGCAACTTGGACTGTTTTCTGGACAGGACAGCAACTGAATTAGTCAATGGGTAATTATTGAGTGCCTACTATGTTCCATGATTTGTCATTGTCACTGAAGATTCATCAGTGACCAAGAAAAACAGTGTCTTATCTTCAAAACGGTTCCTTCTTAATTGGGCAGCAGGAGGTGGGAGATGGGGGGAGGGTGGGGGGAGGGGAAAATACACAAATAATAAGCAAACAATCAATAACTGGCGTCATTTCTGATACTAAAAATGGTTATGACAAAGTCAGAGGAAAGGCTTATTCCTGAGTCCTAGGGAGAGGAGAAGAGAATAGTACTAAAGGAACCATTTCTTGAACAGCCATCAATTGCCATTAGAATCAGAGTTTGTAATTTTCATAATAGTGGTGTGAACAAGAGAGTATTTTTCCCACCTGAGTTGCTATGAAAGGCAGCAGAAGCAAAGTAGTCTAAGCTACATGCTGGATTGATCTTCATATTTTTATCTATAGTCACTGTTCTTTATTCCAACAGAAAGACAGGAAAAGAATAATAATAAGGCATTCACCAAAGAAATTAAATATAGTAATAAGCATCAAACCGTAAACATAAAAATAGGTTGATCTCATTGTAATTAAAGAAATGAATATCAAATTGCAATGAGGTTTTTTTCTTTAATTTAGCATGAATTTTTAAAACTACAACAGCTAGTATTGAGAAGACATGAAAAAATATATTCTCAATAATGATTTATTGAGTGCTTATTGTATCCTAGGTATTTTGCTAGGTGCTAGGGATACATGAATTTATTCAACAACTATGGAGTATCTACTATGTACGAGGTGGTTTGCTGAGGATTCAGTGTTCCTTGTGGACAGGACAGATTGGTTCTTGTCTTCATGGAGCTTACATGCTAGCAGAGGACATAGACATTAAAAACATAATCACACAACAAAATATATATTTAAAACAGTGAAAACTGCTATAAAGGAGATATTATAGCTCCTACAGAAGTTAACATAAAAACTAGCCAGGGCAGAAGAAGTTTCTTTTAAACAATTAACATTTGTTCTGAATTCTAAAAGATGAGTAGAAATTAGTAGGGCAAGGAGGAGGAGCAAGTCCTTTCTGAGCAAAATCCACAACATGAACAAAAGCATGAGGTGAGAGGGAGCACATATATGGGAGAAAGTAACAGAGAAATCAGCGTGGAGAGTGCAGGAAGGAAGAGTCAAACAGCACCAACGAGGTGAGATGAGAAGGGGACAGACCGTGCAGGGCAATCAGAAGCCACTGAAGGGATTTAAGTAGACAGTGGCATGACCGAAAATAGGAGTGAAAAATGCAAACGAGACTCTCACCTTGAAAAGCCAACATTCTAGGAGGGAAAACAAGTATTTTCACATGTAACTGGGAAAGTACAAGGCATAAAAATCCTGTTAACCAGTGGGCAATGTCTCCAAATTTAAAATGCATTCGCAATACCAACATTTCATATCCTATAGAAATCATTTCGTATGTACAGTAAAGTTAATATTATTGAAAAGTTAGAATCAGTCTAATGTTTATCAAAAGAGTATCAAATTAATACATGATATAGCCATATAATGAAATACTATGCAGTTACTAAAAAAGAACCTTGATGCTTTAAAAAACAAAACAGCAAAGTTTAAGGTTGTAGGCATCCATCCCAATTTTCTCAAGATAAACATATATATATGTGTGTGTGTGTATATATGTGTGTGTATATATATATGTGTGTGTGTGTATATATATATGTATATAAACAAGGGCTTTATACTTTAAGTACTCTTATTTTGCTAGATTTTATCATAATAATTATTCATTAAAATGTAATATTATTGGTAAAAATACTCAAATATATATAAATGTATAGAAAATAACTTTTAAGTAGAGCATACATTTTTATAATAGAAGAACAGGAAAACATAGATAACAAGACAGATGGACATGAAGAAAAAAGTCAGTCGCTCACTGATTTTGGTCCACATACTCCTCTATAAAAAAGGAATGACAACCAGTAGACAACATGAACAATTCAAGTTCATGAAGGTAGAGAAAAAATGCTATTTCCAATTTTTTACATAATTTGCTATGTATTTTATTGGTACTTGTTTTTTACCAGTACAGTATAAGGTATCTGCATGTAGTAATGTTTCTATTTGTGTTAGACCTTCTAGGTTTTAAAACAAAGATGTCTCATTGTAAGCATCCAATAAATAATTACTGAATCATAATAATATAAGGATTTCTGATTCCTTAAACTTGGGAAATCAGCGTAGCAAACTGAAAAATTCCTGAGCCCACTCTGAGACAGACAATTCCATGCCCAAGAACTCCAGGTTTTTCCTCTAAAGAGAACATTCAAACTGACTGCTAACAAATCTGGTTATTGCTGCAACTCAGTCTGATCTCTGCAATGGCTTTCCACCAGATATCACAGACTTCCTTTAAGGGTAATGTCACAGCTGAAGAAGATCTCATCAAGGACTGCTAATGTCCATTAAAATCATTTTAAATGCTCTCAGCTGAAGCCAGTAAAGCTTCATTTAATTATGCAGGATTTCTGATTGCTCCTCATCAACCCTCTTCTCATTCAGCTCTTCACCCCTGTTTGTCTCCTCTATGGAGAGTTTCCATTAATCTGAACGGCAGCTTTTGTCAAGGAAGACGTGAGTGGGCACAAGGAGGAGAAAGACGATCAATCAGAACATGCAAAAATGAGACAGGGAGCAGATCTTTTCTCTGAAATTCCCGTAACGTTGACTCGTTCACCAACTTGCTTATCTGATGGCCATTTTACAAATTTTAAATCTCACTTCTTTTCCTAAGTCACCACCAGTGTTAATATATTTCAGATGAATGAGACTTATAAAATAGTTATATGTTTTCAGATTAAAAGGCAATGTCCCATTGACCACTGATTAAATGAAATTTAGAGACACATTGAAAAACAATTTAATAGTCCTCCTTGCATAGAATAGAATGAGCAATTATTTTATCAAGTTTTCATAGGAAATATGTCTTCTGTTTTGACATGAAAGATAGTAACTTCATTGTAAACAAGAGCATAACTTATTCTTTGGGAATAACTTTGACTCACGTGATTTAAGAATTCTCTAACAATGCTAAATGAAAGCTATTCAGCCAATACTCATATACTGTGGCTTTATTTCCAGTTTTATAAGGATTCCAAATTTAAACAATTTCAGCATATTGAGATTAAATAATTCAGAAAAACAGAAAAATATATACAAGCTATTTCTCTAAACATCCCTCCCTCAAAAAAAATACAATTTTTCTCTAGACTAGGAAAAGATGCACATAAATCTTCATTTTCTTTTTCCTATTTCTATGATATACTATATTTTCTCCTTCCCCCCAATAAAACAATTAAGGATGACTATGCGCAAGCCAATTTAAATAATATTTAAAGGAAACTACATTAAGTCTGTTTTCAGTCATTTGAAAGTCATTGACAATTGATATTTGACAACCTGAAAGCATTTCCAGATTTGGAGCAGGTGCGGGTTCCAATAGGCATATTCCACAGACAGAACAACAAAGCCCTCCTTGATGTGATTACACTTATTATTCTGTGATTGCTACTTCCTGATCAGGGATACATTCAGTCATAAAAAAAAAGTGCTGTAAAATTACCCATGGATTATGTATGAAATTGTTGGGGGAAGGGGAAGAGCACGGAGAAGGCTCTCAAGTATTTTCAGTTGATGCAGGGTGAATGACAGCTCCAGGTGGAATTTTGTGCAACAGAGGACTATGATTAATACATTGTGTTTGTTTAAAAGAAAATGGGAACGTGGAATATAGCAGAGTATTCCTGAAGATGTTGTTTGAAGGAAGGGTAAATTGGTATAATATATGAGGCCCTCATTTTTCGAATATGCATCGTTTAAGGGATGAAATGCTAACAGAGAGACCCCCGCTAAGGGCTGTTTTTAGTATTGGATTTGTGTGTGCATGTGCATGAAGTTCAACTCTTTGAAACACATCGCTTTTGTCTACCGACTATGAATCCTATCTCTGCCACATAGGAAAGAAAGCAAATTCAGCTTCTGCTGTCAGTGCCAAATCAGGATTAAGGAGTAGAAATGTTGGGGAGTAGGTGGGAACTTCAATATCTATCAATAGATCATTTGTAAGATGGGCAAAACAAACATGTACTTTGAGGAAAGGCTGAGGTGTTTGATCAGGGTCAGAATGCTGGATAACAGAATAAAAGTCATAAAATTTGAAAAGTGTGAATAGCCACCAGGAGACAGAGAGAGGACACAAAAGCTAAAGTCAGGATGATCCAAATCTGGAATAATTCTCATGGACAAAGGCTATTCTCTATGGATTTCTTTTCTAAGGCTCCTGAGGCTGCACCAAGTGGTAACCTTCATTTTAATGAAAGAAGCAGCTGTCTGAGCCCAGCATTTACATCAGTAGTTCTCAAACTTGGCTGTACATTAGAATAATACTGATGTCTAAGCCTCATTTCTAGAATTTCAGATATAATTGGCTGAGGGCTAGAACTCAAGCATCAGATTTTCTAAAAAAGCTGTTTGTGGCTATAACTGAATGACACTCACTTGTAATCTGGTACCGCTAAATCCTCTGAGTAAATCAAATACATATATACAAAGGTGTGTCCAGAAAATATACAGCCATGTAATATGAACATGTTATATTAACAATGGCTGGATACTTTCCAGACATACCTTGTTGTATACACACACACACACACACACACACACACAATGGGTGTGCATGTGTGTATGTTTCATATACATATGAAGTTATATAGCTATAACTTCTATATCAAAAGACTCTTAAAAATCTGAAAATATACACACATAAAAATGAATATGTTGCAAAGTTTGAAAATTAACCCAGAGTTCTAGTTATTTAGAGATAGTTGAAAACAAGGAAAGGGTAAAAAATGTATTGGGAAATATAACGGATAGTGATAGCATAGAAATTAAGGTTCTTATAGTTAACTGGATTACACTAACACTGCAAGAATTATAAAAGGAGACTATAACAAAAACTAGAGAGAAACAATACACATTAAATATTCTTTAGCTTTGATCCCATTTCTGGAATTAACTTATAATATTGTCTTCATGTTATTCAGGATCTCTGTGAACAAGGTTGTGTTTTGAATGCCTAAATTGCATAGTATACTTAGTATTAAATGCAAGTTTTCTTCTAAATAGCTACATCAAATATGTTTCTCTGGCATCTAGACTAAACTTTTAAAAATAAAGGTAAAAATGTACTCTGACTGGGGAAGCTATGCTTATACGGGGGCAGGAGTATAAGGGAACTTTCTACTCAATTTTGTTATAAATCTGACACTACTCTAAAAAAATAAATAATAAAGGTGGTGCAAAAAAGTTAAAAATCACTTTCTAAAACAAGATGTACCATATGACTCCACTATAAACGCACACACACACATACACACATGGGTAACATAATTATTATACAATGCCAAAATAGAATGCAGAGGTGGCAGGATCAGGGGTAAATTTTACTTTATTCTTTTCCTAATTTTTGACCAAAAAAACTCTTTCACAAAGAGTTTTTAAAATAGGGAATTTATCCAATAAAGTGCATTTCCCCAGAATGCTATAATTAATGCCCACACCTTTATCGACTAGTTACAGCTATGAAATGTGGAATGTATGTGTTCTTTCCCTCTTTTTCCTAGACCTTCTTTCTTGCACCCCACTTGTTCTTTTAGTATGACTAGGAACACAGATAGTAATTATTTAAATGTTTTTAGAACCACTTAATACTTCCTCATTTCCAGAACTCAAAAAATCAGAGCAACCTGTAAGATTATGGGGAAGGGATAATAAGTAGCAAGTCACTTAAGTAAGAGACAGTTCATTTTCCTCCATTTCATTCATGTAGCTTTTCCCGAAATAGCAGTTTACTTTTGCATGAGTCCATTAGATGAATGTCATCAATTTACCAGATGATGTCACACAGCGATTTGGAGAATTATGTTGTTAGCCATAGGCCTGCAACCAACAGTGGGTCTGCATTATTCTCCTCCTCTTCAGCCAGTGGCATATTTATAACATCTTATTTTTGCAAATGGCTTCTCTCTTTCTCATTTATGAGCATAACACAAGCCAATATATATTATGGTTCTTTGAGGGCAACACATTAAGTATTTGTCCTTAGTGTTCCTCTAAGTCTTTGGCAAATACTAAGAAATCTGAGTGCAAGCAGTTCATCTAGTGCATCAAACATTTTTGTTTTGTTTTATTTTGTTTCAATTTTTATTTTGATTTTGTACTAAAGAGCATCAAATTACCTGTATCAATGACTGTATTTTCCATGTAGAATACGTTTTCTCTGATATTCAGTCTCAATTGCCTGCCACAATAAATTTGGATCAAAGTTATCAATGGAACTGATAGCTTTGAAAGCCAATACCTATAATTATTCCTCTACTCTTCTCCATTTCCAAAGTGTAGAAAACTTACTAATGTTAACAGTCCCTGTCCTTATATCCTCAAAGAATATCTTCTAGGCAAGATATACCTAATGCTTCTGAGAAGACAAGGGATCTTTATTTCCTCAAAACCTTAAGATTTCTGTCATAGTCTCTACCCTACTGCTGACAAGAAAAGTCTATACTTACCCTCTTGGTATTTAAATCTTTCTCCCTCCACAGAGTTACTTTCCACCCAAATATCCCACTGTTCCACAGCTACACAACTAGGAATTACTGCTCTTGAGTGACCAGACTATCTACTCAGTCATCAACATGACATCCACATTTCATCATATGCTTTTAGTCATGGACATGACTTCTCTTGAAAGTCCCTTGGCTCTCTTTGGCCAGTGTTGAGTGAAGTCTTCTTATGGAGATGGTAATGAAACCAAGCCTTGATCCCAACTAAATAATGTCTCACTTCACTTCCTAAAACACAACACATTGCCAAGGACAAAGACAAAAATTAGCCTAAAGGAATTCTGGTATTTGAGTTTTCACATCTTGAGAAATATACAAAAAAGAGTAACATTAATATAAGGTCTTTGGAAAAGATATAATAGGGAATTCTAAATTATAAACCACTTTTCTATCTCTGATATGTGTACCTAATTGACCTTACAGACTAAATGCATACTTCATTTTTCTTTTCAAGAAAAAAAAATTATAGGCCAAGAGATTTTATGTGGTATATTTGGACAGATATTTAATAGGAATGTGCTATTATCCATAGGGAATAGTCAATTCAGAATTGGAGATGGAGGTGGAGTGAAGGTTAGGGCAGGTCCTTCTATCCAAACCATCACCATAGACTTCCCAACAGACATTCCTGTATCCATGTTTCCCTGATAACACTTATCCATAGTTCTGTTCCTAGAACATTAGTCCTGAAACACAATCCAAACCAATTCACTCTTCTGTGCAAAAACTGGTGATGTTTGACCATTTCCTCCAAGATATAGTTCATGCTCCTTAGGAAAATTAATTTCTTTGGATGTTGGTTTTCACTGCATTCTTTTCATTTTCTATCTTACACTCTACAATCCAGAGATAACATGTTTGACCATATTGTTGTTTTGCTTATTGTCATTATTTTATTTTAATTTTCATTTTTATTCAGAGCCTGAAACCATTGGTTTTTAAATCATGTTCTACAGTTGCTTGTATGTTGCATTTTTGTGAACAGAGAGAAAAATAGAACACAAAAATTTTAACTATATTTAAACTTTTTCTCTAACCTGTTGATTTTATTTGATCAATACATAATTCATATACTACAAAATTCACCCTTTCCAAGTATGCAAGTCAATGGTTTTTAGTATATTCACCATCATACAATCATCAGCACTACCTAATCCCAGAATATTTTTTTCACTCCCAAAATGAAATTACTTGTTAGCAGATGCTCCCCATTCTCTTTTTTTCTCAATCCCTGGCAACTGCTAATCTATTTTCTGTCTGTATGGATTTGCCAATTCTAGATTTAAAATGAGTATAATCATATAATATGTGGCCTTTTGTATCCAGCTTAGTTCTTTTAGCATCATGTTTTCAAGGTTCATCCATGTTAGAGCATGCATCAGTACTTCATTCCTTTTTTTTTTTTTTTTTTGGCTAAATAACATTCCATTATATGGATACACCACATAGTCTTACTCATTCATCAGTTGATGGAACTTGGGTGTTTGCTCTTTTTGGCTATTACGAATAATGCAGCTGTGAACATTGTACAAGTTTTTTTGTGGACATACATTTTTAATTCTCCTGAGTATATAAGTAGGAGCAAATTGCTGGGTCATATGTTAATTCTAGGTTTAATCTTTTAAGGAACTGCCAAACTATTTTCAAAAGTGGTTGTACTAGAGTTAAATATCTCAGCCACAAAAAACAATGGTGGACTAACACCTCTTGTATTATCCTGATGGAGCTGGAGCCCATTCTTCTAAGTGATGAAAAAATAAGCACCACATGTACTCACCATCAAATTGGTACTAATTGATCACCACTTATGTGCATATATGGAAGTAACATTCATTGGGTGTTGGGCAGATGGGGGTGGGGAAGAGGAGATGTATATATACACACCTAATGGGTGCATTGTGCACCATTCGGGGGATGGACATGCTTGAAGCTCTGACTCGGATGAGGCAAAGGCAATATATGTAACCTAAACATTTGTACCCCCGAAATATGCTGACATTAAAAAAAATTTTTTTAAAGTTAAGGAGAAACCACTCAGAGCTAACATGTGAATGGCTTTTCACTAATTGGAATATAAGTAAAATATAAACAATTAGTGGTTGCATAAATGACCTTGAAGGATAATGGAGCAATCCTCTGAAAACTCAAGTAGTAGTCAAATTACACCTGAATATACCCTGTAAATCACTCAACAGAGAAAGCTGTACTAATTTTTTGTGTCCCCCAAGAAAATAGTGACCTTTTTCCCATTTTTAATTTTTTCATAACTTACTACTTTTATATTAACACTCATTTCTCATCATATGATTATAGAATTTTTAATTTTTAATTGATTTGGTGATATCCTCCACAACACCCAGCTTGATACAGCTGAGTAAGAGCAGAAATCCTCCCTTCTCCCTATATATTTTATCTATAAATAAGGTCACTCCGATTATACAGAAATGTTAAGATAGAAGTCAGTTAAATAAAAACAAGTATACCTTGACAGTATATAAATGATTATATTATGTAATATACATCCTTTGTTTACCTGATACTGTAATTTTTTCTAAATCACTGCATTACTCAGAGCTCATTAATCAGTGTCAATGTATTATTATTCAATAATAATAAAATCACATCTAAGTATTATAATTTCAAGGATCATACTAACTCAGCACTCACAGTTTCTGTAATTGCCATCACTGATACTAAGAAGAGTAGTCTTCGATGTTTTATGATTATGATCTACTTTAATTGAAATGATTCCTCACAACTAATTATGTGACAGTGCTTATTGCTGCTCAGTATGTCACTATGCAGCTTTACATAAGCAAATAAAAACGACCCTGGCAAATGAGGAGAAGTTAGTTAATGGGTACAATGTGCATTACGAGGGTGACACCCTAAAAGTGACTTAGGGTGGGCACCCTAAAAGCCCTGACATGACCACTACATAATCTATGCATGTAACAAAAATGCACATTTACCCCATAAATTTGTACAAATAAGAAAAAATCCTTTAGGTGTCACTTCTTTAATAAAATAAAATATATAAATAAACTGATCATCTTGCTTGGAATACTACAAACATTGGAACTAGATTATATTTCACCTAGACAAAAAAAAATGATAAACTACATCAACCAATACAAAGTTAAATAGCAACATTTACTATTGTGAAATACTGATATTAAATGTTTAACCTGGTAATAGTATAATTTTTAAATCTGGAAAGGGAAAAATGAATGGTTGTTTATGTCCTAGGCAAATATAATCTATCTTTAAAAGAAGAATAAAATAAAATAGAGGATACTACTTTCTATAGCAAAAATAAAAGTTAAAGTCTCCAACTTCTCTACTCCAATGTTATTTTGGGGAACTATAATGTAAGCATGAGTTCTGTTAACATATATGGCATGTTCTATTAAATGTCTGTGCATACATGTGATAATAGCAGAATGACAAAACATATTACAAAACGATATGGAAATGTATCTAAAAAACTATAACGTAGCTACTGTTTAAAGGGAATAATCTCACTTCTGGGAAATTTATATTAAGAAAGCAATTATATAAAAAAAGATAGCTACATGAAGATGCCAATTGCAATGTTATCTACACTGAAAAAACTTTGAAAGAAATCGAAAGGCTCTGCAGGAGATGAACAGTTCAATCAATTCTGGCATAGTAGCCCACTTGATGTAATATTATTTATCCATTATAATTATAATTATAAAATCTGTGTGAAACAGAAAACTTTAATTATCTAATGCTAAATTTAAAAATGCAAAATGTCCCATAGATTTATAGTGATGCAGACATTTTTTATTAAAAAAATTCAGAAACATTAGAAAGAGGATTCCATATAAATGTACATTTGATTAAGGTGATGAAAGTAATGGGGATTTAATTTTTTTTTACAAAATAATCTTTTACTTCAGTGATTTTCTGCATTGTCAAAAGTAAAGAAAAATAATTGTGGGTATAAATTCCAGAGAAAGATAAAATTAATTCAAAACAAGAATTTGATAAATTAAACTAAGCAAAAGATACAGCAAATATTAGTGTTGTTCTTTTCGGCTCTGTTCAATCTGATAACCTAGACTTATCCTGCCAGCTATTTGTGCAAATAATAAAATGGAAAGATAGCCTGCTGCATATTCTCACGCATTAAGAAGACTGCTCGTGGCATCACTATGTACTCTGAAAATCACAGATAGTAGTATTTAACTTGGAACATTGTATTTTGCCGTGAAACATATTAAATTGCCAGCACTTTATTGAAGTGTGGCACTGGATATTTGATGTACCATTATCTTTCACACAATTTACCCTAACTCATCTCTTAATCTCCTTATACCAGCTTTATCAAATAAGGCGTCCTTCCATTTTTGCTAGATGCCCAGTATGAATCATTACTAACACTGTAGCAAATACCTAAAGGCCACTATGAGTTTATAGTTACAATAAAATGTTGTGTCTAATGTAGAATTTTAGCACTTTCTGGTGTCCCTCTAATACTAAAGTGATAATTGCACCATTGGGCTGTTTTATGAGGCATTTGTTCACCTCCAGAGTAGATAAACTGGAAGAATGAAGGTTAGAAATTTCATCCTGGTGGTAGAACTGGGTTATTGCTTAGAAAAGAGTGTCAAAAAGTATATGATAGATCCTTTCTCAAAACCACAATGAGATACCATCTAACTCC
>VBSM01003157.1:42111378-42138986 GCA_008086735.1 Cheirogaleus medius
AAAAAAAAAAAAGTATATGATAGAATGCTTTGCATATGTATTCTCTTCTGCCTGTACTTCCATTGGCTAATAAACTAAAAATTAAAAAAGTAAAATTACTACAAAATTAATATTGCTTAAAAACACACAAAAATAGTATTAAAAGAAGAAATTTCCAGTTGAAAAATGAATCCCAAGTAAATTGTAAATTAATAAATATATTGCTTATTTGTGATTGATAGTGTGCATATCAAATTTAACTATGTTAACTGTTGCATTTACTTTCTTGAATTGTCCTTAGAATAAACAGCAGCTAGATTGTACAAACTATGTGCCAACATTTTGAATCTGTAGTGTTGTTAAAATGTTAGAAGGAATAAGATCTAGTGTTTGGCAGCAAAATAGGGCATCTCTAGCTAACAATAATTTGTTGTATATTTCAAAATAACTGGAGGACTGAATTTGGAATGTTTCCAACACAAAGAAATGATAAATTTTTGAGGTGATGAATATCCCAATCACTCTAATTTGATCATTGCACATTGTATGCTTGCATCAAAATATCACCTGTACCTCATAAATATGTACAACTATTATATATCCAAAAAATTTTTTTAAATGTCACATGAATTGGCTCTTCACTAAAACTTTCACAATCCTAAGCTGGAAAATTTAGGGAAGAGTAGCATGCTGAAAATAACACGTAAGTCACAACTACCTTTCCAATCAACATTTTACTTTGGAATTATTTAGATTTACAGAAAAGTTGCCAAGAAAGTACCAAGAGTTCCCATATGCCCTTTACTCAATTCCTGCTATTGTTAACATTTTACCATAATACACTCCTCAAAGCTGAGAAACCAACTATCTGTTACATCATTATTAACTAAACTCCAGACTTTGTTTGGATTTCACCAGTTTTTCCAATACTGTGGTTCTTCTGTTTCAGAAACTGATCCAGAACACCACAATGTATTTATGATAATTACTTGTTGAGAGGGAAAAAATCATTTAATTATAAAATTTCATTCCCACATCATCATTTTTCCTGCTTTATTTTACTTCTTCTGAACTGAGGTCATACTAAACTGTTAGTACAAAATATCAATAGCAAAATGAAAAATATAGAGTAACATCCAAAATATGCATCGATCTTGTTTATGTAAACCACACACACTTGTGTAAACCACCACACACACCAAAACACTGGAGATAATTTTATCACTGTGTTTTATTTCTCCAAATCAAAACTGCTATGTAGCTGCCTACAGAATTAGCTGGTGTGTCCTGTTATCTCCTTAATGAGTCACTCGACCAGGATATATTCAGTCCAATGTAGAAAAGAGTTAGTTGGATTTTCATAGGCAAAGAGAGAAAGGACTAGCGTCCAATGAACCTACGTTTGCTGTAGTACATTGCTGTCAATCTTGCTGGTAAGTGGGTCTGATCACTGCTGCAGGGACATAATATGAGGTGACTGACTGTCCAGGCCTCTCATTACCTTTAAGAGAAGACAATAACTTGGCCTGTGAGCTCACGTGTTTCAGGTGTGCTTCTTCCTGATTCCTGAGTCACCTGTCCCTTCTTCCCAGATCTTTTACTCTAAAGGTCCAATTTTTTTCTTTTGCATGTGAATATGTGGATATTCAGTTATCCCAGTACCATTTGTACAAATGGCTATTCTTCCCCCACTGAATTTTCTTAATATCTTTATTGAAATCAATTGACCTTAGATATAAGAGTTTATTTTCAGACTCTAATCTAGTCTTTTGATCAACATGTCTATTCTTTTGCCAGAACTACATTGTTCTGAGTAATGTAGCTGTGTAGTAAGTTTTCACAGTAGGAAACATTCATCTTCCAACTTTGTGTTTTTGTCACACTGTTTTGGTTATTCTGGGTTCATTGAATTTTCATATGAATTTTAGGATTAACTTTTCAATTTCTGCAAAACAGGACAGCTGAGATTTTGATAAGGATTGTGTTAAATCTATAGATTGATTTGGGGAGTACTACCATATTAATAATATTTTTATTGTGTATTCATATACAATATCATGCCATCTGAGAAACAGAATTTTCTATTTTTATTTTTCCTAGTTGCCTACACTAGATCCTCCAGCACAATATTGAATAGAAGTGATGAGAGTGAACATTTTCATCTTGTTCTCAATCTTAGAGGAAAAATATTGAGAATTAGGAGTGATGTTAGCTGTGGATTTTTCATAGATGCCTTTTATATAGTTGAGGAAGTAGTCTTTTTTCCCTAATTTTTTGAGTATCATATTATGAAAGGGTGTGGATTTTGTCATTGCTTTCTATTGAGATAATTATATATTTTAAGTCCTTTATTCTATTCTTTTGTTTTATTTTCTCAGCTTTATTGAGGTATAATTTACAAATAAACATTTTTGTATGTTTTTAAAGTATATAACTTGATGTTTTGATATACATTGTGAAATAATCACTTTTTTCCTTTTTAATTTATTTTATCTTTTAGCCTTAATTCCTAGAGTTCTTACAAGTCAACATAAATCACTTATCGGTCTTGTGTTTTGCCTATGCCCCCTTAGCCAGTTAGGCTCCCATCCTTTACCACGGGATGTGTGTAGCTTGGAGACTGCTTCCATAATTCAGGGACTTTATGATGCCGGCTAGTATTAGCAAGGGACTAGTTGATTGTAGTTCCTCTCTCTCTAGTTTGCTCCTGTGAGGGAGCACTCTTGGGCAGGCATCACTTTCCAGACCACCAGAGATGAGTGTGATTTACTTTTGAACCTGGTTTCTTGGACGTCATCCCTGGGCCAGAATTGGAGGTTGTCTACAAGCCTTTTGAGCCAGTTCCTTTATGATGGATCTGTTTGTAGTTTGCTTTTGAGTCTGCCCCACATTCCACTTTGATCACTCCTGACTGCAGCCTAGTATCTGCACACAGCCTTCTGGGCGCCTGGAGAGGAGTGGTATCCTAGAGGAGTCTTCTTTCCCTGGTTCTTCTGTTAATCTTCTGGTTGGTTTGACTCTTACTTGTTGCTACTGATATCATGGAGCTACCAGGCCACTCATAATTACTTACCACTAAGATATCCATTTTTTTTTTCAAAAAATGTCCTCAGGTATAAACTTCTCTATAGTCTATTTCAAATAAAATCAGTCCCCTCAGGAAGAGTTATGGAACTCTCAATCCTTACGGCCTGGGTGGAAACTCTGTACCACTGTATCACTGCTAGGGAAGGGGACAATACAAGATTATCACAGAGCAGCACCCCTGCTCTACAAGCCATCCCTGGCAGAGGAAGAATGGTAGCCACTGGTCTTCTAGGCTTTTACCTCCCAGAATGGGGCTACAACTTAGGAACAAGCTAGAGTGAGTGGCAACTAGAGCCCAGTATTCTCAACTTGCCATGCCTGGGCCAGAGCTCCCACCTCGCCAGCGAGACTGGGTGGCAGAGAGGACCCCAGTGCTCTTGGCTATACTTGCTTAGAGTAGAACTTCCACAACATGGAGCTGGGTAGAGGTGGGGAGATGAGTGGTGCCAGTGGCCTGTGCCTCCTGGAATGAGACTGTAGCCCTGGACTGGGAGGTTCAAGGAGAGAGAGTGCCCATATCCTTGGCCACACATTCCAGAGTAGAGCTTCCATAACATGGAGAAGAGGAAAAGGGAAGAAGAATGAGAACAGGTCCTTGTTCAAATATAACCGACTCTTACTGTTCTTACAGAGATTTAGGTCATTTTTCTTGAATAAACATGTCCCCATTTGCCATATGTCCTTATGACATTTTCCAGAGACTTTAAGTGGTTTTTGTTCTTGTTTTTGTTGTTGTTGTTTAATTATTTCCAAGTTATATGGGTCCACTGAGATCCTCCCACAGTCATTCCAGCAGTCCTAATGTGTATTATTTTTATGGTGTATAATTGCGATTTTGTTTTTCTCTTTGACAAAATAGTTAATAGGAAAGAACTATGTTCTTTATTTTCTTTTTATAACTTACAAATGATTGGGTTTTCATGGCTTTATCTTTTAATTCCTCATATTGTTATTAACACTTAGTTTTATTTTATCATGATTTAAAATAATGTTTTCATTTCTGCAGTAAATTGTCTTTTAACTAGTAGAAGTCTTTTCTTTCAACTAGTAGAAGATGTGAAAGTTAGTCTTTATTTGCTTCATTTGGGAGGGGAGAACTATATTTACTATATTTTGAAAGTTAGAAACAACTTGTCCAAGAAAGAAAAGGAGCATCCAAATTGGAAGATACTCACTGATAAGGGTTCTCATGCTGACAGCAGGTTTCATCACAAACTAAGCTTAAGGAAATCTCAACAAGGGCTTGCTTTACTAACAAATCCTCACCAAGAAGCAGGTCATCTATGAATGACACAGCATCAATTTCATAGAAAATGTATGGTGTATTTAATGGTGACAGATAATTTTCTTTCTAGTCATTATTATTATAACATGGAAGCACAAAGCCATGGAGAAGATAAGAAGAAGAGAAAAATTATGCATTAACATGTAGCTTTTTGTACCAGCTGAATTATTTCAGTTGATGATATAAATGTGTGTTGAGCAGGCTTGTGTTATTATTGTCTTGTAATACACCAAAGAATATTACTGTGTAATGTTAACCGATGTTAGAATATCTCATAGGAGACATTCACGTACTATAAAATGATCAAGAGATAGAGCAAGATAGTTACAATGGTGGTAATAAGCATAATATTCGATAAACACAGTTTTTCATTCAAAGAAGAGAAAGGAAAATAAGGATCCCTTTCACAGAGAACCCAAAGATTGTTTATTCTTCCTTAAATATTTTGGGTTATGAAATTGCATGGGCTTTCATGAGGTTGGAATTATTGTGCCGGTCAGAAAAGCATAGTAGGAGAGACTGGCACAATTTGCCTCTAATTTTATAAACAAGGCCCAGTGCCCCATCTTATTGTTAAGGATGAAAAATCATTTGAATCATTTAGCCAAATCACCAAGAGAATAATTTTCTCTTTGAGTCAAACAAAGGCATGTCCCTAGGAGTAGGGTGGTGGGGAAGCTGTTAATTGACAGAGCACTCCTGGGGGTGAAAGGTAGACGCTCAAGGTCATCTTCTGTTATTAGTCTAAGACATAGCTAAAGAAAAATGATTGCCAAGGGTTTTTTTTTGTATATATCACATATCAAAACAAGAACAATGAAAGTTAAAGGAATTGCAAAATTCAGATAATGAATATTGGATGAAAAATCTGAAGTAAAATTGGTAGCTTCAAAACCAGGTAGAATAGCATTGAGGTTCAAAGCCTAGACTTGGGAGTTCCAACTACCTGAGTTCATGTCCTGCCTTCCCCTTATTCACAGGTTGAGCAAAATATTTAACTATTTTATGGTTTAGTTCTGTCACCTATAAAATGGAGATATTAATAGGCTTCTTGTAAGAATTAAAGAATTCTAGAAACACAATAAGTATTCAATGAATTGTAGTCGTCAACATTATCACTCTCACAATAATACTTCATCAACCACCACTAAGAATACTCCTAAACAAATAAATTAATTAATCTAATGTTAAAAGGTTTAAAACATGAGGCAAATATCTCCTAAAAGAGAGAACCACCTAGGGATAGAGTTTCAGGCTTACGTTAGGGCAAAACAATCATTATTTCTGTTCAGGGTTCCCTTGGAGAAATGATCTTGGATAAAAATAATCACTTTAAGCCACAATAAATTTAAATGTAAACATCGAGTCTACAAAATATCAATGTAGATGAAAATTAATATTTTTAAAATTAAAACAGTTCATAGTTTATTTGACCTCCTACAAAGGACCTCCGTGGTGGAAGAGGGGGTAGATAGAGTCCATATTTCTAGGTTAAGGTTTTCTCCTCAAGCATGAAATACAATAATACTCAATGCGAAGACCAATGGGATCTTTGTTAGATTCCTCAAGATCTCTGGAGCCCAAAGAGGCTGAATAGGAACCCATGCTTAGGGCACTCACTCAGCTAGGGCCCCTTGAGCCAAGCTGATTCTGCCATACCCTTTAGGATCTGGACTTGTGCAAGTCTGAATGATGTTACTTTCCCTTCATCTCGCCATTGTCACTCCCTAAACTAGATTTGGTATGACCTGTGTAACTGGATACAGAAATTGAAGCTACAACTGAGACACTAAGATATAACAAACAGGAAATTCCTAGGCTGTATCACCAAAAGTAGAAGTTAAAGGAAAGTTTTGCAAACCTGTTCCTGTTCTTTCACCCAGTGTACAGATCCAGGGTGTGAGGGGGACTAGCACATAGAGAAGGTCAGGGGATTATGGTGAGGTATCTGGGAGATAGCTGTTACTTGATTTTTGAGATTCTGTCCATCCCTCTGGGGGAAAGATTTGGCAGAGCTTTGCATGCTCTTCTCAGTCTTAGTGAGGGCACTTTCAAAGAGGCCACTTGGAGAGTTTGCCATTTGTTCCTTGCATTTGTAGAAATAGTGGACTGGGGCCTGAGTCCCATGAGGAACGTAGCACAGGTGGCAGTATAGAGCTAGAGTTCTTCTGCTATGGGGTCATCATGCAACTTCAGAGACTGCAAGCAAGGGATGAGTACGTGTTTCTTATGTACCATATGTGGGACACATTGAAGGGAAAGAGCCAGCATGCAGTGGCCTGATCCTTGGTCAGTAAGACCACCAAGCTGGCCAAAAGGACCTCAGTAAAAAGAAGTTGGACATGAGCCAAGGGGCTGAGGAAGGAGGTTCAGGTGGATCACCTGTCCCTAGGAGGCTGCAACAGTGGAGGTTAAAAACATTACAGTTGGAGTTACATATATTGCCCTTGCCTGCCCTCCCCCCTTGAGTAGGAGCTTCAAGCGTGTCCATCCCCCAGGTGGTGCCCATCGCACTTATTATGTATGTGTATACCCATCCCCTCCTCCCCACTCCCACCTGCACGACACCCAATAAATGTGTTTTTTTTGTTTTTTTACATTTTGGTTACATTTTATATCTTTGCCTTTCCCTAGGAAGGATTAGAGGTATGCCCTTCCCCTCCACAATGCTCACCACATCCCTAAGATGTGGGTCTACCCCTCCTACCTCGAATCCCTGGTGAACACTACCACCATTTGAGCACCATAGTTTTAATCAGTCAGTCCCAATTTGATGGCGAGTACATGTGGAGCCCATTTTCCTGATCTTGTGTCGCCTCACCCATAGATAAGGTTTGATGGCATCTTTGAATGTCTTTCATTGCAAAGAAATCAAGCCGTGCTTTAGGAAAGAAATTGAAAAAGAAATTTTAAATAAATGTATGTGTGGAGCAAATAATATAATGTTATATGGCTATTCAAGCTCTAAAATATAAAGCAGTGGTTTTCAACTAGGGGTAATTTTTCCAATGATTGGAAATACTTTTTATTGCACTGACTTGGAAGGGTGGGGGGTGTGTGGGTGCTACTGGCATTTAGTGGGTAGCAGCTAGGGATGCTGCTAAACACCAGCAGGTTCATAGAAGATATCAGTCATATTAGTAAATTTCAAAAGACATTTAATCTAAACATTTCTAAGATAAAACATTAAAGTCCTCATAGAACTGAAATAAAAATAAATAGAATTTTTGAAACATAAAAAAAAACATTATAGTTGGAGGAGCCCAGGAGGGAACTGCCAAAGGCCGCGTGAAAGTGCCCACCAGAGAAAGAAGCCATTGCTAATGTCTTAGCACCAGAGAGTGAGAAGTCAGCTTGCCAAGGAATTACATCACCAAAGACTTTCCCCACTTTCTCCCCTTCTTCCTTTCCACTTGCCAGTCCCAGAGGGGATGGAGGTTCAAGTGCCCAGTGTGGGGAGGCAATAAAGAGAAATACAGAAACCAATTGCAGCCCCCTTCCAGCTACAAGCTTCCAACTTGAAACAGGCCTCAGCTGAGAGATTTTGATGCTACATCAAATTTGGAATTTTGAATAAGATCAAGGAATGAATATTCTAATTACCTAATTGAGGTCATGTTTATTACTTCATATTAAACAAAATCTTTCTGCTACCTACAACTAAGGAGAAAATTCGTAGGTCTGTAGGAGCATTCAGTAAGGGGCCAGGGAAGAAAAAAACATTGAATATATTAATATCTAAAAGTACAATTAGAGACAAAAATAAAGTTGCATTTGATTGAATCATCAGTATATTTGCACAACCAGTTCTACCTAGGTCAATGTTACTTGTACTTTTTGTGGACAGTGGAGTCATGAGGTTGTGAGCAGGGCTGGAGTTCAAGTTCTCTCTATATCTCTCTCCTACTTCTCTTTAGCCACTGAGTTGCATCCATTAACTCCAGCAGGTTTTTCAGAGCACAGTTTGAATACTAGTGCTCTGGACAGCTCCACTTACCCTCTCTCTTTCACCTTGTATAACTCTCATCTAAACTATGATCAATGCAACTATAACTTCTAAATATTTTTATCTTTCTCCTAAGTTTAGGAATCTATAGAATTGCTTATTTGCTAATCTTCACCATGATATACTATCAGCACCTCAGACTTGTTATCTCTTGAATTCCCTTTTATAATTTGTGTCACCTACGTTCCTGTGAGTCATCTCAGAAAGTGGAATATACCCTCTCCCTGCACTCTTCCTACCCAGTCTAATTCAGCAGTAAATCTTACAAATTTTATTTTCTAGATGTTTCTGAAATCTATTCTCTCTATTTCAAATCCATATCCATAGTCTTAAATTAGGTAATAATCATTATTTAATAAACTTAATATACCTCCAAAACACCTTTGGTCTGGCTGCCAGGATCATATATCTAAGATAAAATGGTCATATCACCTGTGAAATTCCCTACAGGCACCTGTTAAATGGAACTATTTTAAGCTTCTAGAATAGGGTTTCTCCATCTGTAGCATACATTGGAATTGGCTGGGAGTCTGGTTACAATGGCACATTTCAAAATTGGCTCCTAATGACTGGGATCTGGGAAGTGTGATGTGATGTCGAAACATTGCATTTTCAAATATGTCACAGGTGATCCTGATGCAAATGGACTGAGGACCAATGTCTTAGTCCATTTGGGCTGCTATAACAAAATGCCATAGACTGAGTAGCTTATAAACAAAATAAATTTATTTCTCACAGTTTCGAGATCAAGGCTTTATCAGATTTGATGTCTGATGAGGGCCCATTACTCACCAAAGGTGACTTCTAGCTGTGTCTTACATGGTGGAATGGGCTAGCTAGCTCTCTGGGGTTTCTTTCATTCCATTCATGAAAGATTTGCCCTCATGACCTAATGACCTCCCTAAGGCCCTGCTTCTTAATCATATTAATGATGAACTTGGAGGTTAGGATTTCAACAGAGGAATTTGGAGGAGACAAAATTTCAACTGTAGCAACCAACTGTCTAAAACTATGTTTTAAAAATGTGTGTGTGTGCATGTGTGTATGTGTAAGACATCAACACTTTCCTGAATTTTCCAATACCTTTCCTGATTCCATTCTTTAAGACTCAATGGTCATTTATTTTCTCCTGAAGACTCTGCTAATCCCTCCACTAATCCTAAATGAATTTATTACCAGAATATCCTGAGCTTCTTTTCATGATGGTATCTATTCCTTATATTATTTATTTACACACATAGCTCTCAACTAGACTTCTACTCTTTTGGAGGCAGTAACTCTACTTTACTCATCTAAGATTCTTTAGGACCAAGCACAGTAAGTGGCATATGAGTCACTGATACTGTTTATTCAATGAACAAATTCACAAATGACCTTGACCTTTTGGGGTTTTTGAAAGTCAAGACAAGGTAATTCACATTCACTACTATTTTTTTAACTGAATATTTCTTTATAGAATTTTATCACATTTGCTAATTCTCTTAGTCACCATGTTAGAATAAAATATGATAGTGAGAACATTGCTGTGTGTCAGAAGACGCTAGCAAACTATTGAGATATGAGAATCACCTAATAATATCAACAATACAGTAAAGAAACAAAATATTAAATTAAAAATGCATTTGTAACATCTAGCTCACTCACATGTAAATTCTGGTAAGTTAACAGACACGAAGTGTCCTTAATTTCCTTGTCCAGTCTGTATTCACATACTTTGAGCAAAATATCTGTTTGTAATCATGTCTGTGTTCATCCTTGGAATTTCAAATGTATTAGAGAAGAGTGAGTTGGGACCATCTGAAATAATAACTATAGCATAAATGTAAATATCAGGTGTATACAAAAATGACTATAATATACAATTCCAATATCTGTTCATAATTCTTCTCACTGAAAAGTAGGTTAATGCTAGAAAGTGTATATCATCAAGAATTTTTTTTTTCTGTTCTGAATTACTTTTCTTTCAGAATCTAAGTCCCATTGACTCTTCTCTTGTCCACTAAACACCTTCTTACTTCACATGGTTTTTTACATGGATAATTGTCTCTTTACATCAAGTTTCTTATTACAGAAAGTTCTTTCTCTCTTAGTATTTTTCCAAAGTTTAGATTTTTGGTATATTTTCTTTTTGTTAATGTATTTTAAAGAGTTTGTCTGCTGTGCTGGGTAAGTACTTGCCCCCATACTTAGCTCAGTTATAACTTCTTTTTCCATTAGCTTTGCCCTGGAAATCAACTCCTTGTCTATATGTTTCTAGCCAGAAGCCTTTTCATTCTTCCCCATGTTCTGTCTTGCTCACACAATAGACAGTAAGTCTATTTTCCCACCTTTTTCTCAGTCAGGAAATCAAATCCCAGTTTTTCCAGAAACGTGGACACCACGGTAGATCTTACAAAAGTCTGTTAAGTGAGAATCCCCTACCCACTAAATATGCAAACTACATCATGCCAAGCAAATCTGCTAATTTGCTATTTGCCTTTGGCATTAACTAGTAGACATAATTGCTCTAACACTATAAGTTGAAAGCTGACAAATAACCAATTTAAAAAGTTTATATATATATTTCACTATAAAATGGTACACCAGCAACAGAATTTGGGGGAACTATACAACCCAAGCTGGCCCTTTTAGAAGTCAAATCTGGCAGTGATACATAGGCAAGTTCAAAACGAGAAGACACTAGGGGTCAGGAGAACAGTCAAAGACCTTCAGCCAGGAGGGATGGTGATGGCCATGGTATCTGTGGAGGTGAAATTCACCAGACTGTGAACCCCTGCCTTTTAACACTCCTGGGATAGCACAATTTACAAGAGTGTGCTCTGTTCTCATAGTAGTCATATCAGTTATGCCTTACAGAATTCAGAAAGCCTAACCAAGCATAGCCTCCATTCTTCCTCTTGTCATGCTTTCATGATCCCATTTGGGGCTTTCTTTTAGATGAGCACACTTACAATAACTCCAAATCAGCAGGTAATCCACATGTAAAATAAAACATCTAAATCTGAGATCTATGATGATTTCTTTTCTGAAATGGCAAATAGGAAAGTTCCACAGTCCTGTCAACCCTCCGTTAATGAGCACTGAATTCACAGCTCCAGGTTCTGTAAACCTCATTTAGATGTGTCAGCAAGAGCCAGAGCTATATTAAAGGTCTGAAACAGGAACAATAATTAAGAAGGCTCAATGCCAATTCCTTTTCATCTTTAACTGCTGCATACAGTTCGTACACAACAAATACTAAAAGGTCATCAGAACTCACTTTATAATGAGTGCATATTTATGTTCCCCAAATTTTCTCTCTGACAAAGGCAGTGATAATGGGCTAAAAAGAATGGGAATTTGGCCATAAGGAATAGGAATAGCAAAGGATAGAAAGAAAGGAAAAGCCCAACTAAATACAGGTCACCCGGCACACAACCTACACTCTGAAAATTCCTTTAGAATCACATCCTACAAGAGACAGTCTACACATGCTTTATAGGAAATTGTCTTAATATCAGGAATTATGGGACAATGGCTGTATCCCAATTCAGTTGCTTACTAGGTGTGGAAACTTGAAAATATACTTATCCTCTCACAGTCTTGGTTTGTTCATCTGTAAAGGGTGGGGGAGGGAAGTAACACTTGCCCTAGGATTAATATTCTAGGATTCTTATGTAGATTAAATAAATTAACTCATACTAAAGTGTTTTAATGAGTTATGGCCTGCACTGAGGAATAACATGTGCTATTCTTATTATTTAATACTTTTCAAGCTTTCTTTTCTTTCTCATAGAAAATGTTTTTTTTATTCTATAGTTGGAGATTCATTTGAGATTCTTTCTTCAGTAAAAGAGAGGACTTGTGCTGCTTCGTCCACAGCCCTCTTGTAATTAATGGAAATCATCTATGTGGACCGAATTACCAGTAACTAGCCACTAATAGTTATAGTTACACAACCGCAGAAAACTGGCATTGCCATCACCACCTTACTCACATTAATAAAAAAGTGCACAGTTTTTGACTATTTTGTGAACATTCTATACTACTTTTGAAACTTAAAATAGGCTCCTCTAAACTGGGTCTTCCTTCCTCCAAACTTCTACCATCTCCCAGCTAGAATACCGTTTCATCCTTGAATCCTACATGGCGTTCCCTGCACAGCATTCACAGGGCTTTTTCCCCAAAAAACCTGTCGTGTGTCCCTCTCTGCGCATAATTCTCCAGTGAGCTTCCACAGACTAAAGTCCCATATCATCATCCCTTTGCCCCCTGTTACCTCTCTTGTCCCATCTTCATCCTCACGGTCCTTCTCTTTCACATGGTATCCTGCCACGTCACCTGCTTGCTTTCTCGTGGATGTGCTAAGCAAGGCCCAGCTCAAGGGCCTTTGCTCCTACCGTTCATTCTTGAAATAATCTTTCCAGATCTCAGTGCAAAAGCTGCCCCCTCAGAGATGCCTGTTCCAACTGCAAGCATCTGTGGCGGGACCTGCCACCTGCTGTTCCTCACCGTCACCCTGTAGGTTTCCTTCATAGAAACTATCAAATCAGCAATTGTTTTATATATTTATTTATTTTCTTTCTCCCACACTGGAGAAAGAAAGGAAAAGAAGGAAAAGCCCAACATAACACAGCACACAGCCTACACTCTGAAAATGCCTTTAGCATCATGTCCTACAAGGGACAGTCTATGTATCCCTTAGAGGATAGTCTTAATATCAGATAGTTTATTTATTAATATTTATTAATTTTTATTAATATCAATTTTAATTAATATTAATTTTAATTAATATTTATTAAAAGTGTTAATATCAGAAATCAGAAGACAGTGTTTATATCCCAGTCATGAGTAAGTCTCACTAGGGCAGGCACCTTGCCCACCTTGTTCACTATTGCTCAGAATTATGACCAACAGGGAACAGGCATGTCATAACTAGTAGTTAAAGAAGTGACTTCTAAAAAATAAAAAATAAGTAAATAGGAAATGTTTTTAAACATTTAACATTTTAACATGTATAACTGAAAATTGGAAAAAAAATCTACACAAGGAAAGGCTGGGAAAATATTGAAGAGAGCTGAGCATTATGAAGTTAAAGACTATTTTATATGCAGATGTCTGTTTAAAAGAAATACAATTGAGTTAAATAAGAAAAATTGTTAAGTTATATAATTTCAAATTTGAAGCTGAAATCAGATTCTAAATTTGTATGCACAAGTACTGCCACCACTACTATTATGATATAAAGAAAATAAATAATTATTGATCTTCTATATACTTTTTTGTTTTCCATTTCACTTTGACCTTCATTATTTATTTCTTTCTGTTGACTTTGACTTCAGTTTGCTCTTCCTTTCTAGTTCCTTGAGACGTGCTTTAAGTTGTTAATTTGTGATCTTTCTGTCTATTCGATGTATGCATTTAGGGCTATGAAATCGTGTCTTTTGCAGCAATATGGGTGGAACTGTAGGCCATTTTCTTAAGAGAAAAAACTCACACACACAAAGACAAATAACGCATGCTATCACTTATAAGTGGGAGCTAAATAATGTGCACATGTGAAAGCTGAGTGTGCAACTCTGAACAATAGAGATGGGAGGAACAGGAGGAGGGAGGATGTGGATGATGTGAGGTAGCTTCAGTGATGGATTCACTGAAGACCCTGACTTCACCACAATGAATATATTAACATAACGAAATTGCACTTATACCCCATGAATATATACAAATAAAAAATAGATAAGGAACAAAGATGTGAAGAGAAGACTAATAACAACCTGGTACATGCAGATATTAGCTACTACTACGTTATTACTACTATTATTAGTAGTAGTACCGCTGCTTCAACAGGTGAATATTTACCAAATATGTGGAAAACAATTCTAACAAGTTTTATAGGTATTATTTTATTTAAATAATAGGATAATTCCAGGAGGTAGCTGTTTTACAGGGGAAAAAAATGTTGACTTTCTTCTTTCTTTCATCAGTAATTGGCAGCCTTAGACTCAGGTCTGCCTGATATTAAAGAAAATCCTCTTTACCACTTTGGTATGGCGCTCACCTGCCGCGAAACCTTGCCCACAGCTGGCACTCACAGTCCGCATGATAGTTTGTGCTGTGCATTGATGACGCATCCGTTTTGCTCTTGTGTGATGAGGAAAGCTTTAAAGCACTGAAAGCTTGTTTTACTTTACAGGCAGCTTTAGGAAAATAACTATAATAACTCCTACTAAGGACTTGTTAAAAGGTCACAGATTCGTAGACTTATTAGCTGAACGTACACACTGCAACTGCAGAGATAAAAGCTATAAAAGTAAAAGCTTTTGGCTGCCGGCTAAAATCGTCGCTCGTGTTCATCTGTGGCTGTCGACTATAGTTGACGCTGGTACCGAAGTGGTTAATCATGCTGAGAAATTCTCTCATGTGTAGTACATTTGATTCTCCCATAATGTAAAATGGGGTCTTGTTTTGACTCTCTGGACATATTTACAAAGTACTCAATTATACATGAGTTCCCTCAGCATCTGTGAATAATGATGACTGGAAATTGGTCCCTTTAGGTAAAGAAATGGGCATGCCACAAATGAAATTATGCCCCATTCTTCCAAAGGAAAGTTTCTGTTCCCTAAACATAATATTTCTTGGTTAAAAATAAATTTCCATTTCATTTTGACATCAAAAATAGTATCGAATGAAAACTTGCATCCCGATAATGTTCTTACTATAATTACGTTATTTTAGGAAAGAATTGTATGTTTCCCCTGATACAGATGTATATTTTCTTACTTTGTAGTGGATCTTAGCAAAAATATTACAAAATTATGGCTTACAAAAAGGTGGTAAAATATCCCAAATGTGCCCCAAGCTTGCTTTATGGTAGTTTTTGCTTTCAGATTTTCTGACACTGTGGCCTCAAGGCCACATGTGGCCCTCCAGATCCCCAAGTGCGATCACTGAATGCAAACTTCACAGAACAAATCCTTTTAATAAAATGTGGATTCACAATTATCAATCCTGTGCTCAAGGATTGAGAAAGCCACATGTGGCCCCAAGGCTACAGGTTCCCCACCCTAATGTACCACACCACCACTGATAGATATATTTTCATAGCCATAGGAATCACCATTGAGGTAGATGCTGAATGGGGTTATCAAAAGAGAGTTTTACAGAACCTTGATCATTAAAACCTGTTTTATTGAAGTATAATTATGGAAAGGTGCACACATCTTAAGTGTACAGCTTGATGGAGTTTTCATGAAGTGACATTTGGATCAAGCAGAACTTTTCATCTACACCCCAGAACTCCCTTGGACCCCCTACCAGTTTTCTCTACCTGTCAAAGGGAAACACTCTCTGATTTCTAACTTGGATTAGCTTTTCCTATTTTTGAACTTTACATTTAATATACATTCTTTTGTGTTGGGCTTCTCACCGTAATGTTTGTGAGATTAATCCACACATTGTTGCATATAGTTGTAGTTCAGAATTTTAGATTTTTAAAAGCTTAAACCCTAACTCAATGAAAAATAAGGATTCTATAGAGAACTCATTTCATTGTCATAAACTCAGTTGGTTATTGTCAGTCAAGAAAAACCTATACCTTTCCCCCCTCACATCATAGATTAGTAATTTCTCCTACCTTTGCTAATCTACAACATGAGTATTTTTTTCAAATGTATGCTGTTTTTGACATTTTCCTAGATGGTGAAAGATGTACTTGGGCCTATATTCTTATCTTTTGCTCTTCTAGCAAAGAAGATGATAAAAAAAAAAATGCAGACCAAATATTGGCCTTTACTAGAGATGCCACTTATGTGTTTTCTATATCCAAGGGTTGCTAAAAGTAGAAATGGGTGCAGTTTCCCCTTAAATATCAATAATCTCCATGCTACAGATGGAAATATTGTATTTTCTCTGAGCCTCATTGTAAGTCATTTGCTGATGTATAAATCTAAAGCCTTTTGAGGGTATCAGAAATACACATTTTCCCCTGACTGACCCATTTCTACATGTGGATCTCTGTTTGAGCTGAAATATACCAGGGATCAGGGAAAGAAAATCACATTCAACTAGAGCATGTTGTAGTGATTTCCCAGCTGCAGATGCTCAAGAGCACAAATTATTCTCGCTAAGGCTGGCATTAATCTAATCTCAAAATCCTTGCTTCAGTTCGGCCTATTTACAAAGCCATCACAATTCCAAGATTTGCTTTTAGCCAATTTGCCCCACTTAGTGAAAAATCATGTCCCTTTTGGGGGACTCTGTTTCACCTGAAATTCAAAAGTCATGCTCATTTAAAGATCCTCATTTTGGAAGGTGCTAAGCCTATCTGCAGCTTTACAAATATATGGAAAGCTCTTTCAACTAAGGATAAGCCGTATTTTGAAAATAAATGTAGAAGCCTTTACAAATGTTCACTGTCCCTTGATACAAACAAGTGAAAAATGATTGTTCTTTGAAGTCAAGTGATATTTTGTAGATTTTCACTCTGGCTTGTAAGAAACAGACAGACCTTGGCAATACAAAAGAGG
Source organism: Cheirogaleus medius (assembly GCA_008086735.1). NCBI lineage: Eukaryota > Metazoa > Chordata > Mammalia > Primates > Cheirogaleidae > Cheirogaleus > Cheirogaleus medius. Next base: position 42,128,246 of record VBSM01003157.1, read on the forward strand.
TTGCATTTACATACTGCTTCCAGCAAATTCTTGAGGATGAAAAATCACCACAAGAATATAAAACATGTAGACCATAGACCTATCATAAACACTGCAGTGAAATTGACTGTTCGGCAATCCATATAGAAGTAAAATATGCACATTGCATTTCAGAGCGAGGTCTTTGGTCTTGCCTCCAAATGACCAACTGCTTGGCATTTTCAATATGTATTCTACTCTGGTGTCTTTTCCAATGTTTCTTTCTCTGCTTAAATATTTTTATGTCCCCTCTCTGGGAGCCTGCATCCTAACTATAATTTCAAGACTACTTCATGTTTTACATACTCCCTCTGAAGCCTTACTAAATGCTCATATTATTAAATAATCTCTCTTCTCAATGATTTATAACAATAACTGGAACAACAGTAATAATGATAGAAACTTTTTTTGAGTTCTTTGTATGTCCCAGCACTTTATATGTTACTTATAGTAATCCTCATGATGCCTTAGACAGTTTATGATCCTTATGTTACACAAAAGGAAACTAAAGCCATAAAAATTAAGTAACTTGCCTCAGCTAACATACAGTAGTATTTAGGTCTTCCTATTTCCAAACCTACACTCCTTCTTGGGTGCTTCACTAACTCTCGGTAATGTCTGCATAAAGAGACAAAGTTTCAAGCTGGACCTGGGTAAAACCCTTCTTAAAATGGAAACATTAAGTAGATTTCCCCCCTTTCACGTTATCAAAAGTAGTTTTAAAAAGGAAATATTGTAAATTGCACACACATTCATTGCATTAACCAAATAGCTGAGTAAGATATTACAAGCATATAAGTAGATATCTCATGTTATCTATCCATTCTTAATCATGCACAAAATTATTTCATCAGGGTCTCAGTACTGTTACATTTATTGCTTCTTTAGTTCCACACTTGTCCCTTCTTGTCAAGTGTTTGTATGTGTGAATGTATGTGTGTGATCCTTTTCTACAATGGCTCAACAACCAATAATTTTAATGTTTTATCTGAGTTTTGCTTTCCTTTCTTCTGTGAAATATCCTATACAGTTCTGCAATCCCTCTCCAGGAATCTCTCATTACTGCATTTTTAAAATTATTTTCCCATTACCTATTTCCCTCCATTCTCCTGCATATTTTTTCTATTTCTTTGTCTCTAGGAGAAAGAGAGGTGCTTCTATTGCTACTTCCACTGCTCTTGGTGGCTCTGATGGACCTGCTCATACCCCTCTTCATCCTAAATGGTTAGTGCCTGGCACAGGTGAAGCTGCAGCTGCCCATGACCCGGTTTCCTCTGGTGACCACTTTTCCCAGTTATTTTTCATTCCATTAGTTAACTTCAGGGAGCAACACTAAAAGCATTTCCTTGGAGTGTAGAGTGGCTCTGAGGTTAAACTTTTAACCAACTTTCTGAACAATAGAATTTTCTATTCATTTTCTTTTCAGAAATCAAGTTATTTTAGGGAGAAAGAACATATTTCCTGGCAGAGGACTTCCTTAACTATTCTTTCCAAAAATGAAACAAATCCAGATTCTAATCTGTGTCCTAATTTCCTTAAAGAGTATCTTCACCTCTATGGTTTCTAAACTGTCCTTGAAATGTGTTGATGAATCATTCTGAGGATGTAGCATGTGGTCTTTAACTCTTTGCAACCAAATCATGTGAGTCATGAAAAGACACAGTAAATTATTCAGTCAAGGTAGCCAAAACTTCAGGAAAGTCAAAGAAAAAAATTTTTGCTCTTTGCTGAATTGTTAAGAAACTGTGAAGATACTAATCTATATACAATGAACTGACTGTTCAGTTCATTTGAAATGCGCTATTCATTAACTATCAGTAGGTACACCCTGATTTATTATGACATAAGCAATATTTTGAATGGAAAATTAGTTTATATCTTGAAGGACTTGAAAAATAAAATCATGATATGATAATGAACAGAATTAAAGAGCAAACCTAATGAAATACAAGAACAATTTTGATCTCTACTTTGGGCAGCAGATCATTCAAGTATGTGGCTTAGAATAAAACACACAAAACAAGATTAAAGGAGGTAATAGTGTACCTTATCTTTTGGAACTTGGTTAAGTGCAGAGATGTGATTATTACAAATAGACCTTCCATGTTTCAGATGATTAAAAACAATTTTGAGGCTCAATGAACAATGTGAATAACTCCACAAAAGGGAATATTATTTTGAATACAATAAAAAACTCAATGAATTTTCAATCGTTTTTGACAAAACATGATTTTTGATGATTAGTGGAGCATGAACTATGCATGAAAGAGAAAAAACCTTACCTAATTCATCCAAAATACCATGTTCCTTACACATTTATTGCTTCACCTCACTTTAAAGCAGAGAAACTATTGTTTGGAAAATCCTTGCACTTGAAAATTGTCATTCAACTTGTTAGAATGACCAGTGTTATTACTGAGAAAACAACTTTCCTAAAAGCAAGCTCACACTAAGATGAAAATCATTCCGAATTTTGAAATCAGTTGCTTCAATTCCAGATGTGTTAGTTGAGCAACAGTCTATGGTAGAGGACAATTTTTTTTCCCATTTGAAAATTATGAATTTTCTTAATAATTATTTGAAAATCAACACCTTCTTCTGTGAGTAGCAACTGTTTAATTCTGGACCTTGTATAGCTTGACTTTTCTCAACTGCACTTTATTAAACCTGAGTCATTTGAATTGCAGCTGGGAAAGAAGAATCAGTTGGTTTCCTCAATTAATTTTACATGTGCGTGGCTTCCCAAGGAAAACTAATGCTCTTTCAGCTTATCTAAATAAAGGCTAGTCAACATTGCACATTGTGCTCAGCACGGCATGCTGAGAAAAATAGAACTTGTGAATCTTAAGAAATAAGAAAAACCTATCAAACAGTTGTCTGATAGTTTCAAAGGAATGTTTTTGACATATTCAAAAGCTCCATGACATATTCAAAGAAATTTCATGGACCTATTCACTGTGTCAGCTGAACAGTGAATGCCACCTTTGCTGCTACAATTACATGGTCTACAAATTGTCGTTTCCTTCGTTAAAAGCATGCTTTATATATTTTTTTTTTAAAAAAAAACAAATGTCTAGAAGAAATTTAAAATTTTAAAAATATTCCCAGAGCTGAGAAAGCTTCCTTTTGTAAAACAAATATTGGGAGGATTTGCTGGAATAAGGCAACATTTTAAGTTCCTAGGAAGATGTAATTAAAATTTTTCAACGTGATTAACAAAAATCTCCTGCATTTGTAAACATCAGATGCTACTGTGTAAGTGAGCTACTAACAAGAAAACTGTCACTATATCCACATAAAAGAAGAAAGCTTTAAACAAATTTTCTTAGTAAAATTACTTGAATTTCAAACTCATTGTCATTTTTTTCCTACACATAAAAAACAAAACTAGCATGTTGCCAATGCTTAGAATCTGTTTATTGTAAGCTAGTTGTTAACAAAAGAAAAAAATACTTTATGGTAATACAATTTGGTGAAAGACTTGTTTATCTCTCTTTAAAAATAATAATCCTATGCAAATACATTCGTCATTAATTTTACAAAGAAAACAAGCAAGTTTGAAACCAATTGGACCAAAAAAGTTTAAATTTATCAAAAATATTCTCTTCCATGAATATATAACCATTTTTTATTTATTTAGAAAATTCATCAAATATGATATATTCACTTCGTATTAATAATATATTGCTTATGTAACATTCTGTTTACTTAGTATTTAGTTTTGTGTCCTTATCTTTATAAAGTACAGTATCATTGAACAATACTAGAAATCCTTTCCAATATACTCTTATCTTTGTAAAACTCCAAAAGGTTTAAAAATGTAACAACTAGAACTTGTTAAAAATATAACAGTAATATGCAGTTTGGTATAAACAAAATATAGATTCTACCACCTTCTCTTTTGAAATCACAAATGAGAGAAATATAAAATTCTTTTTAAGTGTCAAACACTCATAAAATTGTTGTCTGAATTAAATGAAATGATATGAAAGTACTTAGCATATTTCCAGAAATGTAGTAAATATTCAGGAAATTATAGCTTTCCTCATTCCTCATATGGCATGGCAGAAATCATGTTCCTTTGTGTCTACCTACATTTTGATACTTTACACACTGCATGACACATTGAGGGTACTGAATAAATATTTGGGGAGTCCTCACTAAGCATCAGGTATTCACTAAAGTTTTAGGTATAAGAATGGGGGAAAAAAAAACCCTATATCTGCCTTTAATAAGCCTTGCTTTTTGCCATATTTGTGGTATGGAGACCATTCAATAATGCCACAAATCTAATGTACCACATCAGAGTCCAATTTCTATCAATATTCAGATTTTTAAAATTAGACAAAATAATATACATCATAGGTTGAATTCAGTCTGATTAATCAATAAGATTGATTGATTGGAAAAGAACTGGAGGGAAAAAGCTACTTATGTAAATCATACAATAGCAGGTGGGTCTGAAAAATACTTGTAACCTAATTACAACTATTTAAAGTTGCTGGTTAATATTGTTTTGGAAAGAATTCTTGTTTAAGATTTTTCATACAACTCTCAATAGACTTTATTAAAATTAGAAATGCCTCTTCAAGGGTCTGCTCCTTGAATTCACCAAATCTTTGAATTCAAGCAAATTGTTGAGAAACAATTCTATTTCTCTAGACCTACTTCCAAGCTTTCCCTCTACTCTCACTTCTAGTAAGCAACCAGGTTATTGAATTTCAAGGATGAAGTCTCCATGTTTCCTTTTTGTCTCTATTTTGGATCTAAGGCAAAGAGAGTTTGTACTGTATTTAGCTTGGGAGATATTTGTGATTTTTTAAAATGGCATTTCTAGTCTGAAATAATTTCATACGAAATATATTAAAATAATTGCCCTCAAATACCAAACACTGGATGAAAATATGCTGGTGATCTATTTGGAAAAACTTACATGTCTTGACATAAAAGTCTCACCAATGGATGATAAAAAAAAGTTGGGCGGATTCTTAAGGCAGGCCTGGCGGTTCCCACCCAGCATCTACTCATCCTCCTATTTCTGGCCTTCACGCCAACTGCTAAAGAGAAGAGCTTGAGTTGCCATTTGTACTCTACACAAACACGTGTTATTCATCCTTTCCCCTGTGGCCATGCAATTGCAGAGGACTGAATCAGGGACATTCAAATCCACTGGCTTGTCAGTGATCAATCATATTCTTTCTTCAGAATTTTATCTAAGACTAAGAGAATAGACAAATCTTTTGTTCTTGGAAGGAAAGACCTTGAAGACTAAGCACCAGGTGGTTTTCATGATCAATAGCAAAGGAATAGCAATGTGCACCAGGAAGAAGCCAAACTGTGAAAACTTGGCTTGCAGGTATCTCAAGGGCTGTTCTCTGCCAGACTAGTTCTGGTAGTCCCGACTAGTACCACTACGCCTGCTATGTACTCATCTAACATACGTCCTCTGTAAATTTATGCATAGCCTCTTTAAGTGAATTACTTAATGTTTTTATTCTTGCTTGTTCATGACTTAATCCTCATGCAGAGCCCAGCCTAGAGTAATAGTGGTGGTTCACAAATATTTGGTGAATGAATGAGTGAATGAATAACGAATAGCAGGCTAGCAGGTAGATATGGAAAAGGTGAGAAGACAGACAACGTGGACTAACGAGCATCAGCTTGATTATTGAGCTTCCTGGTTCCCTGGGCACTGGTTTCTAACAAGCCTAATGCATTTCACTTGATTGAGATATTGCCTGGATCCATTAAATAACAAGACTTTTCCACTAGTTTGGGTTTGTTTCTATGACTTAAACCAACAATCTATGGCCAAGGTAGTAGGTTATTCGGAAGGCAGAGTTTATAGAGAGTAGCCAGTTATTACAGACCTCTCATTTTTCCTTGTACCAAGAAAAAATAAACAGTTGCAAAGGACCAATGATCAGCAAATACTTGTCTTTCCTCTAGGAAAATCTGACCTGTGTCAAAGATGATTGGATTTATTTTCTCTCCCCAAACAAGAATATTCTTTGGTGGTTGATTTCCAACAAATAAGCAGCAACAACAAAAAAGAGGTGAACCTCTGTAAATTTACTTATTATCCTCTAATTGTATTGTTGCAGGGCAGCCATGAAACACTTTTTAAATGAGAAATTATAAGAACCTAGACACTGTGAAAATTATATTAGAAAACTCATGCCAGAAATATGTTTTCCTAGATGTGAATTTACCAAAAGTGGGCATTTACACAAATAAGTCTTTTCTCCCTTTTTGTGCAGTACCTTTTTGTGGAGTCAGAGCTCACAAATATAAAAGGAAAAACATTGCATGACATTGGAACAACTGTAGATCTTCACAAATATAGGAAAATGGGATCAAATATCATAATAATAATTAGAGGCAGGAAGGAGAGAGAAAACCCCTCCATATTCGGCTTCTGCATAAAGACCTTCAGAATGTGATATAGGAAGGGTGAAAATATCTGACAATATTTCTTACTGGAAGTGAATTAAAAATTCCTAAAGACTACTCTAATTCAACAGAGTATAAGAAAAGCAGCGATCCATTGAGAAAACCAGTTTTAGTCAAAATTTTCGTTATTTCAATTATTTGGATTTTTTTTTCCTTCAAAGGAGGACACATTTTCTGCTAACATATGTGTACCTTTTTTAAAAATTAATTTTTGCTGAGAGATCTGGAAGAAAGAAACTATAAAAAGACTATCTACTCTCATATTGAAGCAAAGATAGCAACAATATTGGCAAAGGTAAACTGTATTTTTTTCAAAGTATAAAATTAAGCATGTTATATAAATGTATCATTTATGTATTTATTTACCCTATTGATCTGTATTATGTTGCCTTAAATAATTAAGCATCTTAAAAGTCCCATTATGGAAGTACATGAATATCAAGTGCATCAAGCTTATTATTAATTATTTCCACACTATATTAGCAACAAATAAACACATATGTAAAATATTTAGGTTAATACTTCAAATAATTGTATTAAAATTAGGTCCCAATTAAACATAGTTTAGTGAGTTTTGAAAGCTGTTAGGAAAATACTCTTAGGTACTAGACGCATCAGATTATATCTCTCCTTCTGTGCACAGTTAAGATGAAGAGATATTAGAATTGGTACTCCACCACACTATGTTAGGTTTAAGTATTACAGTGAAAGATCTGAAGTTTAATACATTTTACAAAATCCATAAATCCTGCTGAAAAAGTAAGGTGGTACATTAGGGAACTATAAATTCATGATCTGATACCATGTGGAGTATTTAAATGAGAAAGATACGTATATATTTCTGTGTTAAACTTATATAGGTCCATCCTTACTGAAGCTCAGCAGACAAAATCATTTGGAGCCATGTTCTCCCATTGTGTAAGATACTCACTAAAGACTAATAAACACATTATAAATTGCACTATTTGTATGGAATCATTAGGGTGATCCTTAGTACACTATAGCCATCATATTCCAAGGGATATCCTGATATATATGCTGAAACAGTTAATACAACTTTGAAAGGTGTGTTCTTGTTTTGTTTTTAACAAAGGAACATTTTATAAATCAGCAGAGTCTGATCAACTCTGTTATCTAAATAAATTTGACATATCCAAGCCTGTTCTACAATGCTATTAATAGTATTAGTTTTCTTGTCTCATGTTATCTATTCAATTTAATCAAAACTCCTTAAACTTCTTTAAATATACTTAATTTTATAGTCATTTTTAGCCTATTGTGGCTGATTTTCAGTTATTCAAACACACAGTGCTTATTTTTCTTTATCTCTGAAATGATGCTAAGGCCAAGGACACATTTTTAAAAGCAGTATCATTAAGTATTCTGTTCCTAGTACATGAGCATACAAACTTCTTATTCCAGAAGTCATACTGAACAGAGTCATTACTATAAAATGAGCATTTTTAACATGTATGTAGTGACAAATTTATTTGCCTATAATGGTATTAGCTAAAGTAAAGTAGTAAACTAGGCCTGGCCTACAGTATGACTCTAGGTGAACCAGATAAGGCTGAAAAATAATTTACCTTATCAACATGACTAAACTATACAAAGAATAATTCTTGGAAACATTATTCTAGACATTAATGTGGTATTCATTTTTCCCTTGAGAATTTGCCTGGGAATTTTTTTTTCTTATTCAAATTCAACAATTGTATAGAAATAAATTTAGACCTAATTCAAAAAAGAACACGCAGCAAAAAAAAAAAAATAGTTTTTCACTGTAATGACTCAATTTGTGTATGTATACTCACAATAGTCCTAAATTTCTTAGGAAGTTGTCAGAGAGATAACTGGTGAACTGAAATATGCAACTCTCATCTGAGCATGCTCAGCTTTCTTTTTTTAAATTTATTTTTTTAAATTGATGGATAACATTGTATGCTTTTATCATTACAACATGATGTTTTGAAGTGTGTGTGTGTGTGTGTATATATATATATGAACATGTATATATGTTGTGGGATGTTTAAATCTATCTAATTAACAAATATATTACCTGTCATAGTTATCATTTTTGAGCTAAGAGGCTGAGAGCACTTAACATTCACTCTCTTAACATTTTTCAAGAATATAATATATCAGCATTTAGTTGAAGTACCTGTGATTCAAAAAAGAAATATTTTATGGAATTTATAATGAAAAGAAAATTTCTAGAGAGAATGTAAAAATGCATACAGGTAAACTTTATAAACCACCTCAAAACTCATGAAAATATTTTTTTCTTTGCCCTGGGGCATTTTGGAAGCATTTACCATTATAAGATTAAATTTAATATATGAGATAAATTTATCTCAGTTCATTACTGTTTACTGCTGAAAGTCTAATAGAAGATACTGACAAATTTGCTCCATAACATCTAAAAATGTATTTTAAATTATTTTAAAATTGCATTTTGCAAAGTAGATTTTGTTTTCTGCAAAGTAGTCTAGAACTTTATGTAAAGTTTATTTTGTAGCAGTTAAAGAGGCTGATTTTATTTCTTAATTACACACCAAAAATAATACAGTTCACTTTTATTTAGTCCACTGAAGTATAGATTTCTAAGCTGAATATAACATTCAGAAATACATTCTTGCACTAATTTTCATAATTTCAGGAAATGTAGAAAACTTTCACCAAGATTGATCTTATGAAACAGTAATAATAAAATTTCAGAGCTGAAACATCCTAATAGTTTCATTGTACATATTTTATGCTGATTTTAAAAGATGCTCAAGCTCAGAAAGAATCCATACTTGATGAAGGTCACATAGATTGTGGCAGACCAGGGAGTAGATGCCAGATCATCTACTCATTTACTTGTCAAATGTGACCATTAATGAATTACACACTGTTCTAGATGTTTTGGAGATACCAGTGCCCCAAAAGTCAAGGATTCTGGTCTCATGGAATATACACTTTAATAAGGGAAGACAGAAAATAAAGAAGAGACAAAATAAATATATAGATTGTATAGTTTTATTTATAAATACATAAGTTATACATGTTAAAAGTCATAAGTACTATGGAGAAGAAGAAAAGAAACAAAGAAGTTCAAGAGTATTTGAGAGAGAGGAAGTTTGCAATCATGAATGTGATGATAGGTACAGACATCACTAAAAAGGTGACATTTAAGCAAAGAGTAGGAAGTAGGGGAGTTAATGTTGAGGCTACCTGAGGATCAAATGCTGCAGGCAGAAGAAACACCAATTCAAAGGATTCCAGGCTGGAGGAGGCCTGTTTATGGAACCACACAGAGACCAGGGTGGATGGAGCAGAGGGAGGGAGAGAAGAGTAGAAGATCTGAGAGGCTTGTTGGGTCCAGATGATGCAGGGCTCTCTAGGTCATATGTGAAATGTTAGTCTGAGTGAGGAGGAAACCTTTGGAGGCAATTGAGCAGGGGAGTGAGATTATATGAATTTTATTTTAACAGGATTCCTCTAGTTGGTCTATCAAGAAGAGCCTAGATTGAGGCAAGGGAAGAGGCAGTGATAACATTTAAGAAGCAATTGATATTATGGTCCAGGTCAAAGATGATAGCAACTGGAACCACGGTGGTAGCCATGGAGATGGTGAGAAGCAGATGTATTCTGCCTTAAATGGATGGAGCCTGTGTGCAGGAGAAAGGTCGGAAGTACTATTTGGGACATGTTAAGATTGGCATGCCTGTCAAATACTTGGATGTCCCATAGGGTGTTGAATATCTAAGAAGTCTGGGTTGGAGATATAAATTTGGAAGTTGTTAGCATGGGGGTGATACTTAAAACCATAATACTGGATGTATTTCACCAAGAGGATGAGTATATATAGCAAAGAGAAGAAACCTAAGGACAAGCTCTGGTGCATGTGTTAAGTATCTTTCCCTTCCCAAATCACATCCTCTCTACCAACCTTTTCTTCTCAGCTGCTGTGCAAGTATATCCTGACAGCATCTCACCTCAGTTGTACTGTACATCTCTTGTTTTTGCTCTGTAATTTCTTTCTGGCCACTGCCAGCGATAGCCCACCGAGCCATTCCAATGCATGTTTATAACAGGAAGTTCTGAGGTACAGTTAACAACCATGGGGAACCCTTGACTGGTGAGATACATAACTACTTCCCCCTTCAACACTTTGGTTATATCTCTACTATCCGTATTTTATATGGCTTTTCAGAAAGCCTACAGAAAGATTAAGCCCCAGTTATCCATAACAGTTGTAACCAACTTAATAAGTCACCTTTCATTT
>VBSM01003157.1:42138996-42182200 GCA_008086735.1 Cheirogaleus medius
CCCCGATTCATGCTTCTCATTCCACCTTCTTCCTCCTCTTTGGAATCACTGGCTTAAAATAATTAGCTGCCCTAAGTCCTTGTCTATGGATTGTCTTTTGAGGGAACCCAAGCTATGGCAACATTGAGCATTAAGGGTTTGAGGAAAAGATGGGAAATTAACAAAGAAAACTGAGAAGGAACAAATAAGGTAGGAGGAAAACCAAGAGAGTATCATGTCCAGAAAATCAAGTGAGAGAGTATAAGGAGCAGGAGGGGTCATTACCTGTGTCAAATACTGCTGAAGTTCAAGATAAGGAAAGAGGCTTGACCAATGGACTTAGCAACAGAGAAGACATTGGAGATGTTGACATGAGCATTTTATTCCAGTGAATAAAAATGGAGGCAAAAGCCTGAATAGTGTGCATTTAGGAGAGAATAGAAGGATGGAAACTATAGACAGTGGGTTCCATCAGCTCCCACAGGAAGCAAAGAATTGGGTTGGTAGGTGACAGGTTTAGTGGCTTCAAGAAGATTTGTTTGAAAGAGGGGAGAAATAAGAGCAGGCTTTTTTGCTATGAAGAATGAGCCAGTAGAAAGTGAAAAGTTTATGATGAAAGAGGGAGGGGAGAGCAAAAAGGACATGATGAAACTAATTCACAGGGAGTGAGGTTAACTTTAAATAAGAGCAACTATGATAATTTTTGAGAGAGGAGAGTTTGTGGTACAGATGCCAGTCAATAAGGAGATGTGACTGGTGGACAAACATGGAAATTCTCTTCTGTCGGTTTTATGTTCCCAGCAAAATAGCAATAAACTGTTCAGCTGAGAATGGGGGTAGAGGATGTGGGTTTGGAGATCTAAGGAGAAAAAATATATGAAATAGACATTGAGAGGAGTGAGAAAGAGGGAGAGAGAAAGAGAGAGGGAGAGAGGGAGTGTGTGTATATGTGGGGGAGAGAAAGAGAAGGAGAGAGAGAGAAAAAATTGTTCTAATTTAATTTATAAGGAGTAATTTCTTTGCATTACCTCATGTGTCTCCCAGATAAAGAGATCGCCTGTTTTCATGATGAGTCAAGTCTTCTCCAACATTATTGATATTAATAGCTCTATTCATGAATAATGCAATGATGAGTATCATAAAGACATCTTCGAATTTAAATTGCATAATATAGGAAACAGTTTTTAAGCAAGACTACTTTTTAAAATAAATAATTCTAGGGACATCACAAGAAAATGTCTGATATTCATTTGCTTCAAAAGTTCCCTGCACATTTCCCTGGCATGCCCATCTGAACACGGTCATAGATGGCAGCCTGTGAAGGGACTATTTGACACGCCAAGTGCAGGCCCGTCACATCAAGAGGTGGAGTTGGCCTCTAGTGGCCTCCACTGCTGACCCTTGGCTCCTCCTTTTTTAGGAGTACACTCATCCCCACTGCGAGTTCCACCCTTCACGTTTACATATCATTATAGAAATTTGCTTTCAGTTTCTTCATCCACACCTAGAGGCAAAGAACTAATAAAACCTTGTGCCGCCATTTACAGAATCTTCTCTGTAATCAAATAATGATGAAGTTTTGGAAAACCATCGCCAGGTAGGAATGATGTGAGACATCCTGAAGCTCCTACTATTAACACTATGCAAAGAATTGTTTACTCAGCTTGCCATGCCCAAATGGAATTTCCTTTTACCTCCCTATACAAAATCAGTCATCCTCTATATTTATATTCTATTTTTCTGCTGTATAAGTTTTTTCACTGAGATATAAAGCTGCTCATTGTGATATTCCTGCTAAGAAACATGCATGGTGATGTCAGAATCTAAATGTTGTCTATGTGGTGATTCAGTTCCGAAGGTGCATATGGCTACAGCTGATGAGGAACTCTTGCTTTTGGAGACACAACAATTTTCACAGTGTGCTTAAATCAAGCATTAGCTGAAGTGATTGCAGGTGAACCATTAAGACCCTGATGTGAAACAGGTGCCTTGTGTTTGTTCTCCTCTTATAGACACAAGCAGGTTGGCACGGAAAACAGGAAAGGAGCCCATTTTACCTCTGAATATGTATGGAATTAAAATCCTTCTTCAGTTCAAAACTTGACAGTTATAAGCCTCTGATTCAAGATGGAAGACTAGGCACAGAAATCTGATTCTCAAATTTTTGAAGATCCTCCAAAATAAAAGAGACTAAAAAATGAATGAATGAATGAATAAAAACAAGTAGTTTAGGCAGTGTATCTATAATTGCTAAGAAAACAAACAAAAAAAAGTGTAGTTACCAATAAAGGAGAGATTCTTGTAAATGTCCAGAAGAAAAAAATACAGACACAAACACATGGGAAGGTGAAAAAGACAAATAATTCTGTAGCCCATAACATACTACCAGAAGAATACCAAGAACATGGGGATCAATGAGGACAGAATCCTGCTGGTAGTAAATTAAGCTCAGAGTCAACAGGTAAAGTTGAATTCTAAAGTGAAAAGTGGAGCCCAAAATAGGGTAACTCATTGAAAGTCTGTATATATGGCACAGCTTTATCCACTAGCATCCTCATTCTCCCCTCACTAGCCCACAGAACAAAATGGGCTTTATTTATCCTCTTAGAGCAGAGAGCTCTACTATAATAAAATTAAATAAAATGTACATAGAAACTTAAGGCACATGATTTGGGTGTTTAATTCCCAGAAAGCCATCTCTCTTCTGGCACCTGGAGTTTCAGTGGTCTGACAGCTAATGCCTACTTGTTCCCCTTAAATGGAATAACACGCCTCTCTCACAACATGGAGCTCCAAGGCAGAATTTTTACCCAAGAGGGAAATTTTATTGGAAAGCTTATCTACTTCTAATAACAGCAGGGGAAACTCTGGTAATATAAAAATATATATGGATATCCAAGGATCACCAAGCATATGAGCAAAGAAAGACCACATGATCAGAGACAGGAGAGAGAGAGATAGAACCAGAAGTAAAATAGAGATAAAAAAAAATAGAGTCAAAAAGAACTAAACTTTTAAAAAGGATGTTAATATTCTCAAAAATATTTGAAAAGTTATAACTAAAATAAGGAAAGGATGCTATGAAAAAGGAACAATCAAAGAAAGAGAAAGTGCTTTTAGAGATTTTTAAAAGAGAGAAATGGAAAATAAAAGAGAAAAGCCAAGGACATATTGAGGTTCTAGAAGAGAAGAAAATGAATAAGGGGACATTATCAAAACCATTATAGAGAAGAATTTCCCAGAGCTAAAGAATACCAGTCTTCATATGAAAAAATCCCATTGTGTGATAGGCATAAAAATTAAAATAGACCTCTACCTTATTTGTGAAACTTAGTAAACCAAGAATAAAAATAAATTCCATTTTGATAAAATTATTTCTTTTCCTTTGGGTAAATGGGTGATGGGCACACTTACAAACTTTGACTCAAGCAGTATAAAAGCAATCTATGTAACCAAAACATTTATACTCTCGTAATACTCTGAAATTTTTTAAAAAGCTGGGGAAAAAAAGCTGAATAAATAAATTCTTAAAAATATTCCAATGGGGACAAAATGTTCAAGTTGAGTAAAAGAAACTCACAGGACATCTACAAGGAAGATAAGTGAGACTGACATCAGAATTCTCGTCAGCAACATTGGATTCTAGAAGACAATATAAAAACTTTCTTTAAAAGTATGAGAGGAAACTTATTTTTGAGCTATTACATTGTCTATCTGAACAAATTAGTGTTTCACAACAAAAGCATTTTTATACATATAAGCACTCAGAAAAATTATCTCATAGTTCTTCCTTAGAAGAAGAATACTAAGAAAGGAAGAATTAACCAAGATAATGGAAAAATGGTAGCCTAGAGAGCTCCAGTGCCGGGGAGCAATAAATGAGAATCTTAGCATGACATAGGTCTAGAGGAGATCTTCCCAGTTGGCACAAAGACAACAACAACAACAACAACAGGCATCCAGAAAGAAAGGATTCAGGTTGATTGAGACACAGGAAAAAATTAAGGAGAAAATTAAGGCAAATTGTGGAAGGAAAATAATTCAATTTGAAGCTTTAGACAGAGAGAAAAAAAAGAGCACTTTGCAAGAGATTCGTGGTTCAAACACAAAATACAAAGCAAAATAAAGTGTAACATTATTTTAAGCATTAGATGAAGTGTAAGAAAGGAAAGTCCAACTGACCCTGCTGCTAAGGACATTCTTCCTCGTGTGGCCCAGTGGTTCTGATACTAGCTCTGTCGAGAAAGGAATGAAATCCCACTGTACCACTTAGGTTGGCCTTAAGCAATATGTATCAGGTCACTGCGGAAGTTTCAGAATATATTTGTAAATGATTTGACACTCCTTTCCTCACGAGGTGGAATGTACATCCCCTATCCTTGATTCCGGGCCATACAGAGTGACTCCCACTTAACCAACAGAATGAGGCCAAAGTGGCACTGCATAACTTCCAAGGCACACGTTGTCCTCCTCTTTCTCTTTGGACACTCCCCTTTGGAACCCTGGACACCATACAAGAAGTCCAACCACTCTGAAACCTCCATGCTGTAAAGAAGCGCAGGCTATATGGAGAGACCACACGTAGATGCCCTGGCTGACAGTCCCAGCTGAGGTCCTGGCCAATAGCCAGTTTCAACCTCCAGACCCAAGCGTGAGGAAGCCTTTGAAAGGACTCCACCAACAGCACATATGACAGCAATCGCCAGAGAACACCTGAACAACGAGATCACCCAGGTGAGCCTTGTCAGTCATTGAGTCTTCACAGCTGACTCAAGTCCCAGACATCATGGAACAGAAATACGTTGTCCCTACTGTGCCCTGGTGGAAATTCTGACCACAGAGTCTGGGAGATTAGCAAAATTATTATTTTTTTGCCACTATATTTTTGGATTTTTTTTAACTCCATGATAGATAACTGGAACACTATCTATGGCCCATTAGAGAAGAAAGAATGATTCAAGTTGATTATGTACATTAACAAAATGAAATAGGAAAATAAAAGCAAAATATAAATATTAAACACTGGGAAAAGGAGAGGAGGGGGGTGGACTAGTTTAACAGCGAGCTAAATCTTCATTTTATATACCTGGGAATTGTTAAATAAAGTTGATAAATAGATGAGTGAAGGTCAAAAATAAGTGAGCTATGAGAATGATTTAAAGAAAATCTAAAATCGAAGCAATTTTAAAAAGAGGCTTCTTCTAAAGAGTAATACCTGAGGTTAGGAGATAAAGAAATAGTTTATGTTCGTTATAAGATCATCTGTGTTATTTTGCTGCCAAATGTATGTATGACTTGAACAAAAAGTTACTGCTTTGAGAAAACACTCCCCAAACAGTGCTTTCCTCTGAACTCTGCAGTAATAGACACTGAAGAGGACTTCTGTGACCAAATGTGGGTTTTTTTCCCACACATGCCAAGAAGCAAACACCAGCTGGGTGTCCTCCAATTCACTTCTGTCACTATGTACCCATCAGATAGATAATGTCAGATCCCACAGGGTGAGGACTCAGTCCCCAAGACGCCCACCCTAGCCAGACACCAGTCACAAGTCCAGGCCTCTGGAGCTTCTGGCCAACGGGCTTCAAGTGGGGTTCCTGAGACCCCCTCCCAGTTTAGGTTCGATTAATTGCTGGAGTGGTTCACAGAACTCGGGGAAACACTTCTGCTTGCATGTTTATCGTAAAGGAGAGCATAAAGGATACATAAGGAGGGATGCGTAGGGCGAGGGGCACAGAGCGTCCATGCCCTCCTTGTGTGCTCCACCCTCCAGGCATCTCCTCCCGTTCAGTCTCTGGAGGGTCCCGAACCCAGTCCTCTGGGTTTTTACAGAGGCTTCGTTACACAGGCATGATTGACAACCATGTAGAAATGTGACTGGACAAAAAGCACGTGATCTAAACCAAGCAAGGTCTATCTGTTCAGATTCTTCCTGGCCTCTCTGTGCAGCATTTCTTCCTCCAGGGTATAGGGCAGGACCTTCTCTGGAATGAGGGTCTTTCGACCAGACCCACAATCAGATTAGAGTCCTGCCTTGGGCAGGTGAAAGGAGGACAGGAGAAGGTCAGAGAGAGAGATTCTATCTCCTGAAGCCTACAGTGCCCCAACATTATAACAAGGACTATGGGAGTTATAAAACTCCATAGGAAGCATGGATGAAAACAAATATATATATATATATAACTGTGTGTGTGTGTACCATAACACTACAGTTACTTAAAAAGTTACACATTTTTATCACGACTTCTAATTTTTATTAATGGCCTCTAATGCAGATTAAAAAATAATTTTAAAAAGTTTAATGCAACAGGATGTTATAGTTTTCCTAAATAAAAGTATAAAACTAAAAAATAATAAATTAGTCAATATTGTGAAGAGTGGAATTAGGCCAATTTTCTCATCTGCTGTTGATGCAAATCTAACTTGGTAAAAAGCAATCTGTCTTGAAAGAAATCTGTCAATATATATCACAAACTGATAAATGCAGATAAAGCTACATGCTTGAAAATGACCATTTTAGCATTAATTATTTGGGAAAAGGTTTCGGTTTAGCTTAGACTTTATCAGTGCTGAACAGTCATGCTTGCCTGAGGAACTGGTGAGGTAGAATCAATAAGATGCTTATTTGAATGTGGGTGGAGGAGTTTTCTGGGACAATCTGAAAGCTCTTTCTGTGGCTTATGTTTAGGCAGATCTTAAAAGGCCTAGCAAATTGATGGCCTAGGCTAGTAGATTTATCATACATGATGGACGAGAAGCCTAGAAAATTCTCCCTGTAATTATGCATCTCAATCCACTATAGAAAAAAAATTAGAATCTATTTCAGGACACATAATGTGTCAGCAATAACAGTGCTGCTTTGTGACCCTTTCAACAAAGAGTAGGTCAATGACAGAAATTCTTCCCTCACTTTTTCTGAGGCCACTCCTGGGTCAGGTTCAGTGAAGGCTCTAGTGCATCAGTGGCATCAGGCACACAAAGAAGGTTCCGTAGAATCCTTGGTATTGGAAGAGTGTAATAGACCAGGTAGCACCCAGCCAGAACCAGCTCATTCATAAGTGTCTACAAGTCATCCTCAGAGATGGTAAGTAATATTTGAGGATCCAGTTAATTTCCCTAGTTCTTGTCCAAGTCTGTTCATACAGGGCCTTGAACAGAGGTGGGCAAGGACCAGAGAAGTTAAACATATGCAGCAAAAATACTGAAAAGAATCCAAAAGTATTCATCATCAGAAGTATGTATAGTTAATTATGTTATAGTTCATTTTTAAAAAGTGATGGTTGCCAAGAGCAAAACAAATGCTTATACAATGCAGTTTTAAAAAGAAAAGAAAAAGGTCAATAATACATATGCTAGATATGTTATATATGTTTATATATACTGGAAGGGGTGTATAAAATTAGATGAAAACACAATTAAATCCGAAGGGGTGTTATGCTGCAGTCTATTCTTGCTCGTTGCTACTGCTTCATCATAGGTCAGCATGTGTGCTCTACTCATCATAGAGACTAGAAGTAATCAAGCTAGAAAAATATTAAGTTTGTCAATATTGTGGCAGGTGCTATTAGGCCAAAGTTCTCGTATGCTGTTGATGCAAATGTGACTTGGTAAAGTGCAATCTGTCTCAGAGACGCAGGCAGAGGAATTAGCTACCCCCCGTTCCAGAAAAGAGAGAGCACTGGAGATTTTCACATCAACAATCAAATGTCTCCATCCAAAAGTGACCCACAGGACTCAGAACTCATTCCAAACTGTCACAATGTCCCACTCAAGCATAAGGGGGCCAGAAAGTGCATTCCTAACATGTCCCCAGAAAGCTGAGAACTAATGACAACCTCAGGTTTTAAACTGATATGCAAGAGTTTCCAAATCACTGCTTTGACAAACATGAAATATAAGAAAAATGTTAACTAAGTAAACTTCTTAGTTTACCATTAGTTTCATTACATACTCTCTTCTTTTCTCCTTTCCTCCTTCTCCTCCTCCTCCTTCTCCTCCTTCTCCTCTCCCCCTCCCTCGCTCTCTCCCTTTCTCCCTCCCTCTTTCCCTCCTTGTCTCCCTTTCTCCCTCCTATTGTCATTACTGGTAACATGTAACCAGAAGACACCATGATTATGTATGTAGCAGAAGCCTTTGTCTTCCTAGTTAACTGAGGTTCATTTGACCTTATTTAAAAATTCTTCTCATTGTCAGCCAGAGCTGCCTTACATCATTCATCAGCAGAGAAAAATGGGAAGTGAAAGTCACTACTGACAGTGGAATCACACTCTCAAAGTGTAGTGGAAGTTCTCATGGTTGCTGTGTGACATTAAACAAGCTAAGGAATTTAAAAGATATATTATTAGGCATGGCAAGATATCCCTACCTCCTGTCTTTTGTCTCTGTCTTTCATTCTACAAAGTACTACAAAATTAATCTTCTTAAAGTACAGATCTGATCATGTCATAAAATCTTTCAACCAAGCCACATTCCCTGCAGAATAAAGTAATGATTTCTTAGTCTGACATTCAGTGTCCCCCACAACTCATTTGTCCAGCCCACTCTTCCACCATTTGCCTGTTAACATTCCCAGTTTACAATGACAGACTGCCCCCATACACAGCTGGATTGTTCTTATATCCATGGCTTTATTTATGCAATTCCCTTTGCCCAAAATGCTTGTCTCCCTTGTCTCCAAATTCAAATCAATTCTTGAAGACTCAAATAGAAGTTTGCTCCCCCATAAAACTTCCCCAATATCTCTAGGAAGAAATCACCCCTATCTTCCATGACTTCCACAAAACTGTCTATATTAACAAAGATAGCACAAGGGGACCAAATCAAACCTCAGAATGTTTGTAAAATTTTTAAAATTTATGTTACTCAAAGGTAGCTCTGGAATTTCTTCATAGGATGGGCTTAGGGAAGTGACAAAAGGCTGTCAGTAGTTCTAGAAAAACTCTTAAAGCTGCCTTTGCATGGAAAAAGCACATATGCTTTGGTTATTTGGAGAAACTTAGTGGGAAGGTATTTTAGAGAAAAAGGCCAAAGCCACCCCAAGTTCCTCCATGTGGCATCACTACCTCTGCTAGAATGAGGGAAAGGCTTCGCCTTACTTTTTAATCCCTAAAGGAAGAGTTCTTTGAATATATACACACATGCACACATAGAAGTTATAGTAAGACTCAAGCTATAGCCCCTATGTCATGAGAAACATCAATATAACTGCCCCAAAGAGAACAGGTTAAAACTATTCTGCATACCATCCTCAATGTCTCCTTTTTAGGGATTCCTTTCTTTAGATGCCCTTTTGCCTCTTGGACCATTTGGATTGCTTCTTGCCTCACTATTGATACAGTAAGATGTTCACAGCTTGTGCAGAGGGGCCCATCACAAGCTTCAGTTTTGAGAAGGCATTCTGACTGGCCAACTGCCCTGTGTGCCTTAAGGAAAAATACTCCCTACCTGTCAGTGCAGTGCCCTTTCTCTCGGGTTTGCATTTCTCTGCTTTGTTTCACATGGAAGCAGTTTGATCTCCTGGACCAAGAACAGACAAGTGCCTTAAGCTAAAAGACTAAAAAGATTTTTTTCTATACATGATTCAGCCCATATCACAATAGTTACGGAGTCCTCAAGAGAACTGTTGATCAAATTTCTACAATCATGAAAAGTGAGCCGTTGCCTGGAGTGTTATCACTGCACAACTCTCAGATCACAGCAGGGGTGACTTCTGGTTGGATAGTCAAAGATTTATGATCCCAGACATTTCTATCACATTCATTCATTCATATTTATGCAGGCATGCAATATATATTTTTCAATGTTTGCTCGATGTCCATCAAAAACACTGCTGACAGAGTCCAGTATGAGTTTGTGACAGGAATTAAAAAAAAACCAAACACTCTGAAAAAAGTGGTATAAGAAAATGAGCTCAGATATCTAGGAAGCACAACGAGTTCAACCTCAGGCATACAGAAACCAGAAGGTCAAGTTATGTCACTGGTGTTCTCTTCATTTCTTGACATTTCTTTCCTCTGTGGGGTCTTCATTCTTAAAGGCAGCACTTTTTCACAGGGTAGCAGAGACGCTTAGATGGCTAACGGCAATTCCAAGCATATATCCTGGTCTCATGACAATTCCAGATAAAAAAAAAAGAGAGATTTTTTTTTTCTCAATAGCTCTAGCAGAAAAAATCTAAGAGAGGATTTTGATTGGCCTTGTTTGGTTATATGAACTAATTCTTTTATTGTGGGAGTTAAGACCTCAGGTAGGACTGTCATTAACCACACCTGGGCCAAGTGACTGCGCTGGGAGTGGGAGGTAGGCGAGTGTGGAAAGGATAACCAGTAGGAAGGAGGGGTTTTGGTATCAGAAAACTGGAAAGGGTTTCAGGCAAGCAAAAATGACAATTGTACAAAATTTTAACATATATGTATATGTATATATACACATTTTATTTACTTTGTGTGTGTATGAGCATGTAAGAGTATGTGTGTGTATTTGATTTTATCTTGTTTTTTGGTAGTTTGTTATTTATTTGGCCTTAGACATTTACCCAGACCAGAGTTAATCAAAGTGTAAGATTTCAGGAAACATCCTCCTAGGAATGCCTTCACTTCTGACACCAATTGCAAGTTTGGGATTGCCTTAAACCATCCTCAAGTTTGGTAATTCACCAGAAGAACTCACAAAAGTCACTGAACGCTGGTATGCTCACTGCAATGGCTTATTACAGGCAAAGAAACAGATTAAAATCAGCCAAAGGGAGAGATATACATGGCAGAACATCCAGAAGGGATCCAAATGCAGGAACTTCCAGTTGTCATCTTCCCGTGGAGCCACGGACAGCATCATCTTCTCCTGGACACGATGTGTGACAAATACACACAGAGTACTGCCAACCAGGGGACTTCACTCAAGCCTTTGGTGTCCTGAGGCTTCACTGGGCTTGATCACTTACTGCCCAAATGACAGACCTTTAGTTCCTCCTTCTAGAGGTCAGTCTCCAGTTCCTCTGGAGATGGGAACTGATACAGCCTGGTTCAAAGCCCTATCATAAATCATATTGTTAATCTGTCCAGTGACCAAAGCTCGCAGACAAACAAAGATACTCCCATCAGGCAGGATGTTCCTGGAACTCAGAGATCCCTCTAAGTAGCTGAGGGCGAAGGCCAGACCCCTCTCTGGTTAAGGTTAATTCTTCACTACACACAGAATTTTAAGTGTCAAATCCAGGCAATGCCAATTCACTTTACTGAAACAGAGATTCCATTTATTCTCTTAAATTATTAATGAAAAATAGTATTTTAACAACTTCTCCACACAGGTCCCTAGTTATTATACAATGAATATTTCTTGCTTTACTCTAGTTTCACTGGTGTGTAAAGAATTAATGAGGCACAGCTCACAGATTGATGTTCATATTTATTAGTTTTTGTTCTTTTGCTAAATGGGCCCTGTGTAATCTTTGATAATCGCTCAAGTTATTGAAAAAGGGTTTGCACAGCCTTGGTATTATTTGCTTATTAATCTGTGACAAACCATAAAATTTGATATTTTCACCATGACTAGCTCATGGAATTTGCTCACTTTGTCTCTGATGTAAGTAGCAACATGCTTACAATGCCAACAACAACTTTTCAAAGTGATTTCTTTGTTTTTTTGGCAGGGGGAACTATATGAATATCACCTTTGTTTTCATTTGATATACCCAAAAGAAGTTGAAATGTTCTTTAACAACACAGTCACACTTCTTAGCTTTGGCTTAAAGAACTATGTCTAATGCTTAGCCAATCCTGTCCTGCTAATATGAAACACCAAAAGATCTGACACCTTCCAGCAAGAATCTTCTTGAGATAGTATGTGCTGAAGATCCAAATGACATCCATAACTGACACTAAAACTTCCCTTAAAATTAATAATTTGGCAGTGGCTTGAAAGTGTAAACCCTATTTGATAAGATCTGGCTATATTTTGGCTACTATAAATTCTACCCAAGGAGGGGCAGGTCTGCAGCACACCCAAACAGCTTCTTACATGTAATTGTAAAACCACAAGGTGAGTAAAAACTGTGTTAGATGGCACTCTTGTCTCATTCATTCAAGATAATCTGATACATTAACCAGTTACCAAAATAAAAAAAGCAAAACATTGCCCTCCAGAAGGTTCACCAACTATACCTTGTTCTACTCTTTAATGACTCTGTGTTTTCATTTTAAATGTTAATTTTTACACTTTACTTTGTGAACTTATAACCACAGGATGATGACTTTAGAGAGCTTTGTGATATAAGACATGAAAGCTCTGAACCCAATAACAAAGCTCTCAAGTTAGAGACTCTTACCAATTAACTGCTGGGTTAGAGATGGCTCAAGATGATGAATATATGCTCCCCAAAGCTCATATATTTCTTTCATTGTCTCATTACAAATATCCAGCTTGTGTGCCACTTTCTCATGAAGCATCTTCCCAGATGATGCTTTTTCAGTATTGACCACACACAAATGAAAAATTAATAAAACACTGGGGAAGAATCCTTCCTTGCCTCTCTCCTAGCTTCTGGTGGTTGCCAGCATTCCTTGGCTTGTAGACTCATCACTCCAATATCTGCCTCTGTCATCACATTGCATTCTCCCTGTGTGTCTCTGTCTTCTTATGGCCTTTGTATAATGAATGATACCAGTTATTTATTCTTTTACCATTCTGGAGGCCAGAAGTCTGAAATCAAAGCGTCAGCAGGCCATACTCCCTCCAAAGGCTCTGGGAGAATCCTTTCTTGCTACTTCTAGCTTCTGGTGGCTCTGGGAACTCCTTGGCATGTGGCTATATAAGTCTAATCTCTGCCTCCGTCTTTACCAGGCCTTCTCTCTTGTGTCTTCTCCCCTCCGCTTATTTTATAAGGACACTTGTCATTAGATTTAGGGCCCACCTGAATCCAGTCTGATCTTTTCTTGAGATCCTTAACTTAATTACATCTGCAACAGCTCCTTTTTCAAATAGGGTCACATTTACAAGTTCCAGGTGAACGTCTTTTGGGGGACTTCCATAGAATCCACTACAATGACAAGTAACTAGTATCCATAATATATAAAGAACTTACACAAATTAGTAAGATGAAGATAAAAACAATGAAAAATGAGCCCCTCTCCAAAACAAACCAAAATAATCCTCAAACAGGTTGTTTACAGAAGGCATTTTACTGACACAACCCATAAAATTATGAAAAGAGGCTCAACCTCATTAGAAGTTTCCCTGTCACCACTTTTTGCAGTCTATAGTAAGTATCTCCTCATTATCTTGATCTCCCTCCAGACTATAAGTTTTTCACCTGTCATTTGCACACTTGCATCACCTACCCTTGTACACAGCCTGGATATGGTTAAGTTGTTGACTGGACAAGTGGATTACTTAGTTAATATAATCTCCTATCCTCCCAGTAGTTTTGATTCTAAAAAGAGGGAGAGCAAAGAATAGGTAAAATCAGGAAGAAAATTCAGTCCCTGGGTGTCTGAACATCTGACAAAATAAGTATGAGGACGAGCAGAAAGGGGACATTTAGTGGAATGGAGAAGATTACAGGACACCAATGATGAAATCCATTATTTAACATTTCCCTGAGGTTACCTTGGCTAAGAGGGCAATGTTCCATGCATGGAGTGGAAAAATCCTCCCAAGTGTGGAGCAAAGACATTTTCTTTTCCAATTGTTGAAGGCGTGTTCAGTCTTTTGTCTGAAACTATCCTAGCTCTGGCAGTAATCCTGTGCTGCCTTTGTTGTTAAGTCTACACAAAACTTAGAGTCAGACAAGTTGGGTCTATGTCTTGGTCATGCCATTGGCTAAAAGCTAACATGTGCAATTCACTATACAAATGAAGGCTGTTTGGGATAATGTCTGAAGTCACTCTCAATTCTGACATTCTAGATATGCTTACGTGTCCCCTCAAAAGTTAAGGCCCAGGGACCATGTATCCGAAGTTCTAAAAATCACCAGCAGATGGCCCATATTCTCAGTTTTCCCTTGGATCCAAATAACATTGAGAATTTTTTTTTTTATCAGTTTCAGATTCAAATAATGACATATGTGATGGTACTTCATTCTCAGAAAACGTTTTAGTCAACTCTCACAATAAGTATACTTTTTTCCTTAATTTACAGCTGAGGAAGTTGTGGTACAATGTGATTATGAAATTTAGGCTTGGGAACGATTTAGAGGCTTTGACATAAAAAGGAAAAGAGCAATTTATGTGACCCGAGTGTTTGTACCCCTGTAATACTCTGAAGTAATAAATTTAAATAAATAAGTAAATAATAAGAAAAAAATATTTGAATCTATCTAACACACTATGGAATTTTTTTTTACCACCTCCAATATGCTATACCCCCTTTCTTGGAAAACATTTTAAATAAATGTCTCACCTTAAAAACCGTAACTTGTATTACTTGCTTTTAATATATTTTTTAAAAAAACAATTTGACTTTTTAATGCTAATTCTCATTAAACTGTAAATTTAATATTTTTTATTAATAGTTAACACTGAGATATTTATATGTTCCTTTGGTGCTAACCCACCTACCACCTTACCGTGGTCTCCAACATACACACTGCTTAAAGATAAAGGGACAGGAACCACACAGGTGTGACTAACAGATTAGTGCTGATCTTTTCCTGCCTCTTCTTTAGAACTTTCTTAGAGTCTATACCAGAGTCTCATTAAGTTAGTATATTAGTATAGAATAGCACCCAAATTACTCTGAAGTGGATTTTCTAATAGATGATGAGATAGGATAAACTCATTTAAAAAAATTAAAGACTATTTTTTTAGAGCAGCTGTAGGTTCACAGCAAAATCGAGAGGACGACACAGAGACATCTTATATATCCCCTGCTCTCCTACATGGGCAGCCTTCCTTCTTACATTCCCCATCAGAGTGATAGATTTGTTACAATTGATGAGCACACACTGACACATCATAATTACCCAAGTCCAGAGTTTACATTAAAGTTCACTCTAGTGAAGTGCATTCTATGGGTTGGAACAAATATATAATGACACGTATCCACCATTCTAGTATCATACAGAGTATTTTCACTGCTCTAAAAATCCTCTGTTCTCAGCCTGTTAATCTGTCCTTACTCCCAGCCCTTGACAACCACAGTTTTGCCTTTTCCAGGATACCATACAGTTGGAATCATATGGCATATACCCTTTTTAGATTTACTTCTTTCACTTAGTAATATGCATTACTAAGTGTTCTCCATGTATTTTTATGGCTTGATAGCTCATTTATTTTAACACTAAATAATATGTGACTGTCTGGATGTACCACAGTTTATTTATCCATTCATCCCAAGGGACACCTTGGTGGCTTCCAAGTTTGGGCAATTATGAATAAAGCTGCTATAAACATTTGAGCATAGGTGTTTGTGTGGAGCTATTTTCAACTCCTTTGAGTAAATAGCAAGGAGCATGATTGCTGGATCGTATGGTAGTAGAATCTTTAGTTTTTAAGAACTGCCAAACTGTTTTCCAAAGTGGCTGTATCATTTTATATTCCCCCCTCTAGCAATAAATGAGAGTTACTGTTGCTCCACATCCTCACCAGCATTTGGTGTTGTCCACTGTTTTAGATTTTAGCTATTCTAATAGGTCGTATCTCATTGTTGTTTTAATATAAATTTCCCTGATGATATATGATATGGAACATATTTTCATATGCTTATTTGCCATCTGTCTATCTTTTTTGATGAGGTGTCTGTTAAGACCTTTGGGCTATTTATTTAATCAGGTTTTTTGTTTTCTTATAGTTGAGTTTTAAGAGTTTTCTGTGTATTTTGGATAACAGTCCTTCATTAGATATGTCTCTTACAAATTATTTTCTCCCAGTCTGTGAATTGTCTTTTCATTCTCTTGACAGTGTCTTTTGCAAAATAGGAAATTTTAATTTTAATGAAATTCAGCTTATCAATACTTTCATTCAGGGATTGTGTCTTTGGTGTCATATTTAAAAGTCATTGCCAAAACCAAAGTCATCTAAATTTTGTTCTGTATAATCTTCTAGGATTTTTATAGTTTTGCATTTTACATTTAGATTTGCAATCAATTTTGAGTTAATTTTTGTCCCGGATGTAAGGTCTGTGTTTAAATTCTTTATTTACTTATTTATTTTTGAAATGTGGTTGTCCGCTTGTTTCCGTACCATTTGTTAAAAAGACTATCTTTTCCCCATTGTAGTGCCTTTGCTCCTTCGTCAAAGATCAGTTGGCTATATTCATGTGGGCTCATTCTTCTCTATTCTGTTTCATGCCAATACCACACTGTCTTGAATACTGTAGCTTTGTAGTAACTTTTGAAATCAAGTAGATGTCTGTCCTCCAACTTTGTTCTTCTCTTTCAACATTGTGTTGGCTATTCTACGTTTTTTGCCTCTCCATATAAACTTTTTGTTATTGTTGTTCTCAATGTTTGCTTTTTTTGTTATTTGTATACATTTATGGGGTGGAAGTGCAAGTTTTTTACATGAATAGATAGCATAGTGGTGAAGTCAGGGCATTTAGGGATCCATCATTCAAACAACATAAATTGTACCCATTAAGTAATTTCTCATCATTCACCTCCCACCCTCTCACCCTTCTGAGTCTCCATTGTACATCATTCCACACTTTATGTCCAAAAATTTGTTGATATCCACAAAATACTAATACTTGCTGGGATGTTGAGTGGGATTGCATTGAAACTATAGATCAAGTTGAAAATAACTGATGTCTTGACTATATGGTCTTCCCATCCATAATGGAATATCTCTCCATTTATTTAGTTCTTCTTTGATTTCTTTCATCAGAAGTTTGTAGTTTTCCAAGATTAATAACAAAGCATTTCATTTTTGGAGGTACTAATGCAAATGGTATTGTGTTTTTAATTTCAATTTCCTCTTGTTCATTGCTGGCCTGTAGTAAAGTGATTGACTTTTCTATATGCACTTCATATTCTGCAACCTTTCTGAAATTGCTTATTAGTTCCTGGAGGGTTTTCTTTGTCAAAGCTTTCAGATTTTCTACATACAAAATCATGTCATCTGTGAACAAAGACCATTTTATTTCTTCCTTCCAATCAGTAAACCTTTTACTTCCTTTTCTTGTGTTACTGAATTAGCTAACACTTACGGTGTGATGTTAAAAAGGAGCAGGAGAAGGGATATCCTTACTGTTCCTGATCTTAGTGGAAAAGCTTCTAGTTTCTCACCCTTAAGCATGATGTTAACTGTAAGTTTTATGTAGATACTGTTTATCAAGTATTTCTCTTAGCATTTCTACCAGCTTTTGCCTTAAATATTTTGATGAATATTTCAAAATGGGTTCCTTTTCTCCTACCACAGCCGGAAACATGAGGGTATTTTTCTTTGTCATTTTGTCTGAGAACCTGGTCAAGCTCCTGAAGGTAAAACTCACAAAAGTACAGAGACACACCCATGACTGGATCCCCAGGGTTTTTAGGTCTCAGACTCATCCATACCGAGTTTCTAGCATTTCATCAATTACAGTTCAGGTTGTGGTTCTCATATGGTTTCTTTTTGTCAGTTTTTGCTCTGGTAGATTGCAACCCTTTGAATCTCCTGTCTTTCCAGTTTTGAGGGTGATAGTTTTCCCTGTAACCTCGCTTCTCTTTGGATCTAAGAAGAGTTGTTGATTTTTTACTTTGTTCATCATTTTACTTGTTATTAGGACAAATTGATGACTTCTAAGCTCCTTACATGTGAAGCCAGAAACTAAATGGACAACTCATTTTTAACAGTCACACTCTCAGTGTGCTCAGTGCAAACTCTGTTGATCTTTGTGATAGAAGATCCCATTCTTGGTCTATGGAATGAATTGCTCAAATATCAGTCAAGTTTTGTCCTCAGATTTACTTTGAAGGTTTATCTTCAATTTCCACAATTCGTTCTTAGAAAACAACACAAACTTTGGGTCCTAGAGTCCTTCTGGTTCTTAATATTTTGGAGTCACAGACTCTGAGAATCTGACAAACTCACAGAATTCAATTCTAGAATAATGCATGAACAACAGAATAGCAGAAACAACAAAGCTTATTATAGTTTCAAGAGGTTCATTGTTCATAGGTTTAAATATCCTATTCTAGAGTTTCTTGGCATTAAACAATGCTACGGATGTCCAAGATAACATACTTTTATCTAAGTATATTATGGAGAAAAATATGGATTTTCTAGGTATTTGGAAACCTTCTCCACATCCTTATATTGTAGTTATTACACTGTTCTCCCTTCTTTAGTTCTCTTAGATCCTGTACAGGTTCCTTTAAGTTGAGTCTAATCACTTCTATTCTCCTCAACAAAAATCCAAAGCTGCAACTGTTGAAGTCACTGCCATCTGTACAAATATCACACTCCACATGAATGAAACCAAAAGAGAAAATAAGGATAAAAGATAAAAAAAAATATTTCAACAAATACTATCTGAAGAAGCCTACTGTATCACTACAATATGCAAAAACTGATAAGTTTAAGAAGCCAGTCGCCTCTGAGTCTCCTTTATTTTGGTCCACACTTTGTTCTTTGTTTGTAATAGTAGAAGGTCTGTTTATTTACAATAACAAGAATGATAAAAGAGATAAATTTATAATGTGGATCTGAGTAAACACACTGCACTGAGAGGTAAATGCCTACTCGAGCTCCATGTTTTTGTTTTTGCTTTTTAAATATTAGACCACATCAATTCCATATGAACAGAAAGATACTGGAACTCTGTTATTTCTTTTCCCTGTGTAAGTGAAAGATAACTGAAGCATGGCATTATTTATCAATCACATAGCTTTTTAAAAGCCATAACACTAAGGATAAAGTTTTGCTTTGCTTTACTCAGTTATTGCATATAATGTACAGTCAGATTTTAAAATTTCTCTTAGAAGAACTTTGTAACACTGAAAGGAATATCTAAATGGAAAAATATGCCTGTATACAACTTCTCAGTTCAAGTTGCCCCACATGCTTCAAAAAAGTAGGAGATGAAGTTGCCTGATTTTTATTGAATGAAAAAATGCATTTTGCCTCCGTCGTCTCCTTCCACTAAAATCAGAATTTCTCTAAGCAATGGTTATCATAATATGGGTGAACACATCTGTGCTTCATGGCTTATGACACCCCAGAGTGTGTTTATCTCCACTCTGCTTTTATGGCTCATAGCACTCCAGGGTGCAGCGAGTTCCTAATGGCTTCAGAAAGCACCGCCAGTAATTTTTTGCCACTTAAGACAGTTACTGTTCCAGGTGATGATTACAAGTTGAATAGTATTCTGTTCTTTCCCTATGTTGCTTACCCCAGATCATTTAATAATTGTATGTAGGATCATAATCCTAGGAGATGTACTTTCTGACCAGAACGATGACAATTTTTATATAAGTGAACATACCTAAATGCTTCCGGTTCATATCCAAATTTTATAGTTCACTAAATGTAGGTTGGGTGCCAAGACCTACTGACAAAAGATCATGAAAAACAATACTTCTCTCAAAATTTCAGTGAAGATGACAAAGATGCATAATATGTAATGAGAACCAAAAAGTATTCTTAGAAGAGAAAAAAAACATCCACTCAAGTTAGCATTTGAGATTGATAGCATAACAGATTGTTTCTTTCATGTTTTAATTTTAGTGTGTAACTCTATAAGAAAACTTTAATGGACTACCCTGTGACAGTCTGTTATATAAAATTACATTTTACCATGTTATGTACTTAAGCAGGTATAATTTTTATTTTCTAGGCAGTAGTTCTAATTTTACAGTAGTGGAACAGTAGTCTACTAAAATGACATCCTATAAAATGGAAAGTATGATTATTTATGATGTTGATTTAGGTTGTCACCAAATTCATTTCTGTCAAAATGGTGATGTCTCTAAATTCCTGGAGATAACCAACCTGAAATTTTGAAACCTCAGCAATTCAGTCTTCAAGGTATTTAATTTTTTCTTTTCTAATTACTAACTTAAAATAAAAAAAGATACCCAACTTTTCTGGAATCTCTGTCTTCTCTTCCACAGTAACTGAATTAAGGTTTTTATTATAAACTTTACATTATTTAAGCTAAAAAATATTAATTTTAACAAATGTCCATACTATATCTTTGCTATTTATAGGTACATATTGATGACCAATAAACATAAATTTTCTACTAATGGGCATATTTTGTAAATATAATATTAAAACCCTGAAATTTAAACAACCACAGAGCTTAAGTGCTTGGTTTTTCAGTCACTTTCTTATTTTTCATAGCACACACTAATTTAGGAATGTGAACAGGTGTGATAATTATGAATTTCCATTATGACATGGTAGGATTTATAGGGAATCAACTCAGTGACCAGGTTAGAGTTGATTATGGTAAAGAGTCCATCAAAAACCAAAGCAATGTTATACTTTTCTAAATTCACTATAGCACCAACTTTGGTATTGGACATGTGTTAACAGTAAATATATAATCATTAGTCTGACTGGGTGAGGGATTAGTTGAAAATGGAAACTGACTGCGTTTGAGAAGATGTTAGCAAATAAGTGAATATCACAAATGAAGAGTAAATTTAACTGTTTTTAACCATTATGCTCAGATGGCTGAAACGAAAATGTGTTCTTAGAATATGTGCTATCTCCAGAGGCTTATAGGCCAAAGAAGTAAAAGTTGCAAATCAGGGAAATATTAAGTAATCAAAGAGAGACCAGAGAGTATTGTCAACTCATGTTTGGAAACAATTCCATGAAAGGATCCCAGAATAAAAATATCCATCCACATATTTCCCAAAATATGCTCTTTAATACAGAGGTTAAATAAGAATTAAGCTAATAAAATGTGGTATGAGTATACCATAGAGTACTATTCAGCTATAAGAAACAACGGGGATATAACACCTCTTATATTTTCCTGGCTAGAGCTGGAACCCATTCTATTAAGGGAAGTATCCCAAGAATGGAAAAACAAGCACCACATGTACTCACTATCAAATTGGTATTAACTGATCAACACCTAAGTGGACATATAGGAATAACATTTCTCGGTGTCGGGCAGGTGGGGGGGAGGGGATGGGTATATACATACATAATGAGTGTAATGCGTGCTATCTGAGGGATGGACACACTTGAAGCTCTGACTCGGGGCAGGGGCAAGGGCAATATACGTAACCTTAACATTTGTACTCCCATAATATGTTGAAAAAAATAAATACATAAAAAGAAAAAGAAAAAAAATAAGAATTAATAATGTGGACATCTTTCCAAAAAGAGAAAAAGAGAGCTTAGTTGCCTATTTCATGGTTGCCAATGAACTAAAGTGGGAAATTCTTGGCAGCTTCCAGGTACTCTAAAATTTGAAGCAAGGTTAACATGGCCTATTCAAATCATGTATATAGTGATCATTTCTCAGATTCAATTTATCCATAGGTCTAGTTGTCCGTTTCCATAAGCTTTCACTCTTTCACCACATCTTCTACTATCCTTTATTCCTCTTTCCTAGACATGTAACATTCCCTTATTTGACATATATTAAATCTCAAAAATATAGCAGTCAGCCAGAAAGGAAGAAAAAACAATTGCACAACTCTTGGACCCACACACTATTCCTATAAGGAAAAAAGTGAATAGTTGGTGTTAGAAAGAGGGGAAAAAAGGAAAATTGAGTCAGAAAGTTGGTAAGTCAGATGTTTTCTGCTCTGCTGACATATAATCTGACCAGTGGTTAGACTGACCACTGACCTGTGGCTCTGGCCCAGCAGGAACACAACCTGGTTGTGAGCAGAGGCTTGTGGCCAGGGTTTCATATAGGCCTACAATACCATAAGCATCCTAAGACCCCAAGCTAAGCCTTTTCCTTTCCCTGGGGGTTTAATATCCATGAGAAAACCACCAAGTAGCTGTCTGCAAGTGATATAAGAATGGAATAAAGTTCTCATTAAGAATTTGTCTGAGCTGATTTTTCCCAAAGAGCGCACAAGAGAGTTTCTCAATTGTACTGAGTCATATACATGTTATGTATAAATAGAGCCTGAGTTGCTTAGTGGCACTTTTGCTAGAGCATTTCCCCTTTATGATCAATAAATTTCATGGAACTGGGTATTTATACTTAGGGGACTTTTCCCTGTGAGAGAAATTCTATTCTTATCAGCCCCTTTTATGTATGTACATAAAGAGAGATGTTTGTGAGTCTATAAAAAGTACCCTTGATCTTGTTTGATAGACTGTGCCCTCCTCAGAGTGAATAGGCTTTCAAGTGGGTGACTTTGTATTTGCAAATGAATGGCAAGATGTGTGCCAGATCCCCTCCCCAGCCACAAATGTAGCAGGATGAGAATTTTATTTCTGGAAGAGGATTTCAAAACAGGTCAGTTCTCATTTACTCCTCAGCGGGTGCTGCTGAAAAACTAGAAAAAGCAAGACGTGGCCATTAAACACAGCAGACAAAACAATATGTACATCAATCAATGCTTAGAAATAGGCTTTGAAATGTTATTTATTACCCGTTTTCATCAAATATGCATTACTCTAATGATCAGCATATTATGAAGACAGGCATTTTAGAGACAAATTATATGATGGACTAAAAAAGATTACCATCTTCTTGGCAAGCAAGGGTAGTTTAATTTTTAAAAATCATATAATTGTTATGGAAAGAATCTGTATAAATCAAATATTTCAGAGAGACAAGATTTTTATCAGTCATGGCAACCCTCTCCAACTTTCCACACAAAACCATATAAAGATACATAATAAAGTTAAATTTTAGACCGTTACAGTCAAAAGCATGCTTTGTTACTGAAGTTCTGCTCCATCTATTTGGATAATATTGGTGTGAATAGATTAAAAGCACTGATATGAAAAAGACTCTATCCTATTTTCCAATGCATTTATAAGTCGGTACCTGGAGGGTTGCAGTAGCTCTTGAAATCAATACAGAAATCTAGTGCATGTTCTTCTCTTCCTTCATTAGAGAAATTGACAGGTGAGAGAAACCCTCTGGTTGTCTAACACCAGCACATGTCACTTTAACAAATAATTCTCACCAGAGGCAGCCACAGGCAGCATCGCCTCAAATTCTCAGTGCCACTTACAAGTGATGCTATACTGTTGCTACTCCTCTGTCCATTTAAATTGTTAAATTAAAACCTCACAAGTTGTCCTCTCTCTTGTGTTCTACATTTGTTTTTTGTGCTCAACATTTTATGTGGCAAATTACAACCTTCTGCATGGGCCAAGTATGTGAGTACTGATATCAGAGTACTGATATTGATGTGTCATTTGTTCCATCAGCTAATGGCGAGAACCGACTGTTAAGAACTAATAGATCCTGTGCTTTGGATTTGGGTCTTTACATTCTTGCTCAGTAATGGGGTTTCTGACCCCTGAGTGAGCAGACAGTACTCAGATGTAGGATAGGAAGATGCCTGTGTCTAGAATACACTGGAACAACTCTCAAGAGTTCAAATGGGTCACTTTGGGTAGAGGAGGGGAGCAAATGGACCAAATTACTGACTTAAAACCAAAAAAAAGCAATATAAAGAATTAGCAATGGAACAGCCAGTGACCAAAGGATGTGTTACAAAGGGACCAGAGAAGGAGAATAGGAGAGATATAAGTACCACGGGGCTCATTCAGAAGATGTTAAGCTTTAAAAAATCTCATATTGTACACATGTGAAATAAGAAATAGGACTCTTGGCAAAAACAAAGTCAGTAGTTCTCCTTTCTTGTTATTATTATTTACTAGACATGCTTTATTTTGTAATCCCAGATATTTTGACCAAGTGTCTTGATGCTTCTAGTAAGGATCACTTGTCAATGAATTATCTATACACTTGTCCAAAATCTATTTGCTCATCCCTTGTGATATACTCTCTATTTATTTTCATCAGAGCTTTCTTGTTACTTAATTCAGCCTTCCAGGAAGCCCAAAGTAAATTGCAAGATTGCTGAAATCGGGTCATTTAGGTAACTTCTATGTAGAGGCAGTTTGCCTGAATTTTAGAGAAGAAGCCAAAATCCAAGATTTTTTTTTTAAAGGAGAATAAAACTGATACTTGGATTTTGGGGAAAAGAGAAGCTCTTCCTTCTAAGAGTAAAGAGAAGAGAAAAACATGATGAATTTAAATAAAGGAAAAGACATTAAACTGCTCAGAAGGCTGAGGGAGGATCAATATAAAATGGACAAAATCTATTCATAAATCAGACATAGAGCTCAGAGTGTTTCTAGTAACTATATTATTAATAACATAATAGCTAAATTCCAAGTTCTCCTGTGTCATAGGATTACTGAGCATGCATCTAAGGACTGACATGGGTAAGTATATATTGTGAGTTCTAGTTATATGCAAAGGAAAATAATTAAAGAGTTATATGGGGAAATTAGTGTAGTCAGGACTCTTATTTTACTCCCCACCCCAAAAAGTCAAATGCAGAGCACAAGTAGCCAGCATTTTCTTCCCAGAAAAAGTTCTAAAGGCTATTCTCTAAAAGAATTAAAATCAATGTTGAGGAGAAAAGATTCTTGAGGCAAGTACTCTCTCGCCTCCATTTCTCCCCTACCACTGGGGGGCGGGGGAGCTATTGATGCTGGCTTTGGGTGGAGAAATGGGGTCTACAGCCTGCCCACTGGATCATGCAGCTCCACCAGCAAAGTGGCCCTACACAGAGCTCCTTAAAGAAAATATCTAGAAAAGCATTTTTGTGTGTGTGTGTGTTTTTTTTTACCCTGGCAGCATAGAAAACTTGTATCTTTCTCAGGAATGAATGCAAAAATAGAGAACACTGGGTGTGTGAAGAGAACAAGCAGCATGTAAGAGAAAGAGCAAAATAAACAAACATTTTAAATGGCCTTATGAAAAGTTCAGAAAGGACTTTGGAAACCTCAAATGTGTTCAGAGTGATCAGAGAAAAATATTTTATTTATGAAACAGAATCATAAAGCTATGAACAAGGAACAAGCAAAGAAGGAAGAAAAGTCTCAGAGGTGGCACACGTGATTGTGCAGTTGGAGAAGGCTTGATAAATAAGTTAAGGACAGTCAATAGTGGAGATCACAATTGTAATAGAAAAGAATTTCCCAGCACCGATGGGCTCATCTTCAGATTGAAGACAAACAGAAACAGAGCCGCCAAACACACACAAAAAGACCCATGCTTGGTACATGAAAATTCCAAAATGTTAAGAATAAAAAGATCCTCAAAGCTTCTTTATAGAATAAATTTATTGCCTTCAGAGGAGAATGAGGCAATCCAGCACCAGATGTGTCATCAGCCCACTGGACACAAGGTGACATTGGAGCAGCAATGCCTTCAAAGACCTGGAGGAATAGTTTCCCCTCAGAATTATTGGTCATATTAAGAAATTTGTCTTCTGTGCAGTCCTCTTAGGTAACTGACTAAAGTTACATTTCAGCAAAAAAAAAAAAAAAAAAAAATATATATATATATATATATATTGCAAGTTAAGAGAGAAGAAGAAAGGGGATCCAGAAGGTGAGTCTAACCCAAGACATCAGTGCAGTCAAAGCAGGCAAACTGTATATTTGTAGTAGAGGGAAGTAAAACTCCATTGCTGGAAATCTCCATGGACAAAAAGGGAACTCCACAGAGGAAGTGAGAAAGGGAAGGTGGAATGAAAATATCGAAAAGATAAATAATATGGTAGGGGAAGCCTTAAATAAAAACTGTGTAAGAAATCTTGGGCATATATGAAACAAAGATGGTCTGGGTTTTGTATGAATTTGGTGACAGCCAATTTTTTAATATCATTATTCATGCTCTGAAAAATTATCAGTGTGTTTCATAGAAGAGCAGGGAATGTCGAGACAGGGAATACCTAATCCTTAGAAGAAACAGAGGCTTCAGGACCTATTTTGACCAGGAGAGAATTACTGAGGCTCGCAGCAAAAGAAAGTGACAAAGGTCGCGAAGTTGTAGATCTCAGAAACCTTCTGGAGACTTGTTATGTTTTACTCCTTGGGCCATCATGTAGTTCAAGCGAGATCTAAACTTTAATTCTTTGAGGCTTTTACTTTGTGGAGTGTCTACTGCCCTGTTCATTTAGAAATGCGGGTCTGAGAACTTCTTGTAGGGATGGTCTGGTCTTTGCAAATTCCTTCAGTGATTGTTTGTCTGAGAAGGACTTTATTTCTCCCTCATAGATGAAACTTAATTTTGCTGGATAAAGAATTCTGGGTTCGGCTTTGTTCTGTTTTAGAAGATTAAGGATAGGCACCCAATCCCTCCTGGCTACCCTGGCCAATATCTACTCCTCTCCCAGAGTTTAATAAAATCTAGTATATAAAGAACAGAACTGCATATATATTGTCTCCATACAAAGATACTGTAAAAACAAAAAGAAAGAGAGAAGAGACATACGTCCTGAGGATAATAAAAACATACCAGAAAAAAATATGGCTATAATGTACATAAAGATTACAACCTAATATCTTTAGGGAGCTAAAATGAATATAAGAATCAGAAATATGAAGGAAGAAACACAAAACAGAAGCTAAAGAATTACAAGAAGAGTTGATCAAATGATAGAGGAATTGAGAAACTTAAGGAAAGAAATAAAAAATATATAAAGATAAAAACATTTCAGGAATGAAAATCAAATTTTAAAAGAATGAAATTGTGGAAAGCAGAATAAGGTATATGTAGGATGAAAATGAGAAAAGTCAAAGTAAGGGATGAAAAGGAGTAAAATAGATAAAAGAATAAAGAAAGTAAAAATATAGAAATCTGTGCAAAAGAGACTAAACATACATATGAGTCCCCAAAGAAGAAAATAAATATTTAAAGTAGTAATTAATCAAACTCGTTCTGAAATTAAAAGAATATTTGAATCTACATATTGAAAGCATATACTCTGGAAAGATTTATCCAGAATAGGTATAACCAAGACATATTCTAAAAAATTTATTGGACTTTTGAAATAAAGAACTTTTGATTGTCCATGCAAACAAAAAACAAAATGTCACAGTTAGCCTGGTATTATCTTTGTTTAAACATGTTGCCCCACTCTAATTATCAATATTATTCCTTTTCATTCTCAAGAGCATCACAGCTTGGTTGACAAATTAGATGTCCAACCTACTCCTAAGAGAAAGAACTAAGATGTTCTCAAATATCTTGACAAAAACAGAAGCCAGATCCAGTTCAGGACCATTTAGAGTATATTCTGAAGACAAAATGAGCTGAAGATTTTATGTCTAGGCAAGATGCCCTTCAAGTATAAGGCTACAGTACTTTGCTTCAAGCACTAAGCAGTTTGTGGAATATTTTTCATATGATCCTTTCTTTAGAGAACTGCTAAAGAATTACTTCTGGACAACACATCGATAATTGGGGAAATTCCAGTAAAAGTATTAGGTCTAGCATTGCATATATTTACCTGTACATCTGAGACAAAAATTTATTTAACTATAGATCTAAGACACAAATAAAGGTGGGGATAAGGAAGGCAAAATGTAATTATAGGCTCTAACAATGAGAAAATAACACAATCAAAAGAGATTGGAGGAAAGGAGGAATGTAATGTAGAAAGTAGAATAAAGTTAGGAGTGGTCTTGCATGTAATGCCAGGAATACAAAGGAAACAATTAAGGAAGATGAAACAAGAAAGATGTAGAAATATAAACATATAATACAAAGATAAAAATCAAGAAAGTTGGTATTATTGGTTAAAGCTGGGTGATGGAAAATGGAAGAGGAAGGAGGAGGAATAGGATATAAGCTAACTATATTATTGCTCATAAGAAAAAAGAAAAGATGAGACAATGATGGTGGTGGTGATGATGATAATGACACATGGTAGATGAATGGATAGATGGATAGATAGGTATAAAAGGTATCAGAAATGATTTAAACATAAAGAGTATTATAAAGGTAGACATGAAAACAAAAATACAAATTTTTCCATATGACAAAAAGATAAAATTTTTAAAGAAAGAATAGATAAAATAGTAAAACTGCTTCAATATACCTACAAATATGTATGTGCTCACAGACAGGCACACCTCTGAGATATTGTGGGCTTCCAGACCACCACAAAAAATCAAATATCACAATAAAGTGAGTCACACAAATTTTTTGGTTTCCCAATACATATAAAAGTTATGTTTATAATATATTGTAGTCTATTAAGTGTGCAATGGCATTATGTCTAGAACAAAACAATGTGTATATCTTAATTTAAAAATACTTTATTGTTAAAAAACTCAAATGATCATTGTAGCCTTCAACAAGTTGTAATTTTGTTGCTGGTGGAGGGTCTTGCCTTAATTTTTGTGGCTGCTGACTGATCAGGGTGGTGGTAACTTCCTAAAATAAGACAACAGTGAAGTTTTCCAGATCAACTGACTCTTCCTTACACAAAATATTCCTCTGGAGCATGTGATGTTGTTTGACAGCATTTTACCCAATGTAGAAGTTCCTTCAAAGTTGGAATTAATCCTCTGAAGTACTGCCACTGTATTTATCAACTAAGTGTATGTAATATTCAAAATCTTTTGTTGTCATTTCAATATTGTTCACAGCATCTTACCAAGTCCATCTCTAGTCTTTGCACCATGTTCTTTATATATCAATAAGAAGCAACTCCTCATTCATTCAAGTTTTCTCATGAGATTGCAGCAATTCAGTCACATCTTCAGGCTCCATTTTTAATTCTAGTTATCTTTTTATTTCCATCACATCTACATTTACTTCCTCCACTGAAGTCTTGAAGTCCTTAAAGTCATCCAAGAGCGTTGGAATTTACTTCTTCCAAACCCCTGATATTGTTGATATTTTGACTTCCTCCCATCAATCATAAATGTCCTAAATGGAAATCTAGAATGGTGAATCCTTTTCAGAAGGTTTTCAGTGTCCTTTTCTCAGATCCATTAGAGCAGGGGTCCTCAAACTTTTTAAACAGAGGGCCAGTTCACTGTCCCTCAGACCGTTGGAGAGTGTGCACTGTGGGCCCAGGACGAGTCGGCTGCTAAGCAGGACAGGCAGCAGCAGCAAAAACACCCGGCAGGCGGGATAAATGTCCTGGGTGGGCCGCATGTGGCCCGCGGACCATAGTTTGAGGACGCCTGCATTAGAGGAATCACTATCTATGACAGCTATATATGCCAAATTTACTCCTTGATCCATGGGCTGTAGAATAAAGTTGTGTTAGCAGGCATGAAAAAAAACATTAATCTCCTTATATATCTCCATCAGATGGGTGACTAGATGCATTGTCGATGAACAGTAATATTTTGGAAGGTATCTTGTTTTTCTGAGCAGTAGGTATTAAGAGGGCTTAAAATATTCAATAAATCATACTGTAAGCTGGTATGCTGTCATCCAGCCTTTGTTGTTCCATTTACACAGCACAGGTAAAGCAGATTTACCAGACTTCTCAAGGGCCCTAAGATTTTTGAAATGGTAAATAAACATTGGCTTCAACTTAAAGTCACCACCAGCATTAGCCCCTAACAAAGGAGTCAGCCTATCCTTTGAAGCTTTAAAGC
This sequence comes from Cheirogaleus medius, assembly GCA_008086735.1. NCBI lineage: Eukaryota > Metazoa > Chordata > Mammalia > Primates > Cheirogaleidae > Cheirogaleus > Cheirogaleus medius. The sequence goes on from VBSM01003157.1 coordinate 42,168,471, forward strand.
CATGCATTGATTTCCCTTCTCTAGCTATGAAAGTCCCAGATGGCATCTTCTTCCAATATAAGGTGGTTTCATCCACATTGAAAAATCTCATGTTTAGAGTAGCTACCCTTCATCAATGATCTTAGCTAGATATTTTGATTAACTTGCTACAGTTTCTACATCAACACTTGCTGCTTCACTTTGCACTTTTCTGTTATGAAGATGGATTCTTTCCTTAAACCTAATAAACCAACCTCCACTAGCTTCAACCTTCTTCTGCAGCTTCCTCCCCTCTTTCAGCTCCATAGAATTGAAGCTGCTATAACCTTGCTCTTAATTAGGCCTTGTCATAAGGAAATGTGGATGGTTTGATCTTCACTCCAGATCACTAAAATGTTCTTTATATTAGCAAAAAGGCTGTTATGCTTTTTCTTAATGTTGATGTGTTCACTGGAGTAGCACTTGAATTTTCTTCAAGAGTTTCTCTTGTACACTCATAACTTGGCTAAGAGTTTGACACCAGAGGCCTAGCTTCCAGCCCATCTTGGCTTTCAACATACCTTTCTCACTAAGCTTAATCATGTCTAACTTTTGATTTAAAGTGAGAGACATGCTGCTCTTCCCACTTGAATATCTATAGGCCATTGTAGGGTTATTAATTGGCCTCATTTCAATATTTTTGTTTCTCAGGGAATAGGGAGGCCTAAGAACAGGGAGAGAGATGGAGGGAACAGCTAATCAGTGGAGCAGTCAGAAGATGCAGAACATTTACCAGTTAAGTTTGCCACTTTACATGGGCACAATCCATGGCACTCCAAACAATTACAACAGTAGCATGAAAGATCACTGATCACAGATCACTATAACAGATATGATAATGATAAAGTTTGAAATGTTAAGAGAATTACAAAAATGTGATACAAAGACATGAAGTAAGTACATCCTACTGGAAAAATGGCACCATTAGAACAGCCTGATGCAAGGTTGCTACAAACCTTTAATTTGTGAAAATACAATATCTGTTGAGGTACAATAAAATGAAATATGTCTATATTTCAAACAGAAAACATAAAAATATAAAAGTAAAACAAACATAACTGTTAGCTTGACAAATATAAGTGAACTTATTTACAGATAAAAATATAAAAAACTTTTCAATGATCACAAAGCAAAATGCAATTCTATACTTTTTACAGGAAACACACATAAAAAAATTATTTAGAAAGTTTCAGAATGCAAAGGTGGGCAAAAGTAGAACAGAACAGGCAAATAAAATGAAAGCGGAGACTATAATTTTAGTGTCAGACAAAACAGAATTCAAGGTTCAAAAGCATTAATAGAGACAAAGAAAGGCACTTCAGAATGCTAAGGAAGGCAAATAATAATGAAACTATAAAAGTTTTTATTATCCAACAGCAAATAACAGTAGCAAATTTCATAAAAGAGAAATTACAATGGATACTATGAGAATTAGAAATACATTTTTAAACATTACATTTTACTTATCTAACAAAAACAAATCAAGTAGACAAAAAAACTAAAGATATAAAAGACTTAAACAAAATATGATATAATCAAAAGATCATCTTTTTATATTCCAAACTTTACACTTTAAAATTGTAGAAAACATGGTCAAATTTTTTAGCTTCCACATATAAGTGAGAACATGTGATATTTGTCATTCTTATTTCACCTAAGATAAAAACCTCCAGTTCTATCCATGTTGCTGCAAATGACATAACTTCATTCTTTTTATAGCTGGATAGTATTCCATTGTGTATACATACCACATTTTCTTTATCCATTCGTTTGGACACTTACATTGATTCCACGATGTTTGCTATTGTGAATATTGCTGTAATAAACATGCAAGTGCAGGTATCTCTGTGATATAGTGAATTCTTTTTCTTTGGATAGGTACCCAGTATTGGTCCTAGGTATCTATCCATTGAAAGGAAATTCTATATTTAGTTGTTTGAGAAATCTCCATTCTCTTTTCCATAATGGTTATGCTAGTTTACATTCCCACCATCAGCGTAGAACAATTCCACTTTTTCCACATCCTCGCCAACATCTGTTATTTTTTGTCCTTTGATTAATAGCCATTCTAACTGGGGTAAGATGACATCTCATTGTGGTTTTGATTTGCTTTCTTCTGATGATTAATGATGTTGAGCATTTTTTCATATACCCATTGGCTGTATGTATGTCTTCTTTTAAGAAATATCTATTCATGTTTTTTGCTCACTTTTCAATGGAATTATTTGTTTTTCTCCTGTTGAGTTGTATGAATTGCCTATATATTCTGGATATTAGTTCCCTGTCAGATGAATAGTTTGCATATTTTCCCCCATTCAACAGGCTTTCTCTTCACTCTTTTGATAATGTCTTTTGCTATGCAGAAGCTTTTTAGTTTCATTGAGGTAGAGAGTGGGAAGATAGATAACAGAGACTGGGAAGGGTGAATGGGGGGAGGGAGGAGGATAGAGAGAAGTGAGTTAAAGGGTATAAACATACAGTAAGACAGAAGCAATAAATTCAGTGTTTGATAAGAGAGTAGGGTGACTATGCTTAACAAAAATGCACTGTACTTGGGTGATGGATACTCTAAAATATCCTGACTTGGTCACTATGCACTATATACATGTGACAAAATTTCATATGTACCCTATAAATGTTTATAAATAATAATAAATACGCAAACAAAATTGTAGAAAATGCTTTCTTTTCAAGTGTCCATAGAGAATAAGACTATCAACAATACATTAAGCCAGAAAGAAAACCACAATCAAATAAAAAACAACAAATATTTTTTTAAAAAACAAACCTTTAAAAAAGTCTCAAGTCAAAGGGAAAATGCAAACTGAAGTTACAGAAACAACTGTATTAAAAACAATATACACATATATGTTAGAACCTATAAAATATAACTAAAGCAAGTCCTACAGGAAATTTTTTAAAGAAAAAAATGAAAATAAATGCATTAAGCATTTGGCTCAAAAAGTCAGAAAATGAAAAATAATACAAACATACCAAAAAAGTACAAATTAAGAAATTAACAAGGATAACTTCATAAATTGATGACAGGAAAAAAAATAGAATGAATGAACGAATAAATGAATAAATGAGCTGGGTCTCTGAAAATAATCAACAAAATAGATTTGTCTTAGCTGATTTATTCATAGGAAAAAAGGAAAGAACAAAATAAGAAAAGACAAGTATGAATAATATGAACAGAAACTTTTAAAATTATAAGACTACTTCAGACAACTCTATGTAACTAAATATAAAGCCTATATGAAACTAATAGTTTTCTAGGAAAATATTATTTAGTGAAACACCCTAGAATAGTACAACTTTCCATATCACAGAAAAAACTGACAAACAGCTAACTCTAACAAAGCACCAGGTCAGGAAGTCTCGCCCATTAATTTTAATAGGCAATTAAAAATAAATAATCCTAATGCTATTTAATTGGGTTCAGAATTCAGAGAAAGAAGTAAAATATCCTAATTGTTTTGTAAAATATTAATAAATATTGATACTAAAAACCAAGAAATATTTCATTTAGATTAACCTCCCTTAATATTAACATTAAAAAATCTTAATATATCATCAAATCAAACCCAGGATCAACTTAAAAGATAATAACTCACTGCAGTTTATTGTAAAAATATATGGATGAGTTTAGCATCAGGACATCATATTAATTCATATTAATAGAGCTGAGGAGAAAAGTCTCATGGTAACCTCTGCATAGATGTAAAAAAAAAAAGCATTTGAAAAAGTCAATGGATACTTTCTTAAGAGGATAAATATACATATCACTCTTTCACTACAATTATTTAACATTCTACTGAAAATATTTTCCAATGCTTTTAAGAAGAAAATGAATTTTACTCAAAAAGTAAAAGTATCATTCTTTGTAGATGATATGATTGATTATGTTCTGGAAGGTTGGGGAAGGAGAAAGAGAAAATCCTACATAGCCTGTGACAGTATTACTATAGATAATGGATTACAAAGCTTATTTAAAGAACTAAACAAGAAGATATAAAGGAAAAGAAGATATAATTGAAGAGGAGATTTCATTACAATAACATCAAAAAATTAATTCCTGTAAGTATACTTAAGAAATATTCAAATCCTGCATATAAGATAAATAGTTAAAATTCTCATGATGGTGAAACCAAACAACTAGAAGTAAAATTTACTATTTATTTAAGACCCAAGATCTTAATCCACTGAAATTTAATGTGAACACAACGAAAATGCCAAAGGTTTTTTTTTTTAACCTCTGCAACTAAATAATTCAATTCAAAGTTCATATGGACCATTTAAAAAGCAAGGATCAGCACCCAGTGAATATTACTACCATGTGAACACCTTAGTGTTGACCAGTTAGCACCAATTTGATGGCGAGTACATGTGGTGCTTGTTTTAGAAAACAAAATTACATCATTATTAAATTTTCTGATTTTGACCATTGTACTGTGGTTATGTAAGAGACTGTCTTTCCTCTTAGGAAATAACACACTGTAGTATCCAGGAGTAAATAGGTACAATGTCTCCAATTTACCATCAGATGGTTCAGAAAAAGGTATAGATACATAAAGATATGAGTTGAGTGCATATACAGCCTAACCTCATTATTCATCAATTCCATATTTTTTAATTTGCCTAATCACTACAATTTACTTGTAACCTAAAATGAAAACTCACAGTGCTGCAGCAATCATTCCTAGATGTAGGCAGAGCAGGCAAAAACTTAAGGTGCCTGGCTTGCCTTTCCAGCTGAGGTCAAACAAGGGCGTGCTCTGCCTCCTTGTTTTAGCTGTCATACTGTAAGCAAGTGCCCTTTTTGCAATCTGTTTAGTGACATGTTTTTCACATTTTTGTGTTTTTTGTTGGTGATTTTGTTGTTTAAAATGGCCCCCAGTTGCAGTGCAGAAATGCTGTCTAGTGTTGGCAAACTCAAGGAGGCTGTGATGTGTCCCTAAGGAAAAAACATATGCATTAAATAAACTTACTTTGGGCATGAGCTATCAATATAATGCTGTTGGTCAGAAGTCCAGGGGTTAAGGAACCATCATTATATATTAAATAAGGAGTCTTAGAACAGAAACACACATAAAACAAGGTTATGTATCGATCAGTTAATTAAAGAAAAGGTTCTGACCAGAGACTCGCAAGAACCTAAAGCTGTATTTCCTCTACGAGCAATGGTTCCATATTCAATTATTCAGTGTTCACACCCACTTTACAGAACACAACTGCTGGGGATAACAAGAATCAACTGTATAGCACACGTACACACACAGACATGTGACAGATGGAGCAAAGAAAAAGATTGCTGCTGAATCTGGGCAAATGGTATTCAGGAATTTCTTTCACTATTCTTGCAACTTTTCTGCAAATTTGAAAAGTTATCAAAAGAAATATTTACCAAAATAGATCATAAATAATAAATTATTACAAGATGCATTTGCTTACAAGAGTCCCACTTTGGTTGCTCTTTCCCTGGAGATCTGAAACCTTATGTGAATCCAGTTATCTGTCTGCTATTTTGTGGTCAGTTAGAGAGAAACAGAGAGAGAAACCAGTTGAGTAAAAGCCAGGCACCAGAATAAATAGGGTGATGATGCAGTAAAGACAAAGTAACCAAAAGACACAGAACAGCAGCAATGATTTTTTTTTAGGTGGCTACTGGAGCTCAGGGAATATGAAGTAGCAGTAAGCAGGAGGGTAGAATATGTTTCTGTTGGAGGCTTGCTAGAGAAAAAGTTAGGAGATGGAAGGAGAGTTAGGCACCTAAAGATATAGTCTCAGGAAAAAAGGCTAGGTCCTTGGGTAATGACAACAGCCGGTCTGGGGTTCGTTTTACAGTACACATAAAAGTAGCTTTGCCCTGCTGAAGGAAACAGGCTTAGACTGGTGAAGTCCTATTATGCGGAAAGAGGCTCTCTGAGTTCATTCCTCTTATCATTCCTGGGTGGCAACCATTAAAGTACTGATTGCAAATAGGCTGTGGATTTTACTATTAATTAAAATATGTTTCTTATATTATGGAGCCATTAGTTCCTGACATAAGATTCTACCACTCATTTCTAATATTAATGGATCTGGGCTTTTAGACACTTTTAGATATAATTTTAACATTAAGGCTCATATTTTTCAGTATGAAATATCTATCCTTAAAAAGACATTTTAAAGTCACACACAGACACACACTCAAATGTATGTAATTTCTACAATTTCAATCTCTGACTTTTAAAAAAGAATGCAAATTCTGCTATTGTTTTCAAATGTTTTTAGTTTTTTCACTTTAATTATTTTAATAGATATGACTCAGATGATTTCACACATAGTGATTTTCCTATCCAATTCTTGCAGAAAAATATGATAAAGTAAAATAATAAAAATAAAATAATAAAGCAAGCTATTCGACTTATCTATTTAAATGAAAATATGATGATTTTTGAGACCATAGTCTTAATATTGTTATTGAATGAAATACTTGGGACTTTGGGCTTGGTTAAATTCAGCTAATATTTATGAATACTTAATATGTGCTGGATGGTTCCTGACTTCAAGGATCTTACACAACATGCACACTTTACACCCACAATCACACACACTATCATGATTAATGATATCATAGTTGGCAGAGTTTGCAGTAGAGATTGGGGAAAACCTAGTATTTATTGATTACCTACAATATGCTTACCACTGTGCTAGCTCATTTTGACTTTACAAAAACCTCATGATATTATATTTTACAGATATATTTTGAAGCTCACGGAAGTGAATTAACTTGCTCATGGTTACACAGTAAGTGGCAGAGCTGAGATTCAAACCCCTATCTACTTCCAATACCTGTTGATACATTTGTTTTAAGTTTTTTTAAAAATGGTATGACATAAAAGTACAGATGAAGGAGTTATTAATTCTACTTAGGTGACTTACAGAGGACTTTTAAAAAGAACTTGCAAAGGGGCTTGTCTTTAAGTAAAAGTATTATGATTTCACTGGGCAGTGAATGAGGACAGCATTTCAGTAGAAAAAGCAGCCTGTGCAAAGGTGCTGCTATGGGCAGGTGGAGGAGCATCACAGGTTCAGAGACCAGTGAGTGCTGTTTGGAGGTGGGCAGGTGAGACACAATGTTGTGGGATAAGAATTGGTAGCAATAATAATAATAGTGGAACATGCATCTGTAATAGCGTGGATGAGATTGTTTCTGCTGGGAATCTGGGCAGCATCTTCTCAGCTTTAAGGAGCCACAAGTACTTTTAAAAAATGAGGAAGCTGATGATTTGCCAGTTCTACGTTTTCATGGATAGTTGAGCAGAATGAGGGTCAGTGAGGCAATAGCCCAGGCAAGTTAACGATCAGGCTCCTCGCATCCTCAGTGACTCTGGAGACAGTAGATATGTGTTCCTCAGGTTGAATCAACTTGTCAGTGTGGATTTGGTGAACTATGTATAATTCAAAGTGGATCCTGAGGTTTCTGGCTTCAGTGATATCACTCATTAAAGTGGGAAGCACAAAATGGAAAACAGATTTGTGGAGCAAAAGAACACACTGACATGACTAATTTACAACCAATTATTATATTAAGACATTATTACTACCTGATGTTAATGGTAAGAGAGGATAATTGGGCACAAGAGAAAGAAAAGAAAATTATGCTTTTGCAGGCTGTGATATGGGTAAACTCTTGGGAATATCTGAAAACTCTATAATGAAATGTTTTATACCTAAAGGTGAAAAAAAGTATCTTTCAACAACACAATTATTTAGCCAAAATTGTTTTAGTTTTTGTTTGTTTGCTTTTCCCACTACATGCTGGTAGAACTGTCAGCAATTAATTAATGTGTTTTTCTGAAGTTACAGTCTTTATGAACTGCAAGAAAATATAAGGAAATATGTTGAGCCAACACATTAATGTGCCCTTAGATTTCAAACTCATATTGTTTAAGGTGCTTGAAGTCACACTGGGATGTTTAAAGTTTTGAAGATGCTCCCAAAACCATGTTTTCTGACCCTGAGTTGATAGTCAATCTTCTGAGGTTCACTCTTACCAGGGAGAGTCTGGGTGACATGGCAACAGAGGTCTCAACAGGGCCAATACACCAGAGTCTGTTAAGCAGTCATCCATCATATTCACAGGTGTTCTCCTGATAACCTCTCATCGAAATTGATTTAACCAAGAGAGTTCAAAACAAAACAAAAATGTGAAACTTAATAAGGCAAAAATAATATAAAATTACTATTCTGAGTCAGTCTCGTATTTTACTCAAACTGTCATTCTCTATCCTAGAGAAGTACCAAGGAACGTTTGGAGGAATATATTATTGCCCTCCCCACAAAAGAGCAACCTTCTGAGGCCAGGTTAGGGTTGGATCCTAAACATTTCTATTTTGCCTTTCTGAGTCCTCAAGAAGCCTCTAAGGCTTTAAAAAAAAAACTGCTAGGCCTGGTGGCTCAGGCCCAGAATCCTGGCACCCTGGAAGGCCAAGGTAGGAGAATCACTTGAAGCCAGGAATTCGAGACCAGCCTGAGCAAGAGCAAGACAGCATCTCTACAAAAAATAGAAAACTTAGCCAGACGTAGTGTCGCACACTTGTAGTCCCAGCTACTCGGGAGACTGCAGCAGGAGAATTGCTTGATCCAAAGAGTTTTTTTTTTAATTGATAAAAATTGTATATATGTATCATGCATAGATATAATGAAATGTTTTATACCTAAAGGTGAAATATGTACACATTGTGAAATGGCTCAGTTGAGTTAATTAACATATACATTCTTTACATACTTAACATTTTTTTCTGGTGAGAACACTTAAAATCTAATATCTTAGAGATTTGCAAAATACAATACATTGTTATTAACTATAGTCACCATGTTACACAATAGATCTCTTGAACTTATTCCTCCTATCTAACTAAAATTTTGTAGCCTTTGACCAACATCTCCCCAATTCTGCCCTATTCCAACCTTGGTAACCACCATTCTATTCTCTACTTATATGAGTTCAATTTTTACAGATTCCACATGTAAGTGAGATCCTGTGGTCTTTGTCTTTCTGTACCTGGCTTATCTCATTTAACAATGTCCTCCAGGTTGATCCATGGTTGTCACAAATAACAGGATTTCCTTCTTTTTAAAGACTGAATAGTATTCCATTGTGTATATAACATATTTCCTTCATCCATTCATCTGTTGATGGACTCTTAGGTCAATTCCATACCTTGACTATTCAAGAAGCCCTTGCAACATTTGGAGGCAATAAATTCTATGGCATTCTTGTCCACTGTGTAAAACAGCACTTTCTTGTCATTCTCTAAAATTCACACTTCTAGGTTTCAAGAGGTACCTCTTAGATTTAATATCCAGGAACTATCAAAACCTGCATTCACCTGACACATGGGCTCTATGAATTTTCAACCTATTAATCAATACATCCATTCAGGTTTGACTCGTAATTATTTTGCTTTCAGGAGAGGCTCTGCCATTTATCAGCTATGCAACCCTGGGCTTGCTGCAGTGATTTCTCTGTGTCTCAGTTCCTTCATCTTTAAGTATATTTTAATAGTATCTATCTCAGAGGGTTATTACAAAAATTAAATTATTTAATATATAGAAAGCCTTTAGAATAGTGTCTGTTATATAAAGTAATCAGTCATTCTTAACTATTACTTTCATCATATACATAGACAATGTTCATATTTTAATACACTAAACAGTTTGTGGTACCTAAATCTAGGGTAAAGAAACAGAAGAATTGGGAGGGCATATAACAAGAGTAAATTTGAGATGATATCTAGTCAATAATAATAATTTCATCTTATATTTATACAGCATTTGCCATTTATCATGCACTGTTTAAATTATTTTCATATATTAATATATTAAATCATTTGCCTTTATAACTCTATAAGATATATACTGTTATTGCAGTCACCATCTTAAAAATGGAGAAATTGAGAAAGAGGCAAGTTAAATAACTTGCCCAATGTCACATAGCTAATAAAGAACAGAGGTGGGATTAACTCAGGTTTGCAGATAAATTCTGTGCTCATAACTATTACATAAATTTGTTTCTCATGGTGGTTGCTGAATAAATGTTAGCTATTATTTTATTAGTCAACTTATAAATGTTGACCCCTATCCTCTTAGAAAAATCCAGCTCAGGAGAATAATAGTGAGAAGCTTAAGCAGAGGATAGCCACACATTCCACATGTTTCAATAGCATCACGAGCTTTGAAAGAGCTTCGATCCAAGTCTTCTTCCTCAACAGCATCACTGAAATCAGGACAATTAGATTCGTTCAAGAAATTCAGCTGAGTTTAGCACTGACTTTGAGGGTGTGTTCACATGCAAAACAATCATGAGAATCCTTCTAATTCTGTTTCTTCAATAACTATCCTGAACCCTCAGTTAAAACTGTAGAGAAAGAAGATGTGGCTGGAGAGAAAATGCAAAGAATATACAGATCCAGGCAACAGGGTGGGTTGGATGGGGTATATCAGTGAAAAAGAAATGACACTTTTATGAACCTAACAAAAAGTCCAAACATCTTTTACGTAGTGCATGAAATGAAAAGTACTATTTAGGCTGGATAAGGAGATGGTATAGTGCAAGGGTTGGCAAACCATGGCCGAAACTGTGGCTTATTTTTGTATAGCCCAAGGAGATAAGAATGATCTTTGCTTTTTTGAATGGTTAAGAAAAATAAAGAATAATATAAAAATATATCTCACAACACAGGAAAATTATATAAAACTGAAATTTCTGTTTCCATAAATAACATTTATTGGAATACAGACATGCCCATTTGTTTGCATGCTGTCTATATCTGTTTTTTCACTACAACAGCACAGTTTAGTGACCCCAACAGAGACCATATGGCTTACAAAGCCTAAAATATGCCCTGTCTGGCCATTCACAGAAAAAGTTTGTCGACCCCTGGTATAGTACAATGAAAAAGAACTTGGATTCTAGCCAAAAAAATTTTTTTAGGGGAAAAAAATTATATTATTTCTCTTGCCTCAGTTTCTTCATCCATAAAATGAGAGAGTTGGCATTGGTCACAGTGGTTCTCAAACCAGCTCCTCAGGGACTCTGAGGCTGCCTAGAGCAGATGAGGGGCAGAAGAAAGAAGTGAGCAGGATCTATGCTTTTCTTATGATCTGCCTTCTTCATCCAGAACCATGACTCTGGTATCTGATTTGAAAAAACATTTTGAAGGATGGACTGCAATAACAAAAATGAAAACAAGATTGGAACACCACTGGAAGGCTCTCTATGATTCTGGTCTAGTTCTCCCCTCCAGCATTTCTATCTTGTCCTTGTTCCTATGCTGTGTGCAGCTCCACAAGTTTTCACTCGTCAACACCTGTCCTAGATCAAAGAAGACAGGTTCACTTTTTCCATCATAAAGTCTGTTTTTATATGCTCATGAGTAGAAATTCTTAAGCCTATTGATTCAAAGCATTGGGTCTATATACCAATTGTAGAACCTTGTTCCTTAAAAATACCAAGAATAGCCCTTGTCTAGGTCACCCTGGGCCTTAAAATTTCTAAATGCATCAGCAAGAAATAGAGGATAATTTTTTGGGTAGAAGGACAAAGGGAAAAAAAACTTGAATTAGCCTCTGCATTTCAATTCCTTTATGCAAGAAAAAAAAAAGGGTACTGATTGAGCTATCTCAGAAATGAAAGATTCCATCAGCAATATTGGTTGGGGGAAGGAAGGCATGCATGGTATTAAATAACCATTTAAGGTTTTTAAAAAAAAACACATTTCATTGACCTTCTGATAGAACCATCAGGTTGTTTGCTTCAATGCTATGATGATAGCTTTACACAGATTCCATTTGTTTCTGAAGGGTATTAAAGAATGAAGCATAATTCATCCTTTGGCTGTTTGTAGACGAATATCCTCTTACTGGATGATAAAAGATTTTAAGATATATTTTTTCCCCTGTTAGTGATTTTGCATTTAGGAACTCTAACCATGTTATTTTTCAGTCAGATTTTCACTTAGAGTTGGCAAAAATGCAACTTTATGGTTCAAAGAGAAACACTTAACATGGCTTATAAAAAATGTATAGAAATTCTCCAACATCAAATAACTCTTAGAATGCTACAGCTTGGTAGGCTAAGTGTAAATGAAATGGACGCTCACTCAAAACATACCTGAATTTAAAAGTTAAAAGAGAAGAAGACTCCAGGCAAAATGCATCATGATCTTGCAAAACCCAAGTCACTGAGAAATTTATTAGAAGCATTTTGTTAAACATATCACAACTAGGACTTCTGTTCTCTTGGAATTGTTCAGTGGGGGGAAAAAAGAGTCTAACTGTGATGATAACAGGCAATATTCTTCATGCCACGTTTTCAAATAGAAATAGCCTGATAGCTCCTTTCTGAAGTGCCCGTGTGCTCCTGCTCTGAGCTGTTCAACGCTGGCCGTGGCAGAAGCAGCTGCATTGCACTGGGGTGTGAAATTATTCTTAAGCATATTTGGTGGAGGAGTTAAGTTTATTCATTGTCATCACAAAAGTAATTGCAAGGACAGCATGGCACTGAGCAGACCTGATCTCCTTTGGACAAAGTAAGAATTCTTTGTTTCTCACGTTGTAAATATATATTCTACAATGGTATTTATGATGAACTATTTTTAGTAAAATTTTTATCAGAGATTTAGAGTTTTAAGAGAGATTAAAATATATTTTCAATTTCACCTCCTCTCTCACCCCATTTTCCATCGTTTATCTCTGAAATTTGACTAGGGTACTCCCATCTCACAGGGCTATCTGGACAAGTCTCTTTTAAGCATTCCTCAGAGTGTGCCATTACAGTTGTTAGAATTGTTGCATCATTTAAAAGCAAATAGAAGTCAGTTGTGCAGATTTTAACAAATGGTTATGAAACTACATCATGATAATTCCAACAAGAGGCAGAGTTCAGTGGTTCACTGAGTATGCAAGTTCGGAGTTGACCTGAAGTTCAATATAGAAATTATAACAATGGGTTTAGCGTCTTGAATGAAAATTTTCCTTATCTACAAAGCAAGAAACACTACAGAGAAGTGAACTGATTCCCCTTGGAGAGTTAGGAAAGGCTTTTGTTTTTCCTTAGTGAGACTTTCCTATTTAATAGCATGCTCAAAGAGCACAAGTAGGAAGAAGTCAAGACAGAGAGAAATGCACCTTCCTCCTGACTCAGTCTCAATTTCCTAGTTTTCTTTTCTCACCTATGATAATTATATCTGCCCTGGTCTTCTGGATAGTGAAATGTTTAACCTGCTTTCATTTTGTGTTACATTTTTCTCTTGACACCTTTATTTAAATGCATGCAAATATATGTAAAGTGACCATCCCAGTGCTGGGTGCAATGACTCTGTGCCGACCCTCCCACCCCACAACATCCTTGAGCTAGAAGCATTATTAGTCCCACTTCAAAGGAAACACAGGCCCTGCAAGGTTAAGCCGCTCAGGTAAGTGGCCCACATCTGATAAATTTACGTGTTTGAATTTTGAGAATTATCTGAACAGTTAATATGAGAGTATTGTCATATGTGTATCACTTGAATGGTCATGTTAAAATAAAGAATTGCTTCAGTTTCAGGGTCTGTGCCCATATTCCAATATTCCCCTTATACAGGTCATTCTTTTCATAGTAGCCAGATTTTTTTCTAAATAATGTAAATACCCCCCACAAAAAAACATATATATATATGTAT
>VBSM01003157.1:42182210-42206000 GCA_008086735.1 Cheirogaleus medius
ATATATATCTTCCAATGATTCCCCACTACCATTCATAGACAATCCAAACTCCTCACCTTGCCTGCATACTGCACATGACCCAGCCCAGGATAATTCTCCAGCCTGCTTTGTTCCTTCTCCACCCTCCGCCGGCCACACAACCCTACTCAGTGAGCACCACCACGGCAGATTCCTAGTCTGGATTTTTTTTTCTACCATACCTATAATAGTGCCTCAAAAAACAGAGCAGGCACTCAAAAACCAAATGCTTCTAAATGAATGGGTGGTTACACTGGCACTAGATAATACTATTCTAAGTGTTAAGAGCTCAGGGAAAGAGAAAAGAAAAACAACAACAAAAGCCTAACCAGACCTAATAAATAAACGATGCAATATATCAAGGAAAGGCCAAATCACAGCACATTGCACTGACTGAAGAATGTTTCTCAGGAGTTTAGACAGAAAGGTGTGGAAAATGTGTCCTCCCACATCCCCATAGTGATATGACATGCTGAAGAAAGATCCTGCCAATGTAAACTTTGGTTTAATTTCCTCAAACTAGCACATTATTCACATTAACTTAAAGTTGTTAATTTGAATTTGTATACTTTAATTTGAATTCTATTCAGATTCTAACTTTATTATATTAAAGTACGATGTTATATTTTATATAAATTTATGCTTATTTATATAATTTATTATATAATGTATACATTTATTTATATAATTTTATACTATATATAAATATCAATTGTGGTATATTTATAAAAAGTCACATAAGCCTGAGCTTCCACCCAGCTTCTTACAACATAAACTAGCATTATTACACTAATAACTTAGAGGAATCCACATCTCATTCAAGTCCAAGAAACATTGCTTTACTCCATGCTGTCTCTCAACTCGTGTCCCTAAGATATCCTTTGAATTCAATTAGTTTTCAATTAAATATGAATTGTGATTGAAGCATACAACATATCAATTGTTTGACAGGAAGGACTTTTTTGTGTCTCAAAGTGTTAAATGTGTCATCATATAAGAGCTTCATGATAAACATTCCAGGAGAGAGAAAGTTGGCACAGTGGATTAAACCAGTGATCCCCAAAGTGTGGTACCAGGACTAGCAACATCAGCACCACCTGGGAACGTGTTAGAGATGCACATCTCAGGTTCCACCCCAGACCCGAGGCACCAGGAAGTCCACAGGGGGCCAAGCAGGCTGTAGCAAGAAGCCCCCCTGCCCAGGAGATCCTGATGCCTCTCACCTTGAGATCACTGGAGTAGATAATGACTCATCATATTAAGACTCTAGCCATACAGTAGAAAAATAGCTTTCCCCAAAAAAGGCTTACTTTATAATTTTTTTTAATTTTAATTTGTAAAATTGTATTGCCTTTTGATATGCATCATACCTTTCTAATTTTTTTGCTCATCTTTTCTTTAGGCCTCTAAGGTCAATAGACAGTAAATACTTTTGGCATAACCAGGCTGTGTTTACAAGTTTCCAAATCAAGCAATAAACTTGATTATCTAATTCAATTACACATAAAGGAAAAATGAAGCCACTCATTCCACCTGTCTGCCTCTGCCCAAACCCCGAGGAGAGAGTACACCTCACGCACAATTCCAAACAATCTTCAAAGTGAAGTCAGAGAAGTGTTCCAGAAGCTATTGTATGGCTTGGGAATCTACTTTTGTGTCTCATGCTCTGGCCACCACACTGCCCTCATTTTTACTGATTATACCCCCTTGAACTCCGAATTCTGTGATTTTCACACCATAGCCATCTTTAAAGCAAGGAAGCTTCCAAAGGGAATGAGTTGCCCTGAACTTACGAATTCATTTGTCTTGCATTAGTCTGTGGGAGAAATGTAAATGCAGTTTCCCCCAAGAAAGAGGCCAATTATCTCCCTTAAAAATACCATTTAAAATAATAAATTGTTTCCCCACAAACAAATTTCCTCATTGGTTCCTGAGCGTGTTTCTGTAGAGTTTTAAACAACAACAGTCTCTTCTCTAGAGAAAGATGCCACGTGACCCAGCAAGCACACCAGGAAAACAAAATAGTGGGTCGTTCATCTCCGAGGCTGGGTCCTTCAGCGGCAGGAGGCTTGGCACCACTGAGGGATGCTCTTCACACCAGGTCTCCCCACAAAATTATCAGCTGGGAGAGAAAAGTGGCTCCTGTTGTGCCCAGAGTCACAACACAGCTAGGAACCTGAAGCGGCCTCTCCAAGGAGGCTGCATTTGTTGGGAAGTCATTGCAGAAGGAAAGAAGGAGATGAGAATAAAGGAAAATTAGATCCAAAAGAAAATATATCCTCTCTTTGAAAGACACACTCATATCATGTGACATGCGACCCTTTGCTTTGTGACTTAACTACAAAAGAGGTCCTTTGTCCTCTAATTCTAAAGAGAATTTATATATACAAATATTAGAAAGCCAGTCCTCTAACTAATCTTTTCTGAGCTGGCAGCAGTTGGAAGAATCAGTGTTTACTTATTTATTGAAACTGTGGTTAATGTGTTTATCTGTGCTAGGATCATACCTTCCTTTCTCCATCTTGAGGACAAGTTACCCGAGAACCATAAATTTACTTCACTATTCATGAATTCAAAACCTCTTATAAGTTCAAGAGGTTTTCTTTGAGCCAAAATCTATAAGAGGTTCAATAATGGTAGAAAAACCTATATTTTTTTCTAAGGAAAAAAAGTTATAATAAACAAGATAATTGCCGGCTGTGTTTGCAATAGATAAGATACAGTTCAAGGCTAACATATGAGAAATAAAAACAAAATAGCCAACCATGTCTTTAAGGTTCAAAATGTTCAACACACATTTTCAAGGAAAAAAACATCTGAAATTTCTGCCTTTTTATGGTTTATATGTAAACTCAGGGAAGAATGTTTTCTAAAAATCCTAAAATCTGAAAACCAGTTATTGGTAGTTATTTTAAAATGGCCAGCTAAAAGCCATCCTCCAAAGTAGGCTGAAAATACACCCTAATAAAAGCAGCATTACTCACAGAATGGAAAGAGCATAGGTTTGCAGAATAGACAGTTGTGAATTCATATCCAAGCCCTAATGATACCTTTGTTGTGTTTGGGGAAGCAACAGTATCTCTGAAGCTCTATCTGATTAATTCAACTGATGCTTATTTAGAAATATAAAAAATGCTCACTTTGTGCCATTTCCAGATTTGGCGACAAAAGAAAGGAACGGCCAGGAGGCCCGTGCGGGTGGAGATGAATGAGCGAGAGGGGCGAGGTCAGGGATCTATAGCAGAGGAAGACCATGTCGCGCACGTAGGCCACAGTAACCTTGGGCTGTGTGCTGAGTGAGAGCGGAGCCCTTGGAGGAGTTCCATCAGGGGAGGGACATGTTCTGCTTTATGTTTCAGCAGGACCACTCTGCCTGCTCTGCAGATGGGCAGTGAAACCAATTAGGCAGCTGCTGCAACCACATAGGTGAGTGATAGTTTTGGCATGAATTAGGGAAGTGACTGTGGGCTGGTGAGAAGTGGTTACTAGATATACTTGAAGAAAGAACGAGTAGCATTTGCCAATGGATTCAATAACGAGAGTGAGAGAAAAACAGAAGGCAAAGACAAAACTTCAAGATTTTTGGCCTAAGTGGAAAAATAAAGTAGTCATTAACTGAGACTGTGGAAAGAACAGGTTAGGGTCAGGAGAGAGTAAAATGTCAAGAGCAGTTTAGACAGAGTGAATTTCAGTTGCCTGTTCTATATCCAAGTGGACATGATACCTAAAGAAATGAGCTTTCTGTAAGTAAAGACAAGATGTTCAAGGACTAAGTCCAGTGGTACTCCATCATTAGAGATCAGGGAGATAAGGAGAAAATTTTCTAAAAGGACAGAAAAGGAACAGCTGGAGTATGAGAAAAACCAGGAGACCGATTTCTTGGAAGCCAAGTAAAGAAAGTGTTCCAAGAAGAGAGTAATAATGCACTCTGTTAAATGATTCTGAGAGGTCAAGTCAGATGGAGACTGAGAGTCAATCACTGGATTTAGGAAAATGAAGATCACTCAATAAAGATTTTCAAGGGTAAACCCTTGATGAGAGTGGTGTAGGTGAGGTGGTAGACTGATGGCCTTGTTGGAATGTTTTCAGCAGAGAAGAAGAAGAGAAAGATCAGAGTTAGCAAGTGTAGAAATCCCATTCAAAAAGTTTTTCCATAAAAGGAAGAAGTGAAATGAGTTAAGTAGTGGGGGAGGAAAGTGGGATCAAGAGAAGATTTTAATTGTTTTAAGTTTGGAGAAATCACAGCATGTTGTAGGCTGATAGAAATTACTCAATAGAGAGGGCAGAATTAATGATGTAGGAAAGAGAAGTGAGAATGGATGAAGGGATGTCTTTAAGTAGACAAGAGAGGATGGTATTTAGTGCAAAAGAGGAAATCCAAGCCTTAGCTGGGAACATGACCAGTTGCTCTCATCAGAATGGGAGGGAAAGTAGACAGTAAAAATAGAGGGAAAGAGAGAAAGATATGCCATACCCATGTAGCAGAGTAAGTAAACAAAGTTGGGAAATAGCATGACTGCCAGGAAATATTCAGGGCTCACTGAGATTAGTTGGTTAGGAACACGGTGTGTGATTTTCTTCAGCAATCTTTAGCTACTCATGCGTGGGAGCAGAATAGAGGAAGGGCCAGAATCAGCCAAGGTAGTTGGCCAAACAGGTACATGGCGAAAGTAGAGCAAGGGAGATGAGAGCATATGCAAGGAAGTGATTATAATAATTGAGCATAGGATTTAAACTGGGTAAAGAAGAAAGTGAAGACAGGGTTGGGTGAGGGATTGTGAAACAGGCGTAGGATTGATAGATTGAAGATGGGAGCAGGTGCATTAAAGAGGGGTCATATACAAATATGAGAATCAAACCTGAACCTTTATAGGGAGAACACACAGTCTGAGAACATCAATGGGAATCAAAGAAGACAGCTGCCTCACCTTCAGATACAGTGGATGTGCGATATTTGGGAGAGAAAACAGCTACCCCTTGAAAGGGCTACATGGTAAAGAAAGCATCAAGGAAGAGCCAAGTTTCCAATAAAACAAGAAGGTAAGGGCACAGCCACAGAAGAGGTTGAGGATATCAGGGCTTTTTGGAAGGCAATAGAGAAAGGGGGTCAGAGGTGGAGAATGATGGGAAATGGAGTCAGGAAAGGTGGTGTGCAGAGTCATGTGGGTATTAGATACTGGGACTGACCTCAGGGGGCTGAAACTCACAGAATGTGAACTAGCTATAACGAAATTAGTTCACATAGTGCCTAGATAAATACCAGCATAGGAGAACGTGGGAGGGTGAAGAACATTAACAGGGGAAGAACAAATTATGGGGCCTGATTCTAGAGAGTGGCTTTACCACAAATGAACATTGGATATGCCAATTAAAAACTCATTCGAATTACTCTCTGCCTTGAAAGCAATAAAATACCCTTTACTAAAGCTTATTCTTAAAATTAAATTTGCCTGAACCATAGGAACTATCATTCTTTCAAACTCACTTTGCCTCCAGTTAATTTAGACATACCACTAAAGGTATGTCTATAAAAATACCATTTACTATATAA
This sequence comes from Cheirogaleus medius, assembly GCA_008086735.1. Classification (NCBI taxonomy): domain Eukaryota; kingdom Metazoa; phylum Chordata; class Mammalia; order Primates; family Cheirogaleidae; genus Cheirogaleus; species Cheirogaleus medius. Next base: position 42,187,780 of record VBSM01003157.1, read on the forward strand.
TCTTTTACTATAAAAGATTACCATTTACTATATAATCTTTTGCCCCTATCTTTTGCATTTATAAATTTATTCTTTTCATACAAGTGTTAACCTTATCTACTTGATTATTAGCAATTTCTTAAAGTGAGGCACAGGTGGCGTTCAGGCAAGTGTTCACACCACATTTGCCAAAAGGATGTCGTTTCCTTCGGTGTCTTCACACCTCATGTTTGATGCTCCTTTCTTAATCCCTGCTTCCCTGGTACCCTCTGTGCACATATTGCCTGCCTAGGGCTGCGTATTTTTGTGGTTTCCTAAGCCTCAAAGTCAGCCCTCTCTTCTGTCTGCTCCATTTCCCAAACTCTTCCTCCTCAACGAAGTGATCTCAGTTAGGCAATCAGAGAAAATAAATCACCATAGAGTAATTTGCTCTAAGCAATGATCAAGTCAAAAGTGAAAATGGGTACATTCATGAAAAGAGAGAAAGAGAGCTTGTTGACTCAAATATACTTCTACTAGATAAAAACTAAATATGCCTCTTAAATGGGGAGGCTGTGAGGAAGAGCCTCATCTACACTGAGCTAGAATCATTTCTATTTTCATTATCTGCTCCCATCACGACACACACACACACCCCCGAGTCAGGAGTTATGATATATCATCTTTCTGTTTCTAAAATTCTGTTTCCTCGCTAGAACAACCGTCTGCTGTTAGCTTTTCTTTTTCACAGCTGCTTTTTATTAGTGGGAAGAACACCCTCCCTCTCCTTTTTTAAGAAAGTGCCATCAAACATTTGGCCGTATTAATCTCCCATCTGTAAAACACACTTTACTTGGATTATCAGCAGGATATGTGTCCTCTTCGAATTTGTTTTTGGGGAATGGGAATTTATTCAAGTAAATTAATTTGCAAACAGATACAGCGATTGCTGGATGAATGGATTTTCTCTTGGCACTTTGAGGTGTAGCTCTGCGGGTATCTGGGCTATTGGCACTTGCTGAAGTCCTTAGATTGTCTGCCAGACCCATTCCCATAATGCTGTAAGAAAATATATGTGACAATTTTACAGCTCAGAACACAGCTCAGCCATATAGCTTCCAGCTCTACTAGTTAAGTATTTAAATGGATTCTATAAACTCATCTTCTTTGGAGACTTTCATAGACATGACCATTCAGTTGCCTTTTCTTTTTTGACTTGTTAATATGATACTTTCACCATTTCCATTCACTGATTTAAATATTCTGAGGGTTCTATCACATGAAAACAAACCCTCTGGAGGTTTAGCAATACATAACAATCCACTTAGAGTTGGCCAATTCTGGAAATTTTTCAAATTACAGAAATTCAGAAAATATTCTCCTATTATGCCCAGTGGCTCTGAATGTAATAAAACAAAGTGTTATTATAACAGATGGGCTTCCCACAGGCTTGGGAGGTGTTTAAATGAATGGTAAAGTAGGGCCTTGATCTGTCACTTAAAAAAAAAAAAGAAATATAACACTTAGTGGCAGTGATTTACTTTGTTCGTTAGTAATTGTATCCTTAGCGCTTCATCTAGAAACAAAACTCAAGCAAAGAAACTGGAGGTAATATTAACAAATGCATATTCAACAATCCATGTAGAGAACTTTAATAGAAAATGAGGTGTCCCAGAAAGAATTCCACTATGAAGGTATAAATATTCTATTTCACAAAACTTTCTATGCAAACAACAATATTATTGATTTCTTGAGCATTGATTGTCCCAGCATACTCAGATATAGGATAACATTGATCATGGCTAGTCCAAGTACAGATACAACAATAAAGACTCAGCAAAAACAGTCCTCAGTGTACATAATACAAGCTGAAAATAAGGAACATGGGGCCTGTTCATGACACTGATTTTACAAGCATCACTCTTACACATTTGGGCTTGGGTACTTACCTGTTCTGGGTCTCACTCTCACAATCTGTAAAAGGTTAAAAACAAACCTGATATTTTAAATTTATGGTTTAGAACATCACTATAATATTGGTTTTTATGTTATCATCTTGTGAGCTGTTCCCTTAAAGACCTTAAATTAAAACTTAAATTTGATAACTAATCCGTCAATTGCCTTATTTTCCTAAAGTAAACGTGCATGAGTCTCAATCAAACATCAAAGTTCTATGGAAGGTATATTTTACCAAAAGAATGTCCTTTTGGCAGATCTCTCATAGTTTGGGAAGAGGACAGCTTTGTGCTGAGACACAAAAGAGTTCCTGGCGTGGAAGAAAGAAAGGCAGACACTCCTGAGTGATCAGAGTTAGGGGAAAGTACACGAGAGCCAAGTTGAGTGTAGAATGGCCTACTCACAGCAGAAGGCACATTTGCTTCCCCCATTAGCTTAAAAAACCTGTTAGAGATTTTCCAGGCAGGGGGGAAAAGAATTGTAAGGAAAGGAAATGGTTTTTCCTGGTTTTCCATCTGCCGAACTCCTGCTTAGGGGGAAAAAAGTCATTTGAAGGAAAATGTTAGGTTCTAAGTAGAAAGAGCCTTGATTCCGCCCTGCCCTTTTCCTACATGTAATTTTCCTGTACTCTTTAAGAATATGTGTATTCTTGCCTCTCTTTATAGCTTATAAAAAAAAAACACCAGGGAACTCAGAATTAGAACGGAGCTGCTAGTTTGCCCCTTAAAAGGCTGACAAGGTCTCAGGTGCCTATAAAATAGCTGAGTGGCCACAGTGACCACTCACCACGCTCTTCCGACTGGTTGGTTCTCGCATAATATATTTCAAATGGCCCCTCGTGGGGAAAAAGACGACAAGGGAGGGTGTAAATCAATAGGACCAGCAACTCTTTTTAATAGTATTGCTTGTGCAATACTGAATGTTCCCATTCTTATGGGAGAGCAGCTATTCTGATTCTTTTTAAAGAAAAGGCGGTATACCTCTCCACAAAATTGGTCAATAACCAGATGACTTGTCTCTGTTTACCCTAATCATATATTCTCTCCCCAATTGGGAATTATTTAGTATCCTAAAGTATTATCCTTTGTTTATTAAAATTTAATAATATAAAAATAAGGTTTTTGCTATTCTATAAACTATATGTGAGTGGGATGTGTGTTAACCTACCAATTTCTATTTTATTTAAAAAATCTTCATTTGTGTTTTCTTAATTCTTAACACCATTTGTAAAATTGCTGTTAACATTGACCTTGCATCATGTGCACATACTCAGAAATAAGCCTCAGTAAGATGTGACATGAGACTATCTTGATTTAATTAATAAAAATTAAATCAAATGAAAAACTTAATTCTTCAGTTTCCCCAGCCACATTTCCATTGTTTAGTAGCCATGTGTGTAGTTTAGTGGCTATTATACTTTGCAGCACAGATATAGGACATTTTTATCGCTGCAGAAAGTTCTGAAGTGCTCTGTACAGTTTGAGTTTCTAGGTATAACAGTGCCTAGAGAGGTTTTTAAACCAAGTCTTCCAAAAAATAAAATATTTTAAAGAAAATTACTGATACCACTCTGTGTAGTACAATGAATATGGGACTTATTTTAGAGCCATTTCTTGGTTTTGAGCAAAACCACGTTATGCAGTGATGTTCTTTCACTGTCATTCATGGAATGAATCGCTTTTTATATGTCCAAGGGCTAGTGAATATTTATGTAGTCTTTCCTGATAGCCAGCAATTTACTTGCTATGAGGTTGCCCTCTGTATCCACGGTGGTTTGAGAAATCATCGAAATCTCGTACTAATTTTTACTCCAATATTTTACTTGGAGAAATTTTTAACAATATTGGGAAAACAAAAATGGCAATACTCATCCCAAGATATGCAGGATTCATAACTGTAATTCAACCAGGATAAGAGGGAAGTGACCTGTAACCAGGGTGGTAAACCAAAAGGTCTCAAATTGAATTTCATTCAGGACACAATGGTGTCAGTAGATATGCCCAAATCGGCAAGTGTTTAGTCTCAGTTGCATGGTATTCAAGTCAAGACAGGACAAGCTCGGTGACATGGTGACATAGCACAGGACAGGTTAATCTGAGGTCCTCCCAATGACTCTGCAACCCAGCTGCTCCCATCCTGGGATCCCACTACTGTAATCTTTGGCCATCACTGGATGCACCAGAGAAGCCAGAGCAGTTCTCGGCTTATGTATCCCTAAAGCACATCCCATTATCCACAACCTGGCCCCATGGCCACCAAACTGTGTACAAGGAAACCTGGAAATCTAGTTTTTCTCACTGGCTGTGAAGAGGAAACATGTATCATGCTATATCACATTGTCTCTGCCACAGCATGCCCACATAGAAAATCTCCAGATATTTTCCTTTGATTTTGCACATGAAGAACCCTCTCAGCCCTCCCTAAGGGAGACAACCCATCTAGTCACTGCATCCACCTTAGGGTACAGGACATCATCTAGGACTGCATCCAGCTTAGAGTGCACAAAGCACATTGACCTGCATATCATCTACAAACAGCTCCTCTTGACCTGGCAATCTTTGGGTTAAAAATGGAAGGTTTTGGCTCCCTACATATTCTCCCAATATAAAATATTGGAACACAGAAAACATCCAAAGAATAATACTAGAGGCACAAAGCAGTCACTGCTTCATAGCAATGTTTATATCACTCTGGCAGAATTTGTGCAGTCTCTACTCCTCCAAACAGGGACAGGAAGGTTCATAGGCCCTGATCTTGCTTTCTAGGAGGAACATCCTGGTTCCTTGTTCTTAATGGCTCTTGGCTTATATTCCAGGAGACTCTTCCTTATTTGTTATCCTCCTTGGCAACATCTGGATTCAGGGTTGGAAAACATGCTGCACTTGAAGGCCATCTACAACCTTTATAGTCTGTCTCAGGTTCATAGAAGGAGGGGGACCCAGTGGTTTGTTTTAAGTGTTGAACAAAGGTCTTCTTAGTACAGCCTTGTGAGCTCTTTGTCAATATAATTCTCTCAATAACTTAGTAGGTTTCTAACCCATTTGATTTCAGCCAATTCCATGTACTAGTAACTATCTTTAACATTCTTTTTAGACATAGTTCTAAATGTATGGTGACAACCTTGAGGTTATAGGAAACAGTGAGAGGGACAGCCATATTCTTAATCTGATCTTCTCCCTGAGTCCCTTGATTCAGCTGAGAACCTTTACTGAATCTTTGTTATTCAAAATCTTATTTAAAATCTCCAGAAGCAGTACATTTTCCAAGTTTCCAAGGCCTTGAATCTCAGGATGTAATCTTTCTTTTCCTGTCTGCTTGCAAACTAGATAATTCCTTCCTGGGATCATCTCTTTTTTATAATACATTGCCAATTTAACTAATGGTTGTGAATATGCACTACTACAGTTCTGTTTTCCAGCCTCTTCCCCTAGAGCTACAAGCTGAGAAGATGCAAAGTCTATCTTTCAAGAAATAGTAGATGACAATATTTTTAAAATATTTTGCATAACATGGGCCATTATTTTTTCAGTCTCTTAAATCAGTTACTTTGCTGCTTGTCATCCAAATGCTAAGCAAATGGCAACTATTTCAGATTGTTGTTATAGCAGCACCTCACTTCGAGTACTAAATAAGTTATCAGTCAGGGTTTGATCAAGTTCACAGAAACCTTTCTAGGAATTTCAGGTAGGAACAGTTCTAATACAACATTGGAAAGCTGGGGCAATGAAGATCAGCAGGCCATTTGCAGGAACTCCTTAAGGCACCTGGCAAGTTGCCACCAACTGTGACTATTCTCGACAGGCCTGAGCTGGAACCTAACCCCAGGACCTGACTTTGCCCCGGCATCTGCTCTCTGCTGGAACATGCATCCCTCCCTTCAGTGTCTATGGAAGATTACAGATGGATCCCAATGCATTCATTCTCATTAGTTCTGGCAAGACTGCTTAATGCTGCAGCTCTTTTTTTTTCCCCCTTTATTAATTTCATTGTTGACTTTAGGTACAATGTTGCATAGAAGATCTCTAGAACTTATTCAAAACTTAAATAAAATGTTATGCCCATTGATTAATAACTCCTCATTTCCCCCACCCCCACTGGCAGCCCCTGGCAACTATCATTTCATATTTGATTCCATGAATTGGACTATTTTAGACACTTCATATAAGTGGAATTTTGCAGTATTTGTCTTTATGCGTCAGGTTTATTTCACTTAGCCTAACGTCTTCCCAAGTTCATTCATGTGGCAAATGGCAGGATTGCCTTCTTTTTAAGGCAAAGTAATATTTCACATATAAATACATATACCAATTTTTTATGAATTCATCTAAACAGACATGTAGTTTGCTTCCACGTCTTGACTACTGTGAATAGTGCTGCAATGAACACAGAAGTGCTAATATAATATCTCTTTGAGATCTTTATTTTAATTCTTTTGGATAAATATCAGAAGTGGGATTGGTTAGCACTTGGATGAGAGTGCAACTCTGTCTTTTAACCAGATCTCTTCACCTCTCTGTGGTCTCCTCTCATTTGTATTCACTCTATAAGCTCAACATTTGTCTGAACTGATGACTTCTTATCCTGAGAAGGGACCCCACCCATTTAAGCAGCTCAGTGGCATGTCCTCTAGGCAACAGTAGTAGGGCCCATTGTTAGTGGTCAGTGTTATATGAGTTACAATTTCAGAAGTGGGTGGATGACAAAGGATAAGTTCACTTCCTTGATGAGAAGAAGAAATTATAAATTCAACAAAATGAAGTATTTTTTTCACGGTTAATCTGATTTTTGCCAGATGGTGGCTGTTTGGAGTTCATAGCAATATGATTTCTAGAGAGACTAGCACTTTCTATGGATGAGGGACTCATTAATAGAATAGAGAGAGAGAGAGATGGTGACCTGGTCCTTCCTCTACCCCAGCTCCTCAGTGGCTTGTACAGAGAATTCAACCAGAGTAAAATATAACAAGTGTCTTCTTTAAAAATTATTTTTAAAAAGTGACAGAGAGCAGTATTCCACCAAGGAACTGTATACAATCTTTGCCTCCTCATATCCTAGGAAAGTAACAAAACACTCAGTCTTTATTCTACAGGCTTCGCCATAATGGAAGCTTTAGATGCTGTGGTTAAAATTCAATTGCATTTCCATCATGAGTCTTTCTTTGACATTTCATACTGTACAAAGTTATAGATCTTTCTACATGTTGGGGGAAAAAAAAAACATCATAGTCATCTTATAGGCAGCCAAAATTTTACTAGGGAAATAAAGTACAAAGAATGAACAATGAAACATCACTGAGAGAACCCTAATGATGTTTGACAACCTTCCAGAAGACAGAAGAAGCATTATCCAAGACAGAACTGAAAACCAGCAAACAGGTATGCTGCTCTGCTACAGTAACTGTTCAGGCCTCTCAGAAATAAATCTGAATTAACACATACTTGTTGTTTTGTTTTCTGCTAAGTCTTTTTTCTGGAAACAAATATGGGAAAGGGCTTTTGTTACTACATTTCTACTTTTGAAAACTACACTAATAATCCTTCCTCTTCAAAATGCAAACCAATGAATTTTTAAGCCTGAAAATGAGAAAAGGAAGAAAACTATATAAGGAATTCTAAAGAATGAAGGGCACAGTGAAAATGAACGAGCTTTCCCCTTTTATCCCATTCTATAATATGAGAGCAGAGAGACACTCAATGAAATTAGTAGGCAGTAAATTTAGATATAATAATAGGTGATACTTTATTAGTTGGGTGTATGGGATTCTCTGCAGCAAGAGGTCATGAGATGAGTACAGTGGCTGGATTTTTAACACGACTGGATTATTTTGTGTCCATTAATAACTTCCTGAGTTTGGCAAGCAAAGATAATGAGAAAGGTAATCTGATCACTTGCATGTTTAGAGCATACTATGAGAGTCCTCAAACTTGGGACTTACTAGTAAATGATATAAAATATACTTTTATTAAACTTTCTAAAAACCAATGGGAATATTTTTTCATTCATCATCTGCCTTCCATGGTTATGAACAGAGAAATGGAATAATAACTGGAAATTTTGTACATTCACTCAGCTAAAATCCCAAAGATACAATTAGGCTCTTTTATCTGTCTCAGCATTGTTCTGAACAAGTGGGAGACAATAACTGCTTCTTCAGAAATATTTTATATAAATGCAAATCAGACAGGCAGTTAAAACTATTTTCTGAACATCTACTTATGCCCTGGGCACTGTTTATGGGTGGAAAAGTTGCCATAGTGAACAAGTAGCACAAGCCCTGTCTTCAGGAAGCATTCAGCATAAGGGAGAAGGCAGATGTTTTTTTAGACACTCAAAATGCAAATAAACTCAAAATGTAGGGTGTCTTTTATTCTAGTCTTAGAGATGTGATTGAATAATTCAAACATAATTGCTAACCTAGTCTTCTCTGTAACAGTGAAAGGAATAATTAGTCTCATCACCCTGTCTATTAGAACCTGAGTTTTTCACACTAAGCATCAAGAATAATACTATCCTTAGGTTGTTTCCATATCTTGGCTATTGTGAATAATGCTGCAATGAACATGGGAGTGCAGACAGCTCTCTGACAGACTGATTTCAGATCCTTCTGATATATAATCAGAGGTGAGCTCTTATGAATGGATAAAGAAAGTGTGGTATATTTACACAAGAAATATTATTCAGCTATAAAAATGGAAGAACACCTCCCATTCAAGACAACATGGATGAATCTTGAGGACGATATGCTAATGAAAATAAGCCAGACACAGAAAGACAAATACTGCATGATCTCACTTATACATGGAATCTAAAAAAGTTGAACTCATAAAAACAAGTAGGACAGTGGTTTCCAGGGACTGTAGGGTGGGGGAAATGGAGAAATGTTGGTCAATGAGTACAAACTGTTGGTTATAAAATGAGTAAGTTCTGGGGATCTAGCATATAGCTGTGACTATGGTTAATAATGCTATATTATATATTTGAAATCTGCTAAGACAGCTGATATTAAGTGCCTTCACCACACACACACACACACACACACACACATACAAATGATAACTACGTAAGATGATGGATGTGTTAATTAGTTTGATTGTGACAATCATTTCAAAATGTACACCTACATCAAATTATTACATTGTATACCTTAAAGGTATACTATGATCCTCATTTCTCAATTATACCTCAACAAAGTTGGTGGGGGAAATAATACTGGATATAAAGGAAATACTTTCACCTCCAAAGCTATGTACTTCACGTTTTCAGAACTGGGTGTATGCTTGTGTTGATAATTTTATATTATCTTGTCCCACTGCATAGTGAAATGGTTTATGTGGCTACATCCTAAACCCATTTGTTTATTTTTTACTCATTAAATAAGCAAATACTTATATTGAAGTAGGATTAGGACTGCAGTAGGAGATGAAGCAAGGTTGCAAAAATGTAATAGGGATAAATACATTATTGAAGGCTTTATATGCCAAGCTTCAAGGTTTGAAATTTTTCATACAGGTAACGGGTACCATGTAAGGATTTTAACTGAGCAATGGTACTGTTAAATATATGTTCTCAAAGTATCACTCTGGTGGAAGTGTAGATCTACCCAAGACGGAACACAGAAAGATTTGTTTAAAAGCTATTTGAGTATCTAGAAGAAATGATGAGGATAGAAAATATGACAGTGTCGATGAAAGAATAAACAGAAGGTGATCTCTTCATGTGACACTTGACAAACGACATCTGCAGAATGTTGTGACAAATTGAATATGGGGAGGGGGTTAAAAAGAAGTTTTTAGAGTAATTCCAAGGGATCAGATAATGCTGTGATCTGAGACATAAAAAAGGTTCTCTGACTTGTCTGTATGTCAAAATAACCTGTGCAGTTTTATAAAAGTACAGATGCTCCTGACACATCCCTAGATATTAGGAAATAGTAGGACTTGGGTGGAGGCCAGGCACTTGATTTTTTTTACAGTCCTCAGAGAGGAAACCGCGATGGAGCCAGGACTGAGAAGCACGGAGAGAGGGAAGAGAAGAGAACCTGCTGATTTGGCTAGTGAAAGAAAAAGAAGATGAGGCTTTTGTTCTTTTTTTAACAGAACTACACTATCTAGCTACTAGTGCGAATGAAAGCCTCTACGAGGAACTGGGTCTCTTCTGTGTTATGTGCCTGCCCAGGGACAGATGCATGAGGACTCCTTGGAAGTGCTGGTTTAGTTAAAGGAGTGACTTGTTCATCAGTAGGCAAATAAAACACAGGGACAGATTTTAAAGTAAGGAATTTACATGTCATTATGGAAAGAGGATGGGCTTTGAATCCAGAAGGACATGATCCCAACTTCCAGTTCTGCCACTAACTGGCTGTGTGGCTTGGAGCAAGATTCTCAATCTACCTGAGATTCAGTTTCCTCAACTTTGAAATGGAGAGAATATTGTTGCATTTTCAATGCCTTAAAAGAACTAAATTATCAGCTGGGCATGGTGGCATGTGTCTGTAGTCCCGGCTGCTTGGGAGGCTGAGGCAGGAAGATCACTTGAGCCCAGGAATTTGAGGTTATAGTGAGCTACAATGGTGCCACTGCACTCTAGCCCAGGCAACAGGGCAAGATTCTGTCTCAAAAAAAAAGTTAATTAAATAATTAATTTTAAAAAGAACTGAATTTATACTAATATATAAATGTAGTAATTAATATATCAATCCCCTAGAATTGAGTAGGAACTCGATAAATGATAATTAGTGATATGCTATGTCAATAATTTGGTAAATTATTGATATAATATTGGTAAATATTGATGTACTAGTCATTATCCTATGGACTTTGAAGTGGGGTGAGATCTTCTAGAAAAGATTGTAAATCAAAGAAGCATGACAAGAACAGAACCCTGCAGTAAATGAACATTTACAGGGCAGATAGAAAAAACACACACAAAAAAAATCAGTGGTGATAAGAGAGGAGAACACAGACAGAGTTTCAGGAAGGCAAAAATAACCAGTAATGTCAAAGGCAGTAGAGGAGGCCAGCGAGCAGTAGCTGAAAAATGATCATTGAATTTGACATCTAGCTGGTCATTGACCACTTTGATAATGACAGTTACACCTGAGCGATTGATTGACTTTAGAAATACACACTAGTTGAAGAAGTACAGACATTGAGTGTATACTGCTCTTTCAACAAATTTAGGGGAAGTCAGAGCTGAGGACATACTGCTAGGTCTTGAGGACAAAAAATATATTATTGGGTTTTTTTTAAGGCTGGACTATAAATTTCCATCCCAGCACCTAGAATACTGACTGTCACATGTTATTTCTAGTGAATATAGTTCTTGAGTGGGTGGAATGAGTAAGATATCCTGGTGACAGGGAGAGGATGGGTAGAAAAGTATTATGGGGTTAAAAAGAAGCTTAGCAATAGAGTGTAGCCCAAGAGCCTTAGACAAAACAGTATGAAGGTTGGAAGCAGTTTCAGTTTCATCTCTTACCACCATACTTGGTTAGTTTTGGCTTCTAGCATGTTTACCTGCCAGGGACCTTGGCCCCAGAATAAACCTACACTCCCATGATAGCCTCTTTATGGACAAAAATACAAAACAAAACAAAACCCTTTTATATCAACACATACTGGAACCTATTTATTGATGTTCCTGCACCTTCTACCTTGTTACCTCGTGCGTGGTCCTTGAGGGATTAATTCCCAGATTTAGGCCTAGGGTTCCTGAGGGAAGGTTGTGAGCTTTCAGTCTTCCTGTGCTCATAGTTATTAACACTAAAGCCTGAGTACCGAAGACCAAAAGGAGAAATGCCGCATTCCCAGTACCGTCACCTCAGAGGAAAAGTCATCAGTACCATAGGGGATGTCAACAAATGCAGACAGTCTAGCTGGTATCTTGTCCCAGTTCCTAGACCTGGGAGACTTATCTGTCCCCTGGCTATACACAATCATGGTAAGCCTCTGAAGACACTTTTATAAAGCGAACAAATATACAGAAGTTAGAATTCACACACACACAAACTTGCCCCACACCCTTCAAACCACTGACTCCTTTGTTACAACGGAGCTTCACCTGGTCCTGCCTCCCACACACCTTGTCAGCAGTGCCTATTCCATTACAGTTGGTCTTTTGAGTCCCCATTGGCACAGGGCCTTTATGCAGTTTATATAGCTGATGAAGGAATTGATATATATTTGATAATGATTACTATCAAGTTAAGTGGTTGATTCTTCCAGGGAACATATTTAAAGTAAATGAGGTTACTGGTCACACAGAGACTTGAGAGAATCCTATCACATGAACTTCAAGAACTTGACTGTAAGAGGTAAGAAGATGCCTGGGGCAGGCAGATGACATTACGAAGGCATAGACGGATGGAGTTGCCTATTACTCTTTAGAGATGAATACATGAAAATTAAGAATACTTTCTTAGACCATTATAAAAATCCTGCCATGAATTTAAGAAATATAAGATAAAATAAAACCTGACCGTTCTTACTAATCTGCAAAATCTTTTTTCATGAGAAAAGCTAAAGGAAGGATTACTGTAACGAGGTCTTGTCAACTCCTACATGTTTTCTATTTGTTCTAATCGCCAGTGAGAGAGAAGAAAAAGCAAGAATTTGAAACCAAAGAAAGCTGGATATAATTTTGCAAAGTATCGAGACAGGACTTCAGCATTTTTAATTTTCTCAGTGTTCTCTGGAAGCTTTTTTGCTACTAGTTAAAGTATTCTTAAGGGAAATTGTATACAGAATTAGGTGAGCACCAGAGGTGAAAAGTTCACATCAAAACAAAATGTTTAAATAAGAAAGAAAAATGAAAACAATAGAATTGATTTGAAAGGATCACACAACCTGGGTCAAGCATGCTCACAAAACAGCCAGGGCATGGCTACACTAATTGTGAGACGGCGTTTTGCTCCGTGTTTAATGAAGTAGCCCTACAATGTTAGAACATAAAAACGGACACTTTAAGGTATTCATTTTAATACAATCAATGATCCATTTGTTCGAGACCTTCCCCTCCACTGGAGAGCTTTAAAAGTTTAGATGGCGCATCACAGAGCCAGCTAGCTAGAAAGGTCACCCTCCTGCCTTCCCATCTCTCTTCAATAGTCACTGCTCTGGCTTTTCTTTCTTTCTTTCTTTTTTTTTAGGAACTTATATTTGGCCAAAATTTTTGTTCTTTAGAAATTTTACCCTAATTACTCTAACGAATTCATTTTCCTGAATCTTCTGCAGATAGACATATATAGATAGCACTTTAATGTCTCATCAACCTGCTCAAAAATGAGAACTTTTCTTTGCTTTTTTACATAACAAAAAACAGGTAGTTTTACTCTAAGAAAATTGGAAACAATGCCTGCATTAGTTAGATGCTCCAAAGGCAGGAGAACATGCCTTACTCCCTGCTGCCTTCCAGTGAAGCTGGTCAGTGCTGCCATTTTATTTCAGTTGAAGCTAAAACTTATCCTAATATGTCAGCCTAATAATTAGGAATTCACTAAATCATCAAGCCATTTTCAAATCAAAAGAGTTTGAAGTTGGATATATCTAATATTTCGAAAGTTTAAAAGCTTGCAACAATGCATTCATAAAGGGTGGATCTATGTTTTCAAAAAAAGCAGAATATTTACCAAAGAACAAGTGACTGCACTTATAGTCACATACATACACACACAAGCGTACACATGTATGTACATGTATAAGTGTGTGTGTGTAGTTTTTCCAAATACAGAGATCGAATATATATTTTTTTAGTTTTCCCTGAGTTTTTGCCACTCCAATAGTACTTGACATTGCCAGTGCAGACCTAAGGCCAAGAGGTATAGTCAGGTCATTCTCCACTAAGGAAAGGTAAGAGGAAGTCACTTAAGGCTACACTATAGTAAGTGCTCAGAGTCCATCACCTTCACGACTAAGCATAAAACAAGGTACCAACTTCAATAGGAAAGATGGGTCTGAGTCTGAGCTTGGGCTCCCAAGCCACATAGAATCAAAACTCACCCTTAACCAGGCATGGTGGTGTGCACCTATACTCCCAACTACTCAAAAGGCTGAGGTGGGAGGAGGATTGCTTCAGCTCAGGAGTTCAAGGCCAGCCTGGACAACATAGTGAGATCCTGTCTCTAAAAGAAAAAAAAAAAATTAAACAAAACCATCCTTAGTTAGTCAACCTTCAATTCAAGGTCATCAAAATAATTGCCTCTGGCTTGCTGATCTCATTTCTGCGTGGTTTGTCAGTGTTTAATACCATGACTTCCTTGTTTTCTTCTTCCGAGTTAGTCCAAAACTGTACTCTGCTTTAACTACCCTGTGTGTTTGTTCTAGCTGAAGAACTTTAGTAGAGGGACAAAGGGCCACAGGGAACATGCACATGAGCTTTGGAATTTGGCAGACTTGCCTCATATCTCAAATCTACTAAAGACTGACTCTGTGGCCTTAAGCGACTTACCTTTTTTCTGACCCTTATTATCACATATTTAAAATGGAAATAATAACAACTGCACAGTTGTTTTAAGGATTAATTTATATAATCTACACATATGGTTAAAAAGCTATTATTATAAAAATAAGTCACCCATTCATTACTTGATGGGTGTTTGAAGATCAGAAATAGGTTAATTAAAAAAAAAACAGGCTAAACTAGTGCTTCCATAGTTTAAGATATATATATATATATCTCAGTGACATAACAATCTCTAAAGCAATTATCCCACATATTATTCCTTTTTAAATTGCAGGGGTTTGCAAACTACAACCTATAGACCAAATCTAGCCTGCACTTGTTTTGTTAATAAAGTTTTATTGAAACAGCCACACCAATTCATTCATGTATTGTCCATGGCTGCTGTGGTGCTATAATGGCAGAGTTAAGTAGTTGCAACACAGCCCATGTAGCCTGCAAAGCCTTAATTATTTCCTTTCTGGCCCTTTACAGAAAAAGCGTACTAACCCCTGGTTCAGAACATCAGAATAAAACACTTCCATTATTAGAGGAAAAACTTCTGGTACCTTTTGGCCACATTTACAATTGTAACATCATCCCAAGTAGCAACACTGCAGTCACTTATTGGGGTTGATGACCTGAGAAAGACGTATGTGGGTGAGTTGGGATTGAAGGTCTCCAGAGATATCTAGAGAAGACAAAGATCTGGCAGCAAAATGATAATATGGGAGGAAGGGACAGAGAAAAGGGTTGTTACAACATATGATGGAAACTCAGTTTTCTTCCCCTGGAAAAATAAACTGCTCCAAATAGGGCCAGGATGAGGGTGAGGAGACTAAAGACATTCACCTTCAGCATGAAATTTAAGGTAACACCAAAAACCAGAATCAAGATAAATAATATTTTATGTAATATTTTTAAAAATCAAAATGAATGCAAATAAATCCATGATGATAAAATATCAACATTTTAAACAAAGGCAAGACTGGTGTTGCCAATTGTTTTTCTTTTGCCTCAGGCTTTACTATGGTGCCATGTGGCATTGGCCCAGCTTGGCCCACTTGTAACTGAGCCAGCTAACATCCTCTGCAGCAGGATCCAGACAGGATGAGCAGAAAAACAACCAGAGCCATTTCCATACAGGTGTTTAGATAGTGTAGCCAGCACAACTCCTCTGGACACGTCAACACACAGCTTTGTTTTTACCTCTCACCATCCCTGTAAATGTCAGGCAATGTGGGGAACCTCCACTACCCCAGGGTGCAAGTGGCGGAGGGCTCATGAATTTCTTCTCCCTCTTAAGTAATAGACATCCCCAAGGTCCATAGCAAACACAATCTTATTCACAAATTGGAATGAGCAGCCTCATTTAAAAAAAAATAAAAATAGACAAAAACTAATTTAAGAACCACCACCCTCACTTGGCAATTTGCCCCTGCCTCAGGTTAGAAGCCTGAGATATAAAGGAATTTCCACCAAGTGTGGTGGCTCACACCTGTAATCCTAGCACATTAGGAGGCTGTGGCAGGAGGATTGCTTGAGCCCAGGAGTTTGAGATTGCAGTGAGCTATGATGCTATGATGATGCCACTGCACTCTAGCCTGGGCAACAGAGATATTTTGTTTCATTCATTTATTCATTCATAAATAAATAAATAAGGAATTTCTTTCTCCTTGATTTCTCTGTCTTATGATTCTGTAATCTTTCCTTCCCTCAAACCCACCCCAGCTTGTTTATTTGTTTCTTATCCCTAGAAGCAGGTGGAGGAAGGAGCAAGGAGATCTGGAAAACCCTTCTTGATACCATCAAACATAGCTTCTGTGCAGCATTAGCCTTGCAGCTTTAACAGGAACACTCTTGCAGGCCCTGTATAGGCTCTTCGGATGTCCCCTGCTTGGCTTGTCTGACAAAGTCCCTTGACATAGGTGGATGCTGGCAGCCAACTTGTGACTCCTTCCTCAGCCTCAAAGGAGCCAGCATATATTTCTTGATTTTTGCTCTTAGGGGCCTTTCATTCCTCCAACTGATACCATTTTATAGGACTCAAGGCAAACCCACCCATCTCTCTCTTCTCTTCACCCACATTTGGTCCACGAAAAGCAATTGCTCACTCCTTGCCTTGACAGACTCCAGGAGAGTCAGGCATCAGTCCCATCACTTCTTTTCCTGCAAACATGGAAGCAACACCCAGGCCCCGCAAGACTCCAAACCACAGTCAACACACTGTGAGATGTTCTCAAAGGCACCTCCTCCTTTGATTTGAGAGGTGGGGACTAGACTAGTGGCAGAGCACTAACTCTGCACACACAAAAAAATCTCTTCCCAAGTCCTTTTCTCTTTCCACTCTGATCTATTTTTATATTCTGGGTCTGGTTGAGTGATCCCAGATCCCAGAATCATAGAACAAGTTCTCTATAAATTCATTTGTAAATTCTCCCTCTGAAGGGTGCGTCTGATACTGGCTTTGGTATTGTATTAGCACTGCAGTAAAAAACAAGGCAGAAATAGTTCCACTTTATTGTCTTAAACTACAATAAGTAACATCTTATTTTACCATGTCACAAAGAAATTCCCACAACTTCAGCCCATCACGTAGGTTTGATAACCACAAGATCAAAAGTTGGAAGTCAGAAGGGAAGGAGATGGTGTTTTTCTAAAACCCAAGTAAATGAACGTTTTCCATTAATCTCACTTATCAATAAGAATCTGTGGTAAAAGGTACCTCCTCCGAAGCATTTAGGATATTCCTAGAGTGGAAAATATGTGCATTTGGTGATGTTCCACGAGACTAATTGCCTGGAGAATTGATGTAGTAACGCGGTGAAAGCAGGCTGTGCTGAATCTATTGCACTTTTAGTGCAGCCAGGGAAACTGGAGCTTCAGGTTTTGCTCACCTTTCTGCTTAAGAAATTGAAGTTTTCCTCAGTTGGTAACATTAATGATCAGAGCATTTTGTTGCTGAATTTTGAAATTTAATCTACCCATATGGATTTTTTTGGAGGTGTTTTTTGACTGCTTTAAATCTTAATTCCTAAATGCATCTTCAAACAACAGATGCTAAAACACATACAATACGGATAAAAGTTTGCACCTGCCTGCACATTTTTAACAGTCCTGCTTGCGTTTGTTAATGCCACCGCCATGACTTCTAGACTTGTGTGCTCCTTATACTTTCTTCCCATATCTTTAGGTCTGTGGTCAAGCCTGTTCAGGACTGGCCCTCAAGCAGAAATTCTAAGAGGACACTATATGAAGGAACATATAAAAAGTCTTGCATTTTCTTCTAATTTGTTTTCCTAATGAAATGCTTTGGCATGATTTGAGGTCCTTTCTTGACACAGGGGAGCTTTTGAGAAGTTTCTTATATGAAGCTTTCAGGGTCCCTATCATTCATTGCCTACTTTGTTATCATTATTAAAGAGGAAATACTCAATCCTGTGGGATAAGGGGACAATCAGGGAGATAGAAGTGGTAGCAGTGGGGTAAGAAACACAGTATGATTTTTACTAGCATTCCTTCAACTCGATCCTTTCACACTGCCTTGTCCCCCAAACTAATCTTCTCCACCACGTTCCTATTGGAAGCAGTGTGGCGTAGCACTCGGCGCCCTACACCACGGGCTCATGCCCACTCCTAACATCTAATTCCAAACCCAAGGCTCTTCTAGATACACAGGCAACGCTTGCGTTACCTCCACCTGCTGCCTGGAGCTGTGAAGAATTCATAGCATCAGCACGCTCCAACATGGAGCCTGGCACCAAGCGCTCAGCAAGTCCCCCAGGAACTTTCTGGAAATCCTACTCATTCTGCAATGACACTCAAATATAAAAGCTCTGCTGCTGTTATATCTTGCTTATTATATTATTTCT
>VBSM01003157.1:42206100-42269127 GCA_008086735.1 Cheirogaleus medius
TCTGGGAAAAAAAAAAAAGAGCTGGAACACTAACCAACATTTCCCAATATCCGGATGTTCGATGCCATGCAGATTAAACAGCCAGGGGGTTCTGAGTTCCATCCAGATGCCTTTAAATTATGTACACTCGTTCCTAACCCTCGTGTTCAGGTGCTCAGGGACACAATTCTTTGAGATAAAGAAATTCAAAGTTGTAGTCCTGGCATTTTCTCTTCCCTTTATTTACTCCTCCCTTCTTGGTTAATTAAAACACATACCCAATGTTCTGAAAGTAATTTTTCCTCAAATTAGTATGTCATGTATAAAACATTTACAGTATAAAAATGATCTTTTGACCAAAAAGCCACATAAGAGGACTAACTAAACCCTTCGTACTTTAAAATTTTTTCCTCTCCTAGTTTCTCGTGTTTGTCTTCCTTTGTCACTTGTATGTCCTCACGTTTGCCCCCCACAAAGCAAGTCTGTGAAGGCCAAGATTCTTGAGAAGTTCCGGATGTGGACTGAAGATTCCTTGTGCTTATGTGTCAGCTGTGTAGTTGGGTACAGGCTGGGAGACATGGGTGGAAAATTGCTGCATTATCAAGCCGTTAGCGCTGAGGCTTAGTGTTAATCCGGGGCTCACCGAAATTTTTCCTATAACCTCTAGGTGTTAATCTTCTTGATATGAGGTTGCTCCTTCCCCTCCAACTTTCAAGACCTCGACGTGTGCACAGAACAAGTTTCATCCACAGCCCGTGGATCCCTGCCGATGACCACTCCTGTGTGTTAAACCTGCTAAATTCTAATGCTACAATTCCAGAGCTGTGTCCCCCAAACTATTATGTAATCAGCTCAAACGCCAGCTGTCCAGGATTTACTAAAGGAATAATCCGAAAGGATGCTTTGAGCAAAAAATGGTAGAGAGCACTGATTTCTCAAATGATTAAAACTAACTTCCACATGTTCTTTTATATTAGTCTTGTCTTCCTGATTTTTGTCATGGTTTCACTGAAGATGAGAAGCATGAAAAGTGGGATATTCTTCATTTTATGCCTTATGGTTTTGCATGAATAAGCTGTTCAGCCGAAGGAATGTAATCACAGTGATAAAGGCAACAGTACAAATACAGGAACTTGGTTCTCTAGTCAGGGGGAAAAAAAAGAAAGAAAGAAACTAATTTGATGATGTCAACCTGAGATTTCTGAGAGGTAACAGATCCTTATGGATTAGTTGTTGGCAGGGGAGTGAAAACATTCTTGCATTTTCCTTTTCTTCTTTTAATGTAACCGAAATTCTCTGTTTACCTTCTTTCTTTTATAAAATCATGGTAATGACCTTAAGGCAAAAAATATTGGAATTCATTGCTGGAGGACTGCTTGAGATAGTGTGATTGATTAGTACTCCCTCTGCCCTCTGTCTCTTTCTGAATCACATCTAACAGCATGCTCCTTCCCTTTCTCAAGTCTTTTAATTTTGCTCAGTTTTCATAACTGGCCTTATGGCTGAATGCATTTATTTATTCACTAAATGATCTCATCTTTTTTTTCCATATCCTCTCAACCCAACAGACCTTTTTACATCATTTAAAACAGAGCAGCTTTGGGATGTAACATACATAAAACACTGCATGGTAAATAATGTCTTAATTAGATGATCACATCCATGTTGCTAAACAGCGAAGGGTACTTAGCTACAGCGTAGGTTCTCACGGGTAAGTACACAGGTAGTACATATAGGCTGAAAGAAAGGCTTTGTAGGATACATCTACTGTACACAAGAATCCACTCTAAGAGTTGTATTTTATGAATGTGTGAATGGAAAATACAGTCAACTGTGGGGCCCGAGGCCCCACTGATGGAGGCAGCGATCTTTCGGCCATAATGAAACCACAAAAAGAATATTTGTCTTCTCCAGAGTAGCTACAACTGCAGAGAGTTGACAGAAATTTCTCAGTAATATCTATGCAAGCTATTTTTGAAAATGCTTTCCCCTACGTCTTTCCTGAAGCCCCATTCTCTACTTAGCACAAGCAGCGCGTTTTCGACAATGTTAACAGAGAGCTCACTGCAGAGGCCGGACGGCAGTGAAAACAGCACAGCAGAGGGCAGTCCTCACTTGTGGGGCCCTAGACACAATGCCCTTGCTGTACCGAGTCATAACTCGAAGTTCACTTCCCCACAGAAACAATATCAGGACGGTTAGACATGAACAGTTGAAATAACACTCCTAGTATAACACGTCTGGTGAATCATGGCTGACACAGATGTGTCGACTGATCTGTTGTTTCTTTATGATCTACATTCAAAGTGTTCAACATGTGTTGTGATGTACATATACACCACCAAGAATTGTATTGTTTTAAATAGGAAACTGTGTTGTTAGTTTTGAAGATTATCAAAATAAAGTTTTTTGAGGGGAAAGGAAAGAGCATTTGTTGAGTGACTACATTTCAGGTGTGTACTTGCAAAATGCCTTCCATATAGATATTATTATCTTCATTTCATAAATAAGAAAAATTGAAACTCATAATGGTAAAGTTGCCCAATTTAACATCTCTAAAAAAAAAAGGATGAAGTAGAGATTCAAATACAGCAGTGTCTCTCTACAAACCACATGCTTTTCAAACTTCCCTGGCTGATAATTTCAGAATACAGTTTGTTCACAGATTGGAAATTGCTAATATTAAATTTTTAAAAAGTGCAATCGTGGGTTTATTTTGCCATTAACAAAAATTAAAACAAAAAGAATAAATCCATAATCCTGCCAATAGACTAAATCAAACTGTTTTCATTTTTCGGTATTTCCTTTCAGCCTTGTTTATGTTCAAATTTTGGCTCAGCCACTGAAAAATCACAAGAGCTCTGGCATTGTTTAATGTCTTGATACCTTGGTTTCTACATCTGTGAAAATGAAGACAATGTTAGTATCTTCCTAATAGTACTGTTATGAGCATTTAATTAGATAATAAATATAAAGTTCTGGGATGGTGCCTGGCATATGACACAAACTCAGGGTTAACATTATCATTACTTGTGATCATAGCTTAGGCTCACAGAAGTGTAGCTACCTACCCTTCCTCACTTTAATTCTAGAACTGATCTATCTTCCTGTGAACCTCCTCCAAATAAGTCGCAGGAGAAAAAATTTAAACTTGATCATTATAAGAGGTTTATGGCAGTTTGGGTTTAAACTACCTCACTGAAGTAATTCAGTATCTTTCAGATAAATATCCTGTGACTTTTAGATTCTACCCACTTACATACACTTCAGCCACCCCACTGCTCCCCAAGAGAGCACCTGGGGTGTGAGAGCACCTGTGAGCTCCTGCGGTCAGGGCACACTCTGGACTTGAAATCCACAGAGCACCTTCTTGATCCCTGCTGGTCTCTGCTGAAGGGAGGCTGACCTGGGCCCTATATTAATTTCCTATTGCTGTTGTAACAAATTAACACAAACTTAGGACCTTAAAACAATGCCGCTATATCATCTTACTGTTCTGGAAGTCAGAAGTCCTAAAATCAAGATGGCAGCAGGGCTGAGTGCCTTCTGGAAGCCCTGGAGGAGAATTTGTTTCCCTGTCTTTCCTAGATCCTAGAAGCTGCGAACATTCCTTGGCTCATGGCCACATCACTCTGACCTCTGATCCCATTATCACATCTCTCTCCCTGACTCTAACATTCCTGCCTCCCTTTTTCATGATTTCTAAGGGCCCTTGTGATTTCACTGGGCGAATAAGGATAATCTCCATTCCCAAATCCTTAATTTCAGCACATCTGCAAAATCCTTTTGTCATCTAAGGTAACATATTCACAAGTTCAAGGGACTAGGAAACAGATGTCTTTGGAGGGTCATTATTCTGCTTACCAAAAGGCCCTTACATTAGTGTCTGTGGAGCAAGTGGTGGTACGTTTGTGATTTGCTGTTTTGCCTCAGACAGAGACGGGCAACTTTCCCATATTTCTGACACCACCTTATCTCTCCCCTTCCTGGGTTTCAATAACAGCTTTTCAGTAGCTCCTAGTTGAACTGAATTTCTCATAGATTTTGTGCCAAGGTCTTTTCTATCTCAAGGCAAACTCTTCATGAAAAGCTCTTATATTAGTCAAGGTTCTACAGAGAAGCCGAAGCAATATGATATATAGCTATAGATATAGATAAGATTTATTATGAGGAATTATCTCATGTGATTATGCAGGCTAAATCCCATGATCTACCATTTTCAAGCTGGAGACCCAGGAAAGCCAGCAATGTAATTTAATTCAAGTCCAAAGACCTGAGAACCAGGGGAGGTGATGGTATCAATCCCAGTTTATGGACAGGGGAAGACTGATGCCCAGCTCATGCAGACAGGCAGAAAACAAAGGGAATGAACTCCTCACTCCTCCACTCTTTGTCCTATTCGATCCTTAACAGATTGATGTCAATCCATCTATATCAAGGCAGGCCATCTACACTACTGAGCCTACGAATCAAATGCAAATCTCATCTGGAAACACCCTCTAAGACACATCCAGAAATAATGTTTAATCTGGGCACCCTGTGATGAGGTTAAGTTGATGCATAAAATTAACCATCACGGTGCTCATCTCAGCTACTCCTTTATTCTCTCACAGGTCGCATTGCACATTCTCTCATTCTTGGACGCATTCCATGCCAATGGGAGCGATGGTGGCGACGGTGGCTCTGCGGCTCTGATTCACAGTAAGCTCACCATGTCACCCCTTTCATGCAGCTGCCCCGTGTTGGCATGAGGTTGCCATGCACGGCAGTCTTCCCCTTTTCCCACCACTCCGAGTTCCAAATAGAGAGCACGACACAAAATCCTCTCTGCTTTTGGCTTCCCTCTAAGTGTATCGAATAACACCCACTTCCTCCAATATTTCAGCCCAGAGGGGAGGCGATGACAGGCACGCATCATTAGTATACTTCCTTCCCTCTGTCTCCACAGGAAGAGGAGGGACAAGGAATCAGCTTCCTTTTCCTGTCTTCCATGTTACTTCCTATTCCTTCCCAAAGAGGCCTTTGCGCTCACCTTTCTTCTTGTGCCATGTGGTGGGTGGAGTATGGAAAGAGAAAAAGTTACCGATAATAAAAAAATCATAAAACATTATCTTTGGAGGAGAGGCAAGGGCAAGGTACATAACCTTAACGTTTGTACCCCCATAATATGCTGAAATAAAAAAAAATAGAGACATATATTCATCCTGAAATGGTGCTAACTTAAAAAAAAACATTATCTTTGTTACAGGGACCATTTTATATTCTCTTTGAGTTATCGCTATATCATAACTTTTTTGGGGGGTTGGCTGAATAATCTCTATATTTATTATTTGCAATGGCTACATTATATTTCTTAATATAAAAACATTTTTAAGCATTCTAGGAGTATGAGGAATTTGTAAATTGTGCATAGAGTTATTCTTTTCTCTTTGAATTTATTTTCTTAGGATAAATAACCTTAATTGGAATTATTGTATCAAAAGCATAAAGGTTTATAATTTTTAAACCAGATTTTCATGGTGATTTCCCAAAAAGTTATTTCCATGTACACTGATAGCTACAATATAGGCATATGCACATTGCACAGCATGTTTGTTAGCATGCGGTATTATCATTTTTTTAAATATTGGGGTAACAGTAATAATAAATAAATAACAATTCTTATTCTGAGCCAAGAAGTGTTTCAGCATTTTTCATGTATAGTTAATACATGCATAAAAATACATTAAATTTTCATAGTATACCTCTGTCATATTTTCACCCCATTTAACAGATGAAAAACTTAAAGCAAGGAGATTAAATAATTTTACCAGGTTAATATGGCTAGAATCCGAGGTAACTTCATAGATGCTTTAAATTTAATTTCTTTGTAATTTAGCTGACCATTTTTCTATATGCATGTTAAAAAATTATATCTCCTCCCATGCAAGTCTTTAGGGAGTTTCATTGCGGTTTTCTTGTATTTTTTTTTACCAAAAAACTATGAGATTTTTATGTAATATATGCTAACCTTTTGCCAGTTATTTTTGTGATAGATATTTTCACAGCCTATTATTAATAACTTTTTATATGTTTAGTCTACCTGCTATGCTAAAAATATGATTATTCATATAACCTTTTCCTGGTGCTTTGTTTAAAAGAAAGAATATAGGTGGAAATCTTGTAGACTGGCTTCTAAAAAAAACATAGCCTACTGGGACTTCCTAATCCTCAAAATTACACATAATATCTAAAAGGACATTTCATCATATATAACATTAACTTTAATTTATATCACCTGGCATGCAATGAGCCATATTTCTTTCGGTGGCTAAGCTGCTGCCAGGTTCTAAATTAGGCCTCTTATGGAAGCTACATTAACACTTTCAGGATAATAGTGCAACAGTGAGTACAGACATTGCTTTAGGAATGGCAGGGTTGTATTTACTGATCAGGGCAAGACCTCAGCCAAGGGAAGCAATAGAGTATGGCCACTGGGTGGCTGCCATCCTGACAGGTTGCCTGCCTGCTCGGCTGAATGCAGGGGATGTTCTCAGTTCAACCGTGACTGGCAGTGCAGTTGCCTAGCCAGTTGACTCAACAACACAGTGCATGCCTGTATTAGAGTTCTCCAGAGAAAGAGAGACAGAACCAAGAGTTTAGTGTTCACACACAGAGGGATAGTCATGTGCCACATAACAGCGCTTCAGTCAACGACAGACCACATGTACGAACGTGGGCCCATAAGATTACATGATGAGCTGAAAATTCTTATTGCCTAGAGCATTACAGTCATCATGATGTCATAGTGCAATTATTTTATTTTTTATAAATTTAGTGTAGCCTAAGTGCACAGTGTTTATAAAGTCTACAGTAGGGTACAGTAATGTCCTGGGCCTTCACATCCACTCACCACTCACTCACTCACTCACTCACCCAGAGCAACTTCCAGTCCTGCAAGCTCTATTCATGGTAAATGCCCTAGACAGGTGTATCATTTCTTTAATCTTTTATATCATATTTTTACTGTGACTTTTCTATGTTTAGATATACAAATATTTACCACTGTGTTGCAGTTGCCTACAGCATGCAGTACAGCAACATGTTATAAAGGTTTATAGCCTAGGAAGGATAAACTATACCATATAGCCTAAGTGTGTAGTAGGCTACACCATCTAGGTTTATGTAAATGCACTCTATGATAGTCACACAATGACTAAATTACCCAACAATGCATTTCTCAGAGTGTACTCCCTCCTTAAGCAGTGCATAGCTCTGTCTGTGTGTATATGTGTGTGTGTATAATGTATGTATTTATATATGGGGGAGAAAGAGATTGATTATGAGAAATTGGCCAATACCATTACGGAGGCTGAAAAGTCCCACAATTTGCGCTCTGCAAGCTGTAGACCAGGAAAACTGGTAGTGTAATTCAGTTCTAGTCTGAAGGCTTGAGAACTGGAGGAGCCAAAGATATAAACCCCAATCCAATGACAAAAGAAGATGAGATGAGATGTTCCAGCTCCTGTAGTGAGGCAGAAAAAAATAAGAATTTCTCCTTCCCTCTTCTTTCCTTCTAATAAAACTCTCAGCGGAGTTTGGGTTGGATGATGCCCAGCCACCTGGATGATGGTGGTCTTCCTCATTGACTCAAATGCTAATCTCATCTGGAAACACCTTTACAGATATACTCAGAAATAATGTTTAATTTGGGCACCCCATGGCCAGTCAAGTTGACACATAGAATTAACCATCACAATTACCAAATAGCTAAATGGAAATCCATAGCTTTAGAGATCCTAGTCTGTTCTTAGAAGGATAATAAAATGCATAAACTTTGCTTATTCTACTGCAAAGCTTCTCTTCCTGTTTCCTTTGCCCCTTCCTGCACCATTAACTTCCCCACCTGTGCCATCAAACCCCTGCTACATTGACACTCTTACCTAACTGATAAAATTCAGTCTCCAGAATTCGTTCTAGCATCATCCATTCAATGAAAATATTTATTAAGCACCTATTATGTGCTAGTAGTTGACTCTGTGATAGTGATCAAGACACAGTCCCTTCCCTGCAAAGGATTTACATCTTAGTATGAATTCTGTCTATGTGCTGCCTTCCCAAGAAGGAAAGGCTTATTTTATTTGGAATTAAGCCTTTTTTGTAAATTAATTTCAGGTAGAAGTGCTTAGATACTGATAATAGTTCAAAGAATAAAGAGTTTTCCTGGTGCCCTTTCACATCTCTCTCCCACCCTCCTCCTCTTTCTCTTGCGTGATCTTCCTCTTTCCCTCTCTCATCTTATATCCCTAGACACATTCTCATTATAGGCCTTCATGCCCCCAATGTTTTCAAATTTGCTATAAAGGAAAGAGTGAATTGAGTGTCAAATTCGCTGTACTACTTATCTCATGAAGAAATCAATAATAAAATGCTTTTCCAATGTAAAGTTTGTGTTGCATAAAGATGAGAAATATCTATATGAAAATAGAGAGACAGAACAACATTGTGGGAAATATATTTTGAAATTGTACACACATGGCAAATAACTTATGATGACTACAGACCATTCTAACCTTTATCTTCAGAAGGGAGCAATTACTCACAGCCATGCGGTGCATATGAATTATCATTACTCACTTGTGAAAGTAAATGTGTAAATGTCACTGTAGGCGCTAATAGTCATGCAATATCACTCTACTTTAATAGAATATTTGTGCTGATATAGTTAGTAAATTTGAAAAGATGTTATTTGTATGCATTAAAGAGCTGGTTTTATTACAAAGAAAAGAGTAAAGAGAGAGAGAAAAATACCAAAAGTAAATAAAAGAGGATGGTAGGGAAAGAGAAAAAAGATAACGAGAAAAGCAGATAATAAAATTCTACTGAGTGGTTGGTAATGCTAGTTGTTTTCACATGAATTATCACATTTAATATTTTTTATACCCATAAAATAACTTCCGTGTTAGTGTTCTCCAGAAAAAACAGAACCAATCGAATATGTGCGTGCACCTGTGTGTATGTAGATATAGAGAGAGAGACACACAGAGACAAAGAGAAAGATTGATTTATTTTAAGGAATTGGCTCATGCAGTTGTGGGGATTGGCAACTATGAAATCCTAAGGGCAGGTCAGCAGGCTGGAAATTAGAGCAAACCTTGATGTGGAAGTCTCACGTCTGAAGGCTGTAA
This sequence comes from Cheirogaleus medius, assembly GCA_008086735.1. Lineage (NCBI taxonomy): Eukaryota > Metazoa > Chordata > Mammalia > Primates > Cheirogaleidae > Cheirogaleus > Cheirogaleus medius. The sequence continues at coordinate 42,215,247 of VBSM01003157.1, forward strand.
AATCAGGCAGAATTTTTATGTTGCAGTCTGGAGGAAAAATTTCACCCTTTTCTGGAGATCTTGGTCCTTTCTCTTTTGGCCTTCAACAAGCACACCCACATTACGGAGGGTAATTGCTTTAGTCAGAGTCTACTGATTGAAATGTCAGTCACATCTTTAACATATCTTCACAGCAACATTCATACTGATATTCGACTAAACAACTGGGCACCATGGCCTAGCAAAGTTGACACGTAAAATTAACCAACATACCCTCATTTTTAGAAACAAGAAAACTGAAGTTCATAGATGCTAATAACATATCCAGGGGCACACAGGAATTGTAGCTCATGAGAAAGAAGCAGTGTACAGGCTTCAGAAAATATCTACATATGCACCCCAGCCATACCACTCACCAGCTGTGGGAACCTGGGGAATTAACATGCTGTGCCTTAGTTCTCCCACCTGTGAAAGGAAATATTGGGCATAATTCTCATGGTTTTTTATAAGGACTCAATGAAGTTAAGTTTTTGGAACACTGTGCATGGAATATAAACAGACACCGTCAACAAACATGGGCTTCTACTTTACCATCCCTCCCAGGGAAGAATCAGAATCAAATTCAAGGTTGATTAACTTCAGGCTAATATGCGAATTAATAAAATGCATGTCCCAATGAAAACAAAATGAAATACTAATTTGTTTCATGCAGAGGTATTACATACTACTTATGTATGCTATTACTTTAGCAAAGACTAGAGTATCATGTGTATCTGAAGTCTTCCATCAGATTCTACGATGAGAAAGAGGGCAAAATTTAGCAAGAAAAAAATTAGTAAAACAAGGTCATTGCCCTTGTAGCAGCTTGCAGTGTAGTCTGGAAGACAAGATGTGCTTGCATCACACAAAATTGAGAATTGAGCAGCTCAAGGGGTACATGGGAGCCCTGTCATTGGAGTCCATCTAAAGTATCCCCTCAACAGAATGATTGACGCGAGTAACAAAGAATAATGGATTCATTACTATTTTCAATATTATTGTGAAAGCACAGTCTCTGCAGGAATATAAGGGCCATCTGTGTGAGCAGTAGGTAAGATAAATACAATATACATGACATGTAAAACTGGTAAGCCATTCTATATGTTCATGATATAATACCAATAACCCAAAGAAATCACAGTGGTTAATGACCAGCTTGCTATAGCATTAGTGCCCACTTTTTACTTTGGGTTGTTAAACAACAAACATTAGCCTGCTAGTCATAATCTGTTTTCTTGGGATTGTGACTGGATAAAGCATACTGTTTTGGTGTATATATAGTTAGGTACAAAGGTACAGCTCAGCAATTAAGCAATCTGTTTTCTTCATTCTTCAGTTTTAAAAAATAGATGAAATAGGAGGGCCTTTCTGCTTCATGCTTTGATACATTACATGCACAAGAGAAGAAAAAAATAAATAAAAGCAACTAACTATAAATTACAAAGCTCTTTTCTTTAAATTCCCTCAAATGGACAAATTACTATTTTTTTCTACATTGTGAACACTTTCCTACACCTCGGAGATGATCAGCACATTAATTAATAATCATAATTCCCTGGTGTTGACATACAAAGTGGAATTTAATTCATCAAATGCTTATGTTTCCTTTGAGCCTAAAACTGTAATTTATTGTAAGTAAATAACTGTTTCGGTGTGTAAGTCTTCAGTTCCCCACTCTCACCTACTCCCGGCCATCTACCATCTCTCTAGTGAACTCGTATTTTAAAAGATTATTCAATTATTTCCTTCTCTGCAAAGACTTTCCCGTCAGCTCCTCTTGTACCCAACCAAATAGAAGCACTGATTTCTTGCTGATGTGTACCCCTCTGCATTTTACGCTGTGTACAGACTTTTAACAGGGTATCTGTAACACTTCACAGCACATTTTTGTTGCATGACTCCCACCTACTAGACTATGTATATATTTCTTGGGACTAGGGACCGTATTTTATTCATCTTCTATTCCCAATGCCTAGAGTGTACCTGGAATACATTAAATAATTAATAACATTTGATGAATAAATGAATGGGAGGGAATATCATAGTTGCTCCCCAAAGTACTTCAACTACTTCAAGCTAGTAATTCATACACTGGAGAATTTCTCATGATGAATGTGACTCTTGGAGTCAGAATATTAGAAACAGAAGGGACTTGAACCACACCCACTGCCTCACTTTACGAATAAGAAAAGCGTGGCCCACAAAGATTATTTTTTTAAGGTGACAGAGATTGTAAGTGCCAGGGCCAGAATTGACATCTCCCAACAATCTGTCAGATCTTCTTGACCATATACCATGCTGTCTCTCTTGAAGCACAGTAAAATGCATTTCCTTTAAAAGATGTCAAACATTGACATACCTATTAATTCACAATGGCTTCCTCTCGCTTACACATAATTGGTGAGCTTATTATCACAGCATTAATTCTTCTTTTCCCAAAGGTTGTCACCTTTCTTCAAAGGACTCCTTGTGACATAGCTGCCTAAAGAGACATGTTTAGATTTGGGGTTCTTGTTTTTTCCACAAAGATTTAGTAGATATGTGAAATGCATAGTTTTTCTGGGTAATGTGTAAAAGATGTGTAAAATATATGCATTTGACCAATGTACATTTTTTTTAAAAACACTAGTATGTAGCCTACTGTGTGCTCACATTATATTTTGCACTTAGGGGAATCCTCTTTTACTCTCTATTGAATTAGCCCTAATCATGAAAATAAGAATTTCAGTGAAGTAAAATGCATAAATAGAGAATTTTCCAATTTTTTAAAATTGAGCCTTTTGTGGCATAATGGTTAAAATAATCATCTATAGGTCTGGCAATTTCAATCAGGACTTTGATTTACATGCTCCTGGTTTGCCACAGTGAATACAGTTAGGCATCTCAAGATTAGAAATTTTAGAGTGTCAACGGGATGATTCTTTCTTTTAAATTGTTTTTAAATCACATTTTAAATCTGAGTTACCAATTTCACTATACAACACTTTTTAAAATATTTATATTTTTACACTTTTTGAGTTTTAAAAGTTTATATCCAGTCAGTTTAAAACTGACAAGGAATGGTTGGCCTTCAAATGACAAATTAAGATGTAGGTTTGGAGTTGTTAGGATGTCAGTCATTGTGACTGACAAATTTCTCTGCAGAATCAAGCTTTAAATTTTCTGTAAATTTTCTGTAACTGCCAGTTGGAGTGTTTGATATAATTTTCAATTCTATGCAAAAATGCTGTTTTGAGCAGAAAATAAAAAATGTTGTGTGGTTGGTAATGATTATGGTAATATCTCAGACTTTCCTTGGGATCACTGTCCAATTGTCCTTTCATGAGGACAACTAACCAGCCTTTCATGGACCTCGAAAGAATATTTCGATCTGAACACCAGCATGCCAAGAAAGTACAGGGTATAAAATCGTCTTGTGTAGACAAAAGGTAAAATGCAAAGGAACCGTAGAAACTATCGAACACAAACCACACATAGCACAAGTACGAGGAAGCCAACACATCTCTACTTAGTGCCATAACTGGGCCCACACCCAGGTGTCCTGATTCTCTCCCCTGTGTCTGGACCCATATCTTCTATTCACATTCACACCCTCATATGACAATTATTTCTTTAAAAAATTTTAGGTGCATCCCTTCTTTAATCATTTAATAGTATCTCTTTTGAGGTGAATAAAATATCCATATTATTTATCCAAATGTAGAATTCAGAGATGTGATTCCATGCCATGTTTTGTGAAAGATTTTTGTTGAAACAGTTAATATCAGTCTTGGAAAGCAAAATAAGAATAGATATTACTGTTTCAACAAATTTGGTGAAATGCGTCTGTCCCTCAACAGTGAGGGGGGCTGTTGAAGTGGCATGACCTTTGGAGCATTTAGAATGCAAGGTAGTGACCAGAAAATAAATTCATGTCAAAAATTTATGTCAATGATCTAAAAATTAATGTACTCATTTACAAAGCGATTGGAAAGTAGCCTGTAAATATAAACAAGAGTTAGAATGGCAAAAAAGTCAACATCTCTGTCACTCTGTCACCTGTACTACATGTAGAGTTTAAGAAAAATAAAAATTCTCAGGGAAAATGTAGAACTGCATTTATGTATATATGTAAAGTTAATATAAATTTATTTCACTGGGGAAAAGAACAGTCCAAGTAAGTGCTTTGCATAAATAATTCACAGAATACACACAATTGGATGATAAAAATATGAAGAGATTCTCAATCTCACTAGCAATCAGGCAAAAGTAAAACAAAACAAGATGGAATTTTTCATTCATCCTACTGCAAAAATTATAAAGATTGACAATAATTACTGTTGAACATTTTATGGGAAATCCGGCATTAACATTTGGAGAGGGTGAACATTTGAATAGATCGTGCTTTTTGGAGAACAATTTAGTATTATTAATTCAAAGTTTAAAATATAAAACCATAAGAATTATAGAAGAAAATGTTGAAAAAACTCTTACAGACATTGGCCTAGGCAAAGAATTTATGAGGAATACGCCAAAAGCAAACATGGCAACCACAAAAATAAATAAATAGGACCTGATCAAATTGGTCAAATTAAAAAGCTTCTGCACAGCCAAGGAAACAATCATTAGAGTGAACAGGCAACCTACAGAATGGGAGAAAATAGTTGCATACTATACATCTGATAAAGGGCTGATAACTAGAATCTATAAAGAAGTCAAGCAAATCAGAAAGAAAAAATCAAACAACTCCATTAAAAAATGGTCAAAAGACATGAACAGAAACTTTTCAAAAGAAGATAGATTAATGGCCAACAAACATGTGAAAAATACTCAACATCTCTAACCAACAGGGAAACACGAATCAAAACCACAATGAGATATCACTTAACTCCAATGAGAACGGCCTTTATCAAAAAGTCTCAAAACAACAAATGTTGGCATGGATGTGGAGAGATAGGAACACTCATACACTGCTGGTAGGGCTGCAAACTGATTCAACCTACCTCAAAGAACTTAAAAGTAGAAATACCATTTGATCCAGCAATCTCACTACTGGGTATCTACCCAAAGGAAAAAAAGACATTCTATTAAAAAGACATCTGCACTAGAATGTTTATACCAGCACAATTCACAATTGCAAAGATGTGGCAACAACCCAAATGTCCATTAATACATGAGTACATTGATAAAATGTGGTATATATATATATATATAGCATGGAGTATTACTCAGCCATAAAAATGGTGAACTAATACCTCTTGTATTAACCTGGGTGGAACTGGAGACCATTCTTCTAAGAGAAGTATCACAAGAAAAATGGAAGAACAAATACCACATGTACTCATCATTAAATTGGAACTAATCAATCAACACATAGGTGCACATATGAAAGTAAAACTCAATGGAAATCAAGTAGGTGGGAGCGGGGAGGAGTGGATGGGCAAATTCACACCTAATGAGTACAATGCATATTATCAGGGGGATGGGTACACTTATAACTTTGAGTCAAACAGTACAAAAGCAATTTATGTAACCAAAACATTTGTACCCCTGTAATATTCTGAAATAAAAAAGTAAACAAATAAATAAATTTCTAAAAAAAATAAAATAAAATATGCATACATTTTGACCAAGCAATTACATCTGTGGGAGTCCTTTCTTCAGAAATATTCACATATATACAAGGATATGTCGGGAACCCATTCTACTAAGTGAAGTATCCCAAGAATGGAAAAATAAGCACCACGTGTACTCACCAGCAAATTGGTTTCACTGATGAACACCTAAGTGGACATATAGGAATTACATTTATCGGGTGTCGGGCAGGTGGGAGGAGGGAGGAAGGGATGGGTATATACATACATAATGAGTGCGATGCGTACCATCTAGGGGATGAACATGCTTGAAGCTCTGACTCGAGGGGGGAGGGGGGACAAGGGCAATATACATAACCTTAACATTTGCACCCCCATAATATGCTGAAATAAAACAAACAAACAAAAAAAAAAGTAGAAAAAAAACCAGGACTGGTATAGTAGCATTATTAAAGTAAAACTTTTAAAAAATTATAAATATTTACCAACAGGGAATACTTTAGCTTGTTATGTTGGTGCCATCTTTGGAGGACATCTGGCCAGTATTTATAACATTAAATCTGCATCCCTTTTGACACAATGACTTTTAGGTATTTATCCACAGGAAAAATCAAGTTCATAATGATAGTAATTAAAGCATTTTTTGATAGTAAAAGAAATAGAAATAACTTTAACACCCATCAAGGAGGGATCAGTTGGATAAATTCTATGACATGAAATACTCTGAGTATTATTCAATAATTAAATAGAATTAAATAGATCTATATTATTGTCATGAAAAAAGCTGTAGAAAAATGCACATGGTGTAATCTTACCTAAAAAAAAAGTTGGACAATTTTTTTATAAACACTATGTAAATGGATTACTGGAGAAGGATTAGCTCAATAGCAAGCCTTAGTTTGGGTTGCTATTGCTTTTTAGTTGAGACAATGTATCTCTGCTGAAAAGTGATATTGTCAATTTAGCCTTACCAACTGTTGTATAATAATAATGTTCTCACTAATCAATATCACTTTACCTCCCTTTGGGGCTCTGGGAGTTATTTACTGCTAAGAAAATTCAGTTGGGACAGCTCAATTCATGTGAGAGGTTCTAATGACATTGAGCCAGGGACCAGCTCAGCATACCAATGGGTTGGGAATGGTACACCCTTTATTAGGCCATAAGAGATTCTATTATAGCATTTAACTTAAGGCAATGGGTATAATTTTATATTTGTGTTACTAAGAGAGGCACTTAAATAGACTGTTTCCTAAGTGTAGCAGATACTACTGTTGTGTACATTACACTTTAAGCAGCTGGTCTTTCCCTACTGCAACCAAATTGCTCTGGTGGAAGCTGCCAGTCACAGCAGAGCAGGGTGACCCAGACTGGCCAATCACAGGACCTAATCCTGCTGGCCAAGTTAATTTGCCAAATATAGACAAATGACCAGGTTAGACCAAGAAAAGACACTCTCCGGGTTTGTTTGTTTTTCTGGCTGAGGCTGTCAGGAAACATAATCATTCCTCCAAATGCCTTTCCTTTGTGCAAAGTGCTTTTTAAAAACTCCAACCCAGCATGGACAAATGGCCAATAAAAAATATGAAGAGTTGATTATTGCATTGGCCATGAGGGAAAAGAAAATCAAAAGCACAATGCATTACACAGGAGAATTGCTAAAATGAAAAAGAAGACAGTTTTTTTCAATGTTGGTGAGGATGTTAAGCAACCAGAATACTCATACACGATGGTGGAAATAAAGTTGGTTTGATGACTTTGGGAAACTATTTGATGTTGTGTACCAAAGCTGATCATTTGCACATCCTCTGATCCAGAATATACTCAACCAAAATGTGTACTCTTCTGAAAACATACACTAGAATATTCATAGCAGCACTATTGCAATAGCTCCAAATTAGAAACTATCTAAATGTCCATTTGCCAAGGATACAACTATGTTCAAAATGAAATCTGTGATGAAGCATGTATTTCACATATAAGTAATTTTGATGATGATGATAAAGAAGCAAAATTAAAAGGTTAAGTATTATTTCATCCTGCTGCCTGTTTATGTAAAGACAGTTCTATAGCAAACAGATTAATTTAAAACACAATCTAGTACTATTAATACATTAATAAATAAATAATAATGAACTCTAGGGGGAAAGAATATAAAAATCATGTCTTCCCTCTTTCATTTTTCCATTTATTTTCCTCTTTTTGCTATCTGTTCAATATATAGCATGGCAGAAAAATTCAAAGAACTTTTTTATCAGCTAATCAAGATATAATGAAGCAATGAGCAGACATGGACTTTTCCTGTGTCTAAAGGAAATATTGTACATGAAGTAATCAGACCACCTCTTGGCAAATATTCACATTAAACTTTAGTTTCTCTTCTCTTTCCTATGCTAAGATAGGGCTGAAATAATGATTCATACATGGCTGCATTTGAAGGTTGTATTGATATCTTGTTATCTAACCCAGTTTCACCAGAGTCACTGAAAGATGGATGTACTCAGTAAGCTGTTTATCCTTTCTGCCTCCAAAGGTTTGTCTCATTTTGCTACTTAACAACTTTTTCCCATCCACAGACTTCCAGTAACATATAGGAGACACATGGGTTTTGTGTGATGTTTGCACTACCAAAGAACACTGGGACACTGAGGATGAGCCAGGGACCGATTAGAGAAGAGGCTCTGTACAATCTGTAAGTTCTACTCCATGACTTGCTTCTAAATAAAGCAACCCATTTTATCTTAAACTGCATGATGATGACCATCTTTACTTTATAATAATAAATGAATATGGCATTAATTATTGTTGCTTAATCATTTTCAAATACTATAAATGTTTCAATAAAAAATTGCTATGCTAATCAAAATATTTCCTGTTTCATTAGAACTATGAACTCTTCCTCATGACTGCAAAATGAGCAATAAAGTTTGATAGCGTGGCACAGTCAAGATTGCCTTTTGGATAAGGGTGATTTTCCTCAAAATGTATTATATGAATGCATTAAATATTTGATGCTTAATAAAAGCAAAATAACATTTCTTTCCACTAAGCTGCCTCAAATACCAATTACATAAGAAAGATTTGCTAAGCTAATGATTTTCTAAGTAGCCACAAATGCTTCTTTAATTCCTGATGTGTTCTTTTTTGTTTCTCAGAATGCATATGAGTTGCTTTTTCAATATTTGTTAGCTTCACTTTTTTATAGCAAGATTTGCTTAACAGGCCTTTTAACTCTGCCTTGGATTTCGTACTGATGCACCTAAAAATGAGTTATCAGGAAACACTGCCTGAGACATGAAAGCATTGGCAGAAAACCAGAACTCCTTGTAGCTCTTTATTCTAATTATGTGACCTCTGGGCTGGTTTTTCTTAAACATATTTGAGAACATAACAATGGTTTTGTAAAAGATGTAGCTTCTAGTCTATTGTTGACTGCAAACATCATCTAGCTTGTTCCCTTAAAGACTCACTTCTGCCCTTGTCCATACCCTTATGTAATTCCCTCCCACAATGATTCTAGGATCAGCTATGTGACTTTCTTTGGCCAATGACACATTAGCAAATGCAAGACAAACAGAAGCTTGATAAGAGGTTGTACATTAGGACTTGCCCTCCTGGAACCCAATTGCCAAGTGCAAAGAACACATGAAGGGGAACTAAGGTCCCCTGGCTGACAGTGCCAAGTACCTGTCAGACATGTGAGTGAAGCTGTTCAGAGCAAGCCTACCTGCCAAATGTCCACAAATGCATAAATGAGTCCAGTCAACACCATGTGGAACAGAGATGAACCATCCCAGTTGAGCTTTGCCCAAATGGCTGACCTGTAGAATTGGAAACAAATAAATAATTGTTTTAAGCCATTAAAAATTTTTGGCTTTCACTCTGTCTTTCCCTATTCCTGTGAGTCAAAATAGGGATATGGCACTGATGATTAAGGTTCAATTATGTGGAAGAGGATACCATCGAAGGAAACTTTCAGGACAGAAATAGGGGGTGTTTAATCTGGACAGGATAGGTCAAATAGTGGGAGATGGACACCTCACTTGGGGTGGGGCCATTGTGTCTAAATAATGGCCCCTACACAAAAATAACCACTGAACACTTTGTCAGTATGTCAGTCACCTGAAATTATAACGCAGTAGGGGTGACACCAAATTGCTTTAATTAAGCTTCTACCAGCTGAACTAGTGCTCAAAATAGAAATTATTCTTGGTAGGATAAAGTTATTTTTCTTGCATCTCTGGTTTATAGGATGATATTTGTACAGCTAAGTGTGCTTATAAATGTCTAATTCCTAGAACCAAAAAAACCCCCACAATTATTAGAGGTCATATAACTCTTTGTATTCCGCTATCACATCAGCATATAATGGATTAATTATTGACAATATTGACTAATTTAACAGTGCTCTGTTTTCTGCCTTATTTAATCCACAAATTTAGCAATTACTTATGAATGTCTTCTATGTGTCTAGCATTGAGCTAGGTATTGATAGACCAGAGAAGCAAAGACTTGTCCTCATGAAACTTCCATTCTAGTGGAGAAAAACTGACAATAATCCCAAGATCATTTAAAAAATAAGATAATTAAAAATTAACATAAGTGTTCTAAAGGGATTAAACAAAGTGATGTGTAAGAGAGAAGGTACTTAGACAGAGGGAGGGCTTCTTTAGATAGGATGGTGTCAACAAAGACCTTTCTGAGGACAGGATGTTTAAGACCTGAAGAATGAGAGGCAGTCATCCAGGTGTAGTCACAACAGATGACTGTAGGTCTAAAAGATTCTGAGATAATGACTACATATCCAATTTGAGCTCATTTTTATATACTGTCAGCCAACAGTGAACATGGCAGGGGAAGACAATGCCCTATTGCTATAATCAATACAACTGGTTGATTTATTAAAAAATATTTGGTATTGAATAGATCAAATAACTTGTTTGACTTTTTTCCATTTTTCAACTAGTTGTGATGAATTTTTGTGAAAACACTAGTCTATCTTTATGTCACTATGTTACTTTCTACTCAGCTGTCCATTTTTAAATGTTATTTATGGTAACACCAGGCTCAAACCTTAGACCAATTTGCTTGTATGTAGCCTTACAATGAGCTTAACTTGATAATGCATAGAGATGTTTATTGTATTGTGCCATTTTCAGGTCAAAAAATAATGAGATGCCTATTCCAAAATAAAAATTGGCACAGGTTTGTTTTGAAGATTAAAGAAGAGTCTAGAGCTCTTGACTTCTAACATCCAGCTTATTAACCTAAACCTTTTCCTTGTTTTCCTCTTAAAAATGTTAATTTCACCCTAGGGAAGGATGTTATATTTATATTTTGCACACGAGAGAATTCTTATATAAATTTTTGGCTGAACTAGGTCCATAGAAAAGAAACATCCCAAGTATAAAAATAGAGTGTGGCAGTAGAGACAAACCATGTACCGTAATAGCTATTTCACACTTTCAGAAAGTTGATTCCAGCATGGCTGTTAATTACAGGAACAGAGAGACATAAGCTAATTAGTTATTGAGTCCCTATGTTCTTCTTTAAGGAAAGCCATCGATCTTTACCCTTAGAAAGTTATTTTTACACAGTCACATGTGCAAACTAGTGGGAGACAGACTACCTGTGGGGTCCTCCTTTCAGCTTTGGTCTTTGAAATATAAATAATCCTACTTTTACTTACAGGGAGTTTTGAGTCTTCCAAATGGTTTAGAATACGGCTATGGTCACCAAGTGAACCATATTTAATTACCTTTGGCTAATTAATTATGTAGCCCTCAAATGTATTTAATATTAAGGCTTCAAAGCCATATGATATGTCTTTTAACTGTGCCCCTTTAAATCTTGATAGCAAGAGTCCCGTGGCTAGAGTTATGTGTATTATAGCCTTCAAAATGCTGATGAGAGAAAAAATCAGATAAGAAGGCTTAAGAAGAAACACACTGACCAATATAAGCTTAATAAGAGATTATATCTACTTTAAAATTGAAGCTGCTTTTGTTATAGTATAGCTAATTTGGGACTTTGTGTGTTTCTAGTCCAAGGGTGTGTTCATTATCTTAAAAACAAGACAGATTAACGTATTTATACATTCTGCAATCTGAAAATTGAATGAAATGAAATTTTCTTACACAGAATATTTTAATGTGTATAGATTTTTAATCCTTTATTCTATTACATTACTGGAATGTCAGACTAATAGTAAAGGTATAGCAATTGTTCATTAGGGCATCTATGGAAGTAGAGTTAGGATTAGGAACTGACCAATACACCTAGTGATCAAGGCTGGATTGTATGTGAGTCTGATTCCTCATCCTGGTCTTTGGTAGTAAGAGAAGGCATGGAGATAAATCTCCTTAAACCACAGCTGGCCAAGGCTTCCATTTCTTGGAGTCTTACTTTGCTGTCTGCTGAACTTCCCCCAGGAGGAGGAAACCCAGGACATTTTGCTGTATGGGATTTCATGGGATTTCAAGAGAGTACATCAATCACCAGAAAGACATATATACTGATGCCAGGGATTGTACTATCTTTGTTGTTCCCACAGAAGGCTCTACTCGTTTGTGTTATAACTCAGAGGGTTTTTTCAATGTTTTTATTAGGGAAGTAAAATGAAAGAGGAGTTGTGGGTTTTCAAACCTGGTTCAGACTGTGCCACTGACACTCCTCCGGATCTAGCACTTGTTACTCAGCTGAATGGGTTTAAATGGTAAACCAGAGGTCTCCTATTCTCCCTGCAAAAAGATGGGCATCGTATCACAAAAACCTTTTCAGCATTATGCAAGATTGCTATCATAATTATCCCCGCTTTTCCTGTGACCAACAAGATAAAAACTTCAGTCCCACAAATCTTTAGATTTCTTAAAAGAAAAAAATTCATCTGCTTATCAGGCTCTCCCTACCCTTCCTGATCTTGAAACCAAATTTCCTTTGTTTATTTCTACCTCAGTTTTTGATCAGATCAAGTTTACTAGCAAGGTTATAGTGTGGCTGAGAGGTAACACCATAATCCAAAAGACATGTCATTTCTATAAAATATGCCAAATATATCCCATCCTAGGATACCACAAACCCTCCCTCTTTTTCTAGTTACTCTCTTGTTCTTACATAGAAATTAATGTTCAACAAAATAAATAAATTTTCTTTGCTATGTTCCCACAAAGACAAATAAGTGTCAGAAATGGGCAAAAGCATTTAATATGTAACATTTTCATACCTGAATTCTTGACCTTCCTCCTACTCCAAATCTGCTGCCTCCACATCCTTCCCTACCCAGGTAGATGGTCATTCCTCCCTTCTAGTTGCTCACACAGAAACCCCTCATTACAGTCTTTCTCTCACACTGCACATCAATCTATCCTATTACTCTGCCTTTGATACAAATCCATCAATTAATATCTAAAACTCAGCCACTTCTGACCATCCCCACTGCTATTACACTAGACAGATCCTCTACCCCCTTGCTTCCTTGTTGTCTGCTCTGCACGCAAACTCAAAAATTATCACTTTAAAATATATCAAATCTCTGATCAGCAACTCTCCATTACCTCCCTCCACCCTCCCTCCAGCCTCTGGTAACCACCATGCTACTCTCTACTTCTATGAGTTCAACTTTAGTAGATTCCACATATAAGTGGACTCATGCAATATTTGTCTTTCTGTGCTCGGCTTATTTCACTTAGCATAATATCCTCCAGAGACATCCACGTTGTTGCAAATGACAGGATTTCCTCCTTTTTTAAAGCTGAATAGTGTTCCATTGTGTATATATACTGCATTTTCTTTACCCAGTCATCCATTGATGGGCATGTGGTTTGTTTCCATACCTTGGCTATTGGGAATAAGCTGCAGTGAACGTGGGGGTTCAGATATCCCTTGACAAATTAATTTCATTTTCTTTGGATATGTACCCAGTAGTGGGATTACTGAGTCATATGATAGTTTTACTTTCAGTTATTTGAGTACGTTGTTAGTCAAAAAGTACAGAGTTTCAGATAGACAGGGAGACTAGACTTTGAGATTTATTGCACACCAGAGTGACTATAGTCAATAAAAATGTAGTATATATTTCAAAATAACTAAGAAATTAAATTTCAAATGTCTCCCCATAAAAAATGATAAGTAACCTAGGTAATGGGTATGTTAGTTAGCTTGATTTAATCATATACATTGTATACATATATCAAAACATCACATTATACTCTTTAAATGTATACAACTATGATGCGTCAATAAAAATAAAATAGGTCAAATCGTGTCATCCTTTCACTCAGGTCTCTCATGGATCTCCCCATTTTAATAAAGTAAAATTCAAAAATTCTTAATGTTGCTTAAAATATTCCTTGATATTTTTCTGATCTCATTTCTCACTCTGCCATGTTCCGCCTGTCTCACTCTGATCCAGCCACCGTGGCCTCTGTGTTCCTCTAACATCCTAATCGCCTCTGTCTGGAAGGCTCGCCCTAAACAAGACCTCCCCCGAAAGCTAACCCCCTGGCTCCTTCAACCACTGTTCGAATGTCACTTTCTCTTTGAAACCTACCTGTAGTGCCCCATTCAGCAATGCAAACTGCTCCCAGCCCTTCACCCTGGCATGCCAATCCCCCTTACACTATTCTTTTTTTCTACAGCACAAATTTCCTTTTATTATATTTACTATATGTTATTTGTCACATCCTACTGGAACATAGGCTTCAGGGTACAAGGATCTTGACTGTTAGCACATAGAGCAAAGTCTGACACAAAGCAGGCACCCTCCAAATACCTGTTGAGAACATTTTCTTATTATCGGGCTCAGTCCCAGCTTGCGAGGTCTCACCCCAGTTCCTGGATGGAGTCTGGGTCTCTTCTTGAGCACCTGCACCCAGGGTGATGGAAGCCTTGAACACTTCCGTTTGAAATTATGACAGACTCCTCCAAATGAAGCACAATCTGTTCAGAGTTCCTGGGAGCTGTCAAAATATGTATAAATAACACCCATAAGATTTGGAAACACAAACTCCAGCAGTAAACATGATCAGTTTAGCCACCTGTAATGTGAGCACAGGTCTGTTATCTTAAGAGTTAGAACAAGATATACCACATTTCTGTTTGGTGTCGATGCCCATGAGAGATGAGAGGCACACATGTAGAATGCTTCCATTTGTACGCACGGGATCATGTACAACCCTTTACATAATGACACTGCTCCCTCTGTCCTCCAGTTCAATGTGGAACTGGGAGAAGTGTCTGTTTTGAACTCTTCTCTATCCTTGAGCAAGGAAATCCCCATGTGTAACATGTGAACCACTAAACTTCAGGCCCTTATATTCTTTCTTATCCCAATCCTCAGCCCTTTCAGTATTTCTCCATCAGAATACTAAGTCTGATGGTTCTGCCATTCCATAACTGTAACCCTTGCTAAGAAATATGTTCAGCTTTTAATTACCAATTACCAAAGGAGAATCTCCTCTTTATTTCCAGATTTGGGAAGAATCCCTCCCCACTGGCTTCAGAGCTGGGCTTTCCACTCTTGCTTCTTTCTAAGCTTTCTAAGCTTCTTCCTAAGGTTCCAGGAGAAAACTGTGATGCCTAAGCTGCTCTCCCAAGCTCTGCTTTCCTTGGCTTTGAAATTCACTGCGATGTGAACAACTTTTCCTATTTTGATGGTAGAATGAACATTCCCAGACTAACCTCTTCCTTAGCTACATCAAGATCTGACCCTGATTCCTTCTCTCAAATGTTTCTCTACCTCTTCTCCTGGGCTTTGTCAACTTCAAATCACTGAAGTGAAAGTAGGAAAAGCCCCATTTTCTGAATTTGTGAGCCTCCTGCCTCTCTGCTTTCACATTTCCACAGTTTCTGTACTAACGTCAATAAGCATTTTTTAAATTGATCATGTTTCTCCATGAATTCCCAGAGTTCTCCTTTTGAAACCCAAACAACCTTCTGTTCACATGCAAATGACCAGGCTCAGTAGTCAAGAAAGCCTGCACAATTAGTTCTCTCTGGCTCTAAGGACACATTTTGCTCTGGCAGAAAGGAATTCCAAACATTGGTTCTCTTAAAGTCCACTTCGGAATGTGAATTGTAATAAATAAATTAACAATAAATAAGTCAGGAAAATCGCCTTTATAACAAGAGCTCCCTGTGATTGACACTCTGCATTTCCAAATTTGGATCCTCATAATGAATGCTGACAAACATGCCTGCTTCTCATCCCGGGCTAAAAGTCAGGAAAACAGGAAAGATAATCCAGGATAGTGAAGACCATGCCAGGCAGCAAGTCCAAATATACGCACAAGGGAAGTTTGCTGGTTTTGGTGTGAGCCTTTTCTGGCCTTTACAATTTTTTTAATTTCCATCTCTCCCAAGACTAGATTCTTCCTCATTCCATGTGGGATGCTACCCAGCAGACATGCAGCTGCTCTTGCAGCAGAGTTTGTTCTGGCTCAGGAAATGAATCCCCATTCCTGCCAACACAAGTCTCTTTTCCAACACAAAAGCCATGTTCTCTGCGGGTGGAACATAATCTATGAAATGTATAGCTGTTCCTGTGGTTTGAGGTTCTCCAGAGAGTCTGCTTCCCAAATTCTAGTCCTCTGTGCATGTCTTCACCTTGTTCTACAAATTATGGCAGGCATTAGGAGTCCCTGACTCTTCTATCAACTAACCCTGCCATGAATTCCTGTGGGGGCTGTGCAGAGGGCACTCAGGCATATTGACCCTGTGTAGTGGCACTCATGTCTCTGACCTCTAACACCAATGTGCCCAGCAAGCTGAATTGGACCATAAGGGAACCACAGCAACTTCTTGACCCATTGAGTTTAAACTAAGCCTAGATGAGAAATAGGCCAAGTAGTCATGTTAGTCCTCTCCCCCTAGATCTCATTAGTGTAGCTAGCCTTCTGGATCCCATTATTCTGACAACGAGAGAGAGATACACTAGTGCAAATAGAGTCAAGCTCATCATAAAGGAATCAAATCAGGCAGTTCTTTGGAGCCTCATCCATGTAAGGGTAAAAGATAGATCTCAGACATAGAGTAAGAGAACTACAAACACCCCCAGGAACACAGATGGTTGTCCATGAAAATGTTTTTACTCCACTTCTCAAATAGAGTTTATGTTAATTATGCAGTCAGTAGGCATACTTGTTTTGCTGTCGACTGAAAGGAAATGTGTTTGGGACCTTACAAAATACGACTTAGGTCAAGTGAAAACATTCTATGTGCTATATGAAATATAAAATATGTGCACTATCATAGCAGAAAGCAATTAAAACCTGTACTCTTGTAAAAGGTGATCTCTGACTAATATTCAGTGCTACTGAAGCCTGTTTTGGTTTGGAATTGCATGCTGCTTCAATTAACAGAAAATCCACCTAACAATTGCTTACACAGAAATGGTCTTATTGGTCTCACACAACAAAAAGTGTGAGGGCAAGAAGCTCAAGCCTTGTGCAGGTCTTCTAAGATGTTCTACCATCACATATTTATTCCTCTCTCTGCTTGGCCATCAGCATCAGTGCTTGGCTTTCACCCCAGTGGTGACAGAGGGCTAATGTATTCCTTGGCATGGTATCTCTGTTCCATGGGAAGGAGGGAGAGAGGAACAGGGTCTGTGGGTAGAGGACCAGGCCAACCGAGTCTGTTCCTTTCAAATGATTTACCCTAAGCACTACGCAGCATCCTCTACTTACCTCTCCCTGGTCAGAACTGGGTCAACTGGCTGCTCTTGGCTGCAAGAAAATTGAAGAAGTTTAGCTGTCTTGTCATTAGTAGAGGAAGGCAAGAGGTAAAGGGTTTATGAATGGCTTTAGCCAACCTGCAAACTCCAATCAACCACTTAGAGCTCAGTAATTCACTGACTAAGCACATGTATCTCTCTGTCTTCTCTGTCTCTCTCAGACACACACACACACACATACACACAGTTTTTCTATTTATAACAACTATCAGAATTCAGTGACAAAGATTTTCTAGTAGAATATAAAAAGCAAATTACCATTAGCTAATAAATAATAAAGATAGTGTGCCTGTGAGAAAGAGAAAATATGACAGAGGCAGAAAATTCTGAATATCTGGCACAGGAACAATGAAAACCTTTTAAAAATGCAGTTGCATTCTTTGTATCTGGTGGCTGACAAGGTCTAATATCTCTGCTGATCCCTGTGGTATGCAAAAGGGATATTCCAAGATGTGGGGTTCAGTGATTCCACTAATCTTCCAGAAGTTAACTTGGGGACCACTATAGGGTTACTACCTATTGATTTTGCCAAGGTAGGACATGCTACCTACTGTCACCATAATTTCATAAAGGAAAAGCCATTTTGATTGACACTGTGTTACTTTTATTTATTATTTTTTTCTATTTCTCACACGACTGGAAAAAAATGTGTAAATGACTTGCCTAAGCTCTGATTGCCTTAAATTATTCTCTCACCTTCTGCCTTCTTTCTCATAGGCATGAAACTGGTGCCCGATATATTTTTGAGGGTCAGCAGTTTCACCTTCAGTGTAGGCTGTTTTAAAAGATAAATTCCCCAAGAGTTTCAAGCACCTTTTGTATTTTCCTGGATAGAGCTGGAACCCATTCTACTAAGTGAAGTATCCCAAGAATGGAAAAATAAGCACCACATGTACTCACCATCAAATTGGTTTCACTGATCAACACCTAAGTGGACATATAGGAATGACATGTATTGGGCATTGGGCAGATGGGAGGGTGGAGGAGGGGATGGGTATATACATACATAATGAGTGCGATGCACACCCATCTGGAGGATGGACAAACTTGAAGCTCTGACTGAGGGGGTGGGGCGGGGAGGCAAGTGCAATATACATAACCTAAACATTTGTATCCCTATAATGTGCTGAAATAAAAAAAAGAAAAAGAAAAATGATGTCTTTAAAGGGCTTCATGTCATAGACATTTTTAATCCTGTGGCTTCACCCCCAGTTTTCCCCTTGGTCCATGTTTAGCCTTCTGTCTTATGAGTGGAGTGGAGTAGATGCCTCGCCACAGTACATGTGGTGTTGGTCAACAAAAGCATTCTGGAAATAGATATGCGATTCAAATTCGTGCTGCCTTAGAGAAGTGCTTTATCACAATTGCTCTGCAGCGTTGGGTGGGTCTACCAAGGGTCCTCAAAGGCTTCTGTGCCAAGGAGAATGCCTCTCCAGTACCTCCACTTGCCACCAGGCCAGTTCGGCCTCTGTCTCTCTTATCAATTGATGCTCTTCACAAAATTTTCTTTGAAAAGTTGTCTTTACTGTTGGGAAATAACAGCAGTAATAATTTTGAAAACCAGTAATATAAAGTACCTGAACCATTGGCTACTTCCTCCTAAGGTGAATTGAATTCAATTACGTGTATGATTTTCCACTTAAATGAATTTTTAAATATAGACTCACAATGCCACATTTTGAAAATCATACAAAATAAAAATACAAAACATTTGTATAGTATAAATAGGTTGAGACCACTTGTTCTTTCAATGTAGGATTTTCTAATAAAGACCAAAAAAAAAAAAAAACCCCAGAAATTGCTTTCTCACAAGAAAATATTATATCTCTGGAGTCAAGGAAACATTAAAATTTTATATGTAGAGGAAATAACTTCTAATACTCAATAGCACAGTAGGGTGACTATAGTTAACAACAATGTATTGTATATTTCAAAATAACTAGAAGAGAAGATTTGAAATGTTTCCAACACAAAGAAATGATAAATGCTCAAGGTGATGGATATCCTAAATACCCTCACTTGATCATTACACATTCTATGCATGTATCAAAATGTCACATGTAGGCCAGGTGCAGTGGCTCACGCCTGTAATCCTAGCACTCTGGGAGGCTGAGGCGGGTGGATCACTCAAGGTCAGGAGTTTAAAACCAGCCTGAGCAAGAGCGGGACCCCGTCTCTACTAAAAATAGAAAGAAATTAATTGGTCAACTAAAAATATATAGAAAAAATTAGCCAGGCATGGTGGCACCTGCCTATAGTCCCAGCTACTCAGGAGACTGAGGCAGAAGGATTGCTTGAGCTCAGAAGTTTGAGGTTGCTGTGAGCTAGGATAACACCGCAGCACTCTAGCCCGGGCAACAGAGTGAGACTCTGTCTCAAAATAAATAAATAAATAAATAAATAAATAAACAAACAAAATGTCACATGTATCCCCTAAATATGTGTAAATATATCAATTAAAATAATCTTATATATTGTTGAGGTGAAATAAAAATCTGCCTCTGACGGGACACAGCTAAGGTAATATTAAGTTAGTTACATAATTGAAAATTTGCCCAATATATGGTAAAAACTTATCAGCTTAAGACCAGTGGGAAGAGACAGAGACATAAAGTTGTGACTCCCTCAAGCATCATGCCTATATGTCCTTTAGGTATTGACCCAGACTACTCTTCCACATCTTTTCCCATTTTGTTCGAGGGCCTTGACTACTCAAACTCCTACCTTGCTTTGCTTGTTTAGTCATCCTTATCATTCATCTCCCCATAACCCAAACTTGAATATCCTTGTGTTCTTATTATCATATTCAATGGCATCCCCATACCCACACTAGAAACATCAAAACCCCTATTTCTGTCATTCAGTGGTTTATGCATGGGTCAGAGTTATTTCCTGAGTGCTTATTTTAGAAGTGGAGACACCCAGATGAAAGAGAGTCTAATCTCTGCCTTCCAGAGCTTCACAATCAATTACTACCACACCAATGAGACAAGGTACTATGTGAGCACAAAGGGAAAATTGCTTAATGCTGCCAGCAAGGGCAAGGAAGGTTTCCCAGAAGAGATAACACTTGAGCTGATTCTAGAATGAGGAGTTCATTCACCTGTAGACAAGGGGACACCTGCCATTACTGACAGAGGGAAGCTTGTGGCAAGGGCATAGGATCATAAAACAGCATGAGACATTGGGGGACCTGCAAGGACGTCAGCCTGATTTTCACACAAGCCGTGGCCATGAAGAGGTGGTATATGAGGTGGAAAAGATGGGCAGCAAAGGCCTCAGGTCCCACAGTAGAGATATGAATTGATCTTATGGGCATTGGAGAGTTTTTAACAATATTTTTTAGCAGTAAAGTAATCGGTAAGATGTGCTTTATAAAAATCACTCTGGCTGCAGTATGGAGAATAGGTTAGTAGAAACTAGAGGCAGGAGGAACAATTAGGGGGTCACTAAAGCAATCTAGGGGAGAAATAAAGAGGGTGGTGGGAAGGTCAAGTGACTCTGAATTGCAGGAGGTGAAGTAATTCGGTGACCTGTCATAATTCATGTGCGGCTGGCGTATCCAACCTTTCACCACTGAGCACTGCAGGAGAGAATGGCCATCAAACAAAGATTCAAGAATACAAATTGATCTGATGACCCTTTTCCTCTAAAATTCCATTCATAGAATGTCTATGTCTTCCCAGCACCAAATCTACAAACTTTCCTTACTCTGTAGGCTTCAGCTGTGATTTCTCTAAGGTATGAATGGAGAAAATGCTTCTGGCGAGAGCAAATCCCTCAACTTGTGCTTGTCTAAATCCTGCCCCCTATAGCCAAGTTGTGAACTCCTCTCAGACCACAGGGGTCTCTTTCACAATTGCAGCCTCTGTCTTTTCCACTCTATTGGATTATTCTTTTTAGCCTATGAACATGCTGTCAAATCTCTTTTTAAAAAAATGTTTTACCCTAGATCCCGTCCAAGTACCTCAATGCTCTACTTTTCTTCCCCCCAAAAATCTTCTTTTAAAAGGTGGCTACCCGGTTTTCTGTAATCTACCTCACATATACTTCTTAAAAATATGAAATAAGTTAATCTATAAGAACTGATATTTTACCATCACTCAGCCCCTAAGCCTCTTGGATCTCACTACTCCCAATTGTTTAAGTACATGAAATATTCTAACATTTCCATGGTTTCGTTTGTTTTGTTATGTCAGTAGAGAATGACTTTCAACCTTTTCTTCCTATGAAAATGTCACTCATCATTCAAAGTGCAGGTTAGAAACCAACTACTCCATAAAGTCTTTCTCAGTCTCTTTAATTTGATAAATAATTTTCCTCTTCACTCCCTACTTGTATCTCTATTATGATGCTCTTGTCTATTCTGCCTGGAATTATAGTTTACAATCCAAAGCTCAAGGTGATCATTCATAATTTATAATTCAAGGTCATGTGCCTGACACCCACAGTAAATTGTAAACCTTATCTTATCTTCATTTCCCCATAATAGAATCCAACAGTATACCCAGCTTATATTAAATGCTTGTTTACTTACATAATTGGTTAATTAATTAAGGAGTGAATCAGTTGAAGGATGAAGATACATAAACTACTAAATAAAATTATTTATGCTCAGACCCTTAGATTTCATAGCATTACATTTTATATTAAAATTTTATTCTTCAAAATCCTCTTAGATATCCAATACTGTAAGAAATCTGATTAAAATTCATCAAGCCGTTATTGTCCAGGATACTCTCTGCTAGTAACAAGCATAAAAAGAAAAGCTAGTTATAAAATGTTCTTCTGTAGGGGAAAAGAGCGAGAAAGACAAACTGACTTCCAAATAACCAATTCATTTCCCATCTCCAAGTTGTAACTTTGTAGTTTTAAATCCAGTCCAGGCAGCAGTGCACTAATGTTATAATCAATTCAGTCAACTCAGTCTTATGTGGTACGTTTAAACATAATATTTATTTCTCAAGATTGATTTTGCTTTACAAGTTTAAAGGGTATATGAGCTAAGTTTTAATGCATAACAAACCACCCCAAAGCCTAGTGGCTTGTTAGTTCATGATTCTACGGATTGACAATTTGAGCTGGGCTCAGCTAGCAGGTTCTTCTGGTTGAGGTGAGGCCACTCATGTGCTTACAATCAACAGCCAGATCAACTGAAGTCTAACCAGCCCATGATTGCCTCAGCTGGGAAGAGTTATTTCTGCCCCTTTGTCATCAGTCACCTCCAGCAAAGTAGCCTAGGCATATTCACAGAGTAACTGGGTAGGGTTTCAAGATAAAAAGAGAAGTTTGCACAGTCTCATGAAGCCTAGGCATAGAACTGACATATCACTTCTTCTGCATTCCATTGGCCAAAAGAAGTCACAAAAGCAAGCCAGGGTCAAAAGGAGAGTGAGTAGCCTCCCCATCTAATGGGAGGCATTGCAAAGTCACATTGCAAAGGTGTGATTATAGGGAGAAGTAAAGGTTTGTGGTCATTTTTATCCAATCCATCACAAATAATCAAAACTATATATATATACATGTATATATATGTATATATATATCTCAGACATTTCATGGGATATTGTCTCTATTTTCAAAAACCAGATAATTTACTGTCAGAGTTAGACATTTGTCAGGAAATAGAGTGTGATAAGTGGTATTTGCTAATTCCTCTACTTGGGATACTCTTTCTCCTGTTCATATGGTACTCCTTAAAATCTCAAAGAAATATTGTTTCTTCTGGAAAGCCATGACATGGAACAGTCTTGTCCTAGCAGTTCAAGTTGGCTTTTTGGCTGTTTTCCATATGACAAACTTTTTTCATCTGTGTCCATACTGAATTGTCACTTAGAAGTCACAATACATTGAGACATAAGCCATTCTGTTGCCAGAAATTGATCACAAAAATGATAACAGAAAGAGAATAAAAGCATAAAATACTCCTCATTCTTTATGTCACACATTACATCATGAGAATTTTTGCATTTGTGCCACTTGGTAATATCTCTGTTAGAGAACAGATGGAAGGCATAGAGGTTTTAAGCAGCAGGAGGGGTGATTTAATCAGATTTGTACATTAGAAAAATCACTTGTCCAGGATTGTAGGCAGAGATCCATTTGGAAACAAATTCTATAATCTTAGTGAGAAATGATGGGATATTTGAAGACAGAAAGAAGTTGCAAAATTTGAGAACTATGTGTAATGCTGAATCTACACAGCATGGTTGGTTGATTGGAGGTTAGGAGTAATGAAGCAAGAAAAGGCAAAGATGACCTCCAGGTTTCTAGTTCAGGACACTAGGACTAGTCACACCCCTCAGTGAGTGGGAATTGAAAAAAGAGGTGTCATTTGAGAGATAACATAATGAACTCTTTGTGAAAGGGTTTACTTTCAGGTTTGGACACTGAATATAGGCTAATGAATTTATGGACTTGGTAATAATGAGCTTATCATTGTCAATCACCCCAGTCCTCTATCGGTACTAAACAGAAGGTCCTAAACCCTTTGGTGTATGAGCTCTTTAGAGAACTTGATGAAAAGTATGCACTTAGTCACCAGAAAAAAAATATATATATCATAAACCACACACTTAATAAGTTCATCAACCCCCTACATTCTGGGCCAATGTAATCTACATTAAGATTCCTTGTTCAAGTAATTAGATGTGTTAACATCATTCCAAGTTGGATCTCCTCCCAAGAAGAGGACAAATGTGAATGAAGCATGGTGCTTTGAAGAATAAAGGTCAAAAGTGTGAATTAATTTACACATTCAGCCTAATAGTTTTATTACCTAATAATATATTTTCTAAACACTACAAATGTTTAATCTTATGCTCAATAATTTTCCATTTACTTCATTTTTGTTAATACCTTCTTTATATTGAGATTTTGACTCAAGATACTTTTTTTACATAAAATTTGCCCACATGCATTGGTGGAAGTGAATATGCAACTCTGTTTTTATGCTGAATCACCCACCAGGCTCCCCTCTTCCCTGAAGAAAGCATTTTTGGAAGACTGTGGAGTGACCATGCATTGAAGGGATTAAAGGGTTATGTAGGGGTGAAGAAGGTGATAGAAAAAAGGCTAGTTAGTTCTTTTGACTTGAATAAGAATGCTAAGGTTAAAGTCACTAGGATTTAACTCTACAAAAATTCAGCACCTTATTTAACATATTAAATCCTCTCAATTAATTATTGGATAAATAAGACAATTGTTTTGCACGGCATTATAACAACTTTAAATTGTACAGCAAGGGCAGAAACAGCCTTGGAAGAATTATAAAATGATTGAACTGTAACACACTCTCTAACAATTTTCTGTTTTTCATACAAAGTCAACAATACCTAAGTATGTTTAAGCAGAATTCACATGAGGCAAGTATCGGTAATCAGGTCATTAAACAGGTAACCTGGACAGTGAGTATGTAGTTTCTATAGAGCCAAAGACATCAGGGGCAGCTCAGTTCAATATTTTCTACACCAGCTCACAGATGGGAGCTTTAATGATTGAATCAATGTATTGGAGGAAGAGCATCCAGCTTTTAAATACTGCTAAATCTAACATATTTACAATGCTTTTCCTTTCCTGTATATATACTACCACAATGACATATCACAATGATTTATTTAGGAAAAAAATATTCAAATCCTTCCTTTGTGAGTTTCTATGTAAGAAATAATGAAAATATAGCCATTTTTGTTTGTATAGCTATTTCATGTTCTATTGAATGATCTATAAGGGAGTTACTATTTATATTTCTGCTCTTTTCTTTTACAAAAGAAATTGCTCATCTATAATTACAGTTATATAGTAAAGGATTTTTCTTATTGAATTTTCCTTTTCGATGGAATTGATTTCTTTATTGACTCTAGAAGGGAAAACTAGTAAGTAGAATCTGGCATTAAAAGAATGTTTGGCCATATGCTTATATCATTTGCTATAATCTGAACACAACTAGAATACTAATTGCTTTTGGCTTCTCATACAAATGAAAGGGCACATTTACCAATGAAAAGTCAGTGACTATTTCAAACAGGTATATAAATCCACTCTGAGATGCACTTGAATCTTTAACTGAAGAATTATGCAAAGGAAAAACCAAACAAGGGATATGTGCTTGGCACAGTTAACAACATTCTGGCTTGAAGAGAATTAGCATATAGTACGGCAAACTAGATACAGCATCATTCCCGTCTGCTTTTGTCATATGGCTCAGGAATGAAGACAATGAATGATTATGGCTGGGATGCTGGTTGGCTAAAATACAAAGCCAGGGGGTCCAAATAACTCTGTAAATTTTTGGACACATAAAGTATGTTAAGATTTCTAACAGAATATGCATGTTTATTTACAAGAAAGGCTGGTTTGGAGGCTCCAGATGACTCAATTTATCTTTATAATCACTATAAGAAAAATAATGGGAATCACCTGTGCAATATGGACTTTGGAGGGTTATTGTCATCTTCAGTGGACAACATAGTCAACCTGGTGAAAGCTGCTCCTCTTCTGGCTTAAAATTAGTTTGGTATGCCTGTCTACTTGGCCCTATTCACTGTTTCCTGAGATGGGTGATGATAAGCCTATTTGTAATCATGTGAATTCTTTCCTGCATTTTTGACAGGCATGCTTTGAGTTATTTGAGAGGATGAGGGTAATGATTTACCAGTGACATTTCACTGTCTGTTAAGGGGAAAAATGGCACCATTCTTACATGATCCAGACATGAAAAAGGTGCAGCCTTTTGAAGACTGTGACAAAAAAAAGGTGTCATAATAAATTAAAAAGTAGGCCATGATGCATTATATCTTGACTGTGTATTACAAGTACTAGTATTGTCATAACTATGGTATTTCTTTGTCTTTGAGTAATTATGAGACACTTCAACCAGCAATGTCATATGTTTTTCTTGTAATGACAGTTATCAACAAATATTAAAAGGTTCATTTAGTGTTTTGACATGAAGCTATAACACATAAATTTTGGTTCAAAAGCCTGTTTTCTCAGAGAGATTAAAGCCAGTTTTGAGCAGATATGTCTCTGCTTAAGTACACAGGCATATTTTTCTTTAAAAAATAAAAAAACTGTGGTAACATTTTACAAGAAGGGCAAGTTGGGTGAAAGAAAAATGGGAGGAAATATGTTTTACTAAACCAAATAACAAAACATGTTTTGTATTTGTTGGGTTATATTGAGGTATATTCTAAATTCACCAATAACTGTTCTTGTTGATTTAAATGATGACTCTGAAAATGGGCAAGAACATAACTTTGATTCTTATTCTACTAAAAGTATGAACAAATATTAATAAACAGCAATCTCAAGTGAAATCAGTATTCATAGAATTCACTCCCTCTGAAAATATGCTCCTTGTCAATGTTAATTCTGGGGGCAAAGGAGTATTTTAAAAGCAATATATGCCCATTCTCCTCTCAAAAACACTGCTCTTCCTGGAAGGTGCCACAGTAAGATCTGATTATTTTTAGTAGCTATGGTCCCTTATAGCACCAGATAACATAAAACGAATATAATAACTTTTGCCTGCCAGAATTTTAGAAATCATTGTGTTCACTTGAATTCCACTATACCACTGAAGTAATACCTGGATCCGACCTGAAGCAAGAAAACTAACCCTCCACTAAAAATTCATGTGATGCAATAATATACCATCTTCTTAATCCTCCCTCCAATTAGTTCCTTCTATGATCTAGGCTTTCAGAAAATAAAAGGATCACAGAATGGAATTTCTCACATCATCATGCTAATGTATCTTTAGATATTCTGTGCTTTTCGATGTGCCAAAATATGAATAGTGTGCTTTAAAGAGCCCACGTTTTCTAAACTTGTATATTAGTGAAGTTATGTAGAAGGATGTTTAAAAAAAGTAAGTTATTTGTAAAACATAAACTGTTGGGGCAATAAGTGAAAGAGCCAGCTAGAAGAATATTTTGCAGTTGTGTGGGGTATTCTAGGCTATTTCACTATAAGTAGAAAATATCAAATGATTAGCAAAGTAAGTGTAAATGCTAAGTATTCATGTGTTTTTATCTTTCTGTGTTCATGCCAAGTTATTTTAAATATTGAATCTCCTTTTGGCCTCTGTATTATTAGACCTATACTACTTAGTTCACATGCCTACACATTGAGTGTGAATAAAGGCCATGAAAGGAGAAAATAAAGAGGGAAGAGAAGAGAAGGAAAGAGTTGTATCAATGACATATCCCCACAATACTAAAAGTTATCAGTTCTTTCAGGGCACCTTAAACTGAACAAAGGACATTGTAAGAGATGATTTGTCTACACAGGTGCTCCACTGGGACCCAAAACCTTCCGTAGGCTCTCAAGAAATGGTAAAAAGCCTGACATGGACCCCGGTACATTCCAGTCATGACAACCTTATTTAATTACTTCTCAGGATGGAAAAGGCATAGATTCAGAATCACATAACTCTGTCCTAAAGATTATCCGGGTATTTTAGAACAGAGAAATCGCAATCTTTGAAAAGTAGCT
Organism: Cheirogaleus medius; assembly: GCA_008086735.1. Classification (NCBI taxonomy): domain Eukaryota; kingdom Metazoa; phylum Chordata; class Mammalia; order Primates; family Cheirogaleidae; genus Cheirogaleus; species Cheirogaleus medius. The sequence goes on from VBSM01003157.1 coordinate 42,243,066, forward strand.
ATATGACCATAACAAAATATTTTTTAGAACAGTTATATGAAATCTCTTAGGTCTCAATGTCTGACTATATTAATAACTATCTTCATTCTTGAGCCAAATTTGGCAAATAGTATTACAATTTCATTTGAATATTGAGTTTGCCGATTAACAACTGTCCATTTATGCCCCCAGATGATTCACTTCTCAATTCACAGTAAGGCCACATCCTGCATTTGCTTAGAGGTTTGCCAACAAAAACCTGTAACGGTTCTTCCGGGAATTCTGGTGGCTCCGTATGCCCTGAAGCTTCGGCAAGCCAACTCCTAAGCTTAGTTAATGAGCAGACAGTAACATTCCGTTGGCAGAAACAACAGTCAGATTTCAGATACCAGGAAAAAGGTCCCGAATCTTCTCTTCACCTGGAAAAACATGTGCATGAAGGAAAAATCCACAGACAGCATTCTCTCGCTCAACATGAATACCTCCAAATTAAAACAATATGGATACTTTACCTTGTCTACTTATTGAATTACACAGATTTGTACAACTATCTATTAAACTAGAGGTGCAGGCAATACTATATGTATGAAGGACACAGAAAAATGAATACCAGAGTCCACAGGTCAACCAAACTTTTTAGCCAACTTTTAATTTAGGCTTTTGAATTACATAGCACTTCTCATCATTTTGGAATTTTCAACATTGCCTTCCAAACTTCTTTCAGATTGTCTCTAGATCTTTCTTCACTGCTTCCTTCTTTTTTTCTTTTTGACACCAACAAAATACTTTTTTTCACTTAACGAATAAAGTCATTTATTCTTCTTAACTGAAAAGCTTTACCTGAGCCTTTATAATCACAATGAGCACACTTCTTCTGGTGTTTATTTAATTCTATATCTTCGTCTTTGTATCATGATATAATAGCCTACACTAATCTTTAAGGGGAAAAAAACAGTTCAGAACAGACACCATCTATTTTGATATGGAACTTTCTTTAAGTCAATATGATCTAGAGAAGCCTTGAAATAAGGAATAAGTATTATAGCATGAAAATCAAGACTTTCATGTGATTGGATGCAAAACTCTGTTCCTTTAAGGTTTTCAATAATTGGTTTCAAATATTAACTCTCACAAACAGTGTTATAAGTAGCCAATTCTGCAGATTCTCAGAGTTGCTACATTCTCTTATGGTTGAGTACCTAGTTTAGGAATTTTATCTAACTATGACACAGTAGAGAAAACATCACTATCAAACAGAAAGAATCTGTTAGGGCCACCTTTCACATATAAGGATAAGATACTACTATTTCAGTTTTCAAAAAGGGTCTTACTTCTCTTTCTTAACACTCAAATATATATACATATATATCATTTTAGACAGTTCTTCAATAAAGCAGTAAAAATTGTGATGTCTTTTTCCAGTTGATGGCTTCATAGATTAACTGCCTGTCCCAAATGTCTTGTTGAAAAGGTTAATATAACCTGCTCCATCATCATGTCCACACATGAGGTTTTTGCACCTGTTTTATGCCTTATCTGAGAAAGAAATCAAACTATTTATGTAATTAAACAACTTCAAATATATAGGCTATTCTTTCTTCCCATCATGAGACAATTTTGGGTGATTGCTAAGATTTAGTCACATACTAATGTTACTGTGTGTCAAGGAACAGTAAGACTCTAAAAGTCTATACCATAAGCAATGTTACAGAAATACAGTCTGAAACTAACAACTAAACCAAATGATTTGAATGAATCTTGTGTTAGGATTTTTGATTTACTGAAAATAATAAAAATGGTATAGTAAATCAGGAATATATTTTAAAAATTTTACTGTTCTTGTAAAAGCAGTGTTGATTTAAATCAACATACTTAGGATGCATCACAAGATTTTCACTTAATTTCATTTGTTCCCCATGGAAGTCAGCCAGAAATTAATGGTGATAATAGGATGTATACATTATAAGTCCTGGGTCCAAATTTTAAAATAAATTTTTCAAAGTAATTCATGTACATAATTTATGTTGTAATAAATGGTGTATAATGAAAAATAGCAAATCCTGTTCCGCCCCTTCCCACTATCAATTCCCACTCCCAAGGGCCAACTACTTTCAACTCTCTTAGCTGTTTCTTTCAGTATTTACCTCCATATATTTTTTTAATGTACACATACTGGTATTTTAAATTTCTCAGTTTTAGGCACTATCTGCCAACTTTCTTTTATAGTGGATAAAGATTTATATTTCTTATACTGCCATCATTCTACATCCCACCAACCCATCTACCTCCATATTCCCAATTAAGATATATGTATATGTTAATATATTAAGTATAATGTTATATATCATTATTCAATATATTATATTGACATGCACATGTTATATATTAAATAAAAGCTAGTGTTTATGTTATCATGTATGGGTGTTATACAAAGCACAGTTGAATGATAGATATATGTGTTTGTGTGTGTGTGTGTTAACACATATGCATATACATATAATGCATATACATATAAAAAAATCTCATGCATCAATTTGCTCTTTCTCCTATATTTTTCTTCCAGAGTCCCTGGCATGCTTGCTGCAATCTAGACTGGTTTGTCTTGATCTTGATGAACTATAGTGGTCCTGGAATTTTCCTTTATTGACATGTTTAGATGCTCCTTCATTGCTCTCCTGCATCGGGTTCCCCTTTTTATTAATCGTTTGTCTTTTATTTTCTTAGTTTATTCCATATTTTGCTTTAAATGTATCCTTCAGTAACTTCTCAAGAAAGTGTGCATTAAAGCTACATGTTTTGAGTTTTTCATGTTTGAAAATATCTTTATTGTATTCTTAGCCTTGAAGGATAATTGAAAATAATTTTCATGGTAAATATTGTAACCATTGTTCCATTGTTTCTTCCAGTGTTGTTATTAAGAGATCTTGTTCCATTCAGGATCCTTTGCATGTCAACTCTTTCCCTCTTTGGAAGCTTAAAGATCTTCTTTATATCTCTAAGGTACTAAAATTTCATGATAATGTGGGTTAGTGTTGGCTTTTTTCTTTCATTGTATCAGTATTTTATTTCTGAAACTTAAGTTCTTCAGTTCTAGAAATTTTTTCTTGTATTATTTTTATAACTCTATATGTTATCTCTATATTTTTACTATTATCTATTTATATAATCCATTTAGTAAGACTTTGAACCTCCTAAATCTCTATTCTGGTTTTATTCTCCCCTGTCTTTTGGATTACTCTTTGAATGATTTCTTCAAGTTTCTTATCCAACATTTCAATGACTTTAATTACTTTTTTAAATTTTACCTAGCCTTTTTTTTTTTACTTCCAGGGCTATTTTTTTTGGTAATCTAAATGTAAGTATTCTATACCATCTTCATTGTGTTGCCTAAATTAATATTCACTTATCCAACTTAAAATATTCCTTAAAGATCTTTTTAGTTGTTTTTCTTATTCTCTATATTGTCTCTGCTTCTTACAGATTCATGACTTTTCTCTTTTAGGTAGAAGACTTTCCTCAAAAATCTTATGATCTTTGGTCATCCATTAATACTTAATCTGAGGGACTAGTAAGTTAACCAGACACTGATAGAGTAGGGGAGGGACTTCACTGTAGTAAGTGTAAAACTATTTTTTTCCACTAGAGGGACATCCAAAATAGAGTATCTGGGATTCTTCTTTCAGTGGATTATCAGTTGCCTGGGGATGAAATCTTCATTTTTCTCCCTGGTGAAGATACATGGCTAGCTGTAAGAATCCTGTGAACAAGCATACAACAGCCCCTGCAATTTGCTAATTCTTAGGTTTCAGGGTTCTGCAAAAGAAATCAACTGGTTTCTCATTAATATCTCCCTTTAATATCTAAGGATTATTTCCTCCATTCTGGCAATTAGCTATTATTCTCCATATGATTTCCATGTTAAAGAAGAAGAAGAAGAAAACCTGTTGGATCCTTTGCTGTACCATCCCATTGGTCTTGTTGGACTCATAGCTTTTTTTCCCCTTTATTGTCATTTAATTAAATAAATGTGTATGATAGATTGTGATTATCCTGAAGCATTATTATGATTTTAATATATTCAAAGCTTTCAAGAAAGATATTCATAGTATTAAACTCACATTTTAACAGAAATCCTGAGGTCTCAGGTTGAAAAGTTTGAGATGGAGGGAGAGAAAGACAATGTGCTACATTAGAAGAACTTTAATTAATGTGATCTAGATGCTATTATTTACTTGCCCCAGTGAAAAGTTAAAATATAAAGAGAGCCCCCTGAGTTAAAAATATAATATTTAATGTTGTATCACATAAAACACAATAATCTTGAATCATCAGTAGTCACCAGGGAAGTATAAATTAAAATCTCAACACTATACCACTACATACCTTCTAGAACGGACAAATTACAAAGACTGACATTACTAAGCAGTGGCAAGAATGTAAAGTAACTATAAACCTCATAAACCACTGGTGGGAATGAAAAATGGTATAGCCCTGTTGGAAAACAGTCTGGCAGTTTCTTATAATGTTAACCACATAATTATCAGAAGATCTAGCAATTCCACTTCTAAGTACTCACCTAAGGCAAACGAAAGCACACGTCCACAAAAAGACTTGTACTCCACCATTCATACAAACTTTATTCATAATAGCTAAAAACTGGAAACATCCCAAATGTCCTACAACTGGTGAGTGAGTAGCAAATTGTGGTCTATTTATAGAATGAAATAATACTCATCAATTAGAAGGAATAAACTACTGATACATGAAACACCATGGATTAATCTCAAAAGCATTATGTGAAATGAAAGAAGTCAGACACAAAAGACAACATAATACATGTGTCCATTTATGGGAAACTTTAGAAAGCAGATCAGTGGTTGCAAGGGGTGGGGATAGAAAGAATTAACTGCACAGAGGCACAAGAGAATTTTTGGGGGGAGGTACGGAAATTTTTATAACATGAGTGTGGTGGTGGTTACGTGTCTGTATCTATTGTCAAAACTCATCAAATTGTACACTTAAAATCGGTAAATGTTATTATATGTAAATTATTCCTCAATAAAGCTAATACAAAATAAGATGTGGGTCTTACAATATGAGATCATGGAAAGGCATTTATAATATGTTAAGAGAGCATGTAGATTTATCAATGGATTTTCAAGAAAGGCATGTTTTTGTCAGGTGGTTTAATAAAATAATTTTATTTGGGGGAACTAATTTACAAAGGTATTGGAAGAATTGAAAGGTCAAATACGGGAAAATGAGCAAACCAGAGAATAACAACATCTGGAAGTCACTATCACACCTAAGGCTGGGAGGGATTTAAAAAAAAAAAAAAGGAAAGGAAATTATCAGGTTTTCAGATCCAGGGCCATCCACAAGGAACTCAAATAAAGGCAAGGACTGCCTGGTAAGAACACAGCAGAGATGGGACTTTCTGGAGGGATCCAGAACCACTGCTAGAAACACCGACTCTTTGACAGAGAGTCTCCCACTTACCCGCCAGGGCCTTCTGTTGGCAGAAACAATCAGAAGGCATCTAGCAAGGGAAACCAGAGAAATACAGTTCTCAGAGGTCAGCCTCCTAGGATACACAGTGAGTGGGGAAAATGTAGTTTAGATATGCAATGAAAAGACTGCAGAACCAACGTCACAACCACAGTTACCTCTGGTAGAATTGTGGCTGGTTCTTAACCTCTTTCTTATACCTTATCTTTTTGATTTTTAAGTATACACTTCTTTCACGTTCAATCGTGAACAAAGTTATAAAAATTGAATCAAATAATTTTGAAGAATTCTCTGTATTTTGATGGTATCTAAAGTACTGCAATATAGTCCATTTTCCCATAAATTTTATTTTCTCCTCTCCATGATAAAAATACAAGGAAGATGAAACTTCTGGGTTCATCATAGACTCGACTATAGTCAGTGCAGGCATTAAGTCTTCAGTCATCCCTACTTAATTACGTTACATGCAATGTTGTTTCAAAACATTCCAGCAGAGCTTGGCACATGCTGCTTTCCCATCCAGCCAGCTGGAAAGCCCGCCATTCCAGAGCAGAGCCAGAACAAGCCGCAAGCACGGGCAGCGGAATCACACGGGCAAGTCACCTGGTGGCCAGATGCCTTTCACAGTTTAACCAAAGATGTTAGGCAAAGGCAATGAATTGGGGGCCGACCAGACCTCGTGAAATATATTTGGGTGATTATTGCATAGATTTATGAACAATATCTTCCCAATTTCATAAGAATGATAGTTGTTCAGAGCATAAAATATGTGTTAAATGAAGTCAAAATATTATTTAAAAATCTCAATGCATCAGTCAGGATGCAACCACAGAAATCAAATATACACAATATTACATATATGAAGTTAAATATATATGTGTATAATATATATATGTATACACACACACACACACATACATACAAAGAGACAGAGAAAAGGTTGATTTATTACAATGACTCTGTAGGGCAAGTAGTCAGGAAGGGAAAATCCAGCAAAGAGAGAGCTACTGTAGACCCAGATGCTGTTTGGAATCTCTTTCACCATGAAGAATCCAATCCCTTCTAGGGCTCATCTGGAAAGGTCTGGCCTACCAAGAATAATCTCCATATTTAAAATCACCTCATTAGGGACTTTAATTACATTTGCAAAATCCCTTCACAGAAGCACCTAGACTAGTGTTTCATTGGGTACCTGGAAGAAGGTATGTGTTTATCATTATTTTAAGAATTAATATCTCCCAGCTACAAGTCAGTACCTATCTTCTTCTTAATTATAAGCACCAGTGCATGATAGATGCTCAATAAATATTTACCGAATGCAGAGTTTCCTCTATGGTGCTGCAATATCAAAATGCTTGCTATGTCCACTAATATCAAATTCATTTTATTTTGAAAACAAATCAAAAATTAAACAATACAGATATGAAAAGAAATAGCGGCATAAAGAATGACATTCCGATAGCCAAGATGATGCTTCAGGCCTTTCTTCCTCATGCCATTCACCTCTGTTTTATCCCTTATGCCTACTGGTAGTTCTTCTGCCATAGTTGATACAGAATGTATATTCTGTATGAGCTATAAAGTGCTAGTTCAAGTTTCAGTCAGATGAATCGTTAGTAGCTTCTTTGGTTTTGTCTTTATTTCTTTTTGTAACTGAAGATCTTTCCTCATACACAGGGTTAGATGTCTCTAACTTATCCTTGCTGTAATTTTTATCAAGCTCCATTATAATTGGAAATTTAATATATGTATCTCATCTTCCTTTATGGTTAATTCCAGGTCAACAGGGACAGTTTTGTTCATATGGTACCCTGAGAGTCAAGCACACAGTTCCTGGAACATAGTAGGAACTCAAATACTCACTGAATAAGCGAAACAATGAACAAAGAATTAATTGTGCCCTTCCCCGACCTCCTGAACAATTCACCTTCTTTAATTAAAGTTTCTAAGTAAACCCTTTCCTTCTCACCCCAATCTCCCATCAGTAATCCTAACATAAAGAACAAAACTAAAACTCAATTGTCAGTGGATATGTTATCGGCCAGTGATAGATCTGCTATTTCTCCAAGGATTATGTATATAGCTGAGATTTTTTTAAATTTTTAAACTAAAAAGTTCTCATCTTGATGAGCTCTACAGATTCAGAGTGGAGAAGCTCAGTACTGATTAATGGAGACATTTAAGTCTAGGGGAACGTGGTCAAATAAATAAACTCCAGGAAGGACTCAACGAGCAGCCTCGTATATCAAGGACAATCTCTTGAGAACACAAGCCTGGATTATGAGAGGTTTCATGCTTGTCTTCCCTGTCATATACTCAATTTTCTCTCAGGAGAGCAATTGGAAAAAAAAAAAAAAAAAGCTCAGCAATAGAAAAAAACAAAAAAACAAAAAACAACCTATAATCTATTTCAGGCATCTTAGTGAAAAATACTAGCTAGAAAGCTTTGAACTAATGCCGGTATAAAGCCAGGAGGCGGCTACCACATTCAGCATTAAAGTTTACTGCATTTTCTCTTTGGCACTTTTTGAGACTGACCAAGTGGATAATTCATTAGAATTCCCTATTCCCCGATGGAATAACTTTTTACCACATTTTTTTTTAATGAAAGCTGAAGTCCCCAATTACTAATTTATAAATAAGCCAGACTGTCCCACATGCATTCCTCTGTAATTTGGCTAAGTTTTAGAGTGTCTCATACCTGCAGAAGTAGTAAAAGCTGCTAAGGTCACAGGAGGAACATTTTAAGAAATAGAAATTTTATTAATTTTACAATTAGAGATTAAAATTCCCTCTTCCACTCTTTGCAAGAAGAAACTTGCCTTTATTCTCAAACCCCTAAAGGTAAACTCCTTTATCTTTCTCTGTCCCCAACTGCAATTCTGCTCTTATCTCCAGCCTCAGCCATTGGAGATGGAATACTGAAAACGCAAAGCTAAAAGTGACAGAAGACAGCTTCTGATATCATTTCCTGCTCTTTGGAAAGGTGCATGGAGACCTAAGTTGCCTCTTTAGCCTGCACCTAAGAAAAGTGATTATGAAAGGGCCCAGTGCAGTATGCAAATAACTCAAGGGTAGCTACCAATCCATTCACAACTGATAACAAGGAGTGCATTGGTTATCTTTGCTATGCAACAAATTACCACAAACTGGCTCAAATCACATATATTCATTATCTCAGAGTTTCCAAGAATCTGGAGTCCAGGCATGGTTTTGCTGCATCCTCTGCTTCAGGGTCTCTCAAAAGGATGCAATCAAGATGTAGGCTGGGCCTGAGGTCTCACCTCAAGGCTGGACTGGGGAAGAATCTCCTTCAAACCCCACCCAGTTGTTGGAAGAATTAAGTTCCTTGTGGACTGTGGGATTGAAGTCCTCAGTCCTTTCCTGGTTGTCAGCCAGAGGCTACTGAAGTTCTTGCCACATGGGCTTCTCCATAGGGCAATGCACAGCATGGCAGCCTGTTTAATTAAGACCAGGAGAAAGAGTCTGCTTGCAAAACCAAATTACAATCTTATGCAACATCCCATCATCTTTGTTGTATTTGATTGTTTAGAAGCAAGTCACAGATCCCACCCACACTCGAGGACTACACAAGGACGTGAATTCCAGGAGGTAGGGACCTCAGCCATGAGTTAATCCATGGCCTGAAGAGCCTGGGAGAAGGGAAGGTAGAAAAAGTCAAATTTCCAATTTCATTACTACATCCAATAAATATACTACTTAAGCACACTGGACATAAAGAGGGCTTTATTAAATGGACCTATTTGGATTAATGGGGATGGCTAACTGCTTCTACTGCCAGGATATTTATGTCCTCCTAGGATGCCCCAAGGAGCTCAGAGACATGGACACTGACCCATTATCCAAGAGCAAATAGATCTAATGGAACTTCAGCCCCTTGACAACATTAGGGGTCTCTAACATATAAAGTATACAGTAGACCTTTTAAATTCTTTATGGTTTGCCCTTCTTCATCCAGAGAAGACACATTATTGCCTGCTTTCATCATCATGTTCTATTTTCTCTCATCACATCTCATTGGTGGGGATTATCTGTAACATTGGTAATTCCTTTTCATTGAGCCACCTGAACCCTGTCATCTGAGAAGATAAGAGTGCAAGGTGGTGAGTTGTTTGGCCTATAAACAATGGCCATAAAATCAAATGAAACTAACTGTATAGGTTGAAATGATAACTGTCTTCATTAGCTCCACACTCTTGAAGACACATCATCACAGCCAACAAAGATAAACAGTAAAATATGAAAAGATAGAGGACCTTCAAAGTCTTTCAGTTCATTGAAGAACTTTGAATGTCCTAATTCATCCTTAATTTAATTTAATCCAAGTGCTAAACATGTGGAATTCAAACAATCCAACAGATTGGCTTGTCTGATAATCTTCCCAAGAACTAAATACAGAGGAATCAATTTTGAAATTTGGGAATAGAACAGAAAGAAACGTCTCAGACCACAAGGGCTATGGAGCTACACTTGGGTCTTGTTGGCAAAACTTTAACCATGTCATTTTATTTCTTTCTTTTCTGGCCAATGAGATCCTTCATTTTCTTTAATATCTTCCTGAATCACATCTCCTTCATAAGGTTTCCCAGGCATTCATAAAATCAAATATTGTATTATATGTCCTCTTGGATTGTTGCTTATTTCCCATAAGTTTCTTATTTCCCAAAATGAATGATAAGTTCCTTGAGCTTATGTAGAGGATACATGGCATCTAATCCTTCTGGGTCTCCCAAAGCCCAGACCACATGGTGTTTTCCTAGAATATAGGCTCCAGTGTATGTACTCAGATGTTAATTTAAAATGGATCACTTGATTTTGCTTAGAATTAGAGCCATGCTAAATTTATGAGAAAGACAATCAAAAATAAAGGGACTTCATGGAGAAAGAAATGACCAATCAAAATGGATTTATATTGATCTGTTGTTTTACCCATATAATTTATCAGTTCAGAAAATGTCCAGTGTGGAATGACATGGTACTGAGACCTCCAAGAAAAGAAAAAAGTAGTCTTGTAGGAGACATTTCCTTTGGGATCTAGAGGAAGAAATGATTGTCAAGGAAGTTGGAGATCTAGTTTCTAGTTGCAAATTTGTTTTGTTACTTTGTATTAATACTGCCCCTCCTTTAGGCTTTGGTGTCTTCCACTACTAAGATGACAGGGACTGTCCTAGATCATTTCACTGTCCTATATGACTGCAAATTTCGAAGCTAAGGATTCCTAATCTCACTCACAGTTTAGGAACTTGTACAGTGCAGCACCTGAATGGCAACTAGTATGCTTCCTGGGAAACGGGGCTCAAACCATTGATGAGAGTTATTCCTTTTATGCTTCTCTATCCTTCCCTGCTCTGTGATCATCCACAGAGGCAATGAGATGTTCTTAATTAGCTTCCTCAGCACCATAAGGATCACATTAAAGTCATAAAAGCATTTCTTCTTTTTCAATGGCTTGGTTTTTTTTTCTTCCTATCTTAAATATGTTTGCATAGGAAAAAATTTAATATTTAAATGTGTGTGCCTTCTAGATAAGGACTAAGCATACTTTTTCTTTAACTTAGAAAATGCAAATAAATAATAGAAAAATGCCAGAAAATAGTAAAAATTTTTAAAAGAATAAAAAGCAACACAAAATAGAAACAGAAGTATTATTTACCAGCTCAAATTGATCTATAACTCCTTGCTTTGAAGAATTTTCCAAAGAATTCCTTATGCCCTTGTTTTTGCCTTTTTTCTAATCTTAGAGAAGTTCATCTGAGATTAGCTGGTGTTATAAGGTGTCCTTGTTTGACTGAGGAATGCCTATGTCAAATAGAATGCTCCTCAACTATCTACTTTCCTAAACCTCTACTTTGGGTAGAAAAGCCTTTACTTAGAGATAACCAAATAAGCCTAGAGAAAAGAAAGCATGTGGTGCAGTCAATCCTTAAATTAGAAGTGAAACAGCAAGAAGCATTTTATTATGCCTGTTCACTTTTAAATCCCTGAAGGGAGATTAGTGACAAAGTAAATACATATCAAAAAAATCTTCCTATCCCATATGCAATTGTTACAGGGGACAAGTTCCTAAAGTTTTGTTATGACATAAAGTAGCTTTGAAGTTGCCCCTGGTTGGTATCAGGTATCTCTTGGCATAAAAAGCCAAACAGAACTTGTAGGGTAGCCTGCTACTGGCCTGAGTAAAAGAAAGGAGCATTCATCTATTGGGGAAACAAATGCTGGATGCGTAGAATGATGACTTCATACTGTTGAAGGCCTCAAGCTTCATCCATTTGAAAAAGAGAGGCTATTTTGGACCAAGTCACATGTGAGCTAGTTGCGGAGAAGCAGAGTGGAGATGGAAAAGGATAATCTCCCTGAACATCTGTCATGATCACACATAAAACCTTACTGCAAAGTCAAATGCGATGCACTTGGTACTTTGGACTATTAAGCCTCCGCTATGTGAATGAGTGTTTGCAGCCATGGCTACGGGTTTCTATCTGTGTTTATGATGCCTATCACTGTAGACCCAGGCAATCAGGGAGGCATAACCAACATAATCAACAGGTCAGTGGAGAAGATGCATTTGACCATTTAAGTCAGAAAATAAGGCACACATTATCGTACGCTCTTGTGCACTTTTCCAAAAGGAGCCAGGCAGGGAAGTAAACACGCTCGCCATCATAGGAGCTGCCAATTTACTATGCCTTTCTCAATTGATGAAACCGCAGGCCACTGTCACTCTGAATCTTGTCAGCAAAGATGGCAGTGGAAGAACAGCAACAGCAGCCTTCCCTTACTCACCAACAGGGGAGAAGGGAAAGCAGTTCTCCCACAGAGCTGGTGCATTTGGTGATAACTCAAACCCCAGCATGGCTCCTCCAGGCTTGGCTGCCAATTGCACAGTAAGGGTCTTTTGTAATTTATTTAGCTGTGTATTGACCTTATTTTCTTGGCACTGTCATGTGAAAGTATGTTCTTTTGGAGGATTTGGGGACTGGGGGTGGAGGCGCCCAGCGCGCTGTCTCACTTTATCCTCTCTGTTGAATCCACCAGTACAGAACAGTTTGCCACCTCTTTTCTCTCCATCAGAGTACCACCATCTTTGCTGGAGATGGCATTTTCAGGCCCTCAATTTATATGAGAACTTTAAAACATGAGGCTGTATGAAAGGAAATTTTTGCATATAATGTGTCACCCTTTAGACATAATAACCAAGTAATGATTTTAATTTTTATAAGCGTTTGCCAGCCAGGGTTTTCAACAAATGTCTCTGATATGAAAATAACTCTCCAGAAGCAGAAATCCATAGACATTGACCTGAAACAACACTGCAGTCCTTTTCTTGGACAAAGACACCCTTATAATGATGAGTTTTAAGTGGGTATCACCTCTGCACTTGTAAAGAGACATACGTTTAAAGACCATGACAGAGCCTGCCATTGTTTTAGAGTCAGCATATCATTTTTTCTTAGTTCACTGAAAAACAGTTAACAAACATCTTTTTAAAGGAGTTACTTCCCTTACAATTTTTCATTCTTTCATTACATTATGCCTCAGTTGATAACATAGAGGTGGTGTTAAAATTCAATCCTCCTCACCCTGAGTTCTTCAAGATTCAAAATGATAATCATTTGTATCTAAAGTATGGCAATTATTTCAGTACATCACAAGCTGTCAAGGTCTACGATTCTGTAATTCTGTGAGACTAGGACACAAAAGACACATGTATCAGATTTGTGGCTAACACCAAAACAGGATGAATGGTTTCGATGTTATGATGCAGTGATAACAGAGGACCACAGAGTTCAGTTCTCACTTAATTTCGTCATTTCCCCCATAAAACACAGAAAAAAAAATTATGTAATAAATAAACTGGCCAAAATCACACAGTCTTCTGAATTTGGTCCAGTATTTTTCAAAATAGCTGGGTGCATGGCAGAGCCAGAACTAAATGTATGTGTTACATTTTACTCCTAATTGGAGAAATGTAATCTTAGCTCATTACCTCCCCCTCATCTCTCCCTTGTCACTCATGAACTTCACACTCTGTTTTGTTTTCCTTCATAGCTCTTATTAGAGAATGGGAAATTATATTCCACACATATTCAGTTGCCCGCTTATTGTGTATCCCTCCAACTGGAACAGAAGTGCTGTGGCGAGGCAAATCGTGCCCTCCTTGTTCCCTGCGACAGCCCCACCAATGAGAAGCATGCCTGGCACGTAAGGGGCATTCAATAAACACTTGAAGAATTGATCAATCAATTCATAGTTGAGATTTTAGAAGGTGAATTGAACCTCATTGACACCAGAGATCACACTCATGTCCACACCAACCTTAATTCAAACCGCGATCCAACTTCTGTCCCTTTGAATACACTGAAACAATGTACTCACAAGTTTCCCAAAACATCCCAATTTTAGTATTCAGTGATCTTTTCTCCTCCTAATCCTCTTTTGCTCCCTGTCTCATAGCATTTGCCAAATCTGGACTTTTCTGCACTGTGGCCCTTCTTTCTGATTGACCTTGCTTTGATTTTCTTGGTAGAAGACCACTTCTCTTCTCTCCATGAGTCTGACCATCAGGGTTCCCAACAATTCTCACTGCTTTGCTCTCCCCTCTACGTACATTACTCCCAATCTCAATTTCCAGTCTGATCTTCTCTTTTAAGCTCTGGAGCTTTATATCTGAATTTCTGCAAGATATTTCTTCTTGCATGTACTGCTACAATCTCAAACTCACCACGTCTATAACTACCTGTTATTGACATTTATTTTTATGGAAATGCATCTTTTACTCCCAGTTAGACTACAAGAGTGTATTATACTTTTTTGCATTCCTACATCTAACATCATGCCCAGTGCCTTGGGACTTTAATAAATATCTGAACTTGACAAATATCAAGTATGGTGATTGTTATGGTAGAATTCTGCTCCCTCAAAAAGAGATATTGAAGTTCTAATCCCCAGGACTTTAAAATGTGACCTTACTTGGAAATAGTATCATTGCTGATATTATTAGTTAAGATGAGGTCATACTGAAGAAGAACCAGACCCTTAATTCAATACAACTGGTATCCTTATAAGAAGAGAAAAGAGACAGGCAGAAGAATGTCAGTGACAATGAGGCAGAGACAGAATTGATACACCCATAAGCAGAGGAATGCCAAGATGACTGCAAACACCAGATGCTAGAGGCAGTAAGGAAGGGTCCTCATCTACATATTTTAGAGAGAGTAGAGCCCTGCTGACAACTTGATCTTGGGCTTCTACTCTCCAGAACTGCGAGTGAATAAAACTCTGTTATTTTAAGCTACCTAGTTTGTGGTACTTTGTACAGCACCCCTGAGAAACTAATACCAAGAAAGAGCAAAGCTTTGAGATCTTATGAACCTGAAGTTAATCCCAACCATATTATTTAATTATGTGATCTTGAGAAATTTATTAACTTTTTTGTGCCTCTGTTTTCTTATTTGTAAAATGAAGACAATATTTGTTTCATGGGATTTTTGTGAGAGTTATATTTATAATGTATATTACAAACTTCACACAGAGCCTAGCATAGTATGTGCTCAAAAGGGGTATCTTCTTTTCCATTTGCATTTTTTAAATGAGACTTTTATTACAATACCTGCTGTATTCATTTAACACATATGTATTGAATGTCTTCTCTGGGTCAGACACTGCCCTAGGCATTTGGATAAGCAGTAAACAGAAGAGAAAAAATACCCCAAAATACCCTGCCTCAGGAACTTACCTATGGATAGCAGGTCTATTTTTTTCTTAGTAAATAAATGAATGAACTAAAATTGTCATTACATTTTTGTCCTAAACTCTACTTCAAGGAATTAAGATGATAAAGAAATGAGTGGCTTTGGCTACCATAGATACTTTTGAAGGTATCAAAACACTTACCACAAAACTATTGTTATGTAATGCCTTGCTTGCCATGATAAAGCAGCATAAACTAAAACTATCTTTCCCTTTTAAGACATAAGGCAGCAGCAGAACAATTTTTATTATGTTTCTTAACTGCGACTCCACATTTTAATGAGATGCAGTAAGAAATCGATGAAATTTATCATATACAAAAAGTTATTAAAAGGTTAAATTGTCAATGGTGAAGCTCTACCTTCAAGTAAACCTTCACCATTGAAAATCAAGAAACAATACCCTCACTGCCTTTTTCAATTCGAAAAAGAAAATCTTTATATAAAAACTCTGGGACTATCATTTTCTAAAATATATGTAATGGCAGGCACTAGCATAATAGAGAAAATTTTAAGTAAGTGCTATTGTAGATGTAAAGCAGTGGGAGAAACAAATGACAAAAAAGCTCTTAAGCTTTAGGATATTAAGAAAAAATGAATAAAGTATCTACACAGTTTCATTTCCAAGGTAAGAAATTATTTTATAAGCATTTGATATGATATATTTATCAACAGGAAGGATGTCAGGGAATGTAAACATTATGCTGCAGTGTCTCATGGAGCATCTTGAATGCAGATTCTCCCTCTCATCCCACATCTCTCTGGCTCTGTGTCTCTGGGGTTTGCACTCATCAGGACAGTAGGCACACGCTACGTGGGATGTGGCTACCACACCCCTGAAATGTGACATGTCCAGACTGAGATGTGCTATGAGGATAAAATGCATACTGAAGACTTTGTTTGAAGAAAAGAATATGTATCAAATGTATTTTATATGTATTGTATTTTGAAATGATAATGTTTGGTGGCTTTAATAAAATATATCATAAAAATTAAATTCACCTGTATCTTTTCCTTTTTAATACATCTAACTGTATCTACTTGGACATTAGAATTCCACACACATGGTTTACACCTGTGGCTCACACTGTGCTTCTATCAGACAGCACTGTTCACATTGCGGAAGTCCCAGTTGTGGGGAACAGCAAAGGCTTGTATTAAATAGTAAAGATCAGGAATCAAGTAATGAATCCCTACCACTAGCTAACTGTTTGAGCTGAAGCAAGGATAATCACTCAACCTATTGAAACCAGTGTTTACTCCTCCATATAGGCAAAAAAAAAAAAAAAAGTTAAGGTGTTAAATTAGACACTCTTGAAAGCCCAGCTATTGTGCCTGGTCCTGTTATAGCCTTAGGGATACAAAATGCCTTCATAGAGATCTTTAACCTAAACCTTAGCAAAAACAATTATTAAAAACACTTGTTCCAATGCTTTCTATGATCTATACTTTCCTGTGCATTAGCTTCATTCTAACTATGGACCAGCTTCCTCCATGCAGCAGGAAACATAGCAACACGTTTCTACTTGCACATTTTGTTACACCTGCCATTAATAAGTAAGGAACATATGCCCTCACTGGTCCTATGTACAGAAAGGGGAAGATCTCTGATTGGACAATTGAAGTCAGGTGCCCATCATGAGACCAATCAACTGCAGCTAAAGTGAGATCTGTAGGAAAATGCAGCTCTTGTGCTAGCTAACCACAGAATTGGAGTGAGGGAGTAGTTCCCAGAAGGATGATGATGCTCCTAGAAGAAGTAAAGGTACAGATTTAGCAATTTAACTACAATTCATTGTAGTATGGATATGTTGATAATATTGCAAGGCTATCGCTACATAGTGTTTCTTGTTGTGAGAGGCATATATTGATGCTTTAACCCAGAATCCCTTCCTTTGCAAAACATGGCATAACCTGTTCTCAGTTGCTCTAATGAGGCTATCAGTCACAGTTAACACCCTCATCTAGACTATGAGGAAAGGTATTTGACTCAGACCTAGCCAAACATAGTGTTATATTCATTTCCCTGTTCCAAAGGTGAGCACATGAATAAATGAAGACTAAAAACAGTCCTTCTAGAATTGAATTATGAAACTGGAAAATAAAAGTTTTCTTTCCACTGGGACTGGTAAACTGAAAGGGCAGGACTCTGGGACTATTAAGGGATAGCTCCCTGGG
Source organism: Cheirogaleus medius (assembly GCA_008086735.1). NCBI lineage: Eukaryota > Metazoa > Chordata > Mammalia > Primates > Cheirogaleidae > Cheirogaleus > Cheirogaleus medius. The sequence goes on from VBSM01003157.1 coordinate 42,260,501, forward strand.
CATATAGAGAAGGCCAATCTTTCATAGGAAAGAATAATGACAACACAGAGAGGGAAGCAAAGCTGGTAGAAAGGGAGAGGGAAAGAAAACAAAAGAAAAAGAAAAAAGAAGAAGAAACTGTGTTTAAGCCCCCATAGCTAGCTATCCCTGAAGCCAGTGCAATCTTGGATTTCCCAATTCTGTGAAATAATGCGTTCACTATTTTGTTTGAGCTTACTTTTAGACTAGATTCTATCTTTTGCATCAGAAAGTGTTCCCCAAACACCATTTATTCTGATTGTCTTAAGAGCAAATCAATTAAACCTTTGATGTTCAACCTTTACATCAGTGCTAAGCTATTCTGCAAACAACAAAAAGCTTAAAATAAGCCAAGAGTCATCATACATAGATAGAATATATATACAGAAAGAAAACTTAAGAAAATATTCCTTTCCTTGAGATAAGTAAGTTGTGTATAGTCCAGTGAGCCTCATTTGTGCCACACTCACACGTCTATCACAGCACCCATAAAATCTGATGACATTGACTTACACTACTGGACTTTAAACCTCTTGAGGGGGAGATACAGTTTATCTTTGCATGATGACTGCCAGGCATGGTGGTAAGCAATGAATGCTTGTGGGAGGACAGTAGAAAGAAAATAAAATCAAAAAAGAAATTTCCTGCATCTTTTGCAGGCATATTTTTGTATTAAGCTTTCACAGATATAACCTAATGGTTAGTTTTTGTTTAACTCTTAGTTTATAACATAGCAACAGAAGTATAGTCTCTCCCTAAAGAAAGACATTTTCTTTGTTACAATGTGTTTACAGTGTCCTAGGTACTCTGCAAACTGTTTGTGTTTTCTACTTAGAAAGTTGAGTTTGGTACTAAGAAGATAAAAATATTTTAGAATACTTGATGTTGTAATACTTTATAGTTTGCAGATACTTCCATATATATCTTCTTATTTGCAATTCTTTGCCACCCAGGGAGGTATATGGGAAAATATCAATATCTCATAATTCATGTGAAAAAAAGCTTCAAGAAATTAAAAGATTTCTTAAGTAACAATAGGAATAAATCAGAATAAGAATCCAGATCTCATGACTCCACAGAAGTACTTGCTCCACTATAGAAAGAGTATCTAGCATCATCATAAATTAACTAAAAAGAGTCAGATACTTGAAGAATCTGTGAATCATACTGGTAATGATTTCATTGGTGTCCCTTACTTCCCATTTGCCAGGCATTTCAAGTTTAATTTCTGCATTAAAATTCTCCTCCTCAAATTCCCTGCCTTCCATTTTTCTCTTACTAAATCCATTTACTGGAATAAAACCAAGTGTCATGACTCGTAACTACTGGAAGGTTTTGCTTGCAAATAGGAAGCTACAGACCTTCCCCTAAAAGCAATGCCTGCTTCATCTAAATAAGAGACAATGAACCATGACAGGGAAACCTCCTTTCCCCATAATTCAAAGAAAAGCTTTCCTTAATATTCCTGCGAGGGTGGGCTGGTTCTGATTGCACCAAAGCAATGCCCAGGCTCATTCTGTTCTTAATACACTAAGTAGGAGAGACTGCAGGGTAAGAGGGGCAGATTTTGCCTCTCTCTAACTGACCTCATATAATGTCTTAGATTCAGTACATTTTTAGCAACATGGTAGACACCACAAGATCCCACACATATGCACATAAACTCCCATATATATGCACACAAAATCCCATATATATGCACAAACAGGCATGCATTTAGGTAAACAGAAAAATAGAATATGTTACTTGCAAAGCTAGTTTTACTAAGTTGAAAACTAGAATTCTGTAAAACAGTGTGTCTTAGTCCATTTTGTGCAGCCATACCAGACTACCTTAGACTGGTTAATTTATAAAGAACAGAAATGCATTTCTTATAGTTGTGGAGCCTGGGAAGTCCAAGATTAAGGGGCTGGCATCTGGTGAGGGCCTTCTTGCTGTGCCATTCCATGGTGGAAGGCAGAAGGCAGAGAAGGCAAGAGGAGGCTAAATTTACCCTTTTATAATGGCACTAATTTCACCCATGAGGGTAGAGACTTCCTGGCCTGATAACCTCCTAAGTGCCCTACCTCTTAATGCTGTTACAATGGCAATTAAATTTCAACAGGAGTTTTGGGAGGGGACAAACATTCAAACCATAGCACAGTGATTCAATAGATATTATTTTTTATGATTTTTAAAAATGTTTTTCATGATAACTTAGAGTCTTTATATCTCTGTAATGCCTTAATAATCTAAATATTTCATTCAGGAAAGAAAAAAAGAGAGGTGGCAATTGAGGAGTACTACAATAATTTCATAAGAGCTATTTTTTTTTTCCACAAGACTGTAAAAGAGTGGGAATTTCACTTTAGCCTGCCAGGAAAAGAAAGCTTAAGAGTAAATTCTGGGAACAACTAATTTTCTTTTATCCCTCTATAAAAAATACTCAGGCTGATATCTGATATTCTTCGATCAAAGAATATTGAGTCACTACTATGTGCCAGGCCCCATGTCTGGGGCTAGAATTATGTATATAAATACAACATATCTCCCTTCCCCTGGGTGAATCATTTCATCATTAATTCAACAAGTATCTATTAAGAATTTTATGTGCTCCAGGGACTACATGGAAAAAAAAAAACCCAGCTAAAATCTATGACCTATGCCTTCATGGAACTTACACCCAAGTGGAGAAAACAGATAATAGACAAATAAATTTAAAAACAGACTGTTTATTTAATGAAAGGAAGTTTATTTAGCTCACAGTTCTAGAGGCTGGAAAATCCAAGAGCATGATGCTGTCATCTCGTGAGGGCCTTCTTGCTGTGTCATAACATGGTAGAGGACATCACGTGGCAAGTGGGCAAGAGCAAGACAGTCTAAGAGAGTTTACTTTTATAACAAAGATGCTTCTATGCTAATGAACCTGCTCCTGTAATGGTGACATTAATGCTTTCTTGAAGGCAGAGGGATTAATTGTCGAACACATGAACTTCTGTGGGACACATTCAAACTGTAGCACCTTCTAAGTGGAGTCTCATAGTCTACTCCCCCATAATCTCTTCTTAAAAATAGACTATTTGTTAATAAATTCAGAAACTGATAAGAAAATAAACCAATTAAGGATGCAGAAATTCGGAATGCTGTTGGAAGGGAATTCTATTTTAAAGTGATCAACAGAAACCTTTTAAGGGCCAATACTTGAGTGTAGCCATGAAACTGTGAAGACTCAAGTCACGTGAAGATCTGTAAGAAGACCGTTGCAGGCAAAGGTTACTGCACGGAGAAGCACGTGGCTGCAGCGTACTGAGCAAGGGGACTAGCCTTAGGGGATGATACTGGGGAGATGGGCAGGGATTCAATAGGCAGTGACTGAAGATTTTTGGACTTTATTCTAAGTATGAGTCAAGACAATTGGGGGATTACAAATAAAATGACAAGCATGACAAAGCTCACTCTAGGTACTACATGACGAAATCTCTGTAGTTTGGGTAATGGAAGCAGAGGAGCAGTTTGAGGCTCTGCAGTAATCTATGTGTGAGACAGCAATGATTGTGCTTAGAGTGGGAGTGATGGAGACAGTGAGTATAGACACCAATAATAATGTCAGGCACTGATCTACTGGCTCTACATTTATTATCTTACTTGGACCCTTATATTCAATATTTCAACTATTCAAAAACAACCCTATGAGACAGGTACCATTAGTATACCTACTTTACAACTGTGGGGAAGAAAGCAGAGTGAATTTAAATAGCTTACTCAAGACTACACAATAATAACTGATACAAAGATGTAAAGGTTTAGCCAAATGAAAAGTTAGAAGGAACAACCCACACACAAGACCACCTTCACTTCTAATACCAACTGCAAGTTTAGGAGTCCCCAAGACCACCTTGTTGTTCCATAATTCATTAGAACTTATAGAGCTCACTAAAGGCTGTTTTGCTCATAGTTATTGTTTATTACAGGGAAGGAGTACAGACTGAAATCATCCTAAGGAAAACATACGTAGGGTGGAGTCCAAAAAAGTATCACACATAAAGCTTCCAGTTGTCCTCTCCTGTGTAGTCAAGGCAGCAATAATTGGTCTACACCTGTGTATGACAAGATGCATGGAGAACTGCCAACCAGGGAAGCTCACTCAAGCTCGGTGTTCAGAGTTTTCATTGGAGCTCCATCATGTGGGCATGACTGATTGCCCAAGTGTCTGATCTTGGTCCTAGTCTCCCTGGAGGTAGGTCTACTGTTACTGTATGACCCAACCTCCCTGCCCCCAAATCACACAGCAGTCCTTCTGGTGTGGCCATCCCGCACCCTAAATCATGTAGTTAAACTATCCTGACCCATGATCCATAGGCAAACAAACCTTTCCCTCAGACATGACAATTACCTTACAGAACTCAAGGGCAAAAGCCAAACCTATATTTGGGCAAGGTTAGATTCTGTACTGCACAGGCAAAGAAACAGGTAAGACAGAAATGAGAGTTCTTCTTAAGCCATTTTAAATTTGAGATGCCCATTTTATATCAAAATAAAGATGTTAAGTGACAATTATGTAAACATATCCATGGTTCAAGAATGAGAGGATGACTGGAAATACAAATTTTGGAGCCAGTAGACTGTAGATGGCATGTAAATGCCATGGGATAGAATAGGATGAGTTAAAGACAGAGAAAAGAAGAGGAACAAGGACTTATCCTTGACACACAGCCATGTATAGGTGTCAGGAAAAGGAGGAATATCTAGCCAAATAAATTGAAAAGGTATAACCAGTGATTCAGAAGACAATGAAGGAAAAAAATGAAGAAAGTGCATCAAAAAAGTGAGGTTTATGTAGGAAAATGACCCCGTATTTTGGAAATGTATTCCTAAGTATTTACAGATAAAGTATTTCTGTAACTTTCAAATGTTTAAGCAAAAATTTAAAGACAAAAAAAATATTTTTATAAACATAAAGGAAATGCAACAAAATGTGTAGAAATTATAGAATCTCGGTGCAAAGTGTATAAGGGGTTCATGGTAGTATTCCTTCCACTTCTGGTATGTTTGGCATTTTTCATAATAAAATGCTGGGCATGAGAAAGAAGGGGTTTAATGTCCCTTGCCAAAATATTCCTGAGAAACCCAGATGGTGGGGCAGATCACAGACTCTTGGGATTTGGAATTTGGATTTGAGGGGTTTGGTAAAGGCAGGAGACAAAAATCCCGAGTGGAGTAATTTAAAGAGAGAGTGGAAAAGGAGGAAGATGTGAAAGGATTTTCTCTAAAGGAGGACAAAGAAATTAAGCAAGGCTAAAATAATGTACTGAGGGCCCTAATAAAGTAGTAGAAATTGGGTGGGGATAGAAGAGTTCAAGGTTTCAAAAGGAGCTCATGTTTGAGCTTGTTTGCAAGGATTTGGAGGTTTTTGCCAGAGTGAGAAAAAGGAAGAATTCCAGGCAAGAGAAACAGCATATGCAAAGGCACAATGATGTGAGAAAGCTGTGATACTATATTGAGCTTGAATACCTGTTGTTTGGCTAGTACCAAAGCTGGAAAGATGAGTAGAGATCATATCACAAAATAGCCAGAGTTCCTCAAAGAATGGTCTAAAGGTCCCTAGCTGTAGAATCCACCGGGACACTGGTTAAAATGCAGATTTACAGTCTCCACCCAAAACCTCTTGAATCAAAATCCCCCACAATGGGACTCAAGCTGAGAACTGAGAAGGAGAACTTGTGTGTGGGAGGGTGCATATGTATTAAAATCTCTTCTCCCATCACCTCCAGCAGTACATGCCCTTTCATCTCTGCCGTCTCTATAGAGATCCTTTCTCTGTCCTTCTCTCCCATCCCTTTACCTCTGTCCTCACAGCTTCTGCTCCTCAGAACTTTGGTTTGCTTGTGGCTTGGTTTGCATGGTATTGACTCCAACCAAAACCTTCCAACACAAACATCCACCACAAACTGACATTTCTACCTAGCTGTCTCTATACCTTTTAGTTCCTATAACAGAAAGAAACAGATGGGGAAAGAAGGAGGGAAAGGGAAGGAAGAGAGACAACTGTCACACAGAATGGGCCATGTGCCCACTCTGGGTTCAATAAGCAGGGACTAGAGGCATGTCTCACATACACAGGGCCAGGTCCTCTAGAGCAGTGCTCCTCAAAATGCCAATCTACAAGGAGAAAAGAAGCTTGTGCCAGAATGTAAATCAATGCACTACTTCCTTCATCAATAAAGTCTTGCTATGAAAAAAGAAAAAAAAGTTGGCTGAACTAAACAGAGTGCTAGTGACACAGTTAATTTACATTCTGGCACAAGCTCCTTATCTCATTGAGGACTGTTATGAACAATTCCAACACCTGTAGCCAGTCCATGAACTTTGAGGAACACTGCTCTAAAAGTAACTGTGGATAAAACAGCCATTTAAGATAATGCAAGATACAATAGTTGTTGATATCATTATGATTAAAAATTACCAAAAATGTTCATTTAGCAAACCCATGAGAAAAACATTCTGAGTAACATACAAAAGAGTAAGACAAACGTAATCTACAGCATCACACCATATTTCTGAAGATAGTGAGGAATTAGCTTGCAGTTTAATCTGCCACTGAAAATAATTCAGACTACTAGCAGGTAAGATGCCTGTTTCTATAAAGAAGGGACAGTGAACCCCAAGAACACTGGAGGTATGCCTTTATAGTTTACTTTTATTCCTCTCTACAAAGTACAGTCACCAGAATGACCTGGGAAACATAAAAGTCACAGAACATTTTTTTTAAACTCTCTTCAAGGCTGTTAGAAGGTATAAAATACACACCTTGAGCAAAATAAATGTATGCACCTCAAGAATGTAATAAATCATTTGTAGCTTTATTGTTGTCAGTCACTGGTTTTTGAAGGGCAAACTGTACTTGATTCTTGACTTGTTCTTTGCTTCACTGATCAGCAACTTTTCTTAGAAGTTACAAAGTTTTCCATGTTGATAACTCTGGGATTTTTAGGGGAAAAATTCACAATATTTTAAAAATATTGTTTCATGGACATATTGGTGTGCAATTCAATTCCGCAACTGGAAATATTGAACACCTACTGTGTGCCCGGAACTGTTTCCTCTGGGCTCCGGAAGTAACATAAAAAGTAATCAAATGTCATCAAGGAGTTCATATAACCCCTGAAGAGAGATCAATGTCTGTACACATAAGTAGAAATTAAGGTAGATGGCAATTAGTGCTATAATTGGGAAAGAAAGTGGAATGATTAATTCTGACTGTGGGAATGTAGGGAGATGTCACAGAAGAATTCGACCTTGAAGGATAGGCAGTATTTCAAGAGGCAAGGGAAGAGGTAACTAAAGAACTTTCCAGGCAGAGAAAATAATTGAGCTCAGTCTTGAAAGAATGTGGCGCATTAAAAAAAAAAAAAACTTTAAGCAATCTGTTATACAAACAGGAGTCCATAAGATGAGCTGTGGGAAGGGTGGACAAAGTGAATAAGAGCATGCAGGCTTACAAATCCAAATGAATTCATGGAATTACGAAAAGCCCTAAGTTACTAGATCACAAGAGGTTGCATGAAAGAGTGGTGGGCACTGAGGCTGGGATATAGATTAGAGCCACACGATGAAAGGCTTTGAATGTCAAGCTGAGGAATTTAGAGCAAGGAAAAATTAGTATAAATTTATGGCATTATAAAACAGCCTTTGTGGTAGATTGTAATATTGTTTGAAATTATTCATTCCCTTCTCCTGTAGCAATTTTCCCTGCTCCATTGCCTTTGGTTTCAGTCACATGATTTGCTTTGGCTAATCAAGTAGAATGTGAGCAGACATGCCCTATATCAATCACCCCCAAGTGGAAACTTTCAGAGGCAGTGAAGGTTTCCACCACACCCTTTGCTCCTGGGCTTCTGTCATGGAGAGGTCTGCTTCTTTAGTCTGAGTCTCAGAATGGAAATAATCATGGAGTAGACCTTAACCTCTACAATCACAGATTGGATAAGAGCCACAGTAATGGATAGACAGCCATCAATATAGGTAAGCAAAAAAATAATAATAATAATTAAATAAAATATTGACTGTTGTAATCCACTCTGAGATTTCAAGATTTTTTGTTACATAGTATGTAGTGAAAGTTGACTAGTTTATACTTTTAAAAATGTAAAACTAACATATATTTGATAAAGAACTAACAACCAGAATCTACAAAGAACACAAGTAAATCAGCAAGAAAAAAACAAACTCATTAAAAAGTGGGCAACAGACATGAGCAGAAACTTTTCCAAAGAAGATAGATAAATGACCAATGAACATATGAGAAAATGATCAATATCACTAATCATCAGGGAAATACAAATTAAAACCACAATGAGATATCACCCTATCCCAGTTAGAATGGCTTTTATTAACAAGTCAAAAAACAGTAGATGCTGGCATGGATGCAGAGATAAAGGAATGCTTATACACTGTCGGTGGTACTGCAAAGTAGTACAACCTCTGTGGAAAACAGTATGGAGATTCCTCAAAGAACAAAAAGTAGACCTACCATTCCATCCAGCAATCCCACTACTGGGTATTTACTCAAAGGAAATAAGTCATTTTATCAAAAAGACACCTGCACTCAAATGTTCATTGCAGCACAATTC
>VBSM01003157.1:42269227-42316762 GCA_008086735.1 Cheirogaleus medius
TGCACAGAGGGAGTGAAACTCAGTCGAGGTCGGGTGGGGGGAGGGGGAACAGGGATGGGAGAAAGCCTACCTGACAGGTACAATGAATGCTATCTGGGTGATAGACACACTTATAACCCTGACTCAAGCATGACAAAGGCGATCCACGTAGCCAAAAATATATGTACCCCGTAATATTTTGAAATAATAACAAAATGCAAAAAACCAATATATATATATATATAAGACTATTATAAAATATAAGACCAATATAAAATACCCACCTCTCCAATTAAAACATAAAATTTCCTAGGAAAAAATCAGAAATCACCTGTAACTTTGCCATTGCATTTATCACAATTTGTAATTAAGTATTTATTTATGGGATTGTTAATTATTTTTCTGCTCACTGGACTACAAATTCCATAAGGACAGGGTTCACGTATGTCCTTGCCACCAGCAACTAGCATGGTGCCTGCCATTCATTAGTGTTTCAATAAGTACTTTTGAAATTAATAACCATTCAACGATCATCTTTATATAAACATCTTTACACACCTCTTTTATCTTTTTCTGTGGAAAACTGTCTAGAAATGGAAATTCTGAGAAATAGAAAATACACTTTTAACATCATTTTTATTTTAACATAATTTGAAAATTATGTTAAAAGAGGTTTAAACCCATTTAGACGTCCAATAGTAGTGGTTGAAAAGTATTGTTTTCCCACATTCTCAACTATTTTAGCTTAGAAGTAGGTGGGAGCTTCTATTCCTGCTCTCTGGTTTCCTGATTCTGTGAACTGAGGAAGCACATGAATAAGTATAATTTCCAGTGAACATTGCAAATGGAGATCTTTCCATTTCTGCTCTAATTAGAGAACTTTACTTGAAAGTTATAACTCCTAGGATTCCAGTGGCCCCATCACCACCACCCACCCGGCTCTTTGTGTGCTGGAAGTTGATATATATAAATAGACATTCAAAGTACTGAATGCAAAGGACACAGCATTCATACCTACAGAGAATAAAAGGATGATAACTTACAATCATCTCAAAGCTGACTGACAAACAGCTTTGAGCTTAAAGAATTTACAAGAATGATAAGGCCATTTCTCCTACCATCTTTCAGGTAGGAAGATGGCTTATCTCTGTTTCTAAGAAGTATGGTAAGCTAATTAATTGCATTTCTTACTTCCCCTGCATTGGACTTATCCTAAGCAGAAATTCTTTCCCTAGCCTTTCATATGGTTGTCTATTAATCTCACATTTAGTATTCACCTTTTCTCTGTCTTTTCCTAAGTATCTCAGTGGGGGATTAGAAGGATTGGCAACTGCGTAGAAAATGGTGTGGGAAAAGAAGAGATGATCCGTTAGAAAGAAAACAACTACAACCATAGCAAAAAGAGATTTAAGGTCTGAACTGAAGTTTTGATAGTGGGGGTGCAAAGCAGAAATAGAAAAAAAAAGATACAACAATAAGAAGAACTTGGTGTGGGAAAGATTAGAGTTAAAGAGAAACCGGTGATTTTATAGATTGGACATCTTGGGGAGTTAAGACAGAGTTAGCCAAGAAAAAAAAAAAAGAAACAGAAATAGTGAATTTAAAGAAGCAAAAGATGTTATATTTTACCAAGAATGCTGAGTTTGTGAAGACTATCTGGCATCTATACTGAAGACGATATAGACTTTAGATCAGGAGCTCATGATCTGTAGATATTGAGGGACTCAGTGTCATCTCTCTCTACTTCTCACCCTCGAATCTTATACTCTAGTCTAACTGAACTCTTCACAGTTCCCTGAATATACCATCATCCTCATGCCATTCTGTCTTTGCACACACTAGATCCTAGACTTACAATTTACACACCTGTTTAATTTCTACTCAGTCTTAAAAGTTTAAATTAAACATCACCTCCCCCAAGAAAGTCCTCATTACCCAATGAGCTCCCATTGCGCACTGCATGTGCCTCTAAAACACATTCTCAATCGAGACAGAATCACCACCAAGGGATGGTTTTGGGAGGGGAAGAAAAAAATCTTAACTTTTTTGCTGTATAAAACACAGATATAAATACAGACCATAAACAAACAGATACATGATATATCTGTCAGTGGTATTAACCTTTCATAAGAGGAACAATTGGGTAAAAACTGTATAAAAAGTTTCCTTAAGGAGGCAATAGTGGAAACAAGTTTGAGGACTACAACCAAATAACAACACTTATTATATATTAATATAATACATTGCAATTGTCCTTATTTTTCTTGCTTCCATCTACCACTGTAAATTATGACTTTTTAAAGGGTAAACCTTCTGTTTTTCTCATTTTAAAATCTTTACCATCTACTACAGTGTATTTCTGTATTAGTATAAAATAAATGTTTTTGACTAAATAATCAAACACGGAAGCCATAGCATGAGCAAGCTTGGACAGGAAGGATAAAGGATAGTCCACTAACCTAAGAGTTGGAGTCAGTAAAAGAGACTAAAGATCAGCTGGTAGCAAAAAGTAGATGGGATATTAGATTAGAAGTCCATGACATCCTGTGGAGAATAATATTTCCCCAGAAAATGAAGCTGTCAAGGTACTTCAGAAAGTTCTGTTAAGGATAATAGTAAATTATGCTGAAGTTCTCTGGCATTAAATAGAGAAAATTTCCTCATTTAAAAAAATAAGATGATGTTGGATCAATTGGCTATCCATATGGAAAACATGAAGCATGAATTTTGAACATACCTTGTACTATATATAAATATAGTACTATATATAAATATTAATTTCCAGTGAATCATGGATCTAAATAGGACAAGTAAAACAATAAAATTTTTAGAAGCAAACATAAGAAAATATCTCATGATTTTGAGGTAGACAAAGATTTCTTAAGCAGGACACATGCACACAATACTAAAGTAAAAGACTGTGAAATTAGATGATGCTAAAATAAAACATGCCTATTAACAAAAGACTCCAGTAGAAGAGTGAAAAAGCAGGTCACAGAATGAGAGAACACATGTACAATCTCTATATGCAACCAAGGACTCATACTTGAGACATGTAAAGAAGAAAGAAAACCTGTTAGTAGAAAAATACCTAAAACACTTGAACTGGCCCTTCACATGATAATATTCTATTTTCTACTCTGGAGTTGGTCGCACTGGTGTGTCAATTTTGTGAAAATTAATGAACCTGTGTGCATATTATTTGTGGCATATATGGATTTGTATTATGGTAATGTTATACCACAACACAAATATATAAATACACAAATCACAAGACAAATATGCATTAAAAATGAAAGCCCACAAATTCTTATGGTTAGGTTTGAATTTAAAATCTTCATCAGCAACTCAATTAAGAGGCAAGACCTTTCAAAAGCATCAGTGGAAGTTTTCTTCATGAAGATTTTGAATGCACAGCACTCTCAGTCACAAAATATATACATTTCTGCAAAACTTTATAACTGGCAACATAATATTAGTTGTCAGAAATCTTGATATCTTACCCAAATGATTTTAATGAATATAATGTTTGGATCTATATCAGGCTTAAAAATCCTATTGTATTATGACTGAGGCTAGCCCTGCATAGATCTCCTGTAAGACATTAACAAATACGAAAGATAAATTTTCTTTTCATTTGCCTCATTCTTCCATTAAGTACCATAGAAATCATATTTCAGTCAATACATCTGATCTTTTCAAATTCAATTATCTTCTTTTAGAGAGCCAAATAAAGGATGTTTTGAATAGATGGAACATTTGGTTTATTTTACATTTTTGTGATAGATTCTATTTAAATGCAATTCCTTTACCAATTAAATTATGTTACTACTCGTTTTGAGTTATTATTCTCTTTTTTTAAATAATGAAAAAAGAAACACTAAAATTCAAAGTGATATTCCAAGGTTTTATGACTTTAGTTTAAAAGTAAAAACTTTTTCATAAAATAAAAAACTTTTTCAATATATCGAGGCTATTACAAACTAATTCTTATATTTCATTCATTATTAATATTTCTTTCCCATCATTGGAGATACACTATGGATAATAATCATAGAATGATTCATTTATTCAAAAAATATTTTTTCAATGCCCATTTTGTGCCAGCCCTGCTTTCAAAGTTGGAGGCATAAAAGTAAACAGAAACAAAGTCCCTGTTCAAAAAGTTTACCACTTATGGGAAAGAAATGACTGAGAGACATGGGAAGAAGGAAACCCAACATATGAGAGAGGGTCTGAGAGGAGCTAACTTAGATTGGGTGAACAAAGGTCTGAGGAGGAACTGAAATCTGAATCACAGAAGAAATAGCTGCTTTGGTCTGCTAGGGCTACCATAACGAAGTACCACATATTGGGTGACTTAAACAACAAAAATTAATTGTCTCACAGTTCTAGAAGATAGAAATCTGAAATCAAGGTGTTGACAGGGTTGGTTTCTTCTGAGAGCTGTAAGTGATAATCTGTTCCATGCCCCTCTCCTACCTTCTGGAAGTTTGCTGGAAATCTTTGGTTTATAGATGCATCACCCCAATCTCTGCCTTCACCTTCACATGATGTTCTCCCTGTGTACGTGTCTGAATCTGTGTCCAAATTTTCCCTGCTGTTACATTGATCTTGGACTTCTAGCCTCCAGAATTGTAAGACAATAAACTTATGTTGTTTAAGCCACCCAGTTTGTGGCATTTTGCTATAGCAACCCTAGCAAACTAATATATGAAATAAAACTCAATGTTTTACAATAATTTGTCTTTTTAATTCCTGGTTTATGGATCTCTAATGAAAGCTTTAAATAAATTGTAATACCAGAAATATCTAAAAGTCACCATCTAGAAGCTGTTTCTCAGGAAAGTAAATAAAAAATTATTTTGAAGAAATGCCCCCCTATTTGGTGTTCTTCGAATCAATGACTACTTGGTTTTGTACTGATAGACAGTAAGATCATCTATTTTCTTTTCAACTCTATTCATATATTTTTTACATCCACATAGACACATTCTAATTGCATATGTTATAGTTAGAATAAGTTAGTGGGATCATTAGATTTCATTTATTTGCCAATAGCAATTTGGTTATTGAATAAAGTTGTTATTCTTTATCTGAGGCTTTTTACACAAAATTGACATAACCCATTGACCAGATAAAACCCATGAACAAATTTTAATCCCTTGTTGCCAAAATGGTAGTAAAAGAAGTCCCACTAACACTTGTCAATGCAAAAGCCAGATTCTCTTCCTTGTCTCTCTACTCAACCTTAAATATCTCCACAGAAGAATGACGAGTTTCTTACATGCTATTTTCCTTGGAGATGATCCCAGCTTGACTGCAGGGTAGAAATGTAACCCCCCTTTAGACTGTGACCAGGAAGTCCTGCGTCTGATCCACAAATAACAAAGTGATTGTTCTTTCCAACAATCTACGAGATACTGAGTCAGTCAAGACAGAGAGTTCTCTCTGAGTGCCCCTAGGCTTCTCAAAGGCCAGATGAAAATCTGACAACAGCAAAAAAATGCTCCAGAGAGTTTCCGTTTTAAATGATTGGATCAATATGTCTGTCATCTGACTTATTCTAAAATATGAAAGCTCATAAATCTTAGGTAACACAATTACCCTCTTTTACCACTCCACTGCCTCACAGTGGCCGCCATTCAATTGTCTTTAGGTTAGAACATCAGGATCCACAAATGGAAGGAATAGATTTCTCTCTTAATTTCTAACAAAAATCCTTTTGTATTTTCCTGCTCTTTGTGACAAAGGCAGTACAGTTCTTTTGAGATGAATAGTAGAAGACAGTACAACAAATTAATACAAATGAAGTCATTCCTGAGTGACTCCATCTGCTTTAGAAATAAGGCTCGGACAATAATGTGGCCAAGATCCAGATAATTAGGCCTGACTCCAAATGAAGGCACACAGGTAACTTATAGCTTCATTAACTCTCTTCAAGAAGGCAGACATCCAAAAACTAACCTTAATAGAGGCAGCATATGATCCATTGACAATCTGTTTGATATTAAAAAATGAACTTTGTTTTTGCAACGTTGCATGAACAGTAGGCAAATAACATATGCAACTCAAAATACCAAGGACCAAGCCATAGTTTAGCATCCTAGATTCCAGTCTCAAAATTTGAAGAACAAAGCCCTTAATTTTTGTTTACAGAATTTAATCAAAAGGTATTAATAATCTAGCAACTAAGAAAGGCACATAAGGTGTCTGCAAGTGCCTTCTCTCTGTAATCAACAGGAAGATTATTAGGCAATAACAAATGTTATTCATCTTCATAATAGCTAAATGACAGCCTGTTTAAAAATAACAAATGACTACTCCTCATTGACTATTACAGGGTGAACCTGACCTTCACGTATTTTAAGCAAACAAGTCCTCTTTTCAAAGACTTCAGGAGTCCTTTAATTGATAATGATGAGATGTTTTATCTTTACCAAGGGATGCTAAACCTTTTGAGATACTGTTTAAATTGAGATAATTTTATCCAGCCCTCTGAGTTAGCAGGGACCCTGATGTTTTCCCAGTGATTTTTGTTCATAAACAAAGTATTAGTGAATCTGAAATATAATCAGTTAACTGTACTGTATACAAAAACTTTATTGTTTGTCCTTTCCCTTTTGTCCTTCCTGATTTTTCTATTGTGGAACAGTGAGTTTCAAGTCAAAGGCCAAAAAATAAATAAATAGAAGATCTTTAAACTGGATTTCTAAAGATTATCTTTGTTTACTTTGAAGTACATAAGAGATAAGCATTGCATATCTCTCGCTACTACAGATATCAGGGCTTCAGTTGAAAACTCTCTATGGCTTCTAAATAGTTTTGACAATCATAGCAAGCATAACTTACAAATGCTTCTTATGGTACTTTAAGTTTTCAGCTTTCCATATTTCCCAACCAGTACTTTTGGTAACATGATGAATTGCTCCAATGTGACATAACACTTTTGACAAGCAGAGAGCTTTTAGAGGACCCCTCAAGGATGCCCGCTAACCTTCTTGACACATAACCCAGTAAGCAAAGAAGCTACTGCAACTACTCCCCTTGTTTCAATATCATGAGTCTCATGTGCCCTACTGAGGTAAGCAGAATAATGCCCCACCCAAAGATGTCCACATCCTAATCCTTGAATCCTGTGACTATGTTACCACAATAGCAAAAGAGACTTTCAGATATGATTAAATTAAGGATCCTGAGACAGAAGGAGGTTGGAGAGATGCACTTTGAAGACGGAGGAAGTGGCCGTGAGCCAAGGAGTGCAGGCAGCATTGAGAAACTGGACAAGACGAGGAAACAGATCCTCCTCTGTGGCCTCCAAAAGCAACACAGCCCTGCTGACACTTGATTTTAAGCCTAGTGAAACTTTGAGTTTGGATTTCTCCAAAAATGGACGATAATAAATTTTTGTTGTTTTAGGCCACTAAGTTTATGGTAATTTGTTGCAGCAGCAATCAGAAAGTAATACACCTACAGATGTCTTTGGCTCAGAACTAGCCACTGGCTGGTGCTTCTCATGGTAAGGCATTTTGCTACCTTCTCTCTACAACAAAAGCATCACCATATGTATAGGTAAGGCAATGGCAGAATTCCATGATGATTTTTTTTCAGCCAAAAATTAAGCTAGTTTTTTTCTATCTCAGACATATGTTGAAGTATCACCAAAGTTTGATCAAACTTTCATTTGGCTGTTGGAGCCACTTTAACATTTATTATAAGAAAGAAGTAAGTATTTTCTCCAAACGTAGGCAAGATACTTTATATGTTAAGCCTGAATTTCTTCTCCTGTAAACTGACAGTTCAACCAAATGGTTTCCAAATTTATTCCTAGCTCTGAAATGCTAAGTTTCTAGCCTACATCAGAGTCTTCTGCTAATTTCGACATTGTACAGATGTATTTCACTTTTACTTCACAAGGAGGTAAGTTTTTCTTTGTACTTTATTTGACGATAACCCTGATTATTTCACCTCAGGTCCCATTTCCTCCAAAGGGAAATTTTAGCTGCAAATCAGCAAAGGTTATTTATCATCGACTCGCCTTTTCTCGGGGACTGAGTACACACATTGATTTTGTAACACGGTTATCAAATTATCTTCATAAATCAGCTAATGGCCAAACAATGTCACAAAAAAAGTAAAAGATATCTTGGTTTTCAAAGGAAGTTGTGTACCTTTATTTCCAAAAAGCTATGTGATGTACACCAACCACAGTAACTAAAAGCATCTTTAAAAGTCCTTGTCCTGAACTCTCAGGACAAATTGGGAGACTATCACCGTCAAGTCTGTGACTTTTCTAAATGAATTTATCTAAAGTAGCATGTCAGCAGGGAGATAGGGAAGGGGTTGTTTTGTGATAAAGCTTTAGGCACATAGTTTAAGTTAACGAGACATGGCAAGAGCAGGTGGGTAATTCGATGTTCACACAGTGTAATGGGCCAAAGGCTAATTACTATTCACTGTAAAATGAACATAAAAGTTGCAATTACGCCTTCATCTTAGTGGATGTGATGTATTAAAAGCTATCAGCTTCACCTTCTGTAATAACAGCTTTTGTCTGTTTGTACCAGGATATGTGAAAATAAGATGGATGTGGAAAGGGAGAACTCTGCGACTTTATACAAGAATAAACATTGCGTTCTCACTGTCCCCACTTCTGTGCTCAAGTCACAAAGGAGAGATGATGCCCTGTGTTTTAGAGACATTTGTAAGTATGATGCTTTTCTTCCCTGGCTATGAAAGGCTGCCAAATTAACTGTTCACATAAGGATTTTTCCCTTGCCAACTCCTCATGTCATCTGTGAACCACAGATAAATACAGTGTTCACAAGGTGAAAGTCTCAACCACAGAGTTCAAGTTGTCGGAGTTAGAGACACGTTTGAGTAATGCAGGCTGGCTCAGCTGAGCGTCCACCATCTTCATCTTTGCCAAAGGCATGCAACAAACAGTGGATGCCTTAATTAATCTTCTTGTTATATAACTAATGAAAATTGTGAGAAGTACATGTGGAAGATATACAAAGGAAAGAAAAGGAGTAAGGTGCAGGGATGCCAGTATCCAACTCTGGGAAAGGAAAGTCAACTTTGACCTTGTCTGCCAAGATCCTACCCCTTGAATGAAGACTTCTAAGATATAGCTCTTTAGTGAGTTTCTAACCATCCATGAAAGAACTATTCTATGCAGCCTGAATCCTGCTTTCATTCTTTACTCTGTCTTACTTTGCTCTATAATTAACCTTCTGGTCTTCACCCACACTGATTTACAGATAATCTCCTCTTTCATCCCTTAGCACCTCTAAGAGAGACCAGCCAGCTCTTTGCCAACTCTAGCTTGACCTCATGCTTCCACTTAAGAGCTGCCTCTCGAGCGGCCCTGGAAGGTATAACCTGGTAGTTCCGGGACCTTTCCATGCACCGACAGGTCAGATACTCAGCAGATACAGAGAGCTGCATGTGAGATGCCGACTCATCTATGATTTGGGAAATATAATGTATTACGGTGATAGAACAACAGACCATCTATACACATAGGGCAATACCTTGCATTTACCCAAGCTGGAATTCTCCAAACATGGTGAAGATAATTTTACAGAAAAAGAAAATCTTATATTTGGTATTAAAAGATGTCAGTTTAGAACAAGGATTGTGCCCATATTATTTCTATCTTTGCTTCAATCCTCACTTCTCAGGGACTCCACCTTGATTGCCAAATTTTAAAAGAAAAGTCCCATTGACATTTACTGGTGCAGTTTAACTTTTCTTACACTCAAAAGCTTGCAAGGATTTCAGGATAGTTCCTTAAAACACTGAATTTGGTTTAAAACATCAGCTCCTAGAAATAACATGGACACACCACTAAGTTTTGATCTGTGCCAGGAAACTATCAGTGCCGATGATATCTGCCCCCCTGGATCTGTTTGAGTTCTGCCCACCAGGCCTCCTTGCCAAGAGGTATCCCAAATAGTTCTTGCAGCTGCCAATGTGTCTGAGCCCCCAGTCTATTCTCATAATGGATAAAGTTGGGAAATGTAATGATTCTAGAAGCTTCTCAGAGATACACCTGAAACCCACTATTCTCATTTTGGCACATGCCAGACCAGTTGAGAGGGTTATAAATACACCGGCAGTACAAATTACATCCCGATGTTCTAATGCATTCTACTCTGTGGGTGTTGCAATTCAATATTGATTTTATTTAGAGCAAAAAGAATTATTTGATGACAAAATTTAAATTTATACTACATAAAAATTCAATTTTTTAGGAAAGCTTTACTTTCAGATATATTACAACAATGAAACTGCAGCTACCAACCTCCTTAACTCCTTCATTGCAATGATCAGAATCTCAAATGCAGTTCGTGACTGCTTTCCATTCTTTAAACAATAATTTTCCACATCAAGATAGAGCTGGAGACCACCCAGTATCTCCTGACTTCCCTGGGCTAAATATGTTGCATGGTTTTCTTTAATCTTACTGCTTTAAAATTTGTCTGAAATAGGTTTTACTGCATTTGTGTTCCCATCATTCTTAGCTAGCATCCTGATTTTATGTACCCTTGTCTTCTCAAGGAGATTACTGAGGTTACTGATGTGTTTTTAATGTAAATATTCTCCGTTTGTCATGAAAAGGAAAACTTACAAAGATGTCAAGTAATATCGAATGTAAATAAGCCTTTCTCACCTCCACTAATGCTGAATTTCTGTCGCTTAGTAAATAAACTGGTATCAGAGTAGGATTAATGTCAACGATCCACTGAAGGTTGCTAGTTTGAGGCAAGACAATAAAGCAAAGACTAAAAAATACTAATGACTCTTCTGGGTGTTGGTATTGCTTACTTTCCACGGGGATTCACAGATCTAAATTCTATCTTGCTGGTATTAACATGGCTGTAGAGCCATTACAGTACAAATGCTGGGAACTTAAAAAAACAAAAACTATCTGGTGATTGGGCAGATGACCCAGGTGTTAGCAGTATTGCTGTGACTCATATTTTCTCTTTATTCCCAAAAGTTTAAAGGCACTGAAGGGCACACCATTCATTCTGATCAAGCCATCAGTCTGGCCTCCAACTAAAAGATAGTGAGGGACAAACAGACATTCATGTAAAAAGACACAGGTGAGTCAAAAGTAAAGGCAAGGGGAAATGTATTCTAAACCAAGGGTCAGCAATGTGTCAGAGACTGTTGCATATGGCCTGCAAAAGCAAAATAGTGACTATCTGGACCCTGCCGATCCCTGTTCTAAACACTCAAACTCAAACATGGAAATCCATTTATGTGTGACCTCGGGGTACTTAATGGGGCTGTAGAGAACTGAGGACGTTTCTGCAGAATCCAAACAAGCCTACTAAACAGGTGTGCATGTGTGTGTGTGTGTGTGTGTGTTAGTGAGGAACCCCAAAAGCAGATATTGAGATGCGATTTTGTGTGCAAGTGATTTTTAAGGAATGCTCCCACAGAATGCCAGTAACGGAGAGAGTGGGGAGACAGGACAGAACAGAGAAAGAAGCAAAGCAAATGTAAGATTTCAGGCCAAGACCCAGCCTCAGCCTGATCCTTAGGGGGCTCAGAAGTGTAAATTATACTTCAGAGTTGGTCCCACCTGTGGAAGCAAGGAAATGGGCTTCCACACTCATGCACCAATCATTGCTTGCAAGAAGAGAGGAGGGATATAAACTTTTGGGTGCTTTCTGTTTTCTGGGTGTACAGACTAGGCAGCCCCATTACACCAAGGGCAGGGGGGTCTGAAGAAAGTCACAGCTGTGAGTCACCAACACAAAACACATGGATGCTGGATAATGAACACAGGAGGCTACAAAACCTTAAGAGGACACAGGGGGATCTGGGTGGAGCACAGGAAGCCCCATACCTGGTGTGCATGCACTAACACACACAGGGGATGTGGCACACAGGATTCAGTGCTGAGTGGCAAAAAAATTGTCTCAAATAACCATACCAACTCCTCTAGCAGCTTCTGCTCCACCTTGCCACAGTGAAATGCCTCTGTGCCCAGCATGGAGCAACATGACCATAGAAATCATGGTTAATATTTTTTGAGCACTGTCAAGATGTACTGAGCTCTTCGGATACATAATTTTACTTCATCCTCATAACAACCCTACAGAGTTGGTATTATTCTCCCTTTTTTAGGGATGAGGAACAGAGGGCTCAAAGGGCTTAGAAAAGCTAAATGATCTAAAAGCTAAATGATTCAAAGATACTTGGAAAGAGAATAGGAGAGATGAAATTTGGACCCAGCTCTGTACTAATCTAAAGCCCTTAGTTTTCCCATTTGCCTACCTCTTGAGTGCTAGACCTAGAGAATATGCTGTTCTCTAGAACATGCTGAAAACAAAAAGAGTAAGCGCCTTTGTGACATGGTACATGTGAAAATCTCAGAAAGTGTTGGGGAGGGGGAGAATCTATCCAGGCTGACTAGCCAGGAATGGTAAGAGATTTCATGTATAGATGGCTTAGCCATAGGGGGCTTCTTTGTATCAATCTAACTGCTGATCTGGAGTTGGAAATTAAAGTTGGTAATTTCTGATATCAAGTGCAATGAAATAGATCCAGATATATTTTTGAATGTAAATATGTGTACCAATTCAGTGTGATTTTTTTTTCAGAAATTCCAAAATGAGTAGGAGGAAGAACAATTTGGTGTGCTGGCCAAGTTCTATTCTGGGGTAATTAAAGTCTGCCTACTTAAAATTCTTTTTGCAAATTTCAGTAGCTACAGGCTTCTTCCTCACTTTCTGCTCTAAAGGGCCACAGAATGGTGCCATTGTTATCTGACCACCCTATGACTGCCAGGTGACACTCTGTAGCAAATGTGAGGTGGCCATATATAAATCCTAATATGAATTAGATAAACCACTAACACTGATCTACTATATAAAAATATTTTCAGTTAACAAGTCCATGTTTGGCTTTGATTCCAGAGTCTTAAAACAATATATTTCTAATGTTATTATACAGTCATATGCTGAATTACAATGTTTTGGTCAATGATAGATCACACATACAATGGTGGTCCCATAACGTTATAATGAAGCTTAAAATTTTCTATTGCCTAGTGATATCATAGCCATCATGTTGTAGCATGATTACTTTCTTTAACAGATTTAGTGTAGCATAAGTGTGCAGGGTCTATGAAGCCCACAGTAGTACACAGGAATGTCCTAAGCCTTCACATTTACTCACCACTCACTGACTCACATAGAGCAACTTCCAATTCTCAAAGCTCCATTAATCCATGGTAAATGCCCTAAGTAGCTGTACCATTTTTTATCATTTATACCACATTTTTACTGTACCCTTTCTATGCTTAAAGATGTTCAGATACACAAATACTTACCATTGTGTTACAATTGCCTACAGTATTCAGAACAGTAACATGTTGCACAAGTTTGTAGCCTAGGAGCAACAGGCTGTACCATATAGCCTAGATGGCTACATCTTCTAGATTTGTGTAAGTACACTCTATGATGTTCCCACAATGACGAAATCACCTACCAAAACATTTCTCAGAACGTAACCCTGTCATTAAGTGACACAAGACTGTATTTGAATCTCATAAGGATAGCTTGATACAGCCAAGTAAATTCATACGAAATTAATATACATGATTGATTGAGAGTGCATCTCATTATCTAGATAAATAGCAACTTGTCATAGAAAGGGCAATCTCGTGCTATTTTTTTCTTCCTGAATCATTCCAGTGAGGCCATAGGATGTATATTCAGAATAAGAGCTTATATCTCTTTTTTTCCTAAGGATTTTAACATACTTTGCATACATTAATGGTTGACTCTGATAATGCTCTTAATAAGACAAGCAGTGGAAAAAGAAATTAAAAAGGTAATGAGGAAGGAGGTTCAGTAGATGAGTGGTGAACAAAATGAATGGAGAGAGAAAAAGAGAGAGAGAATGTGCAAACTGCCACATGGTCCATAAATGAAGATGAAGAGAAAAACATGCCACCAGATGGCAAGTGGGACAACAGCCGCTTACAGCCGTTAAAAGCAAAAGAGTTCACTATAATTTCTGATATTGCATTTCTGTCTAAATATGGTGATAAAGCTTCTTTTGACTGGCTTTAGCTTTTGTGATGCAGCAAGGAAACCCGTTTGGCAGAAGGAGAACCCATAGAAGAAACAGAAGGCAAGATCCCACAGGGACTCAACGGGTCTGCAGAAACATAGAAATCAAACAAAGGCAGTAGATTTAAAATGCTACAGAAGACTATCTTGCATTCTAGAATGGAAATTTACAAAACCTTCAAGATAGAAACCAGACTTTGCTTCTACTAATTCAAGTTATTCCATATTTTAGCAACAGGCTTAAATCAAGCAACAGTAACTCTCAGATGTGACTCTCAAGAAAGCAAGTTGGTAAGGACAATGTGCCTTCCTCCAGGGACAGATGCACTGAAGGCCTGGACTATACCGCCATGAAATATAGCAACGTGGCAAAATTGCACTTATACCCCATAAATATATACTAATAAAAAATGCTAAAAGTAAAAATAAATTTTTTTTTTAAATTTTATAGAAAAGAAAACAGCCTATTGCTCTTCTGGGTTCCTATGCCTTTCAGACATATGACCAAGCCCATTATGTTTTAGCAACTTTGATGTTTGAAAATCTAAGTACACTTAAAATCAAAATAGAGTACTCTAACCTAGATATAGATAAACATTAAGAGCAAAAGGGAAGTTAGTTTACAAATCAAAGGACATCAAATTAAAAAATGACATTAAAAATGCAATAGGCTAGAAAACATCTTAAACATCTCATTTTACTCATATTTTCAGTTTTGTGCTTTAGAGAAATTAATATTTTTATAAAAAATAATACTATCCAATTATAGGAATCCAAAGTGTTTGAAAAATAGGAAGGTTGAATAGAGGACTTCTGGTTGAAAAATATGCAGCTTTTTATTTGAAAATGCTCAGTAATGTCTCGGTTGATTGAAATTGCTAATCAAGGTAAAAGATGTATGATTCAAGCAATTACAGAGCAAATATAGTTTCTTATTTTCAAGACACACGGTGGATGCCTAAACAGGATTTTAATAAGCCTTTTGAAATACTTCACACCTTAGATGTTTTCAATTATTTACTAACTCTTCTTTCTTCCTTCTTTCTTTATTTTCTTTTCTTTTTTCCTTTATCCTTATTATATAACTAGCTAGCTATACCTATTACAGAATATTCCAGATTTTCTCTTAGTCCAGGCACTCCAGGTAACCAACAGGTATTTGGTACATGAATAAATGAATGGCGGATGAATGGATGATGGATGGGTAGATAGATAAGTAAACAGATGAATAAATAAGCAAATGACTGAGTGCTGTCTTAGGTCAGGTGTCATGGGGTATAGACTCTGAGATGGAGAATTGTGTCTAGGAGATTTACTGGGAAGGGCTCTCACTAATAAAAGAGTGAGAGAAATGAGATGGACTGAGGGAGGAGCTAAACAGTGGTGCAGTCTTAATAGAAGTCTCCTCAGTGGTTCCAGAAGGAACTCTGGAGCTGGGATGGGACTGCCTTTCAGAGCTGTCCCACATTGAGGCAAAAGGCAAGGGCTTTAAACCCTGCAACAACCAAGAGGGGAAGGATCATAAAGTTGGACAAGGTAGGTAAGTGAGGCATTGGTGATCAACACTCCTAGAAGCTGGGGAATGAGTGCCTTGGTCTTGAACAGGAAACAGGGTGACACCCACAGCATTCCCTAGAGTACATTTATGTGGACTTTAACTAATCAGAGAGTTATCAGGGACTAATGAATACGGTAGGGTAAGCTGCATGCTCAGTTTTCCAGAAGCAACTAAGTCATAGATGAACCAAATGCCTTTCCCTTAAAAAATATTCTTAAAAGCTATCACTCTGTCAGGAAACAAAGATCATAATCCAATCTGTGCACCTGAGATCCAATGAATATAAAACAAATAACATTGTTATTCTCTACTTGACTTTGATAAAAGCTTGGCAATTTAAGGTTACATTTTTACCAAATGCCTGGACAAAGCTGTTTTGTGCTGGTGACTGAGGGCCGATGCAAACAGTATAGACAAACTACAGAAGAGTAAAATAAAAGTTTGTGGATGAAAAAAGTTTGTGGAAGCTCACCAAGCCTCCCACCTGGATGGATGGACAAAGAAGTACCTACAGGCAAAACCAGAATTTTTCTTAAGAAACAATTCCAGGTTCACTCTGCTTCTTGAGTGAATAATCAAACTCTCAAAATTCTGACCATGGCCAGTTGGTTTTAGCCTGAAAGGAAAATGCATCTTCTAACCCCGTATAATGGTGGAGTCAATAACGAAAGCACAAATTAGACTCACATTATTAGCTTTCTTCCCTACATCATCGGTTGCCATTGACGATTTGAAGACATGGCTCATCAGTGTTTCCAGATTCTAAAGATTATATACCATTGATAAAGCAAGCACCCTCACTGTGAATTATTTAAACCATATATGTGTGATTTTTCTAGTCACTGGGAAACGTCATTGCGATTTTTAAAAAGCACTTTGTAAATTGTTATAGTTATAAGACATCAAACAGTAGTAAAACTCCACCAATGGCCTTGTGTCTTGTCACAGCTCTCTTTAACACTGAGGTTCAGATGGACACTCAGAAACTACCAAAAGCAGGTTAAAAGTAAGAGACTGCATGGTTAGCTTCCACAGATGACTCTGATTTGAACCCAAGGTGTAGTTCACTCCAGGCTACATGGAGCTGTGCCTCTCCAAGACAGAAAATAGATATTTTACAACTTGTATTGCTGAAGAAAGTCAAACCCACCTGTACCTCCCAAAGGAATCAACACAATTAAAAGGAGCATGAGGCTGGGGAAGGAGGAGCAGAAAGTTAAATTCCAGAAATCCATGTGATGGGTTAGACCTTGTACCAATCACTTTATTTAACTACACTATTCCTGGAGACACCGCTATCGATGGGAGTTTGTCCTAATACAAAAGCCTATCAGTACCTGTAAGACAATCCATCATTCATTATTTGTTAGCAGATTAATTCAGCCCAGATATGAGCCTGCATGAATTATACCTAAAGTTCTCATTAGGAATCTTTTTCACAAGGAGTAACGTCTCATCGTATATAACTTTGTGGGAAAATGAAAGTACATGGAGTTATTAATACTCGGTATGCAAAGCTGGCCCTAAGCTACTGTCATGAAAGGGTGATTTGTGAGGTGACACTTCTTCTCCTTGCACTTCAATTTCTCCTAATTACTACAAATTCCACAGAAGCCTAAAATGACTTGAGTCTAGATTTTTAGTCCAACATTATTATGACCTATTCATCAACCAGTTATATCATATGTGGGAAAATATTATCACTAAATGGTTTCCATGTTCCTGTGTTATCTAAGTGATAAATCCAATATCTAAATTATTCCCTTTTCAAGTGATATTTGCTTGACATAATATTCAAATGTGGAAATGATGCCACTGCAGAGATAAACAAAGTCGTAATTAGGATATGTTTTCATTAAAACTAATTTCAATACCAGAACTTTATGTGAAAATCTAAAATATGATGAAGCATTTACTTTTAAAGTCACTAAAAATGAAATTAATAAAATAAACTTAATAACTGCCAATAATTTTACCTACATTTTTAGGCCATCAGAAATTCTCTTTGGTTTGTTAAATTGCCTATTTTATAATATTTGACATTCAAATAAAGATAGATAATTCACACTAGACTACAATAAAATTGTTCTGAAAACACTTTTGGAATCGAATATTACCTCAAATAAGTTATTGAAGATTAATGTTACTACTGAGAATTCTAAAAGAAATTACTGCAAAAGATCAAATTAGTGTAAATGTCTTTTATCCTTAAGATAGTATATCTAGCTACATAACTTTGTTCTGTTTTAAAATGCAATAATAATTAAAGCTTGGTCGAGGTCCCTAGTTTCCCAAATTGATCTTCCAAAGAATGTTGTAAATGTTTAATATGACTGGCAATAGGGAGAGCAACCGATGGTATTATTTTTTATTAGCTCCCTAGTGAAATAAGTGAAATATAAATGTTACTGGTTTAGCAATTCAATATATCCCTGAGCCTGTTGACCTTAAAATGTTTTTTCCTGGAAGATAGTGATCGTTTATTGCTTGTGTCTAACAGCCAAACTGAATAGTTGTCCAGTTATTTGCTTAATTTAGAAGCATTTAACTCACAAACAGTGGAATTGTTTTTTGAAAGAATGATTGTAAGCTCCTAATTTCAGGAATGATGGTGCACTATTTCTCCACAAAAAGTATAGTTTAGTATTGTGGTCACAAGTGTGGATTAAGGACCCAGACTTCTTCTATTTGAATCCCATCTTGACCATTGATAGGCTGCTACCTTTAAAAAGTTATATTTGACCTCTCTTAGCCTCAGTTTTCTCATCTGTAACATGGGATAATAATACAACCTGCTTTATAAAGTCATGAGGGTTAAATGAGTTAATACACTTAATGCTTTTAGCACAGCACCTTGTGATCAAGAACAACTTTACATGCTCTTTTAGATACAAAAAAATTGTACTTTAATGCATCCGACTTGAAAACTTATGATAGAAACTGCTTTGTGTATAAAATTATTGACTTTATTTTAAATGTTTACAATATTATTGCCCGATATTCAGTGGGACCCAAGAATGACTCAATTCTGAATCTACTCCAAGGCTATTTCAGGCCCCAGTAACCAGGATCATGCCCAGTAGTTATGGGTAAGATTCAGTCTTGCGTCCCAGTTTTAGTAGCTGAGTCTCTGTCTTGTTCTTCTCCATCCGAGTCCCTGCCTTCATTTTGGTCCAGAACATCCTCTGTCCCCTCAAGCCTTCTGCAGAGGACAGCCTTATTGCTGATCCATCCTTCGAGTTCATTTTTAACTCCTTCATGACAATCTCAGTTTATTTTTTCTGGCACGAATCCATGGCTTCAATTAGCAAACACTTACTGAGCATTTATTATGTTAAAGGAACTGGCTTAGACTTGGAGATATGGAAAGGAAGCAGCAGACTCATGCAGTCACACTCTCTTCCTGTAGGGCATTGCCCTTCTAACTAGATACCTATTGGCCGCTGCCTCTATCTGTTTCTACTTGGACTGGCTGTCTGGAATCCCTTGTAATGCTTACTTCTGCAGCCTGCCTTAATCTGTCAAACAGACCTGCTACAACTCCTTCAAGAACCCAAAGTCCCCTTTGATGCCCAAGAAGATCAGCCACAAACTTCATGAGAAATCAGTGTACATGAAAGGACAAGTGTGGCCTTTGACTTGGCATCTAGGCTACTCAGACTTCCAGGGGGTTGGAACCAGGGCATTGCCTGTTTAAACATGAATATAATCTGCTCACCAGCCTACTTGCGCCAAAACACTTTAAGCCTCCACAGGCACCCACTGATCCTCCTCTGCTAAGCAGAGCTAGATCCAGAGCACTGCTCGTGGCGGTGCCTTCACCTGAATCCCACGTCCAATGCCACCACCTGGATCCAAAGGCCATCGTCGCAATCCAGGACAGTGTGTACCCACAAAGATGTGCCTGATGAAGCTGGTGACCTGTGCCCTGAACCCAGCGGTACAGAGACACAGGGATTCAGAAGAAGGGGCTCAGGTAAAGAGAAACCTACCCCGCTCACTGCAGTCACTCTGAGGAATGAGGCTTTCCTTTAGAGAGCCCTTATTCCCCAAGGCACACACAAATCCAGCAGAGAAATGCCGTGTGTCCCTCCGGGAGTGAGCGTGTGACAGGAGGTGCAGCATGTGGGAAACCAGCTTTTGCTGGAAACACTAAGGTGCAGGGCCTGGTAATGGATGTGATTCAGATCTAACCTCCCTTAGCCCTCAGAAAGGCTTTGAATTTGGAAAATTGAGCCCCATTCATTGATGGGGAAATAGACCCAGAGGAGTAAGCAGTTTGGTAGGCCACACAGATCCTGAGTAGCACCCCTGGGACTCTTTCTGTGACATAATGAAGGGTGCAGCCACAGAACCCCTATGAGGCGACATTTGTGAAAAGGAGCCCGTGATTAACTCCAGGTGCTGAAGCCGGATGGACCTTGGATAGCTGCATTAAAAACAATAACAACAACTGGAAGGTTCTGGGCAACAGAGACATTCCAGGGTCATTATCAGCTTCCACCTGAGCCTACCAGTAGTCATGGTACAAATGGGTCCTATCCGGCCAGAAGGACCGATTTCCCAGTGAGTGCACACAAGTCTTAGAACCATCTTCCTCTCCACCGCATGAGTAGCACTGGCTCTCAATTCACGTTCCAAAATGTAATACCTCTTCAACTTTATGTGTGCATTTATCGATTTAACAATCAGCAGCTATGTCTTAAAACCATGAGAAGAGTTCTTGGGCTTAAGAGATGAGATGAACAAGACTGGATCCCTATCCCCAAAAAGTTGACATTTCAGTAATGGAAACAAACAGTTGAATAGGTTAAGTGCAGTATCACTTGAAAGGTGTTAAATAAGGTGTTATAAAAGAGGTGTGAGCCAAGGTTTTTTGTGGGATCAAAGAGGAAGAAGGAGAGTTAGGTTCAGGAAGGTTTCCCTGAGAAGGCAACATCCAAGCTATATGTGAAGAATGAGTGATATATATGATCATTACTTTGGGTGTTTACAATCCTGGTGAACATAGATAAATTCCAAACAAAGTGAGGAATTTTTCTTTATGAGTGTTTATAACATACTTCTTATCTTAAGCTGAACGAAGCTACTAGTGTTTTTCTTCTGGCATTTTTCATGAGCACTCCATCCATTTTTATCCCAAATTTTGTAACGTACTCACCAAATGCTATAACTCTGGCTCAGGTACCATTTGGAATATCAGCCTCAAAAGCCCACACAAATTTAATCTAGGCTCCAGCTTGGCGCACTGCTTCTTAACTCTAGAGCATATTTATCTCCATAGAGTCTCTAACTTAAAAAAAAAAAAGTCTAGTTAGGACACTTTTAAGTAGCATGCTCAAAGCTAAATAAAAATAAAAAGTGTGTCTTTTATCTTGGTTTGAAACTTAAAAAGAGACTGGCAAATATTCCCTGACTAAAAAATAAATATTCCAAGTATCGGGACAACAAATGCAAAGCTTTAACACTAAAACCTATCTGATTAATGCTAAGAGTCTTTAAGAGGTTCTTGGGGTGGCAGCTGTGGGGTATGTACTATCTGCAGGTCCTCAAGGTAGAAGCCAGACCTCAGAAGGCTCTAAAGACTGAGTGATAACATTTTCAAATCACCATGAAGCTTTCCTGGAAGCAAGGTAAATTCTTCCATGAAGAAAATATATGCAGATTTAGCCAGTTTCCAAATGGAAAGATGAGCTGCAGAGCTTTATATCGTTTGGAGGTTAAATTTGCCCAGTGGGAAGACCAGTTAAGGAGAATTACAGTAGTTTAAGCTTGAAAAAAGAAAAAAATAAGGAGGGCAATGAATCAATGCTCCTAGATTGAGAGCAGGACTTTTAGGCTTAATGTTACGGTATGTTATTTTTCCCCCAGAGGAAAAGAAATATCTTAAATTATATTGTTATTGTGATTCACAAATAAGAATATGGCACTGAGTTATTTTAATCTGACACCGATGCTAACAGCAATTACGGTTTTCCATTGCAGCAGACAGGTGCTACTATAAGAGGGAAGAAAAAAGCAGGCATAAATAATATCAGTGTATCTGTATTTTGATTATTAAGTCTATTTTAAAAGGAACTAATAAGAAAGAAAATTAATCTATTCAGTAAAGATCCTGATGTTTTGTCTAATTAAACACGATATGAATGCTATTTGATATAGATAGTTTACAGCTTGTAATACAGTCTCCAACTTAACATTTTTCAGCTTTACAATGGAGCAAAACCTGTCACAATTTCTACTCAATGTATGGCATTCAATAAATTACATGAGATATTCAACACTTTATCATAAAATAGGCTTTGTGTTAGATGATTTTGTCTGACTGTAGGCTTATGTAAGTGTTATGAGTATTTTTAGGGTACACAAGGCTAAGCTATGATGTTTGGTAGGTTAGGAGTATTCAATGCATTTTTTACTTATTTTCAACTTACAAGGTGTTTATCAGGGCATAACCCTATCGTAAGTCAAAGGGCATCTGTAATCTTATTTCTAGATTAAAGATACCCTAGAACCAGCATAGTCTTGATTTTGTTGTGGTTGTTGTTACTGGGGTTTTATGGTTTGGGTTTTGGTTTTGCTTTTACCTGATAGTACATGGTTGGAGGGGAACAAGAAAAAAAATCACAAAAACTTGATTACCTCACCAAGTCCAAAGTTAGTGTCTTCAGGGTCTACTTGACCTTGAGGGCAAAGGTTCTTTCTAATCAAGCCAAAAATTTGCAAAGTCAGCTCAATTTTTATAATTTTAAGAACTATTCTTGTTCTTTTGCTTAGCATCCCAGTTTCTTATTGTAACGCAAGAAACTAATTTTTACAGATATTGAAAACACTTTGGTGAAACCTAACTGAGTTCTTGTCTCGAAATCTATTCCACATGGATCAAGTAGGCTGGCTTGCAAGTTTTGTGCAAAGTTAGTGTCAGACAGTACTTTGAGTATGTTTTATAACTAGCCTGTTCAAAGTCCAGGAACGTTAATATCTAAAACACTCACTGTGCCTTGGTAGAACATTTTTATCAATTCTCCAAAGAAATAAATGCTATCAGAGATCAGAAGGGTGATTCATCCTCAATAATGTAAATGTGATCAATCTTTGACTCTAACTCAGTAACTGGAAGATTAAACATATATGGTTCATCGCTTTCCTCAGCACAATGGAGGTAATTTAAGGAAGAAAAATAATGGAGGTATTGCAGACTTTCTCCCATCAGAGCAGAGAAAGACAACAAGAGAGTACTCAAAGTCAGTTTAGAAGTGTTCGCTCTTCCTATCAATCACCAATGTCACTACAAAATAAAAGGATTATCTAGATATAAATATATCACCAAAAAGCATTGCCAAAACAACCCCCAGCTTCTGCATTCCCTGTGGATGAAATAAACGTCTTTAGAAAGGGAATGCAAGAAATTCCATTCCAAAAATAAGATTTGACACTAAAATATCTATCGCTGATCTCGAATGTATTACATTCTAGTTCTGTTTGGCTATGAATCCCCAGTGTCAAGGCCAGCACAAATAGACATAAAATGTTTATGAATAAATGAGTGAACTACTTATAGGCCAAGTGGGTCTAATTAACTGAAAGCAAACAACAGTTACACAGTTATAAAACAGCTAACAAAAGCCTGGAATGTTTTTATTTCCAGTTGTCCTCACTATATTCTGTGGCTTTTCCTTTATCGTCAAGTAGTTCCTGTCCTTAATTTCTCCTTCTGGAAAATAGTATCAGAGACATCCATGACAAAAAAAGAAAAAGAAAAACAGGTTCTGTTACCTGCTAAAAACCATACAAAGAAATCTGGGAAAGACCTTGCAGTGGACAGACAGCACAACTGAAGATGTTGCTGGATACTAAAATACTAAGTCCTAAAAGAATTTTATTTAAAAAAAAAAGGTTTTAGCTATTTTATTTATATGTACATGCAGTTAAGTATATATTGTTAAATATATAGTTATATTTACATATATAATTTTTTTACATAATCCCTAAATATGAGGTCCCACAAAGAACATATCAGATGTCTCTGGAGATCAGAATCCCAACAGGTCCACCCCTAGACATACTATGCAGTTTCTTCCTCTGAGGTCTTGCCATTTCCTCATGGATTTCTCAGGAAGTGAATCCACTCTTAGGACACACAGATGCCTACCACTTACCCTCTTTGGGGAGATGTCTCCCTTCCTCTCTTACTACCCACCAAAGAACACTACCTTTCATCCTTCTCAAAGATACGTGGTGCCATTTCTTCAAAGAGCTTTGGCTTCTAGAAAAATAAGAATAGCCCTTGGTTTCAAGGAGTTTCTGTTTTCTGTCTACCCACTTCAAGCTTGTCCTGAAGTAAGGAATTGCAAGGTCTTGATACCGGCTTGAAAAAGTAGGAGGAAAAATGTTGAGAGAAAAAAACAAAAAAATATTTTCAGTAGCATTCACAAGCTGTCTACTTCTAGTATCACCAAAACAACACCCTAGCCCCTGTTCACCAAAATCATCCTTCCATTCATTCATTCATTCATTCCGCAAACATTGACGAGGAACTTCCTGCATACTCAACACTGGGAAGTGATCTGTGTGTGCATAATGCCAATATGATTCCTGCTCTCCCAGGGTTTACTGTCTAGTCAGAGACAGAAACCAGTTAACAGGCAAATGCAAAACAGGCTCAAAGTGCTGTAATGGGAGATATGCAGGGAACTTTCAGAGCCAGAAAGGGAACAGCAAAGCCCAGGCAAGGAGATGGGGCCAAAGAAGGTCTCCCAAAGGGAGTGACACGTAAGAAAAGCCTGAAGGAAGAGCAAGGGTCAACCAGGAAAAGGAAGCTGGGAAAAGAGAGGAAGGCAGGGAGAGGAAATGAAGAAAGGAAGATTTCAGGCTTTGAAAATAACTTATGCACAAGTTCAGAAGTGTAAGAAAAAGCAGCTAAAGATCTAGAAATTAGTCTAATAAGTTTGGAGAAGAGAAACCAGACTATGGGGCTGGAGAGACAAGCAGGTGTCAAATCTAGAAGGTTTCTCAGCCTGTTAAAGCCTGTGTGCTTCCTACAGAGGGCAATGGGAGCTCTAATGAATGCTAAGCAAGAGAAGAACGGCACCCTATGGTGTGGAGATGTAGAATCAGGGTATCCAGTGTGGTGGCAGTTGCAGTCGTCCAGGTGAGAGATGACAAAGCATAAACTAGATAGTGTCAGCACAGATGTGGGGAGGGAGAGGGATTCAAGAGATATAGAAGAGAGATCCGACAGAACTAGGAACCTGGATGTTTGGGTTACAGGGAGAGAGGTCAGGATTAATGCCTCCATTTCATAAATGTTTACCGAGTACCTTCCACATGCCACGCACTGTTCTAAGTACCAAGAACACATGAACAAGAAGTCACACTTCCTCACTAAGGAAAAAGTATCAAGAGAGTCGCAAACTAAACCTGTGGCCAGAAATAAATTTTACAATTAAAGTTCACGTCAAGAACTATGAAGAAAAACTAAAGAATATGGCAAGAGATCACAATGGGGAACTTGTTCAGACTAGAAGATTAAAGAAGATTTTTCAGAAAACGTAACCTTTAAGCTAATACCTGAAGGACTGAGCCAAGTAATAAATGGAAATTAGAGTGTCCAAGGCAGAGGAAATAATGTGAAGAGAAGCAGCAGTAGTGAGATGCAGTCAAAAGGAGTATCAGTATACCTGGTGACAAGTGGAGTATGGGAACCAAGGGAGGAAATAACCTAAGGGGTGGTTCCCAGCTCTCAGGCATGAACAGCCAGGTAGCAGCCCCAGGTAATGGTGAGCTCTTTCTTGATAACAGTCCCTTTCTTGATAACAAACTGCCAAGTGCCAGTTATCAGGTATTTCTTCTGCTTGAGGCTGTTCCCTGACTGGGGCTGTAGCTGGTCTTCAGATGGGCTGGCCAGACTGGGGGGCGGGGGGAGCAGGAAATGGGCATAAGATCTTTTTGTCTTCACACAGGGAATCTATCCCTCTTCATTTCAGCTGTTCTCTTGAGTATGACCATGTCACCTTCCTTGAGTCTCTACAAGCACAAGGACCAATGCTTTCAACCGAGCTCTGGGCACTGCTAAGCCCTAGTCGGGAATGATTCCGATTAATTGGCAATGGCCAATAAGGTACTAGTCCTTTTGGATAACCGATTTACACTTCAAAGGGAATATTCTATGCCTTAACCTGATTTTCACACATTTTAAACAGTAGAATTCTTTTATCAAACTTAAAAATTTACTTATTCTTATTATACAAAAAAGCTCTGCCTAGAGACCGGATGAAACAGGAGTGATTCTGGTGGGAGGGGAAGTTTGGGCAGAAGGTCCTGAGCCTCACCCCCTCTGCTCCCTGCCTCCTCCATCTGCAGAGTTATCCCTGTGGAGCTTGGAAGTTTTACTTCAATTCAAAGTTAAGTTGGGGGAAAATGGCAGAAAAGTCCGGGATCAGACCTTCTCCAATCATAACATGGAAACCAGGGAAGAATAAAAGGGAAGTAAACCCAATGATTCTTAATGACCCTTTTCCCGTTGTGAAAATACCATTTTAAATGTGCATTATATTGCGATGTGCTTGATGACACAGAGAACAGGCAGCCCCTCAGTCAGGGTCTTGGCGGGAAGCAGACGGGGCTCTCAGATTGGGTGATTTGAAGAGAGTTTAATAAATGCATACACAGGTGTGAGAGGCCACAGGGATAATACCTGGGGCTATAGTCAATATGGATTTACTGTCAACCCCAGGAGAGGAGGCTTGAGTTATCATCCTTGGGGTGTGGGGAGGGGCCCAGACAGGAACAGGGTCCTTAAGTCAGGGAGCAGTCAGCATGGGGAGCCCCCTCAGGGAGAAGCTGAGGAAAATGCCCCAACCTCACTCAGATTTTACCCTGACTTCCTGTAGCCAGACACCAGGAAACAAAGGAACCTGCTGAGATAGACCCTCAGAGCTGCGCGAAGAAGGGCAGAAACTGAATCCGGAGCAACAAACTGGAAATACACAGCACAGGCAGTTAATACGACTTCTAGGCGCAGGAGTATTTTAATGTAATTTTAATATTTGGATTACGGTAAAACATAAGATCACTTAGCATACGGCCTTCTATAAGGAAGCAATTAATATGGTGTTAAGTTCAAGAAAATGATGTAAGCTCATAAATGCTAAAAATACCTGTGACATCATGGGGCAATTATCTGGGTTTTTAAATATTTCTCCCTGGGGTGTCTAGGAAAAATTTGTTTGACCTTTAGTTAAAGACCATCTCAGGCAGAGGATTGATTGTACGTGCCCTCAGAGGTGATCCTAAAGACAGTTCCACAGCACAATTGCTACAAAGAAGCTTTTTCTTCAAGTGATTTGGTGAAAAATATTTAGGTAACAGCAACATGGCCAAACGCCTCCCAAATCCGCTCTCCAAATTTCAAAGGACTTAGTACTTCAGCTGCTTTGTGAATGTCTTCATTTAGCCACTGTCTTCAGGGACCAGCGCACGCAGGTAACTGGCGTTCTGACCCGACACAAGGTGGATGGATTTAAGCGCATCTTAGTTTTTCTTTCCTTTGGATTTGCTGAATGGGGTGATCCTCCCCACCCTCGATGACAACTCAAGCGGGACCAAGATTCTTGATTCAAGGAGAGGGCTGTGGGCTTCTGCTTTCTTCCCTGCTCTTTTTATCCCCACTCACTACTGCTATTTTCCACCTTCCAGGGGTTGAGGTGGGAGGTGGGAGCAACGAGGACAGAGTAAAGCAGAAAGAGCCTTCCAGGAGCCGAGCACTGCCGCTGCTGTAAACGGGATTTCCAGCTCTCTGGCTCTCTGGAGGAAGAGTACAAGGCTGACTACTCTTCCTCCTACCCAGCTTTTTCTTGAGAGAGTCCCAGCTAGGCCCCTCTGACCCGGGATCCCTTGTTCTGGGGTCTGGCCCAGGGCACTAACAGGCTCTCGGTGGAGTCGACAGTCTCATAGCGGCCCTGGCCAGGGCCTACTGGGGCTTCATGAAAGGCCACTCTGCTCCCAGAAGGACCAAGAGGGACTCTTGAGAGAAAACTCCCCTGGCAGAAGGGAGTTAATCCCAGGTCTCTCTCCTCCCTCCCTGTCTTTTCCTTTCCCCACTTCCCTCTCCTGTTTCTCTCCCTCTCCCGTCCCCCCTCCCACTGCAGGCCAGGCTGCTTTAGCTTCACACATGTGAATCAGGCACCAGACCCCAGTGCTCCCAGCTCCAGGAAACTAGGCTTTCCAAGCGGGCTCTCCCGCTCTCCACCTGCAATATGAAGCAGCACTGTCACTGGATAGTAACCGAACTCTCCAGTACGGTAGACACGGGAAAATCCTTCCCCACTCCCTCCATTCATTAAGTCTCTTCCTTGTGAATTTTTGAGACATCTCACCAGTTCCCAGTCATTGACACTGGAATTTATTCTTGTTTTAAATTTCACATCTATTCTATTTTGGTGTCTTGGACAAGATTTAAAAGTTAGCACTCTATTATATGTTCATTCATAAGTACATCTATATTCTATTTTATACTATATGCTTTTATAGCTTTAGGGTTTAGATAGTTCAACTCTGGGGCCCCTCTAAGTATGAAATGCCTAATCACTGTCTTGTGGAAGCTTTAATATAGTACGTAGGAGCAGGTCTAAAACTTATCTACCTATTTATTTATCCTTTCATACCAAAGGAATTTTAAGAGGGCTATAAATATGCAATAATATATTTTTAATGGAAGAAATTAGGAAAAGCATTAACTGGTTTCATATAATCCCCTGAGTTTGAGTTGCATTTTATTCAATGACTTGAAAGTAAATAATTAAATGGGTGATTATCCTATACCATTGGTTCTTTTGCATGTGTAAGAATCACGTGGGGACCATTAAAATTGAGATTCCTGGGAATCTTTCCAAGCATCTACAGTTAATAAGGTGATTCTGACACATAGGTTCAAAAGAATGCATTGGAGAAACTTCTATTTATCCTGATGATATATAGGCTACAACGCTCATAGGTACATTTGGACATGACACAGAGATATTTACTTTCATGTACCTAAAAGGAGTCCTTTTATCTGCTTCAGTCGGTATCCTGACAACTTAATTAAGAAGATTATTTATTAGGATGAAATTACAAAATAACCAAAAAATCTACACTTCTCTTTAACTTGAAATATAATATTTACTTATTTACCAATCTTTCTTTATGGGGCTGTCTTTTTGAGTATAGTCCTTCTGATTAGAGTTCTAAATGACCATTCTTTCCTAAGCTCCCTCCTTAATGCATTCCATGCAACTCCCAGTTCTGAACCTAAAGTGGAGTCAGAACCTAAACACAAACCAAATGCAAACCCTCTGGACTTATTATTTCCTTCTAGTACGTCATAGTTACGTTGTGCACACCTGATTCTACAGAAGTAGTTTCAGCTACTCACCTGAAGTATCTTCAAAACATTTAACTCAGTTTTCTTAAAAACAAGATCTCAAACCCCTATTTCTTTATTGAATTCACAGAACATTGGTTAAGGTAGGTTCATTAGCTTAAATGATGACAATAGCAAGAATAGCTAGTATGAATAGGTTTGGGAAAGAAAATCACTGACCCTTGGTAAGGATATAACTCACTCATGGGAAGCAAAAGTATATACGGGGTTGAACTAAAGTAGGAGTAGACAAAATTTTTCTTAAAGAGCCACATAGTAAATATTTTAAACTATCTCAACTCTGCCTTGTGGCATAGAAGCAGCCCTAGGATATAAGTAAAGAAATGGATGTGGCAGTGTTCCAATAAAACTTTATTCACACAAGCAGGCATCTAGCCTAGGAATGGGAGTCTGACAACCCTTGGATTGGATCAGTGGTTCTTAAGCATTAGCAGGCATCATAATTAACCAGAGTGTCTGATTCAGTGAGTATGGGGTGAGGCCTGAGAACTTGCATTTCTACCAAATCCCCAAGTGATGCTGGTGCTACCATTATAAGGATCACACTTTCAGAACCATTGGACCTTAGTTTAACTAATTGGCTGTAGGTGTCCAGTGGGCTGTGATCAATGGTTAGTGTATTTAATGAAGGCATTTTATCCCAGGTTCCCTTAAAAATTAAGCCCTAAGAAAAATGTATTAGCTAACACTTTAGAGGGCAGGAGAACTCAAGAAAAGGAGAATAAGGGACAGAAGAAATGATGGAAGAAAGGAGTGAGAGCAAAAACGTGGGTGTGTGTTAGTGAACTGGCCACAACTTCACAACAAACATAGCTGGATGCTTGATCTCACAGGTTGTCTTCACAGAGCCTGTGAAGCTACTATTTCTTGAAATAATCTTTGTGGGGAAGAAGAACAATAAGTGTCTTCTGGCTTCTTCCCTTCTTGTGTCTCTTAGTGGTTGATATTCACCAGCACATCCAGCTTGTGCTCTCCCGTCCATGGAGCTGCAGAGGTAGCTGGAGCCTCCTTGTGCCTTCTCCATCCACTGCGCAGGTAGACAATAGATGCCTTTGCGACACTATCTTAGCCTCTATCTCTTGTTGCCTATTAAATGTGGCTATTCCCAAAATGCTATCTACACTTCTTTTTTATTTATTTTTCAGAGATACCATCCATTCTCATGACTTCCAGTAACATCACTCTGAATCATTCAAATGCCGATCTCCATCTCTGCAAACTTTCCCAAGTTCTACCAGCCAGAACAAGTCCTAGCATTTTTTTAGGCTCACAGCAGTTCTAAGGAAAACTACCCTTGATGCTTTAGGGGCTTATATTTTTATATCCCATGATCCTGCCACCTCTAGTCACAGGTGATCAGACAAAGAGCAGCATCCGACCCAAACTAAAGAAATCACTCTGTGGGCTGGTGGTGGTAGCCTGTGCTTTTTCCTGATGAGAAAAAAATGGGATGATCAAGCAGGTTCCTCCAGGGCATGTGAATTTGGAATGTCCCAGACTGAGTTGTTGGCATCAGGTGTTGATGTTGAAAGAACCCAATGGGATAAAGTCAAGTTTATATCCAACCCCGAAAGCAACCTGATATGGTGAAGGGAAAGGAAGTAACAAGTAAGAAGAAGAAAGCTAGTAGTGCAAAAAAGAGAAGAGAGCAGACGTACACAGACTGAGAGTTTCTGTATCTAGGACCCATGCAGCCAGCCGCGACTTGTGCGCCACGCCCTGGCTCCTGTCTTTGATCCTTGCAAGGTCATGATCTCTGTTCCAATCCACATGGCTCTCTCTACTCCCCAGCTGGACGCCTATCATAACATATATTCCCTGAATATATATCTCATAATTTCACCTGCATGGTTTTCTCTCCCAGTGGTATCATCCACCAAAAGCCAAATATCATCAACTGAAACCCTTCCTGTCTTACTTAGTGACGTTTTCCTCGTCTTATCAATGTGAAGTACCTCGTCTCTCCCTCCCCTACACTTTCATAAAACTTAGTTCTTATCATGTATGTGAAACTCAAACATATTGATTCCTTGTGAATTGCCAGGTCCTTTAGGGCACAGATAGAATGTAAACACATTTTATCCATATGCTATCTTACACAAAATAAATTTTCAATTAATATTTGCTAAATATTTATTGAATGCTTATTTGAATTCTTTTATGTATTAACACTACACCTCCATATAACTCTAAGATTTTCCCATTTGATCATTATCCTTATAAGGCAACATGATGCACCAGCACTGCTCTTTAGCACTTTACATGTATTATCTTACTTAGCCTTCGTAAGAGTCCTATGAAATGAGCACTATCACTATAATATCCCCATTTCATTGGCAAGGAAGGTGAGGCATTATGACTTTAAACAACCTGCATGTTGCAGGTTGCATGTCAGCCCCGGGATTTGATTGCAAGCAGTCAGGTGCCAGCTTCTGTACCTTTAGCCACTATGCTATCATGCTAGGTATGGTTTAGGCTACAGTGAACAAAGTGTAGCCTTTGTTCACTTGAGGATTGGTGTCCGTGGGAAACGGGACATGTTACTAACAGAGCAGCTTTATCCTTTCAAGAGAAAATCCACAAACCTCAATAAAAAGAAAAGATTTGAGTTGCAGCCTAGGTGCTAATAACCTGGATGAAACATGCATGATATAGGAAGCAAAGACTCAGGTAATAATGAACCCTAAGACATACTCCTCTCCTTTAGTACACAAAAGCTGGGGGAGCCCCATGGACTAAATGCCCTAAAACCCAACTCAACTGGGGCTAGAGCCACAGGCAACAATGGTTGGCTGAGCAGAGTGGATAACTAGAAGGTGTTCACATTTTTTTCTTGTCAATAAGAATCAGAATATTATATCCAAATTTCCAACACCTTTTTGTGTTTCCTTGGAAACAGTCCAGCCTAGGGAGAAAAACTCAGGAGCAGCTGCTGACAGCAAATCACCTGGCAGAGTAGTGTACACAGAGATCCTCCCCACATCACCCCCCGCCACATACACACACTCACATACATGGTCTGGTGCAAGGATGTCGACTGATACTGTGTTGACCATGAGCTCTTCCTTCTTTTCTTTCAAGTATCTTATTGACAGAGTCTAAAATATCATGCAACTGTCAGCATAGTGTTAAAGAATTTGGGCTCTGAGGTTGCTATTCTTAGGGTTAAGCATAGTTCCACCTCTTAGCAACTTTTTAATTTAAAGAAATCATTTTATCCTCCCTGATGCTCAATTTGCTTACCTATAAAAGGGGGATAATAATCATACTCCTTCAGTTGAGGGGTGGGTGTGGATTTCTACTAGTTAAATTAAATAATGCATTTTGTAGAGCTCTTAGCTGGAATAGTAGAGGCTTAAGATATAATAGCTATTAAACTTCTAAAACATTCTAGCTAATTCTGGCTCTGTAAATTAGAGAAAACTTGCTTAGCCTCTCAAACTTAAATTATTTGTCTGTAAAATAGAGATAATATCTACTGACTATGGCTTGGGGAAGCATTAAATGAAATAACATAAGTAAAACTATATTACTTGTTACTTAGTAGGCACTAAATTAATGTTAACTGATCCTCTATCTTTCCACATATTTGCTCATAGGCAAGACTTCAGTGAAATTAATCTATTCCTAATGACCCTGGTGTAAAGTCTCCAGTTTCTTACTTCTCAGGCAAGAGAACTGTTTCGAATGAGTTTTCCTATACTTAAGAAGCCAAACAATTCTGTCAAACAATTATTGCAATTGACATAATAGGGCTAGTTTAAAAAATATGCTGGTCAATAATTCTTCCCAAATGTTTTGTGTCATCTTCTGAATAACTCGGGGTGACCAAAACTTTTTAATGTCAGCAAATTAAGCATTTTGGTCACATATTTACTCTTATGTATAATTTCAAACAAAGATTTTGGAACAACCACTTTGAAACTAAAGAAACTAAACAAAAAGCTGACAACTAGTGGCTTGAAGACTGAGATAAAAATCAACGTCTGCTAACCGGGCGATACATCATTCTGCACAGAACTTCAGTTTGTCCTCAGCATATGAGGAAGAGAATTATCACAGTATTAGATTTTCAGACTTTCTTCATATTTAAACAAGCCCCACAATGTCCATTGATCTGCATTTAGACAAGTTCTGAATTTAGACAAGAGCCAGCATCTGGGCGGAAATGAAGAATCATGAAACAGTAAATTATATTCACAAATTGCATAACCTCTGTTCTTTGGGGCTCCAAGCGAGTACAATGAGCAATTACATGCCCATCCGATGCTCAGGATAACGATAGATTACCAGAAATCGGGGAGATTAACAATTTTGTTGAGTAAGACCAGACACAGAAATTTATAAATGAAGAAGGACAAAGATCAAGGCTTTAAAGGAATAAAAGAGCACCATAGAAATCCTAAACCATTTAAAAGATTTACTCATTTTCAGCTGTCTCTACAGGCACTTCAAGGTCATTTGAACGAAAACTAAAATAATGAAACTACATGCTCAATGTAGGAGCTTTAGAGTATAAAGCAGGATTTAAAAGCGCTGAACACCTACACCAAGAAGATAGGGTCATATTAAAACCCTACGTGAAGGACAGCCAGGAAGTTATGAGGGGAGGAGGGGGTGTTAAGTGTGAGAATTAATAGTTATGCTTTTTCCTGGCCCCAAACTGGCCCCAGAGTTAAATTAATTAGAAGATATAAAAATATAAAAATGCTTTGTGTATGTAACACAGAGAGGGGAGATTAAAAACTCCCATGGGTCAGAAACACAGTCATTACAAACTGAATTTCTGGGCCATTGCGGCTCCTCTCTTCCCAGCACAGAACCTCCTGTCTCTGTCCAAGCCACTGGATTCTACTTTTAATATTCCCTTGGAGGCAGAGAACTCTCTTCTTTCACCATGGCCTATGTCTGTGACCAGGAACTTGTTTCAAAAGTCGGAGCCAATGGTGATTTTTGCATGGACAGATTTATGAGAAGTTACAACTCTGCATTAATCAAGATGGCCTTAAGGGTCCCCTCAGCTTGACTAAAGGTAAGACAGGTTTCTTTTTGACTATAGGCCCCTGACCTCTTTTTTCTTAAAGCATTTACTTTA
This sequence comes from Cheirogaleus medius, assembly GCA_008086735.1. Taxonomy (NCBI): domain Eukaryota; kingdom Metazoa; phylum Chordata; class Mammalia; order Primates; family Cheirogaleidae; genus Cheirogaleus; species Cheirogaleus medius. The sequence goes on from VBSM01003157.1 coordinate 42,303,382, forward strand.
ACAACAACAAAAAAAAAACTTGCAATTGCAAATTTTTTCTCTGGCCCTTTGAAATATAAATAAATCTTCTTCTACCGTGTTTCCCCGAAAATAAGACCTACCCATGAAATAATCCCTAGCAGGATTTCTAAGCATTTGTGCAATATAAGCCCTACCCCGAAAATAAGACCTAGTGATGGGCGTGGCTACGCAGCATATCTGTACAACCCATGCATTTTGTCGTGGAGCAGTAAAGAAGATGAGCAGCCCTTCTCATCTGCCCCATCATGACAACTACTATCCCATAGGTGACCAGAAAGGTGCGGGCAGCCCCACCAACAAGGTCGACTCCCCCTGTCAGGTCCCGGCCCTCCTGTGCATGCTGCAAGCTGAGGCTTTGAGGGGAAAATAACACATCCCCTGAAAATAAGCCCTAGGGTGTCTTCTTGAGGAAAAATAAATGTAAGACCTTGTCTTATTTTTGGGGAAACATGGTAGTCTCTTACCAATTTTACAACTCAGGACTGTCTTTCTCAAGGACACCTGGGACCTACCTCTTTGAAATGTAAACATAAGGAAAAATAGAGCCCTCACCTCCCAGTTTCTGTGGGAGGATAGGAGCCTAACTTCAATAAGCACCAATTAGTAAACACAGATGGCCTAATCACACCCACCAACCTTCCTTCTAAGGTCCTCTACTTTTCCACTAACTTACCCCAGTGCTTAAAAACTCTCCTGCCTTCTGTTTCAGCAGTGGAGTTCAGCCTCTCCCCACTATTGCAATAGTCTTGAATAAAGTCTTCCTTGCTGTTAAATGCTGTCTGGGGCAATTTTTTCTTTGACAGCATACAGGATTTTTAGTGAATTGTTGGAGGTCTTTCACCTTGCTAAAAGATCCCATAATCAAGTAAAACAAAAAAATGTTTAAAGTATATAAGCAATAATACATTTGCTAACATTTTAAGAGACAAAATGGTTACTTTCACATACATTGAGAAAATTTACAATCACAGCATGGCAAAGATGGCCAGTTGTCTACAAAAGAACAAAAGCATGTCCTGTCTAGAAAGCCAAGGGGTAGAGACATTTTAGAAAGATAAAGTGATCAACACAATTAGATGTACAGAGCGGTCAGTAAGATAAGGCAGAAAATGACTGCCAGGGTGACCTTTGCACAGTAATTCTAATTAAATAATGCCATTGAATACTTCAATGAAGAAAAGAAGAAAAGTAAAAAAGAAATAACCAACTTCCCATGACAGCTGCTGAATTAATGACAAGTCTGGTGTTTTTGTCTGGGTTCTGCAGTGTATGAAGTATGGTACCTGGAGTACAAACCTCACGTGGGTGAGCATTGCACTTATTCCAAATCTAGCCTCTAATAATCAAAGTGCAATACTTTGCACTTGCCTTCCAAGTTAGTATGCAGAGGGCTAAGACAAGAAAACAATTGGTAGAACAGTTGAGTAGGATGAGACTGAACACATCCAGAAGGGAACAGCTACGTGGGCTGATAGTGAAATTTTAATAGATAACAGAGGGAAAAATAAATTGCTCAACTCTGTTGCATACAATTGGTACATAAAGGAGTTTAATATTCAGAGTGATAACAACTGACCAAATGTTGATGACAGACAACTGGAGCTCATATTTGGTGAAGAGATTGTTAAAGAACTACACTAAATGAGAGTTCAAATTCTTCCTCCCGTTGAGCAACTGAATAGGGACCCAGTGACTCTGTGATGGAGAGTGCAAACTAACATTCCCGAAGAATCACAAAAAGAAGAAGTTGTGGGGAATGCAAAGGTAATTCTAATTTCAGAAATGAGCAGGCCTCAAAATATCACTCTACTGAGTAGTTATTAAGTACAAAAGGAGAAAAGTTACCTTTACAGTGGGGAAACTTGGTGAATACCACCTTAACCAAGAGATCAAATTAAAACACCAATAATGGAATAAACAGACATCACCTGTTTTCTGATATAATACACTGAGAAAGACGCATCACCTAAGTAGTATTCTTGCCAAAATTGTTTAGCCAGAATCTGATCATGAGAAAACAATCAGATGAATCTGAATATATAATAGAAAAGCAACTGTACTCAACTCCTCAAAAATACTCAATGTCATTAAAGCTGTAAAGAGCAGGAAACTATTCTCAACTTAAGGAAACTAAAAAGGCATGACAACTAAAAGTTAACACATGAGCCTTGTTTGGATCCTACTCTAAAAAACATCACTGTGACACTGGGGAGAATTTGAATACAAACTATATAATAGATAGCATATTAATGATAAATTTCTTAAGAGTGATAATTATATTGTGGTTTATAAAATAATTCTTTGTTGCCTTCCTCCTATTCTCAAACAGTTCAGCAAAAAATACACATATGTATATTATATATTTCAATCTTAAGCAAGATCCTATTCAGAACTAGTTAGCAAGAGCTTAGAAGAAATCATGTTTACTAGAAGAGTTGCATATTTCCTAAATTAAGTTAGGCTAATTTTTGAGAGCTTAGACAAGATATTTCAGGGAAATAGAGTAGGATTTAGTTTTTTATTCAAAATTCAAAATGGCCATTAATGTCTACCTTGATATAATGTAGACAAGCTAAAGAAATGTGAGTTGAATGGTCACATGGCAAAGTGAATTCAATCTTATCTGAATGGACATATTAAAAATTCAAAGGTTTGACATTAGCCTGAAGGGAGTTCTCTAGTATTATGATACCGGATTCTAGCCGTCAGTTGGATAAGAACTTGGATGGCATGCTAACAAAATCTGTTAGTGGCAATGGCAAATATTCTCAGTGACACAATCATGAATCCCAAAGGTCTTGATAGACTAAATGGGTCAAATCCATCAACATGATATCTAATGAAAAATATCCAAAGTCCCATTATTATTAATTAGGCAATATATGCATATTGAACATGTGCCAGAAACCGGGAATACAAAGGTAAACAAAAAGGTCATAGAGCTCTAAATCTTGCATGGGAATTACACATGTAAAACATTTATAATTGAGATAAGTTCATAAAGGTGGAAGCACAGAGGCCTTGCAAGGGTGTATCAGGGAGGCCTAACACAAACAGAAAGTCAGCCAAGGCTGCCCACAGGGGACAATGTATACACGGAAAACCTTAGTGTGCTTTGGGAATAAACAGTCAAAGGGGAAGGCATCCCAAGGGAGGGGTGAGGGGAAGTGGAGCAGGGATAAGGGAAAGCAGGTATATGTGTAAAGGCCCTAAGTATATGTGGCCACAGTATATTAACCAGCCATGAGAGATCCAGTGTGGCAAGAGCAGAGAAATCAAGGGGAGGCACAGCAAAGAAATACAGGATGGAAGAGGCCATGCCAATAGCAGCATAAGCTAAAAACGATAACAGGTTTAACTGACTCTAATTTCAATATGATTTAATATTGCAATGTAGCTCCCCAAGGATACAACAACCAAAATAAGGGTGGTGAATTGCTATTCTGCTCATTGCTCATCACACCCAATTTTAAATTTAGGCTTAGTTCAAATAAATTCAGAGCAATCTATATGTTGAGGCCAAGTGAAATCCTGACAAGGTGTTGAAAGAATAGGAAGTAGATCATCTAAAGAGAAGAGAAGGAAAGATTCCAGAAGGCATGATAACTATCTTTAAATATCTGAAGAACCATCTGTGAAATAGAATCCATGGCTGGTATGTATTTATCAACAGTTAATGAATAGGGATCCTAACAATGCATATTTAGTTCATTCTTAAGAAGACTTACTTAGTAGACCCTGGCTGAAGATGGAATGGCTGTCCGGGGAAATGCTGAGCCTCCCAAGCTGACTTTATAGAGAGAATAGACAAGGAATTTATAGGAAGAATTCTGGTCCCTGATCCAGATAATTAATAGGTCTTGTCCCAATCCAGAAATCCCATAATTCTATGACAGTGCAATTTTCATTACATTGGCAACATATTAAAGAGCTATTCAGAATATTCTGGTGGGATAAGTTTGTATGTGGCCAAACTAATGAATCTATAAAAATAAAACTTATAACATCTATACCACAAAGTTAAGACAGAATCTTTAAAGTAATTTTAAAAAAATAAAACTTCAAAATGCAACATAAAGGTAAACCTTGTTTATGAGACAAAAGGCAGCCTAGCCATTAGAACATGACTTTGGAGCAGACCTGTGTGTCCCTGGGCAAGTTTCTTGGTCCTTGTGTGTTAGTTCCTTATGTGTAATGCAGATTTAAGGGGAAAAAAACTGGCTTATACAATTGTGAAAATTAGTATGTTAACAAATTTAAAGTGTTCAGAATAGTGTCTGGCACAGAGCAAATTCTATAGAAGTGTTTGATATCTGTGATCAACCATTGTAGTTGATGAGAGGGCCTGTAGTCAGACAAACTTGGCTTAAATCCTAGTTCCATCCCTAACTAGTTGGGTAATATTTCCCTCTCTATAGGATAGGGATGAATATATCAACTAGCCAAGGTTCAGCTTCAACTATCAGAAACTATCCTGACCAGCATAATCTGATGCAGATTTAATGCCAGGAATTAGGACCTTACAAAAATCTATAATGCAGGACTGGAGGAGCCCTTCTGGGCTGTGAATTGACACACACAGAACACCACCACAGTGCTGGGCCAACACAGAAGTTTTTGTGTCTGGCATAATTTGAAATCAAAAACAATCAGAAAGCCACTGTCCCAACTGCTAATTCCACAGCACTTCTGCTAGGAGATAGAGAACTAAAACTGCTCCTACAACTGTCAGCTTCCAGAACACACCACCAGAATAGAATGCTAACATTCAGCCCCTCTACAACAAATGCCTCCACCACAGTGGAGCAACGAAAGTGTGGGTTTCACCTCAGTTCTGAATTCCCAGCACCGGGAAGCACGTCTGCTTGCTGGAAGTCAGGTCACACACAGAACCTGCCTTGGAAGGAAATCTGAGAAATGTAGACTTTAACTTTTCAGCTATAGCAGCAGTATAACATTCTAACAGGGAGATAGAGTAAAGATAAAAGAGCTAATCTGCAACATCTGTCACTAGCTCATATCAGTAGGGTGAGAATGAATGGGAAATAATGCATGTACAGTACATAGGACTGTGTTTGGTGCGTGGTAATCACTCAGAAAGATACTTGTTGACTTCCAATATAAATATGAATGAATAAAACTTACCTTTCCATTTCTCCTCCTAAAAATTTAGAAAGAAAATGAAAAGAAAAACCTCAAAACTCCATTTTCAGTAAAACTAAGAGAAACACGTAATCAACTGACTCATAAACATACATGAAGCTTTCCAAAATTAGCGGAAATAAAACAGAAGCCACACAGTGGGTCACACTGAAAGGAAACAGTAAGGATGCTGGCAGAGCCCAGTGGTGCAGATCATATAAAGTGCTGCCAAAAAAATAAACTTCCTGAAAGTTCACACTGAAGCACAGAAGCTAGGTAACTGGTTTGTGAGAATGGGTGCATAAATAGAGGTAAGAAAGCTGACAAAATGAACTCTCCTGGTTGAGTTTTATTTTATTTTGAGACAGGGGGAGGAAGAGACCCGAACCTTTCACCTGTAGGATCTATGGTTGCGGAGAGCGATCCCTCGGGGACAGCAAAGCAGGAGAGAGCCTTTGGGTTGAGAAGCCTAGAAGGCTGCCATGACCACCACACACACACACACACACACACACACACACACACAGCTCACCTGAGATTAGAAAGGTGATGGTCAATATGTAACAATTCACCTGACAACAGGTAAAGCAATCAAAACTGTCACCAACAATAAATAACTAGAAAGACTGAACATGCTTACCAGATGAAAATTATTAACAACTTCACTAGTAACGTATTCCCCACTTCAAGTTAACTTCTAAACGTCTCACAGGCTTTCGCTAGTCAAGCCTGAAGAAACCCTGCCCGGTGGAAAGGAATGGGCTCCGGCTTAGCGTTGGGGGAGGGGCGGGGGAAAGAAAGGGAAGCCCAGGATGAGGTCTCCCTGCTCCAGCTGATGCCCTGAAGCAGCTGTGCCATGTTTGGTAGCTCATGCTCTGCAGACTGCAGCTTCCCACACAGCCTCGCTGTTTCTCCTACCTATGTTGCTCCTCTTTCTGCCTGGAGCCCGCCTGCCCTGGGGGGACACTGCATCTTCTATAGTCATGTTCCTGCCTTTTCCATGCAGCTTTATGCATGATCCGTTTTCTCCAAATGATGTCTTCGGTTCTCACTTCACTTTTGCTTCGCTCCTTCTTTATTTCAAAGCACTCACAGTCTTGGCTAAACAGAATCCTCCACGGGAAGTGCCCCGTCCCGACTATCCTAGACTTGGTGATGGACGCCAGATACAAACATGTCAACTGAATGACGAGCAGAGAAGTAAAGGACTAAAGGCTTTGTCCTAGAGTAGCAGAAAACAGATCCAGAAATTGTGCACGGATGGTATTTGTACAGATTTAAGAGCTAGATTTATGTGAACCCAAAAGTTATTTCCTAAATAGTTCTACAGATTATAACAAGAGCTCTAAAAAATGAAGTAGCTGCTTTTTCACAGCAGAGCTATAACTTCCCAATATGCCTCTGGCTTTAGTTATTTATGTATTTAACCCAGATACTCAATAAATATTTGCTGAATGGTGAATGAATGGGTGAATGCTTATAGTTTCGATTAGATAGATTATAGTTGTTAGTCCTTTCGTGGAAGTTGAAAGGTAACAAAATCATTTTGAGCTATTTTTACGTAGGAAAGGCCTCAAGCCTGATGAGAAAAAAGATTCCATCGAAGCACTGGATTCACCGGTGTTGACTACTGCATTGCGGACTCCCAACCAGCACACCAGCTCCGAGGTGTGGCTGAAGCCTGCAAACTCAGAAAGTGGGAGTGGGGATGTTCCTAGCCCCACTTTAGCCTCTCACTACAGTTCATATGTACAACTTCCTCCTGGCTCCCCGAATAAACAGAAGCTACTCTATTCCTACTGGGCTTCCCATTTTCCTCCTTTTTCCAGTTTTCTCTCCTCTAATCCCCAAGTTGGCTCCTTTTACTGTGAATATCATACTCTTCTGTACCTTCTATCTCCTTAGGATCTTTGCTCTGTGGAAGTCAGTCACTCCTCATTCCGTATTAATTGCATTATTAGCCCATGGCTATGGGTTTTTTGTTTAGGCTTTTAGCAGCTAGTTTTCCCCCAGTTAGCCATGGTGTGATTCTGTGGTTAATCAGGCTATTGGCAAGCAAGATATCCTTTCACTACAGGAGATAGTGATGACTGCACTAGTAGATGGACCCAAACATTGTACCATTTTAATGTGAAAATGTTGAGGAAAACCCAGACATTTAACTAATAATTAACATTCATCGAGTGTTGAGCAGATGGGGGCTGGGGAGGAGGAGTTGGGTATATTCACACCTAATGGGTACGGTGCGCACCGTCTAGGGGAGGGACACACTTGAAGCTCTGACCCAGGTGGGGCAAAGGCAATATATGTAACCTAAACATTTGTAATATGCCAAAATTAAAAAAAAATTTAAAAGAATAGATTATAAAGCCTCATACTTACAGTATAAAGCTTGAGTCCTTGGAAAAAATATCTTGACAAAATATCTGTTGACAACAGACTCTACCTTGGAAAACTTTGGTCTATCAAAGATCTGTTATACTAAAGATCTCTGTCTTGTGGCACACCAGGAAGGTACAGCTATATTGCTCTCCAATGTCACTAGGACACTCTACATTTAGACCTAGGAAGAATGGTAGGTTGCACAGTGGGTAGGAGTGCAAGCTCTAGCCCCAGAACCTGGGTTTGAATCCAGCTCTGCCAGTTACTAACTGTGTAACCTTGAGAAAGTTACTTAATTCTCTCTGGCTCTGTTTCCTCAGCCATAAAATGAAGATAACAGTAGCAACCACTTAAAAGTAGTTTTGCGACATGTTAATATATGTAGACTGCCCAGAACAGAGCTTGGCACTTAGTAAGTACAGGGATCTAATTTCATTCAGAAAATATTTATAAAGTATGTACAACAGAGCAGGCACTGTGTGTTGGGAGATGGAAATATAATAACAAACAAGACACAATGTCTGCTCTCCAAAAGACTGTAGTCTAATGGCGCCATAGCAGATCATTCTCTTGTGTTAAAATAATATCTAAACACTTGGTAATAAGCATGATGGCAAATTCTATAATATAACTCTTCTGTCAGACACTCTGGCCATGAAAAAGATGAGCTGAGATTTTTTTCACAGAAAATCTTGAAAGCAAATGTGAAAATGACATTTATTATTCGGGGCTGTCAATGAGCTACATTGCATGTAGGCCAAAATGCTTTTCACCTGAGTTACTTGAAGAATTTTTCTAAGTCCCCACTTCCTGAGGCATGAATGAACCAAGCTCAGGCATTCAAATGCTAATTCTTTACAATGCTGCCAATCTCTCCTTGCACCTAAACTTGTAAGAAACAGAATGTGATTGATATGTCAACCCAAAATCTGTGAAAGATAAAATTTCATGTAACCAAGCTTCAGTGGGAGAAATCCCTAGATTCAGACACAGATCTCTCTCTGATTAACGTCGTTATAGAAAGCAAGTTGCTAAATTAAATTGGAGAGGATAGCGTGATTGAGACCTCTGAATCCAGCACTTGCATCCTTGAAATTATAAAATTGCAATTATAAAAATGGAAATGACTGAAATCCACTTATCTTTGGGGATTGGTTTACAGATTACTCCATAATAGGCACAGTAAATGATTGCAGCAATTGAAGTTGAGACAGGTAATATTAAATAGACCTCCCACCTGAAATCCCCATGGAAGCTATAAGAAATCTGGACCCTTTTCCAATTCTTTCAAATACAATAAAGTTCACATTTTCTAAAATTAGTTATAAATGTTAGTATCTGAGAACCAGGTTAAAGGGAAATCAAAATTTGTTCCTGAGGTCCCTTCCCTGTCTGCCAAATAAGAACAGACTTGATGTGAGCGATATTAAAATAGCTCTTACATAAGAATTGTCCTGTAAAAGCACAAACCTTCTGCAGGACCAAGTCAGTTCAGATGTTGTAACTATGACGTTACCAGTTTCAACCTGCTTAAGGATTCCCCATGGAAATACAATCGCCAGTGGAAATAGGGAGTTTGTAGCCTAAAGGGGAATGTTATGGCCTTGGGGGTGGGGTGGAAGTTGCAGCTGCCCCTCCAAGCTAAAGGGATGGGGTTAAGAGAAACACTGAAAGAGACTAGAGAGTGAAAGAGGGAGTCTGGCCTCTCACTCCCAAGCTGTATACTTGCTCAACTGCAGAAACTGGTTAGCCCCACTAGCTCTGTCATCAGAGCAGAAGGCAGCAACTGGGTTCTTGAGCAAACCTGACATGTACCCACTGGAGTTGAGGCATATATAAACATAGAGGCTCATGAGTCCCCTTTACTGAGAAATGTTGAAGGGAGGCAACAACCCATAACAACAGAACAGAAAGAGAAGGCAGAAGTGAGTCAATCTGAAACCCCACTATGGGGTATATAGCAAGGACAGTCTTGTTTCCCTTGGGCCAAATGACTACCTGGAGGGAAATAGGACTTGGGCCATCACGGCAGATACCTCACCCAAGAGTGGTGCCAGAAAGGTGCCAGAAAGGTAAGGAGACCTCACAGCAAGAGGTTACAGGACATACTGCAAGGGGGCAGAAAACAAAAGGGTTTTCAGAAGATTAATTAACCAAAGAGAATGATACCAGTATTTGAAACTGTGCAATGCGGTGGTCTTCGAAGGACTTCCAAATAACCCAACATGCACCCCACTAGGAAGCCTATCATATGAAGCATCCACTCCCACAACAGAGGGGCATTAGTTATATAATGTTTCATTCCCTTATTCCTCTAATTGCCTACCCCTCCAAAAGTCAGAAAAATAAAGAGAAGAAGGAGGAGGAATAACACATAATAGAATGTATGTTCTTCCCACTGCAGAGAATAGAGATGATGTCAGTTGCATGAGATAAATAATTTTTTTATTTAGGTTATATATTTTAATATTTTAAAGACTCACAATTACAGAAAATGGACTGATCTTCATTACAGAAAAAGGACTAGAAAGTTATACGATCTGCCTGAGTTGTTCTCCATCAAGGGATGGAGAACAACTTAGACAAGGCTTGAAAAAACAATCCATTTTCTAATAGTTGGCCAAGACTTTGTCCTATAAACAATCATAAATCAATCAATCAACCAGGAAGATTTTACTGAGTAGAAACTATATGAGAGACAGTGTGTCTCACATAAACAATTTATGGTGCCTTTATCCCATCTAGCAAAATCGGGGTAGACAGTAAATGGAGCTGTATTGCCTAGTAGAGATAGCCCTCTCTCTCTCTATATATATATAGTTCTGAACTTATGTAACCCTACCATACATGAAGGGAATGGACTAAGGGAAGCTCTTTCTAGACTGGTTTTCCTGTCAACTATCTTGACCAGTGCAGTAGCTGACTCTAATATCCCTTCCAAAGATAGAGAAATTTGGGTTAAATAAATGACAAATGTAGGAAAAAATAGTAACTGAGGGTAAGGAATGAATAAATGGGATATATCATAAGGGGAATCCAAAATTTCATTGACAACTGCAGAGAGATTCAGAGCAAGAAAATGATATTGTCCCTCAACACTATCATACCAGATGCCCAAAAGGATGCAGCCATGTGTTTGCCAAGACCATCCCTGCTTTCGGAATCTGACAAGCCTAACAGCAGCATGCAAAGCTGAGTGGCATCCCTCCAGGAGATACTTTGGTCATATGATATGATGATGAACCGGACCAATTACTGATGGCTGAGTGGAACACTAGTAATGTGCTACTGTCTTTTGGCTCATTGTTCAGGCTACATCTACCATAAAGTGCATGATTTGGGAAGAAATTTTCCAGAAACCATCGGGCTGTACAGTGTATAACTCCCATAGACCAATCACTGTGCAACTGTGAACCTTGATGACCAGATGCTTAAAAAAGTCCCGGGTGATAATGGAGGAAATGTAGCAGCTGCATGTCTGACAGGCCACAGTGTGCTGCATGCAAGGACATCATTACCCGCATTTTTGTGGGTGTGGAGCTGTTGAACAGAATAGAGAAAACAATGGGTTTCTGATGAGAACAAAGCAGTAGGCTTCACATGCTGGATCCGAATTCCACTGGGGACTAGCCAAATCCTGAGACAAGGAAGTCCATGGCAGGCCTTATGGAAAACTGTATTGAATCCAGGTGTGACAACCATGTGTCTAACCCTAGCATGAGGGACCCGACATTTGGAATATAAAACATGTATCCTTACTACATTCAGCCCGTTAGTACACATGGCCACATACGTGGTGGGTGAAACCACATTGGCCCACAAGACAGAAAGTGTTTTAGGGAAGAAAGGTAGCGGCCTAGATGTCAGGGAACACATGGAATTCACTTGCAATGCAGAGCAGCATTCGGAGGAAAAAAGATGTATTAACTAGAATATGCAGATGAGAGGAAATTCTCCAGGAGGAAGACACATGATAGTTGCCATCTCGTAAAGATGATGAGGCTGTAGTGAAGTGAGCCAGGCAGACTCAACAAATCATGACAGGTAACACCAGGATCCAGCACTGGGAAAGGGCTTGTACCGATACAGATTGAGGCTAAAGCAGCCATTGGACAACAGCTCTCCACCCTTCCTGCTGAGGCCCAAGGCACACTTATGGGACCTTGTGGGCCTCTAAACTTACGTAAATGCCTGAGGCAACTGTAATCTACACTGATCACGCTGACTGCCCTCAGCCCAAGAACAGATCAGAATAAGATATATCCTGCAGAACAGTTACCAGGGTTCCAAACTGTTCTGAATAACACCCATGTCCTCCCATAGGAGGGAGGCAGGTCCTGTTATGTAAGAGCACACAATGGAAACCAGTCTGCATACAAGACCGTGAACAAAGGCAGGGTAACTGGCTTTGTCCCCAGCTGGCTTAGAACCCAGAAATAACCAAATCATGGCTAATTGTAATGATGCCTGCCCACAATAATATCTGGCATATGGGCAAAGTCCAATTCAGTTGGGAAGACATCGCAAATACTCCTGAAATTCTTACTGATTCATCCTGTAATTAAACTGAATTGTACCATTACTATACTGCAATATATTGTAACACTGGCTTTGTTGGTAAGATTAAAACTACCTTATGTAAATAAATTATATAATAATATTCCTACTAATGATCAAATGTATTAGAAGAGGGAGTTAAAACCTCCCCAGATGTAAACTCATGCAAAATGAATGGTCTGAGGAAGAACTAGATTCAGCTAGATATCAGCTTATTTCTATGTTGAATAGTTCTGAGCAAGTTTATCACAAGGTACAAATAAAGGTAGGTCAAAGAGAGAAGTAATTAAATTAGTATAAAACACACCAAAAAAGTATGTAATGCCTTTATAAGATGGATCAGTTGTTTCTTTAAATCTGTCCCTACTCAATACTGCTTCCTCTAAATGTTAGGTATCTTCATGCTGATACTCTCGCTGCGTCTGTTATATGTAAATGCTGTACTAAATGTAGATGCTCATAGAAATATCAACATTTTAGTAAAGGAGCCTAGGCAAAGGGTCAAGGGTGTGGACTGGGTGGGAAAGGGATAACATAGCAGGCCTGGGTTGCTCAAACCCTGCACATTCCCGAGAAATACCAGCTTCCAGATTAGTCCTTGGCCAGCTCCTGGGAGATGACCTCTGAGCTCTTCAACTATTCTGTCTGATAAGAATGCTTTTGTATGCTCTAGGCCTTGCACTAGCCAGTACCAATTTGATTGAATAGTTTATGCTAACAGTGTGATTTATGGTGAATCGCTCTAGGAGGGCTGGACTCTGAGTAGTTGAAGTCACTCATGCCTATTCATGCCTATGTGACTGAACCCTGCACACAATTAAAAACCCTGCACACCGAGGCTCATGTGAGCTCCCCTGGTTGGTTACACTTTGCATGTGTTGTTACCCAGCAATCCTGAGAGAATTTAGTGCCTCCAGGTGACTCCCCTGGGAGAGGATACCTGGAAGCTAGCACCTGGTTTCTTCTGGACTTTACCCCATATGCCTTTTCCCTTTGCTTATTTTAATCTGTATCCTTTCACTGTAATAAATGGTAGCCATGAGGATGACAGCATTTTCTGAACGCTGTAAGGCCTTCTCGTGAACCATCAAGCTTGAGGATGGTTTGGGGGCTCCCCTAACCCATGGAGTAGTCAGGGAAGGCTACATAGAGAAGGTGGAATGTGAGCTGAGATCTAAAGGGTGAGTAGGTATCTTAGGAAGAAGAGATAATTCAAGACAGGAGGGAGGCTGGACATGGAGATCACAGCAATTAAGAATCTTGAAAGAGTGAAAAATGA
>VBSM01003157.1:42316862-42358247 GCA_008086735.1 Cheirogaleus medius
GTCACCAAAAGCATCTGAATTTTTTTGTTGTTGCTGTTTGGCCAAGGCTTTTTGCCAAGAGGCTAAAAATTGTTCTATCATGGACAGTTGATTTCCTAATAAAGCTTCTAGTTCATATATAGAAAGAATCCCTATAAATTATTTGTATTATATGGTCCAAAATTTGCCTGATGCTCTAATTATACCAAGGTCTATACCACAAAAAGTCTTTTGGGTATTTTTTTTTATCACCTCTGCTATTAGCCTTTTTTTCTGACTGCCTCCTAGTTTGAAGAAATTCTCTCCTGGCTCTCTCGTTCCCAAATCCAATACTTACGAGCTGTCAAAATGAAGACCTTCCACAGATATTTCAGAATTTTTTTTTCTCTGAAACTCCATGAAAATTCTGGCTAACTTCTCATAGAAGTTTTTCTTCTGCATTATATATGAAAAAATATAAAATAGGCGTGAAGAGGGGAAGCAAGTCTATAGCAGGTAATCAATTGAAGAGTATATCTTGTGAGAGTGCTGAGCTCAATTGATTGCTCTGATTTGCTTCCTCCTTAAGATGCACCTTTCAGAGACCTAACAGTTCTCTTGAGTTCATACAAATAACAAGACTTGTAGTAACATAAGCCAGCTGGCTAAACAACAGACTGGCCACTCTGGAGCCATCAGTTCTCATTCTTGTGTTAAAATATCACCTGGTTAAAGTCCAATAACCTACTTCTGTTTTTGTGTCAGCAGGTGTGAGATGGAGCCAGGAGCACTAGCCTTATCTCACTGGGTTGCTTGAAAGATTGTTAATAAAGGAAATTTCAAAGAATTCTCCCAGCATAAAGCATTATACCAATACTAAGTAAAAACACATCAGTGATTTTAAAATACCATGGTGCAAGTGTGCTGTCGTAGGGAATGTAGCAGCCTCTCATATGTTGTATTTACACTGGCAAGAATGATATTGTTGGCATAAAATCTCTGTGAAAGTAACAACAATAGTCAGCCAAAGGCTTGCCTTGAATGTCGAAGCAAAGCAAGATGTCTTGGGTACTTTTAAAGTTGGTACTCTTGATGACAATTCATCTCTCATCCCAGCAGATAACGTTTAACTTGTATGAGTTAGTTGAAATGGAGTGCATTTTGCTGAAGACTTTGTCTAAATTTGTGTTCTTTTGGCACCTGGCACCTGACAGCTTCTAATTTCAATATTTTAAAATCATTAGTACGATCGCATTAAGCTTTACTTTTAAATGCATTTAATCATTTGATATAATCTGTCTCAACAAAATTTTTTCTATTTTTAATACTTTTTGACTGTCAGGGATGAGTAAGAAGCAGCTTCTTTTCCCAGAATTTATCCAGAGCTTTTATTCACTGGAAAGATAAGAAACCTGAAAGTCAGCAAGCACAAATAACAACAGAAAACAACAAATCTGCATTAAAAAAAAAACTATTGAAAAAACTAGGATCAGATAATCTCTTTACAAGTAGAATTCTCCTTTCATGCCTCCTTTATGGTTCCTGAAACTAACAGGTGCACAGAGCATTTGATTCTGAGCTATATCTGTGCAGAACATACTTATTGTGAATGATGCTCTCTTCAATCACACGAGAGGCCCTGCTATGACTCCATTTCACTCAATGCCCAACGCCTCCAAACTACATCACTGAGGAATTCAGCCTTAGTAGATAATCATGCCAGCAATGGAAATGTAGAGAAAGTGGCAGTGTGTGCCCACACTCTCACAGCTCTCTCTCTCTCCCTGAAGCCCCACTTCCTCACACAGGGGAGATGTTCTGTTCATTCATCATTTACAACTTGCAGCCATGGTTCTGCAAAGTCAATACACACTCCTAACCCAAAAGGAAAAGAAAATAAAATTGAATTCCCTCCAGTCTGTACACACCTATCGATAATGCAAACATACTTGTTTAAACATGGAGATATATATATATATATGTATATATATATGCAAGGATCCAAATTTAGTAAGAGAAGCAAGAATGTGAGACAAAAGTTTAACTATTATATGTCTGCTGAGATTGGGGTTCAGGAAGGACCACACAAGGAAGAGAAATAGGGTGGCAGGAAAAAGTAAAAGGCAGGCATTTAGTGGGGTGTCTGTGAGCTCTTCATCCTGGATACAGTACACCGGACCAGAAAAGTTTGACATTACTTAAAAGCACAACTTAACCTTGTAATAGAGTCTGGCTCCATTTTTTATATTTGGCTGCTGCTATCTTTCAAGCTCCACCCCTCCCTCTACCCCTTCTCCCCCATGTCTGGGCGAGCTGGTTAGAAAGCCCAGTTGCTCTCTCCTTTGAGGCCAGCAGGAACTTCAAACATGGAAGCTCCAGCCCACGGGAGGGAACCTTCCTCCAAGCCCCGCGCCCTAACCACGATAAAAGTCTAGCTAGTCTCCTTTCCCTGCTCGCTCAAGCCATTTTTTCACACCTGCTTACAAGCCTCCCCTTTTTTCCCCAGAAGACTTCACTGTATGAATAGTAAACCTTTTCATCCTCTCTTGGCATCATTGTTTTCAACAACAGAACCCAACTTTGGGTGGGTGGGAAGGTCCACCCTGTCTCTGCGGGGTGGCGACAACAGCACCCTCTAAGCATGGTCATTGTTAATAGGGTGAGCTAGGATTAGAGTCATTTCCACTTTCACTCTTTAGTCCAGAGCTTTTACTTGCTAAGGAAAAACTGGTAACCCATACTTCATAGCATTATCTGTGTGACAGTGGTTGTAATCCTTTTGTCAGGACTAGGAATAGTGTTCTAATTTGTCTGTAGGAGTATCACAAGTCTCTTGGCTCAAGCCTCCACCCACGTACTTGAGCAACTTCACTGGGTAGCTCAGTATTTTGGTACCAACTCTTTACATTGTAAATACACAGAGAATAATGAATAAGATGAAAGGTTTGGTTAACTAAAATTTAAAACTACCAAGTACTATATCATCCCATATTGCATCACAACTTACCATATAATTGTTTCTATACCCATTACTAAATTACTTCCAAAAAATAGATGGGCCTTGATTAAACACAAAGATTATTTAGCGACACCCAAAATCAAGGAAAATGGACTTCTATAAAAATCTCAATCTGTTCCTATCTTAATAAAAGCAGAACGAACTGAAAATACTTAATAGGAAACACTTATGAGACTTACAGTGGCATCTGGGTCTCAGGCTAAGAGTATTTACACAAAGAGGGGAGAGTAAAAAGCAAAGAGAAATTCGAAGGGTTCACTCCAATACTGTCCCCTCCTGGTAGGGTTGCAGAAGTTATCTCCCTTCTTTGAAAACCTGATGCAACAGTGGCATCAACTATGCAAATCAAGATAGTAAAGACGATTTGCAAAGTTATGAGCATCATACAACTTTATGCATTGAAAGTGCTTTGTAAACTGATGCACTGCATAATTGGAAGTCAGTTGTGACTATGTCTATCTTTCCTATATCCTATACAGATCTCTCAAGAAATCATGATAATTCAAGTCATACAAGAAGTTCAGCTTGGTATAACTTCTTTTTATTACCTTTTCATTTGTCTTCTTAAATACCCATGCATGTTTGCATCAAGCAGATGTTGTATATTTGTTAAGCAGAACTAAAAACAATAAATACATGTATAAAAGAGTCAATTTTGTCTAGCTATGAGAAGGGACTCTCTAATTAGAGCTTCTCTACAAAGAAATGGGTTTTCTCAACAAAGGATTGAACTTCCAATGCCTGGAAATGCCCAGGTAAAAGCCATCTGTCATGGGGTTGTAAACAGAATTTCTACATTAGAAACAAGACTGAAATACATGACATGTTGGTCCTCTCCCATTTTTAAAATGTGATAATTGATTGATTGCGTGAACAGGAAAAACATGCTATGAACTTGAAAGTTATTTTGGCCCCTTAAAAATTATTTCATCTCTTTTCCAAAATGACGTTCCTATGGAATATGGTGCTGATCATCCCCTAGAGGAGACTAAACACAAACCTACTCAACCTTGGTTTCTCTTCTCTAAGACATAATTTCAGATTAAGAGCGGGGAGGGGGGCAGTGAGGAAAATAACATAGTTAATAAACCTTATAGCACAGCCAGAACTATCAGTTCACCAACAGCTGCATATTGAGTAGCTATTGTGTAGCAGGCATTGCAGGAAATAAAGGATGTATAAACACAAGGTCCCTGGCTTCGATGTCCTTGAAATATGTTTGGACAAATAAGACATAAAAAGTAAATGCTTATAAATAAATAAGAGAGGTTGAAAACAGACTGCCAGAGACTAGATCCAACCTGCATGCCTCATTTGGCCAACATAGTGTCTTTAAAATGTTTAACCTAGAATGCCATTAGATAGGATATGCACCTTTCCATTCACCATGTCACCGTTTCTCATCATCCTTCACAGGCACAATTCACACATTTACATCAAATACCTGACCCCTAGAGGCATTTGCATTTTTGACATACTGATCTATAATACAAAAGATTAATAGCAGCAATAACACAAGTTAGTATATGGTTACTTTCAAATAAATGTTACAAGCAGCAAACACTAAAGAGGTTTAGAGGAGGAAGAGAACAGTGTGGGCTGTCTTCTCCAAGTCTGCATGGAAAAGGTAAAATCTAATATGAGGTTTAAAGAACAAAAAAGACTTAAACAGGAAGAAATAAGGGGAGAAGCCACCCCAGACATGGCGAAAACAGGAGTAAAAAGAGGTAGGAAAGTACAAATCATAATCAGGAAGACGTGTTGAGAACAGTAGAGAGTAAAGAAAAAGGATGAGGGTGAGAAGGTTGATCAAATTGTAGAGGGGTTTGAAGGCCAAGCCATATCAATCATAAATACTGGCCTAAAGTGACAGAAACCCAAATCAAAGTAGTTTAATCAAATATAGGAATTTACTGCTTCCCCCAATCGATAAGTAAAGGGTAGAACTAAATTCAGATACAGCTGTATGCAAGTATTCAAATGACATTATCAGCTCCCTTTCCCACTCTCGCACTCACGAAAGGACTGAGTCTGGGGACACGGGGTCCTGGATCATAGGCTAACCGTCGTGCTCAGAGGAAAGCAACAAGTTAACAACAATGACGTTGCATGCACAGGACAGTCATAATAAAGGAAGGACATTGAGATGGCTCATCCAGGTGCCTTCAGGCTATGGAAAGCCACTGAAGTTTTCAAACTAGAAAAACACATGACTAAAGCGCTCTCTTGAGAAGTTCACATGACAAATTGAAGGGAAAGGAAAATGAATATGAGGAGGCCAGTTAGGAGGCACATCCAGTGGCCTAGGAATGAGGACATAGAGCTCAGATTAAAATGGACAAGGACAATGGGAAATAGACACATGCAAGAAATATTTAGGAAGACAAGTCAATAGGATATGGACATTGATTGCACGTGGGAGATGGAGGTTTCAATGACAATCCATTCAATATTCACTGGATGGATGCCAATTCTGTTTTAGTTCCTGTTCTAGGTGCTGGTTAATAAAGTAGACCAGATGTCTGCACCACAGAGCTCACATTCTTCTGGAGGATCCAGAAAAAGGACACATAAACTGCTACATAAGAAGTATAATTTTGATTTCTGATAAATGCTCTAAAGAAAAAATGTGTAATGGCATAGAGAGCTGAGAGTGTGGAAGGTGCTGTTTTAGATGGGTGGTCTGAGAAGGCCTTTAGAAGGGGTAGCACTTAAGCTGAGTGCTATATGGCTAGAAAGAAGCAGCCATACGAGGCCCTGGGAAGGAGAGAAGGGTTCAGGGAGAGGAACCAGCAAGTAAACAGACTCTAAGACAGGAACTAGGAACAAGCTTAGCAGAGGAGAGAGACAGAAAGAAGGCTGCTTTGCTGGAGAAGAGTGGGCCTGGGGAGAATGAAAGGAGAGGCAATCAGAGCCAGGCAAAGGCCAGATTTGGTCTGGCTACCTAAGCCACGGGAAGGAAATAGGGTTTTATTCTAAATGCCATAGAAAGTCATGGGAAAGTTCAGAGCACTGAAGAGACATGATCTCATTTGGGCTGTGCACAGACCACCTAGGCTTCAATGTGGAGAATGGGCTGTAGGCAAGAAGGGAAGCAAGAAGAGTGGTTATCAGGTTATTATGGGAATCCAGAGAAGAGAAGATGGTGACTTAGACTGGGATGTTGGTGGTGGAGATGGTGTTAGACCTGCGGTCCCCAACCCCCAGGCTGCAGACCGGTATTGGTCCGTGGCCTGTTAGGAACCAGACCACACAGCAGGCAGGTGAGCAGCAGGCAAGCTAGTGAAGCTTCATCTGTATTTACAGCCACTCCTCATCATTCACATCACCGCCTGCGCTCTATCTCCTGTCAGATCAGTGGCAGCATTAGTTCTCATAGGAGCACAAACTCTAAACTGCACATGGAGGGATCTAGGTTGTGCGCTCCTTATGAGAATCTAATGCCCGATGACCTGAGGTGGAGCTGAGGCGGTGATGCTAGCGCTGGGAGCGGCTGCAAATACAGATTATCATTAGCAGAGAGGTTTGACTGCACAGAGACCATAATAAATCAATTGCTCGCAGAATCATATCAAAACCCTATCAGAGTGGCAAGTGACAAGCTGCATTTGGTGGCAGGCTTTCAGTCAGAATCTGACATATTTTAGTTTGCATGTGGACCACCGTTATTTTATTTACCACTTCCGTCCGCACCTCTTTCCCACACTGTGCACTTGTCTCAGTCACAGTTTTGGTAAGCCCACAAGCTAACCCTACCAAAAATGAGTAAAAAACAAACATCACTGGAGAGCTTCTCTGAGAAGGGGAAAAGACCCAGTGATGAGACAGAAGACTCTAAGACTGCCAACAAAATGTAAGCTGCTTTTAAAAGAAAATATCAAGAGTCCTACTTAAATTACGGGTTCATTGCAACAGGTGATTCACATTCTCCAAGCCCAGTTTGTATAATATGTGACAACCGGCTATCCAACAAAGCCATGAAACCTTCAAATCTGCTTCGCCACATGGAGTCCAAGCACCCTGTATTAAAAGATAAGCCTTTGGAGTTTTTCAAAAGAAAAGAAAAAACATGAACACAAAGAACAGAAGCAATTATTGAAGGCCACCACTTCATCCAATGTGTCTACACTGAAAGCATTGTTCTTAGTGGCTAACCACATTGCTACAGCTAAGAAGCCCTTTACTATTGGTAAAGAGTTGATCGTCTCTGCTGCTAAAGACATTCACCATGAACTTTTAGGATAGCCTGCAATTCAAAAGGTGGCATGTGTTCCTCTTTAGTCTAGCACCATAACTAGATGAATTGATGAAGTAGTAGAGGATACTGAGGCACAATTGTTAGAGAGGATTAATGAGTCACCGTGGTACACAATCCAGGTTGATGAGTCTACCGATGTTGACAACAAGACAACAATGCTTGTTTTTATGCAATATATTTTTCAGGAGGATGTGCGTGAGAGCATGTTATGTGCACTTTTGTTGCCAGCCAACACCACAGCTGCAGAACTATTCAAGTTTTTAAATGATTCCATATCAGGAAAGCCGAATTGGTCATTTTGTGTCGGTACATGCACGGACAGAGCAGCTGCCACGACCGGATGGCTTTGTGGCTTCACTACTTGGGTTACGGAGGTCGCTTATGAATGTGCGTCTACACACTGTGTCATCCATAGAGAAATGCTGGCTAGCTGAAAAATGTCACCTGAACTAAGCTATGTTTTGCAGGATGTGATTAAAATTATCAACCTTATTACAGTACATGTCCTTAACTCACTTCTATTCATGAGTTAGTAGACAAGATGTCTGTCTATCACCTATCTCAGCTTTCAAAAGAGTTTGAGCATTACTTCCCAACCACAAAAGACCCCCAATCTGGGAAGGAATGGATCCATGACCTATCTGTGAATAAGCCAAGTGAATCGACTTTGTGCTAGAAGAGGATCAACTGCTTGAGATCGCAACTGATGGAAGCTCTGATTCAGGTGGGGCAAAGGCAATATAGGTAGCCCAAACATTTGTACCCTCATAATATGCTGAAATAAAAAATAAAATAAAAAATTTTTTTAAAAAGTATGTTTGAGACAACTTCAAATCTCCACACCTCCTGGATTAAAGTCAAGGCAGAATATCCCGAGATTGCCACAAAGGCACTGAAAAGCCTGCTTCCATTTCCATCACCCTATCTTTGTGGAGCAGGGTTTTCAGCAGTGACAGCAACCAAAACGAGACGACGGAGTAGACTGGACATAAGCAACACACTTCTGGTGTCACTGTCTCCCATCACCCCCCAGATGAGACTGTCTAGTTGCAGGAAAACAAACTCAGGGCACCTACTGATTATGCATTATGGTGAGTTATATAATTATTTCATTATATATTACAATATAATGATAACAGAAATAAAGCGTACAACAAATGTAATGTACTTGAATCATCCCAAAACCATGCCCCCACCCCAGTCCGTGTAAAAATTGTCTTCCATGAAATTGGTCCCTGGTGCCAAAAAGGTTGGGGACCACTGTGTTAGATGGTCATAGAAATCCAAGATCTTGTGCCTGCGTGGAAAATGGCATTATCATAAAGAGGAAAACAAAAATGAGTTAAAGAATTTTTTCATATTTAAACCTGAATACATCTACTACTCAGGAAATATATAACCTGTGGATTATATTCCCTGTTCAAGAGCAAAGGCCAAGCATTTCCTTCTAACTCTGGGTAAAGAGAGGGAAACATGAGCTTGTGCCTAAGAATTGCTTTTCACTGAGAGTTTTCACCAACAGGGGAGGACTGATGACAATAGCTGTTTCTGATATGGGAAAAGCCCTAAAGGATATCCCAAAGAAAAAGGAAAGATAGAAAAGGAACATAAAAAATAAATCAAAATGAAAATTTTAAAGAAAAATTATTTCACAGAGGAATTCTTGAAAACTTCATAGAAAAAAAAGTTCCTTTGGCCTCTGGCTTTGACAAATTTTGTACAACAACAAAAAAAGCCATGATTGCCTCCCTCTTCCTCACTTTCTTCTTTCTATTGAATTTTTGGTCACTTTTCAGAACAAAATACATTACAGAAATATTTCTATATAACTATTTAAACTATAAATGTGTACAGATTTTCTGGAGGGGATTTTGGCAAAATATATAAAAGTAAACAACATTTATATCTTTTATGCTGCTAGCTAGATATAGGAATTCATCCTAAAGAAACCAAATAGGTAAAAAAAAATTATATAAGAAGTTTATAACTTATATAAAAAGTGATTAATTACAGAATTACATATATCTGTTGAAAATCTGAAATAACCTAAATGAACACCGATAGGGCTAGACATCAATGCCTTAGATGAGTTTTCTATATCCTTGTTGTGTTGGATACAAACACACATGGGCTGATGGGGAACCTGGAGAAATCCAACAGAAAGGCCCTTCCGGAGTCTAACTGAGTAAGGGAGGTTTCCAACTGTACGTGGTTCATGACTCTAGAGTGGCACTAACAATGTGAAATTCTGGTCTTCTCAGAGGAAATCCCTGGATCATTTGTTTTTTCAGATTTCAAATTCCAGTTTTGAAAGGAAAATAGCCTATAAAAAGAAAGGACTAAAAAGTAAGCCTGAAAAACTTCTAGGCTCATCATTCAGGGATCAAAGCCAACTGGTTAGTACCCTGAGACTACATTTTGATCCCCGAGTCATCTGTGTTTTCCAGTGTTGCTTTTGTCACGAATTTTTTGGCTATTATCAGATATCTTGCTATTTTGCTCCTTGAAATATCTAAAAATCTTTACAGTCTCAGCCTTTATCAAGTTTAAGGAAAGGACCCAAGGAGCCACACAAAGAGGATAAATAGAATTCGTTGTCAATGGCTGCTTCAATTTCATATTGAGAGAGAGAGAGAGAGAGAGGAATGCAAAAATGAAGAACATTTTACAACTACTCCTGGCTGTCTATGACGCCACCACCTCCTCCCCATCTCTTTTGGGACACCTCTGAATTATCTTTTTACAATTAATGGGAGAACTGAAGAAATAAACGGCAGAAAATTTAGTTGCAAGTGCTAACCCTGAGTACAACAAATGAGGCAGAGAATTTAATCTGATGGCTTCAGGAACCAAACCAAAAAAGAAAGAAAATACAATGCATTTATATTTTAATGATTTTCATTTTTAATGGGTGACATCAAAGAATTTAACAAACCTGAGTTTGGCCCCTCATGTATCATATCACTTTAATTAGTTTCCAGATTTTTCCAACATTTTGAAGAATATATTCAGAGTTTATTTTCCTGTGAGCGACAAACAACTCAGTGCACTGTGACAAAAGCCACTTTGGAACTTTTAAAATACATAGATGTGTAACAAACAAGGTTTACATTTTGGTGACTGTGGTTTAAAATTGTTGAAAAGATAATCATGTGCCCTTGGTTATGATGACATTTGTACCACACTCATTTGGAAAAATTCTCAAGAGAGATCATTTATGTTTAACGAAACACATTTGGTGCAATCAAAGCTGTATTATAATATCCTCATTTGCAGTATTGTCTCATAACATTGGCCTCTGCTTTGGACGCCGAGAAAAAAGAAACAAACAATCCAGATCCTATCTTTTTTTGTTTGTTTCCTCTGACGTTTAGTAGTTTGCCATGATTGCAAACTATGACTTTTTGTTTCTTGATACATGATGATTTAGGTTCTTGCCTGGAGACCACTTTGTACATCAGTGAGTTTCCCATTCAAAGAATGAGAGGATAATGGCATCGCCATTAGAGTGGACTCTGGGTCCATCTAGGTGTTTGAAGGGACATTTCCATCTTAATGATAGAAATGCACCCACTGCTTCTCTAATTCTTATGCATAAAGGAAGATTGATGTAAACAAGGATCCAAGTTCCGTGGGGAATGTACTCATCATTTAAGCTGTGTGAGCAATTCTCACCGATTTGATTAGGACGGCAACTATCGGTTATTGGTTGAATTAACAATCACCCAGAGGTCAGGTTGCCCTCACAGAACCATGATAGTCCAAGAAATGAAGGCGACAGACCAATGTGATACCAGTTTGGCACTGGTTGAAGAATCTGAAAACTTCTACAGCATGGCTTATGCGTATTTATTTTGGGAAATACAGTGGTGACTGACTGTGGCCATTAGCTTTTTCCTGTTGTGATCTTCATTTTTTCATTTTGTGTGAGATTAATTTGTGACTGAGATTTATTAGCCTAAAGGAGGCTGGGTTTGATGAGATTTTGCTGATATACTGCATAGAACACACATCAAGTCAAAGAGAAAAGATGAAAAATTGCAATGATAAAGTTGCATTGCTGGCTTGTTGCTGAGGTAATTGAACCGGCTTGTGCTGTGCTGTGCCGTGATGGGGAGAGATAAAATATGTACGAATTTATCTAGATCATACTTCTGAAGAAAAGGGCTACAAAATATATGCCCTCTCTATTTATGTGTTGAGAAAATCTCCCAAGTCTTTTTTGACAGCGATAGTGAAGCAAAATGAAAATGAAACCCATTCAGAACAAGCTCCAGAAAGGAGTCGGCTCTAAGTTAGCCACGGAACCAGCGTGAGGGTTAGCGCAGACAACTGAAATATGAGCATAATGCAAAGATGGCATTTGTCTGTTAGGTGAAACCACAACTCCATGTAATTTCTTTTTAACAGAACTGAATAAAGTAGCAAAATGGATTCAGTTTTTGAATCTGCCCAACTTCCCCTCTGATGGAGATTCTAATTATCAATGAAATGTCTAAAAAGTACATACTCACCAGGTTTTATTTTCTAAAAAAAGAATAGAAAAGGCAAGGGCCATGACATTCACAAGGCACTAGAATATCAAGTGCACAATGACAGGGTTCCGTACCTCACCAACGTGTCCCAGGTTCCTAGAAATGTGCTGGCACACACATGAAAGGTGCCCAGTGGGACTTTGCTGAATTAACCAAGTGCACACTCAGTCCTTTACTGCTGAGAACTGACTAGTTGGCGTGGGTACGACCATAAATCTGTCCTTCCTTTCCAGAGTCACTTGGCAAATACACGCGTCACAGGGGAATCTAGTGCTCTGGTGCATTCCACAGTGTGCAGCCCTGGATAATAAACCACAGCACAAGTCTAGTGAGCAGGTATCTGTCTCGGAGGCAGTGTGATTGGAGAGAGGACATTTCCCCACCATCCACCATGCCCCAGGGTTGTAGAGATTTCGAAGTTAGAAAACTGATCTTCTCCCTCTGAAGCCCATAGGGACATTCCAGGATTGTTCTATGCCACTGCAATTCTATTTCTTTAGTTCACTCAAACACATAACATTGACCAGGTAGTAGAGGACCTTCACAGGATTATGCAAAACAGAGCCTGGATGTCACTGTTTTCTCCACCTGTTTGTTAACCTGGTATTCTCACATAAGGGAAACAAGGTTTACATCAGCAAAATGGCATGAGGAGCAAAAAGTGAAAGCATAAAAAGCAACTTTGATGGAGGTTTATGAAAGCAAGCGTGCTTCATTTTGGTGAGTGAGGGCTATAAAAATTGATAGCATTTATGAGACTCCAGATTTTGAAGAGTACCATGGGGAAAGGTTTCTTGTACAAATGGGAGTCATTTCCTTCCACTTCAGACTGGCCTCCCCACGGCCTTTCGGCAAACCAGGGGGCTCTATCCCCAAAGTGTGTCTACTTCCGTGCCTCAGGAAAACTCCAACCTCAACGGGGGAAAAAACCTACCACTGTTTTAGTACCTGTTTATTTTAGACCTTCTCACAACAGCCTGTGCTCCAAAGGGCACCAGAACATATGTTCATTTCCTGAATGAGAGCTCAGTTGGCACCAAGGGACCTGTTATGGTCCTACACTCTCCCAGGACAGTGCTGATGACAACAGGGAATATCTAAGACCCTCTCCTGTGCATCAGTCTCTGGAAGGACATCCAAGTCTCAAACTGCACCAAAGAAGAATCTTCCCACAAATAGAGGAATGGCTAAAAGTGCTCATTCTGGACATTTATTAGCTGACGACCTCGGGCAAGTCTCCTAATTAATGCCAGGCATGTTCTTCCTGTTCACATGTTAATTGGAAATACAACACACAAGTACCCCCTTCAAAGGCTGTTGTAATTAATTACATGTAAGACGTTTAGCACAAAAAAAAGTACTGATACATGCTACAACTTGGATGAGCCTTGAAAACATGATGGTAAGTGAAAGAAACCAGTCACAGAAGGCCACATTCCATATGATTCATTCATATGAAAGTCTTATAAAGAATAGAGAAATCTATGGTGATAGAAAGCAGAACAGCAGTTGTTTAGGGCGGGCAGCGGACCTGAAGAGGTGGGAGGGGATCGCCAAAGAGTGGATTTGACAAAAAAGTTCTAAAACAGAGTAGTAATTGTTGCACCTATCTGTGGATATACTAAGACCATTGCATTGTATACTTTCAGTGAGTGAATTATTTGGCATGCGAATTATATCTTAATAAAGTTCTTTAAAAAAAGATGCGTCGCACAGTGCCTATCTCACACTTAATACTTGAAAAACATCAGCCATTATCATTTATTAATTCATTCAACAGATACTTATTAAGTTCCTATTATAAAGCAGGCACTGTTCTTCTTGTTCTTATTATAACTTTTTTACCAATTTTACATTTTAAACTTATGTATGGGTGTGAAATATGCAAATATTTTAGTATTGCAGGAAAAGTCTAGAATGCTGTCATGACTAAAGCTCTTCACTTGAAAATATAAAATGATTTTGGTGAAGAAAGTGTTTTAGGTATAAAATTTTTACCTGAGATATAATCACTGAAACCCTGCAGCCATATAGGCATCTTAAGAATACCAACAAAAAAGTCTTCATTTATTCAAAACTAAACTTAATTTATTTATAGTCAACTTAGAAAGTTTTCCAAATGAGATATACATAATTTAGTGACAGCAGAGCAGTTTCATGTGTCTGTGGATTTGAACATTTCATATTGAAGAATCACAGAAATGAAATTCTTCATTGAATGGCTTAAACCAAACAAATTCTGAAAACCATATTCGAATCTTAAAGACATTAGACAAGTATGCTGTGTAGCTCTAACCATGTCATTGTCCCTACCATATTCCCCATGACTTCCATAAAACAGCTATGTTCTCCCTCCTCTTGTCCTTCTCTCTGCCATCAACTCCCCTCATTTCCCTTTTCCAAGAAAGACTATGAGTAAAAGGTAAAATAATAGATTTGTAACCAAAAATTGTAATAAAGACAAGGAAAAAAAATCTATGCCCAAATGGGAAATTCTTTTACCAAAATCATCATAATAATAAATTATTTGGATCTGCTTCGGCAAATGCAGAGATTTAAGTGGCGTTGGGTTACCCAAGCCACAGTGAGTGCCAGCTGGAATCAGCCCTGGAATCAGCCCCCGCCATAATCGTGGCCCTGAGCACAAAAGAGAACAAAGAAGCAAACTAAAAAGACAAAGCCCCCAGCTGCTAGATTTCCCTCTGCAAATCCTAAGGCCTTTGTTTTTCATCTCAGCTCAGGGAGGCTGCTCACCAGCACGCTCTTCTTTGCTTCTTGTTTGATTTTCTGGTAAATTCTCAGAAACCAGGGAAGGAAGGAAAACATTGAGGGCCCCTGTAAAACCTCATTTCTCCCAGAAATTGACTGAGATATTGGCTGCAGGGGCTGGAATCCAGGTAGGAAGAGTCAGCCTGTGCTGGTACAAGATTTTTATTTAAAATAATTCTCTCCTGGTGGCCTTGCTTTCTCCATGAACATAACATGGGTTTGTTTATTCACACTGTTTACTAAATCACCAAAAGTCATGGAAAAAAGGTGAAAAAATTACCCTAAAAATAAAGTATTCTAGGAAGTATTTTTAACTTGTAGGTATTAATATACTCAGAATTCCTTCACAAGCACAAATTTTGAAGCAAACTAAAATAAACACATTAAAATGAGTAGGAATTTACTCAAGATTCATCACCTAATTTCCACAAGCACATTAATTTTCCTACTCCTTAAACACATGGCTAACTTACTTATCCTGCTATATTAATGACATAGTAAATTTAAATCATTAAAAAGTTTTAAATTCTTTATAGAAGAACACTGTTGGTTTTCTTTTTATAGGTAGACCAATCTATATAAAGCAAAATCATCACCATCATAATCATCATCATAATTTTTCCATCTATTACATTTTTTGATGAATTAAATGTCCTGTATTACTAATAATACAACTACATATTTGTAGACACAACTACATTTACCTTAATGCAGTCATTTGTCAGGAATTCTTGGTACTTGCTTGCTATGGTTCTAGGTCACTAGCTCAACCTTAAACTTCGGAAAATGATTGTGTCATTATTTTTTAATCCCTCGTGCCTCACAACGTGCTTGGCACATAGTATCGATTCAGAAATTGTTTATGAAATAAGTGAATCACCACCTGAGTTAATAATGTATACTTCGCATCGTTTTAGAGATCTAAGACCAGTTAAAGCCACTTCTGCCCATAGTCAGCCTAACCACTACCAATGTCTCACGGATTGATACCCAAAATGTCACTGAGAAGGAATCTTCACTTTGCTTCTCCCTTAAATAGGTTTTGATAGTTGCTGGAAAGAGGAAAGTCATTAAATGGTCACTTTACTCCACTTTGGGAAAAGATGTCCTGTTACTTTAGGGACTCAAATATGATAAGTCCCTAAAGTTGAGCTGGGAGTTAATATCCCAGCTGGTTTATTAACTTCCCCTCAAATAGTACTTGCCACTATTTCCCACTTTACTCCCAGACCCAGAACCCCAGTGTCAAGTGAGCCCAGAGGAGGACAGATTGACATTAGGACACACACCCTTCCGATTTGCTCGCTATCAGTGCCGCCGGCAGTGAGCCTGGGACAGATGGAACGAGCATGTAGATCTCCCAACAGTTGCTGGGCCCATATACTCTGTCTCTCTTTCTCTTTCACATGCTTCATTCTTCGCTTTCTGTTAAGGATATGTATTGACTTTGTGGAACCACTGTAGTGAGCTGTAAATGATGCATTTAATGAAAAATCCTTGCCCTGCGCTCTGGGAGAGAACACAAACAATGTAGTGCAATCATTGCTGGGCAGTGATGGGTGTTGTAATATCACATTCATCAGCTTCTTTGGCAAGACAAATGTACCATTTGGAAAGATTTCAAGACTATATGGTAAAAAATATTAACTAATATTTTAATCATATTCATTATTTGTTGTTTCTCCTGTCCCTATGGTGGTAATCCTTTAGTATTAAAGATCAGTTATTCTTTTGTCTGAAATGCCCCAAATCCTATATCCTGAAAAGATGCACAAAAGGATTTTGAAAGATTACCTTTTTTGGAAGGATTATATTAAAATTTTGATTTTCTGCAGAGCTCTGTAGTTATTGCTACCATGATTATATTTCAACACTGAATTTCGGGTTATTGAAAAGAGTATTTTTCTTCCAGTTTCCCTTTTTTCTTTCTTTCTTTCAATTTCTCTCTTTAAAAACAAACAAAATAAATAGGATTTGGCCTTTTCCAATAATGCTGGGAAGTACAACCTGAGTGACAAAGTCCAATCAACATAGGCACCTGCCAGTGACAGAGAGACCACAGGGCAGAGTCTGGTCTGGTGATGAGACTGGAGACATTTCACAGGGCCCTGGGGCTCCTGCGGTGTCATTCACACTAACGATGAAGGAAAGTGCTGTCACTTGATTTCGTATTCTCCAGGATGACCACGCACAATGCCCTGGCACGCCAAGCGTGCATTTCCTGCTGTAGCCTGACTCACAGTCCGCCAGCTGGTGTGTTAAGAGGCGCCCCCCCATTGCTGAACAGCCCTGAAACGACATCCATACGGTGCAGCCAATGACGGCCACGGGCGAAGCAGCCCACTCTTCCCCCTCGCTCTTCGCCCGTGTCCTTCGGAGCTGGAGCTCCAGAGAAGCCCAGCTCGGTGATGACAGCCGGCAGGTGCATACGCCGGCCCACCCCGCATGAGCAGTCTGTTTTCCCTTGCACATACCAAAGTCACGAATGTACCAGCCACTTGTGCTCACATGACCAAGGTCCCGTCCTCCCTGGAGACAGTATCTTCCTGTGATGCCCTAGTTTTCAACTGCTTACTCCTCTAATAGTCTGTTCAAACTCCAGCCTAATGTGTTTGGTTTTTTTCCTCCATTGGAATTATTTTTCGCTATATGAATTAAGGAACAAGCTTTCTAAAGCACTTCATGTCACTGATGCACAGCCTGTGGGTTTGGTTTGGTTTGTTTTGTTTTTGGCATAATCTGACCACCAGAGCACATTTCTAAGGAAAGTCAAAAGTATTCTTTACATGATATCTAAAGATTTGGTCAATTATGATGGAAAAAAAAAATTAGTCAACCATGATTTGTGTGTTGTATAAAATAAATGAAATAATTGGCTGGCAGGATTGTGTTGGGTTTTGTTATTTTTGCCTTGACATAGACACTGAGTTTTAGAAATGGTCACTCATTGTTTTCTATTTATGTCTAACTTTGACAGGTTTCCTGAATTCTCCAGAATGGTATGCCACACCTCCAGGTATCCCAGAGCATACCTGAGCCTTCAGAGAATCCTAATTAAAACTATGGTTGGAAAATTCTACTTTTAATCATATCTAATCATAGACATGTTAGCATGTGGAGATCCATACAGGATGACTAGAATCCCATTAATTGCAAATATTAGAGAATTCCTATATTTATAAAAATTTTTTATTTAAATGACTCCCTTAATTTCCTATCACTAAATAAATTATAAAAATAATTCACATTCAACGTGTAGATTTATATTTTTCCAAAACTGTATTTTTAGAAATGTGCCACATCAATGTCTTATAAACTCAATATTTTAAATCATCTCCTGTTTTATCTTTACTTTTCTATTTGCTATATTCACCTTTCTAGTACTTTAAATGTTTAATAAGCCATTCACGATCTTGCACATCTAAGCTGTATGAGACTAAAGAGGTGTTATCACCCCAAATCTTGTTTTCATGCTCTTTCTCTTAAAAATGTTTCTTTTGTCACTTCTACTTGCTTTTTCTTTCCTTGATTATCTTGCCTGCTTGACTCCAAAAATATTTTGCTGTGTGATATTTGGGGAGATGAGATGTTGCTGTTGCTTTCTCCCTGTGCTCTTTTCCTGGGCGAATGGGATATCCTCGGGAGTGTTATATTGGCTTTATGCAGAAATCTGCTGTATAAAACATCAATCTTTGCCCTGGCTTTCCTATTTCCTAAAGTTTTTACAGGATGATTTGACTGTTCTCACTCTAAATCCATCAATTTCTGTTTCAAACATACAAACCTTCTTTGACACTTCTCTGCGAAATTTTGCTGGTTTTCTCTGTAATAAATTCAGTCTTTCTCTCTCCTATACCATCATCTTCTTCACCACAGCCCTGGAGTCACCTGTTTCTTCTTGCGTCCCAAAACATGTGTTCTCATGCAGACATTTGCCAGGAAGGTAAAATGAGAAGCTTGTCCGTAGTTATCACATGCTACCTTCCTAACAGAGAATCAAACAAAACCTGGTAGCAACTCACCACATTTAGCAAAATATATCATTAAATTTGCCCAGATTCCCCACAGAGCCCAACATAAAGTTTTCAACAAACTTATTGCATGAGGATTATACATAACTCAACCTTTTCTACTCTGGAGTCACAGAATATTAGCACTAAATAGCAACTTAGACAAACAAGCTACTATCCTTCGACTCCAGCAAAAACATGGTTGAAAAGACAAATTCTCTAAAGTTCAGGCAAAAATAATGAGTGAAAAAAACATATTCCAAACCCAACTGTTTTCTACTTATGTTCTTCTACTGTGTTCTCTAATAATGGCTTATAAACATTCAACATTTATTTTTTCTACATCTTTATTTCCACTTCTATTTAATTTTGTCTCTTTTTTCATTCTAAATGCCACGTCCAAACTCTTCCTGTCCTTGCCCTTATTGAATGCATTTTCAATACCTTCCACTTTCTTATATTTTAGGATGTTTCCCTTTGTTCGAGGATCACACTGTCAGTTTTCCTGGCATAATCCTTACATTTCAAATACTCTTTTTTTTTTTCCCTTAGTACTAGTGCAGCATTGTCTGCATATGTTAATATGGGATTAAAGCCTTTTCCACCTTTACAATCTACTTGCCTTAAATGAGATAACTGGTTGTCTCCCTGGTTTTTCCGTGAAAAAAAAAAAATCTAAAATCCATAATATGAAAAGGGCTATGACGCATTTTTTATTCCTGTGATTTTTTCCTATCCACCATTGCGAGTAAAGATGAATGCCTTTCACTTTTGTATAGAGGCTCTTCATACATTACAGCAGCTTAGCCAGCACTTATGGCTTTGAATAATCTTAAAGAAAAAGTGTGTTTGCTGGATCCAAAATTTGTTTTCAGTCTAAACCTAATAAATTTTCTTCTTTGGCATCTTCTCTTGGTTTCTTCGTAAGACCAAATCAGTCATATGTCTTCTGCCACATAAACTAGATCTGTGGAAGTGCTTAGAAACCTGTTTAACACTCTTTGGTATTGCCAAGCTTTCCAGCAACCAGAATTCTCCCACAAATTCTGTAATCGGTGTTTGAAATATCAGTGAAATTAAGTTCTAACATCTGCCTTCTCCTTCTTCTCTGCTGGTCTCCCATGTGTTATTAAGAACTTTGAGCAATTGTTTATCCAGGCTTCAAAAATGCAGGACAAAGCCATCTAAAATTAGAAATGTTTGACATCTCTAAGAACTTGTTCACACTGCTAATTTTGAGAATAGCAATAAATGATATTGCAATAAATGATATTGCAAAAGATACTATCAGTAATTAAGTTCTTTGTGGAACTCTTTTAATGGCAGGAAACTAACTGGCTGCCTTTAAAACACACACACGGACACACAGTTTTACACACTCAGACTCTTCTGTGTTATGCATTCTTGGTGATTATTCCTGTCCTGCAAGCTAGGAGAATCTGGGCTTGGTTTTTCAAGTGAGCTGAGTTTGACAAGTGAGGAGGATCAGTGAGATGATTAGGGGATGACCAAAGAGCCGGTGCCTCCGAAGGAAACTGAGCCAGGACATGAAGACCCAGATGACCCTCTTTGGAAAGAGAATCTGCCTCTTTTCCATTCCTAGAAGTTGAGAGTCTCTTTACCATTTACTGCTTTACTTCTTTGGTCTTTCATCTGTCATTTCTCTACCTCCTTTAATCTCAGGCATAGCTCTTCCTGCACTTGAAACAGTTCTTAAAAGTACTTTATTATTCCCATTATCTCTTTCAGCACCATCCAATCTATTTGTTTTCTCTCCAGTCGAGCGCTGCCTTTTCTTCTTGCAAAGCAGATGAATTTGCCATGGTGTGACCTCTTCTATTTCTCCATCGACTTCATCCTATATATAAATTATTCTTTTGTTTGTTCTTTGGTTTCTGTTATTCTTGCTCCCATTTCTTCATTTTTTTTTCTATGCAGATAAATTTCTTCTTTAAAAGCCTTTAGTCTCATTTCCTGCCCTGTAATTGTTCTTTCTCTTGCTTAATTAAGACATGCTTCATCCTTTTGTGGTCTTTTTAAATGGAGTTTCTACTTGTATTTTTAATTGCAATATAGTCTAGAGTGAATTATCCCTCCACCATAGACCTGAACTAGATTTTTCAAATTTTAAAAGTCAATTTGACTATTATCTTAAAATTATAGGGAAAAAGCAGTATTCTTCCAGACGTTGGAAAATATTTATCTATTTTTAAAAAAATATTTATTTATTGTCTCTGTCTGGTAAATATGGTGTTAAGCATCTGGGATATACAGTTAATGAAGAGACCTACTCTCTACCCTCACAGTTTTTACAGTTTACTCTGGGGCAAGGTGTGCAAAGAAATGACTGCATCCAATAAAGCCATGCTACTATAAAAGAAGGTACAAGAGCCCTGCGTTGGTAAAAAGTAATCAAAGAGGTTTCAACAGAAGAGGAAAGTGAAGTTGGAAGAGGAGCCAAAGTTTGCCGAGCAGCAAGCCAAAGAACAGGTGGGAAAGTAGATAGGAAAGGGTGTTCCAAGTAGAAAAATAAAAATAACAAAAAACAAAAATGGCATCTTCAAAGTGAAAGAAAAACAGAGAGCATGACGTTTTTACTGAATTATATGTGCTAATTGTACTAACAGAGATAAAACTTGATATGCAGCCAGCCTGTTAGCAACAGTAGCCCCTAGTTAGGAAAATCCACTCTCTGTGCAGAAGTTTCTGTTATCTCATTTCATCCTAACAGCTTTGCAAGGATGGTATTATTTCCATTTTGTGGATGAAGAAACTGAGGCTTAAAGTATTTTTTAATGTACCCAACCTCAGTCAACTATGGTTCTTCTACTACACTAGTATCTCTTCCAGATTTCATTCTATAAGTGTAGGGGAGCCAACATATAATTATATACAAGGGAGAAACTTGATGATATTTGCCTTTGGGAGAGAACTGGTTTGAGGAGCAATGCATTGCAGGTAGGCAGTCCTTTGTGCAGACTGTTTAACAATCTAGGAAAGAGACGATGAGGACCTTAATTGGAATAGGTAGCAGTCAGGATAGAAAAGAGGATGTAGCTCCCAGAAATAATTAGGAATTAGAATGGATAGAGCATAATGACTGGCTGGGTATTAAGGATGACTAAGAGGGAAGCATTTCAGGGATGCCTGAAGTGGGTTTCTGATTTGTGCATCAAGTTACAACCTAATGAAGATTTGTAACTTTCCCTGACCTAGAGGAGAGTAGA
Source organism: Cheirogaleus medius (assembly GCA_008086735.1). Classification (NCBI taxonomy): domain Eukaryota; kingdom Metazoa; phylum Chordata; class Mammalia; order Primates; family Cheirogaleidae; genus Cheirogaleus; species Cheirogaleus medius. The sequence continues at coordinate 42,338,639 of VBSM01003157.1, forward strand.
GGGGGACAAAATGTGGGTGGCAAATTTGTTTTTTGGCCAGATTCGTTATGGGACAGGGTAAGGAGTCCAGCAGACAATGAATTAGGTAGAGGCTCAAGACTGAGGTCAGAGTGAGACATAAAAAAACATAGGGAGAAGTATATGTTTGAAGCCATGGGCATGTAGGATATTAACCAGAAAGCATATGAAGTGTGAAGAAGAAAAAAAAGAAGACATATAACAACATAGCAAAGGGGTTGGCAGAAGTGAGAAGTTATTGAAGGAGTCTAAAAGGCTACCAATCACTGAAGAAAGAGAAAAAGAGAAAAGTGAGGTTGGAGACACAGAAACAGGAGTGATTGCTAGGAAGGGGTGATCATGAAGGCAGCCAAGATGTTCCCCCGTGATGCCACCTGCTGTATTTGAGCTCTCTGTAATTCCATCCCTCGAGTGGGGGCTAAATTGAGTAGCTTGCTTCTCACTAACTCGATATAGCAAGAGTGAGTGATGTTAGGTTATAAAAAGACTGCACTTTCGTCTGGGGCATTCTCTTAATCTTTCTCTTGAAAGACTGTTGTGTGGCAGTCTTGAGGAAAGCGAAGCCAGCTGCCAAGCCAGGTATCCTATGGAGAGGCCACGTGGGAAGATGCTGAGGCCTGCCCGCAGCCATGGAGAGAGCTCAGAAACAAATAAAATCCCCAGTCAAGCCTCCAGGTAACTGCAGCCCCCACCAACCACTTTCCCCTTATGAGGCATTGAACCTGAACCACATACTCTCACCTTTTGCCTGTAGGTGGTGCCCTTGCACCAGGAAGGGCAGATGGCAACTGCTTCTTTCCTGTTTCAAGCTGGGCTGTGCTCTCAGCTGCTTCTATCTGCCCTCCTTCCTCACTGAGACTTTCCACCATCTATATAAAGAAATCACTCTTGTGCCCTTGTTCTCTACACCTGAAAGACTTCCGCTAACAGCATATTGACTGGGATAATTCCTTAAACTGCATCTATAATCCAATCCTCATCTATGGGGATAATCATGGTGGCCATCTTCAATGGTGGCGCAATTTTAATAATATAATGCATGCAAAGCCTAGGTACAGTCTCTGGCACATGGTAGACAATTAATAAATGCTGGTTATTATTACTGTTGGTATCATTCTCAACATCATGAGCACCATCATGTACAGTCTGTAGTCCTTCATTGCTCCTTAGGTGAAAAATTCTTGGAATGTGGTTAAACTCCATCTTCCCCTGGGGTATAGTTTTATATCCCCAGATATTTCTTTTTCTTTTCCAAAGATATCACCACCACCACCACCACCCAAAAAGGCTCGATTACTTCAATCCCACTGTTCCATTTCTGGAAAGAATGGTGAGAATTTTTATGCCTAAACATGCTAAGAAAAATCACAACAAATTTCTTCTAAGAGTCCTGTCCCTTTTTCTTCTATAAGATCTCCAAGATAACTCTATTTTCTCTATTGATCTAAAGTTCCCATCAAACTTCTTGCTAGGAAGGATTGGCTTTGCTGAACAAATTTCCTCAGGGTACATCCTAAGTGAACTGATAGTCAGGGTACCTAGCCACATAATCTCTTGTTGGACAGCTGTTCCCATCCCTTGTGAAAAGAATCTTCGCAACAAAATGTACCTTTGATGACATGTTTATGGTGCTCTCTTCCTCTTTCACAAACCTCCTAGATTTTCTTTACTTCTCTGTTCATTCTATCTCTTTTTACCTATAAACTATATGAAAGGCAAAATCAACAAACCAGACATAAGGATTTGAATCATTCCTTTTCTTTCCCCTCCTCATTCTCTTATTCTCTCACCTGTCTTCACCCTCACCTGACTCTGCCACATTTTTGCTGTCTCTCCCTTTCCAGGTTCTCATTGTAGTGGACTCTAACTATGCTAAAAAGTCATATCCAAAGTTCTGTGTTTCAGCGCAGGGTACCCACGCAGATTACCAATCCCAAGAGGTTGCAAGAATCGGACGCAGCCCTGGCTCTACCTGCCTACATCTGTGACCTCTTCCTGGTACCTCTCTCACAGCTGGATCGGTTGTGAGCTCCTGAGCATCCTAAGAGGTAGTTTGATCAGTTGTCAGAGTTACAGATGAGAAAATGCAACCAAAAGAAAAGAAGAACTTGCCTTGGTCCACGCGATGTGTAAAAACGGGGATAAATTCACAACCCCACCACTTTCAGCTTTTTTCCTATTTTTTTTTCCAAATAGTTTCAACTGGATGGTTCAGTGCATGCTGCCTTCATGTGAAAAACATTTCAATTTCCAATCTTTTGTCCCTCTCCCCTCTGTTTATCCCACACTGACAAAGCCTGTTCCCCCTTGTAAGAGTGAGAATTTTACTTCTGTTAAGTTGATTTGGTTCACAAATCCACGTGATTCATGAAGCACCCTATGTGCACATGCAGAGGAATAAACGGTGTGACTTTGGGCAAATGCCTTTGACTCTCTCTAGCTCAGTTTGCGCAATACTCAAATGAGAGAGTTGGATATTTGACCATCTCTAAGATACTTCACATTAGAAAATTATGTAATTTTTATTATTTTAACACCAGTACAAATGATATTGAGCAAAATATTTCGATCTCCTTTTTTGAAAAGGATGAAATTAAAAAGCATAGGAAAGGAGAGATATTTATAACTCTTTATTAACAGTAGTGGGTAAAAAATATCACATGTTCTCACTCATATGTAAGAGCTAAAAAAAAGAAATTGATCTCACAGAAGTAGAGAGTGGAATGATGGTTACCAGAGACTGGGAAGGGTGGCGGGTAGGGGGGATGAAGAGAGGTTCATTAATGGGTGCAAAAATACGGTTAGAAGGAATAGATTCTAGTGTTGGGGAACATAGTTAACAAGCAAGAGTTTATTGTTTATTTCAAAATAGCTAGAAGATTTAGAATGTTCCCAATATAAAGAAATGATAAATGTTTAAGGTGATAGATATCCTAATTACTCAATTTGATCATTAGACATTGTATGCACATATCAAAATATCACATGTACCCCATAAATATGTATATCTACTATGTATCAATAAACATAATAATAGTGGGTAATTGCTAATGTTTACTTACTATGTGCCAGAATGTTCTAAGCAATTGTCATGGATTATCTACTTTGATCCTCATTAAGAATCCTGTGAGGTAGATATTATTATTATACCCACATTACAGAGGAGGAAATGCAGACACAACAAGGTTAAATAACTTGCTCCAGGTCACTGGCTAGTAGCCGCGCCAAGATTCAAACTCAGACTGTGAGATTCCACAGGCAGCCTTCTTAGCCCCTATATTCTGCTACCTTCACGTTCTCAATGCTTTTCAATGACCAAAAAATATATAAATAGTGGCTATTAATTTTCTGGTGTTATACAGCATTAATCCTCTAATTTAGATAATCTAGAACTTTGTCTTTAATAGGTTATCAATAAGTATATTGAGAGCTGTTTCTTGCAATTATTTATTGCATAATGACTTCAAAATACTGTCAGAATAATAAATAGTTTTTACTTACAAAGAGACTTGCAAATCGAGTTTCCTTCATCTGCAAAGCCTCTCCACATAAAATTAGTCATCCTATTTTATACTTTATTTTTAGGCTACTTTATGTTCTCTTAACATTTGGTGTAGTTGCATATCAAGAATTGCAGCAATCCTATCTACATGTGACAACTCTACTCACTTACCAGAGGTTCCTGTTCAAAAATTAATTTAAAGTCCATGATAATTTTAGAAATTAGTGTATTTTTAAATAACATGCACCTTAGCCAGCTTTTAAGAGATTTGTTATGAATAAGGAGTGATCATTATGCATATGTGTCATGCTGAGTGTACATGTGAATTTAGCAATGAATATATTTCATATGTTTTTTCTGCCATTTACTTTATGTTTTGATGAAGCATTGAGACAAAAATAATAGTCCAGACCCGCACAGTGCTAAAACATAGAAATTGCCACTCAGTTACCGATAACTTCCATTTCTATATGAAGATATAATATTTAATATTGTTATTACTCTCATTGTTGAATTAGTAATCTCTACACATGACACATGTAATACAAATGGCAATAATGAAAATAGAAATTATTCAAACACATTCTTCAATATGATATGTTACTTGAAAGTGAACTTACATGAAAATGACAATTGGAACATGATTGTTTAGTTTCAGTGAAGCACAAATTGGGTGACTCAAACTAGCTTCCAGGTACACACTGTGATTATCATGCATTGGTGCTGTATTCACAACTGTTGGGAGGCTAGTGTCGCATCTAGGAGTATTGCCTGAGGGGCTGAATTGGACGCTTAATTTAAAACCATCGGTCTCCTTGCACACAGTATGACAGAATCAAAGAACATACACTCTGCCTTCACACCACTGAAGCTGTCATATATACAAGCCAAGATTTGAAATTTTATAACAAAACATATTTCTATAGTTGAATTTCAAGACTTCATACAATCATAGCTTATGTAGCTCAGGCACCATGTACCCTAAAATATACTAATACATCCAAAACAGCAAGTGTGCTGGTTATCCTTTCTGTATCATTTTTCTATTGCTGCTGTAACAAATTATCACAAAATTAGTGGTTTAAATAATATCTTACAGTTCTGGAGGTCAGAAGGCATTTGTCTCAATGTGTCTGTCTCATTAGGAGAGAATGAAGGTGTCAGCAGAGCTGTGCTTCTTTCTGGAGGCTCTAGGGTGAGAATTTTTCTGTCTTTTTGAGTTTCTAGAAGCTACCCCCATGTCTGGCTAATGGCCCCTTCCTCCGTCTCCAAAGATAGCAATGACCAGTTGGGTCCTCACATGGTACCACTCTGGTTCTGCCTCTTCTGTCTCCTTTTTCTACTTTTAAGGGCCTTTGTGATTGCACTGGGGCCATTTGTATAATCCAGGACAATTATCCCATTTGGATGTCAGCTGACTAGCAACCCAATTCCCCTTTGCCATGTAATCTAACATAGATACAGGTTCTGGATTAGGACATGGACATCTTTGGGGAACCTTTATTCTGGCTACCATATCTTTTAAATGATCAAAAAGAAACTCTGATAAAATGTTCAAAAGTTCACAGAAGAAGTTTTTTTCAGACCTCAGAGAGAAGCTATGTTCTAGCCACGTGGTTTTCCAGCTGGGCCCACCACCAGCTCCACCAGATGTTTTCATCTTCTCAGACATTTCTATAATAAAAAGTCATCTTCAACCCCAGGCCTGCTCTTTGTTCCAACACCAATTAATAAAAGACATAGGAGAATATTTGTAGTTTGCCTACTGAAATCCATTGCTAGCTAGGATTGGTATTTTGTAATTCCTCATTTTCCTTGATGCCCACATCGGTTGCTTTTAATTCCATTCAGACAACAATTATCTAGTGCCAACAAAATGCCTGGCACTGTGCTGTGTGCTGGGACACAAAGAGGAAAATTCAAACCATGGTCTTGAGGAGCTCCCTGTGTGTGTGTATTGCATGTGTGAAGTGTATACACATGTATGCATGTCTGTGTGTGTGTCAGGGGGCTGTTGAGGCAAGAGCATCCAGGACAGGCAGGAAGAAACATTATTTCAGGATAACATTCACACACACGCTATGATTCTTTTCTATCTCCACTCCCCTTCCTGGTGCTGCTGCTACATCTCTGGTTCAGGCCATTATCACATCTTGCTTCAGCTACTGCAAGTCTCCCAGTTGGACCCCAATTCTGCAGTCTCCCACTTTGAAATGTTCCACACTCAAATACAAACACAGCTGTAGTTGTGTCACTCCCGCACCTTCTTCATTGCCTTTAGAATAGCTTATACATTTCTCCACACGGTGTCCAAGGCCCTCTGGGCTCCACCTCTCTTTCTAGTCTTATCTCCTTTTAATGTCGTGTGTTCTTGGGCTCAGTGCAATTACAGTAGTCCCTCAAATCCCTGCTGTGCTTTGCCAGCTCGACACCTCTTCCACTGACCGTCACCCCGCCCCTTGCCCCATATCCAAATAATGTCTGTTCCTTAGAAGCCAGTCCAATAATCACGGCTTCCATGGACCATCCTCCTGTCCCTTCCCTATTGAAAAGAATCTTCCCCTACTCACGGGCTCCCACAGAAATTCCTTTTTGATTCTTTAATAGAAACTATCCATTCCTGCTTTAGATCTTTTATTTTGCAAAATATCAAGGCCCCTCTCCCAGATTATAAACTCCTTGAGAGCAGTCACTGGTTTTATTTCTCTTTGAAACATCTACAGTAACTAGCACAGCACCTTGCCCATAGCAAGGACACTGTATTCAAGTTTGTCAGATTCAACCAAATGGATCAGTAGTGTCAACTTCAAGAATGTTGTCACAAGTACAGAGTTTCTGCAGCTAGTTTTCCTTAGAGGTGATGGTGGGGGGATGCATTTTTCTCTATTATATTCACAAACACAGTGAGACATAAACAGAACTGACAGACATTAACAGTGAAAGAACCAGTTTCTCCTTCTGAAAATGACGGAAATTCACTGATTATCCTACAAATTCAAAAGACAGAATAAGTGTATATGTTATACAAAAACAAAAGTAAGGTAACACAAAACTGCAAATGGCCTTGGTAAAATCGGCACAGAAACATCATCTGAATTGTACATTACTGCTACAGAAAATAAAGAACCATAGATTACCAGGAATTCCTAATTTTGTGAACGTTGCATATATGCATTTTTTACCAAAACAAGTATTCATTAATGAATATTTATGGAAAAGATAGGCTGTGAAGCCACGAAAGTGTTTTTAGTGTGTCATTGTCATCAGTTCTACTAAATAATTGTCATTACAAATCCAAAAATATCTTGAATGGGTAATACTGAATAATCTAGATCACCAAATTGCATTAGAAGGGTATTAGCTGACTCAGGAGACTAATTATAACGAGGTATTGAACTGCTTATCTCTCATCTCAATCTTAAAACCATAAACCACACCATACGGGCAGTGGCTGCCAGTCAGGTCAGTGTGGGGTAGTGAAAATAGCATTGAACAAGGGTCAGGAGCCTCAGCTCTGTCATTAACTCTGTAACCTTGGGAGCTCTTAATAAAGATCATGCTGTATGAGAAAAGCAGATCCCTTCTTTAGAGAAATACAATTATACTAGCGGCTAAAGCTGCTCATTCACAGAAAACACGTAAACTGCAAAAAGATTGCACACACACACATACATAGACATACACGTGCACACACACGCACACACACTCACACACTGACTCACCTTTCCCAGACTAATACCTTCTTGCTTAATGGGCCAGTTTAGTCCTATTATTAACCAGATGATTATAATTTGAGCGAGTGTTATCCATCCATGTCCTAAAAACAGTAGCTGACATTAAAATGATGAAACTGATTCCTCACCCATAGAATTTATCAGCCAGAGGTCAAGGCTAAAATTATTATATCTTCTTCTGAATCTATTTTTGAATAATAATAATAATATCCTGATTTGGTGTTTTTAAATTTTGAAAGCACCTGCCCACTTTTTGTGTAATCCGAATAGCCCAGTAAAGCCAATGGGACACATTTTCAAAAGTTTGCTGGGATTGGTGGAGTTGATGGGATTTCTGTCTCACATTTGGCTAAACTAGGGGACACAAAAATGATTAAGATAAAGTTTCACACTTCAGGTTGCTTTTGATTATTGGTAAGAACAACATATTGTGTTCTAATTATTTCTTTACATATTTTAGAAGTCCTAGAGGAGCATGAAGGAGGGAATTGTATTTCTACCAGAAAAAGAAGTATGTGTGTGCATGACGGGGCAGAGGGAGGGTGAGCAGAGGGAGATGTCAAAGATGGCTTCACTGAGAAGGTGACTTTGTCACTGGATTGAAGTCCTTGCTCTAACCCTTCCTAGGAGAAGCTATGTGTGTTATTGAATCTCTGTGAGCTTTTGAGTCTTCATCAATTAAATATGGATAATAATGCTGAATTCATAGGGTTGCCAGGAGGATGGAATGAGATAGCATATAGGAAAGCAATTTGCAAATAGCCAAGCACTCAATAAATAGGGTATCATTATTTCCTCTTTGCAGACTCATTAACTTGGTTCATTCCAAAGGAGAGCCTGTGTCCCACCTGAGACTCTGGTGGTCCTCCCCCTACACTGCCCAATGGGACTCTTGGGAAGCACTCATCCTGATAATATTTTATGGACTATAAACTAATGTTAACATATTCATATAAATAAACATTCCAACATCTGAAGACTTTTCTGTGAAATGTTGCTTCTAAATCCTAAGAGGATTCTCTCTATAAAAGGAGGAACCAACAGAGCATTGTAAGGAAGGAATCATTATGGGGAAAATCATAAGTATTTAATACAGGAATAAAACAGTCAATGCTTTTTTTTAATAAACGGTTTTAAACAACCTAAAGTTTCAGAGAATAAAATATGGCAGATCCACAACTGTTTAAAGTGAATTTTAATAGAAAACATTTGAATAGATATGTGCCTTGCATTTAGTAGGTACTTAACATCTGTTGAATTCAAAGAATTAACTTGATCATTTTTACCCCTAAGATTGTAACACTAATTGTAATACTAACTAATTATAATACTAAGATTGTAATACTAACATTTATGTATTTTGCTTTAATCTAATAAAGTAAAGTCCAGTTTTAGTACTTCAAAGATAAAGTTTTATTTAAATATGAACATGTCTCGCTCACATTTTTTAAAACAACAGAAAAAACTGAATAGGTCTGGGAAATCTTAAGATAAACAATTGCATACCATGTGCCAAACAATGTGTTGAGAGATGGAGATATTCAGACATCCATGGGAAACTCACAAATAGTAGAGTCACTAAATGTATCTATCTGTATTGGCTGAAGTTCTCCAGAGAAACAAAATCAATAAATGGTAGACAGATATAATAAGGAATTGGCTCATGCAATGAGGGAGGCTGACAAGTTCAACATCTGCAAAGCTGATATCTGAGTTTGAAAGCTACTAGGCAGGAGAATTCTCTTTTATTTAGGGGAAGATCAGACTTTTGCTCTATTCAAGACTTCAACTGATTGAATGAGGCCCACCCACATTATGGCAGGCAATCTACTCAGTCTACCAATTTAAATGTTAATCTCATCCAAAAACACCCCTACAGAAACACCCAGAATAATGTTCCATCAAATATCTGGGCACCCTTTGGCCTAGTCAAGTTGAAGTTGACACATTAAAATTAACCATCACACCATCCAAAAAAAAAATCTTTTTTTCTCTAAATTTTGGTAAGGAATTTATCACCAAGAACAAGTCACTTCAACAAAGCACCAAGAAACTGGTTCTCCTTTTAGATAAGGAGGCAGTCTAAGCTGCTGGTGACCTGAAGACTCTGGCCTACTGATCAAATATCTTTTGGTCAAAGTTGAACTCCACTACTTCTGAGCTATCTGACCTGGACACACTACAGTTGACCCTTGAACAACGTATGTTGAACTGCGGGTCCACTTATAGTTGGATTTTCTTCTGCCTCTGCCACCCCTGAGACAGTAAGACTAACTCTTCCTCTTCCTCTTCAGCCTATTCAACGTGAAGACAATGAGCATAAAGACTTTTATGATGATCCACATTCACTTAATGAATAGTAAATATATTTTCTCTTATGATTTTCTTAATAACATTTTCTTTTCTTTAGATTACTTCAAGAATACACTATACAACACATATAAAATTTTGATTGAATTGATAGGTCACTAAATGTTAACACATGCTAACAATTAAATGTTAAATGTTAACACATGTTAATTGACTGTTTCTGTTATTGTTAAGGGTTCTGGTCAACAGTGGGTTATTAGTAGCTAAGTTTTGGGGGAGTTAAAATTATACATGGATTTTTCAACTACACAGGGGTCAGTGCCTCTAATCCCCATGTTGTTCAAGGATCAACTGTACTTACCTTTTTGATCTTCACCTGCCTCATTATAATGGAGAAATAATAGTATATACTGAATAGAGTATTTGGAACGATCAAATGAGATCGTGTTACATGTGCGTAACACATGTCTGTCACACAATAAGTTCTCAATAAACTAGCTGCTTTACTGTTATAAGTTCTGATTCTAGGCCTCCTGAAATGTATTAAAGTACGGCACAATTGCCTTAACTGGGATGGATGCTCATTTCTATCGTCACACATCTGGAAATGTTATCAGTTATTTATAGACATAGCCTTATCCGTTGTTTATACACATAGATCATTTGGCCAACGAGTAGTTGTACAAGTAGATCATTTAGTAACCTATCAATGCAATCAAAATAACTTTCCATATTTGGAAAAATCAGCGATGGGGAAGAAATCCTAAAAGCACCTCACCTAAAGATTGTAATGGGAAATAGAGTCCCTCTCCACTCACCAGCTAGACCCAAGTTTTAGTCAAGAACTTGGCATTCTAGGGCGGGAGTCAGGACAAGAGGACAGGACAACATCCTGTTGACCTTGTTTATTTGACCCCAGAAACAATAACTTGAACTACCAAGCAGGAATTGCCTTCTAGAATGGCCCTATGGTAGAAACTGCAATGTGGGGGACTCTCTTCATCGGGAGGAGGTAGGTGGTCTCAGCTTCTTCCTCTGAAATTTCTGAGCCTTAAGGTACCTCTGCCCCATCCCTACTTAACTCAAAGGCTTAAAATCTACCGTTTTTTCTATGAGGGCAAAGGAAGGAAATCTGAGCATTTGGAGAAATTCTGAAAAGTCGATGACTGAGGTTTCCCTCAAAGTCTGTCATCTCTCACTCTCCCTCCTCCTCTTCTTGAAAATTATTAGTCTTTTGCATCGTCAAGGTCAAGGTTAAACTCAGGTTGCTACTCATCTCCTTTCTGGTCCTATTTGCCTTTTTCTGTTCTCCTCAACTGCCTCTTCCAGAACCCACAATCTTATGCAAAATAAGTCACAACTTCAGAGGAAAGTTTAGATGTAAATACGCACCCCCCACGCCTACATATCCCCTTTCCTCTCTCTTCTTCTTAACATTCCCTTACTCCCTCAGCCAATAGAGGAGTTTAAACATTTAAATGCGGTACCTAAACTGCATTTAAAGAATTAACCCATTTTGCCCCTCACTGGTCTAAACCACAGGGTGCCAACCGGACGTTAATTGCTTTCATCTGGTGGGGTTCCAGACAGCTCCTCTGAAGGAAGGAGCGCACATTCCTGGCACCAATTGGCTAATTCAATTTACTTCTACAGCATTAGCCTCTGTCAGAATATTCATGAGCAGGGGAATGAGGACCCGCGGCACAGGCAGGCAGCAGCCACTCCGGCTGGGGAAGGCGCGAGGGAGGGGAAGCGGACCGCGCGCCGCTCTCGGGGGACGGTGACCGCGACTAGGCGGCTCTTCTCACCGGCCGGGCCGAGCACCGGGGGCCGCGGGAGGGCGGGGCAGGACATCGGCGGGGTTGGCGCACCTGGCAGTGCCCCCCAACTCGTGGCAACCGCACGGAGACTTTGCAAAACATCCGAAGGCAGAAAAGCTGTGACACTTTTGACAGAGGGGTTGGGGGGTGGGGGGCCGGGGACAGCGCCGCAAGCAGGGGCGAAGGGACCCAGCGAGACACCAGCCGCCCGGTGGGGGAGGCAGCGATGTGAGCTGGACGCCCGCCCTGGACGAGTCTGGACCGAAGGTCTCGGGAGAGTCGCCGGCCGTGCCAGGTAAAGCGGGAGGCTCGAGTCCGGCCCCGCGAGGCTGTGCCGGGTTCTGGGCGCAGGGTGGCGAGGGGCGCCCAGAGCCCGCACTCCGGGGTAAGCCGTCCCCAGCGTGGCGCCCGATCCCCGCAACTACCCGCCGCCTCGGCGAGCCTACGGGCCGGTCTGAGTTCGACTTCCTCGGACTTTGGGGGAGAAGGGGACGTGAAGGGGCTGCCTGGACTCGGGGAGCTGCTCTCCGGCAGCGGGGAAGCCGGGGCACAGCGGGGCAGGTGGAGGACGCGGCGCGCTGGGAGCGGGCGCTGCGCGCGCCTGGGGATGGTGCCTGGGGACCCAGGAGCGAGGCTTGCTTGCGGGGGCGCTCGGCCCGGCTTCGCCCTCGCTCGCCCCGCGGGCGGCGGCGCCTCCCTCCGGCTGCGGAGGGGAGAGGGTGGCCGCGTCCCTCGAGCGATGTGCGCCAAGAAGGGGACTAGAAACCACGGCACAGGGGAGGCGCAGGCACCTACGGGGCCGATCCCAGGTCCGCGCCTCGCGCAGCGCCCCCGCCTGAGCTGGGCAGTGGGAGGAGAATGTGGTGGTGACTCGCGTCCGTGCCACCTGCCGGACATCGCCAACTCCCCGGATTTCCTGTCTCCGGGCCCTGACACTCCCAGGGAAGGCTCTGAATTGCGCGCGGGTTGTTTGGGCTTTGCTCGTTGTAGTGGCCGTGGAGGGAGAGCCTGGGCTGCGGGGGTCAGATCGGGTGAAAGTTTCAGATTTGTAAAGAAAACGTTACCGCGGAGTCCTAGCCCGCCTTAGCGAGAGGAGGCTTAGCGGCGGGCTGCGCTGAAGCTGAAGGGAGCCTTTGCCTGGCGATCCGCCTCAGGGGCGGGAGTGGGGGCTGGAACCTGGAGGGCAGCCCGGAGGCAGCGCCAGAGCCTTGTGTTTTGTTTTGTTTTGTTTTCTGCTGAGACCAGGCAGGAAGTAAGAAGGGGCTCGGAACAGAGAACTGGGGAGTTGGACGCCTGGTACATTCGAAGTTGACTGTGGTATTGCCATTATTGTAATTATTAATGCTGTTGTTACTGGCAAGAGCACCAGGAAGGATTTTGTTTTCCCCGATTGTTATGAATCGCCTGCAAATTGACTCTGCACTCCCCTCCCCTTAAATGAAATGCCCCTTTATCTCCTAAAGTCTCTGATGTGTGTCTTTTTGCCAAAGGAAATTACCTCCTTAGAGCTGTGATGGTGTCAAGGGACCCCACTAAGGAATTGAATCTACCTAAGAACAACAAAAAGTTGCAACTAGAGGGTTTCTGCACCCAAGCTTATAGGTGAATCTTATGTTCCTATCTGCTCACCTTCCTTAGCCTCCTCTGGCTCAGAACCCTGGAGGCACAGCCATCTGGAACCCCATACTTGACCCAGCTTTTCCCTGTCATGTATTTGTACAATCTGGAAAACTGTGACCCTTGCAATCCCACTAAACATGCTCCCCGGCCAGGGCAGGCTTAGATCCCAACCATGCAGGAAGCCACAAGGGCACCTGTGGTTGCCTCCTCTTGCCCTGGTCACATCTCCTCCAGGGTGCGGGCTTGGCCAGCTGATGCAGCAGAAACCAAGGCCAGGGTGTGGGAGAACAGTGAGGCAGAGCTAAGCTGAGTGCAGCAGATGAGGTCAAGCCTCCTCGCTGGCCACATCGCTTCCTGCCAGAGAAAAAAGGCAAATGAAGAGCAAGAGGGAAGTATTCTAAGTTGAAATAGAGCTCTCAGAGTCTACTGAGGCTGGGAACCAAGTTCTCAGAGTCTAAGGAGGCTGTGGCCACTGACTTTGGTGTGACCTTTCCTTTCAGTACTTGTGTGATTTTCCCTATTTGCCGATACATGAGTAGCCGTGCCTCTCTAATAGGACAGTTGTCATGAGATCTAATTTTGTATCCAAAAAAAATGCTTTGAGCATCCTGGGAAAGGACAGTCTATAAAATATGCCATTTTAATGTTTTGTGAAAAGTTTGCTACACGGCAGGTTAAGAAGATACATTTTTAGCATGTGTGCCATGTGGCAGTGTAAAATTAAAATGGAAAAGGAAAGTACAAACATAAAAATGACTTAGCATTCTTGACATTCTTGTGCATACTTGTAGAAAAATTATCTTTCGTTTGGGGAGAGTTGCCGGGGAATTTAATCAGTGTTTACACTACTGAAACGCCCCCTTCTACCTTTCTGCCCTGTAAAATTTTATGACCCAGTTCTCACCGGAAAGGCAATGTGACTGTAGTCAGTGCTGAGGGCTGAGAGGAGAGACTGAAGGGTTGTTAGGTGAACCATCACATAGGGTTTGGAGACTGGTATGGGAAGAAAGATGCCATCATCCTTGAAGAGCAGTGTTCTTCTGGAAAAAGCAGTTGAGCAGCTTAGGCCAACAGACCCAGCACTGGTTGTCCTCCATTCTCAGATTCAGATGGGGACTCATTCAGATGGTCCAAAGAAGGCTAACCATGGTGTTTGTCTCTCCTCCATTAGGTAAATGTATTGCCTCCTTCTTACCTTTGGATTGGTATTAACTCCTCCCCCCCACACACACACACCCCGGTCTATCATAGTGCAATAGTTTTCCCTGGCCATCTCCAAACACTCCAATGTACCCTCTCAAGTCCCTTATATAAAATCTTCCCCAAGTTCTGAAGCTTCGCAAAGACCTGCAGCTGTTGGTGAATTTAAGCAAATAGTTGGAAGTAATCAAGAGAGCCACTGAAAAGTGGGTATGTTTTCCCCTGGTGGAGAAGTTATTGAATGCCTTTTGAGTTACAAAATCAGCAGTTTAGAAAAGCAAAAGGGATTTCCTTGACTTCCCTCTCACCATAAACCAGTAGTTGTATTTTCCATCCCTCATAGTAGTGAGCACTGTTTGGCTAAGCATTTTTTACAATTTTGGACTTAAAATGGGGTTTTGCCTGGTGGAGTTCTATGGAGAGAGGAAAAACGTAAAGAGATACGGAAGGAAGAGCTGCAGTGGCAAGAACATAAATCAGCCAGAATATATGGGGGGGTGATGAGAATAGGTCTTTTCACCCTAAAAAAAATGTCCACTTTGGAAGAAAAAGAAGTCTGATTATTGGCATCCAGGGCTGAAACCAAGGCAGCTGATGCCGAGAGGAGCCAAAGGGCAGTTCTTCTTAGTTTAGAAACAGCAAGACAGCCTCTGCCAAAGATTGCTGTAAACACGGAATAAAGATTTCATTGTGAGCTGGTGTGACTAGAATAATTAGACAGTTAATTGTTCATTCTGATCTGGTCGTGCTGCAATCAGTAGTGCAGAGTGGTGAAAATAAGAGCGAGAGGGAGAAATAGAAAAGAAACATTTCTCACTTTTATATTTACTTGTTTTACTTTGATGGTACTTTGGAGAATCCTGGTTCATCTCCTCCTGCCCCCTAAAAAGAGGCAGATCCCAGAACACTAGAGAGTTCAGAGGCAATGCTGCCATTTTCCCCCCATGTTCTACTCTGAATATAGACAAAATTTCTCATCCTCTAAAAACAGCATGTGAAACTATAATAAGAATAAATTCATTAGGTAATTTCAGTATTAATTAATAGATTGTAGTTAGGTATAAATAAACCTGCATATCAACTCAGTCAAAATATATGCAAATAAGCACCAGATTTTTGTGTTTCTCCAATACTTTCTTCTCAGACATACAAGATTTAAAGAAGTAAATATTCCACTTTTGACATTTAATTATTTTCTATTATGAAACAAATTGCCTACAGTGATTAATCTTTCACATTTAATTGAAGAAACAGCCTTCTCTGTATTTTCATAGTAATTTGGAGACAAAAGAAAATGTATTTTAAGTGATATAGGTGATTTTAAACAACTGAGCATCTACAGTTATCATAGGCAGTATACTGTGACTTATTGTTATTTCAATTCCTTCTGCAATGACTTTTGCAAATGAAGACATGAGGGACAATAGACAGCATTACATACATGTTGTTGGGGAGGAGGGAATGTAAAACCATGTATTCATTAAGTTCAATCCTCCCTGAATCCTTATATTGACATGGAATATGGAGCAAAGTTCTCATTATTTGAATTCAAAAAGGAACATTTTTAAGTGCCAACGCTAAGTATAATTGTTCTGGGAATAAAGCATTATTATAAAGAAAGCATGATAAATTAACATAAGGTCATACAGTCTCATAAAGAGAAATATTTAGTTTCTCCAAGATAGTCATCTTGTCTCAGTTTGTTTAAGAGGTGCAACAATATCTTTACTAACCTTTAGTTTCTTTTATCCATCACAAATCAAAAGGGATTGCAAAGGCAGAATACTTACTTACTGAAGTCTTAAAAAGTGTAAGTGGTTCAAAATTATGGAACTATCTAGCTCTCAGAAGACAAAATTCTGCTTTACAAAATGCACTGTCTACAGCAATTAAAAATAGAAAATCATATTGCCACATTAAATTATTGCAACAATCCATTTTAAAGAGAAATTTAGTCTTTTCTTATTTAATTGCTGTCAATGGTTTGCTAACTACTTTTTCAGAATAATCTGCCAATCTCTTGCTAACCAGGACTGTCTAGTTAAGGACATTCCTGATTACATATGGATTAACTTAATTTTAGAACCTCAAGAACATCCAACTCAAAACTTACTCAAGTGCAACGCAAAATAGAAATGGTCCAATTCACCTCAAGGTATATGTAATTTTTTTTTAAGTTCAAGGAATCATAAAAGCAAGGACATCTTATATGGAAATATATCATTGAATAACCATAATAAAAGAGTAAAAGAAGATACAAACTATTACATCTTTGAAAAATACATAAAGTTTTAACAATACCACTTATTTCTTCTTCCAAAACTTAGGGCTGGCATAAAAAATACCATGCAAAGACATAAATGTTAAAAACATGCATAGCATTGCCTGAAATGAGGGTATCTTTGCTAGAATACAAAGATATTTGAATGTTTGGCTATTTCCTTATAGTTCTATAGCAATAGATTCTTAATAAATATGTTGTGATTTGACTTTTTAAATAAGAAAAATAAAATTGAATCAATGGAATTTTCAAGTTAGATGAATTTGTAATATTTAAAGTCAAATACTTGAATGATCTTTGTTACTTTATTTCTTTAAACTAGGAAGATGTGCCTGTGACCAATAGTAATAATTATTGGCAATATTCTGGCATGCACATGAAGGAGGTGAGAAAGTAGGAAAACGTTAAGTTAAAGGCTTTCTTTTTTTGTTTGCTTTATCTAACTAGTGAATGTGTTTGTGCATTTATAAGTTGCTAAAAATTCACAATATCTCTTCATAATAAGGTGGTACTATCACCTATTGATGATTATTTACAAGTAGTCACACAAACAGATTCTATCCTATCGCTACCAAATCTTAATCAGACCAGTCATAACTAAATTACCACATGTTCTCTGCTATGTCAACTAATTAAAGGGTAATGAATAAAGCAATAATTTCATTCCAAGGCAATGGCTACATCTGGTTGTTATAGAAGCTTACTTGACATGTAGCCAAATGGTCAAGCCCAACAATGCAACTGCAACTCTGTGTTCAACATCTGGCAGGAGGATGGAAACGTAACCCATAATACTTCACATTGAAATTACTTTTGGCTGATACACTTATCTGCTCCTGTACCTGATTTATAACTAAAATAAGATATGTTAACCTTCCACCCAAAATGAAAACCAAATGCTCATTAGGAAGTAAAATGTTTTTAGGTAAATCATCAACCTTCTTCTTCTCAGGTCTGACCTTAGTTGAATGAACAAGGTGGTCATAGTATTTTCCCAGAGAACAGGACATGGTGTAATATGGTGGCATAATTGGGAGCTAGTAGTCAAGAGAACACCAGGATAGAATTAGCATGAAGAGTCAATCACCCCTTGTTCCCAGGGAGAATTGTGTACTAGGATTAGAGTCAAGGTTGTGGTAAAAACAGCATGGGAAGCTGTGTAGTACAGCTTTCTTGTTCTCCAGGTATCTTTGGGTGGCATCAAACTTTGATTTCTACTTTCCACCAATAATTTAAAATACAGCTTATTAAATAGCTTATATCAATTATTGGATAGACATTTTAATGTGCCCATGAGTATTAATATTTTAGACATATTTCTAAAAATCTTTAGTCAAAGCTATTAATACAAAATATTTTCCTGAAGGAATAGTGTACATTTTATATCATATTCATTATTGCTTTCATTTGATAAAGTCAGTGTGTTTGAACCCCTTATCAAGTCCTAATAAGGGGTTAAATTGTGCATATTATGAATAGTTTCCCTAATTTATTTTTAAACTGACAGACTTAATTTTATTTAGTAATTTAATTAGAAATTGGCCAAAGGAATTTCATTTAGAAGTAATTTTATCCAGATTTGTAAAGGCTACCCAAATATATATATATATATATAAATAAATTTGAAAGATGATTAGCACTAGAATATGAGTATCAAAACAGAAATAAACATTCAATATTTGCATCTAAGGAGATCTTTTTCCATGCAAATGGTTTGAATAGACTTGTTGAGTAGGCAGTATCACCTACCTGCCACTGTTTAAGGATAGAGAAGGACTGGGAGAAATCAACTGGATAATGCAGCCAACTGGATAATGCATTATCCAGTTGATTTCTCCCAGTTCTTCTCTAACCTTAAATGTTTATTTCTTTGCCCACCCCACACACAGGCCCCAGTGTTCTCTTATGTTTGAGTCTGTTTGGGCTGTTATAACAAAATGCCATAGACTGGGTGACTGATACACAACAGAAACTTATTTTTCACAGTCCTACAGGCTAGAAGTCCAAGATCAGGTGTCACCATGGTCCAGTGCTGGTGAGGGTCCAGACTGCCATCTTCTAATTGTATTCTCACATGACAGAAAGAGGGCAAGAGAGTTCTTTGGGGTCCCTTTTATAAGGGCACTAATCCCATTCATGCAGAATCTACCCTTAAGAAACAATTATCTCCCCAAGTCCCCACCTCCTAATACTATCCTACTGGGGGCTAGGATTTCAGTGTATGAATCTGTGGGAGACACAAACATTCACAGTCCATTACATCTTATCTTCATTTTCTAATGCAAGCAACAATGCGATTTTCAATATCTCTCTTTTTCAAATCCTTTGATTCTCTGCATCAAAGGCTTCATCTGGAGTATGAATTTGCAAAGGCACCACCATTACATCATTGTGTATCTCAAGCAAGCACCACGCTTGAGAGCATGTGTCTTGTAGGCTTTTTTGGGATAATAAATAAGAATCTAAATCTATGCCTATACTTTCCACAAACTGGCAAGAACTCACAAGGATGTTCAACTTATAAATAAAGATTAAGTAACATTTTTGTGTTGTCATTAATATCCGATTGTATTTAAAGCAAATAGTGTCTAGCAATCCAAGTACATTTTCATTAACATTATAGTTTTGAAGTGTTATAGTTGTATCTAACTTTACCCTTAGCCTACACTCTCATCTCCATAATACTGGGAACATTTATTTATTTCAGTCTTAAGATATGAGGCATACTCATATTTGAAAATAAAATCTTTGAGTAGTCATTAAAATATTACTTCATTTGGCAGTTTAGCATCTCAGTGGAATACTTCAGGCACAGAGGATATCAGTGGAATACTTCAGCACAGAGGATATCACCCAATTCATGGAGCTGGCTAACATTTGGAGACCAAATTGTTTACGGTTGTTTCTTTAAACACAGGAAAACAACAGATTTCTTCATGATACAGAAGCGCTATACATTTCTTTGGATACATCTATATATTTCACTCATGTCAGTTACAATGTATAGTACTCGGAGAGAAGCCGGACAGAGCAATAAAAATAACCATTTATTTAATCATGACCTTTGTGCCAGACTCTGTGTGGAGTGCTTAGAGTGCTTTACCTCATTTATCCTCTCCGTGAA
>VBSM01003157.1:42358347-42398171 GCA_008086735.1 Cheirogaleus medius
GCCTCCCAGAGTGCTAGGATTACAGGCGTGAGCCACCGCGCCCGGCCAACGTTTGTAGTCTTAACCACTCAGCACACTGCTTCTTCTAGAGCAGTGCTTCTCAACCTTGTCTTCACTACTGACATTTTTCTGGCTAATTCTTTGTTTGGAAGAGGGAGGGCCCTGTGCATTATAAGATCATCCCTGGCTTCTGCTCATAGATGCCAATAGTATCTTCCTTCTTGGGACAACAAAAAGATGTCTCCAGACATTGTCAAATGTCCCCTGGGGACCAAAGTTACCCCAGGTGAGAACCACTGCCTTATAGTAAAGTTCAGTCTCCATGACTTTCTTATTAAAGCACACATTTTCAGTTTAAGGGTAGGGCATTTATTTTACAAATCATGATATAGAGAATTCTTATGGTTATATTAGCCACATTACAGATGATTTGTAAAAAAAGATAAAACTTTGGGAGGAAAATGATTAAATCCATATGCCTTCATTAAGATCAGCTCATTCCCTACTAAACTCTTTTCCTATGGGGCCCAACTTGGGTGATCAGGAGATGACTATGATTATATCTGTGAACCAAAAAAGTCTGGAATGATGGTTTTGTAGAACAAAAAGTAAATTTTTTGAACCACAATGCCAAAAAAAGCCAATTAATAGAGAGTTCACTAGACTCCACACTTTAGGAGGAGAGGGATGGGAAAGCTTGTGTTCATCTTTATGTCTCCTGAATCTGGTATTGTGTCTAGCACGTAATCAATGCTCAATAAGTACTTCTTTAACAAACAATGAAGTCCTGGTTGACCTAGCACAGGTTCTGAAAGCTTGTTGTAGGCCTCTGTCTGGATTTGCCATGTATTACATTTTGCTTTCATTAGTGGCATGGATCTGCACATTATGGTATGCCAATCATATTTATGAACTTAATGAAACCAGAATGAATAGATAATACATTAGATGAAGAAATGAGATCAAAAGGCTGATATGATGTACTCGATCTGACAAGATGAAATTTAACACAAGCACATGCCAGTGAGGAATGTATCTTGAGAGGCACACCCAAGACCCCTCAGCTGGGAAAAGGCAGAGCCAGGATGCAAACTCTGGCCTGTTGATACCCACTCTTTCCAGGGATGAGTCAGTCTTGTTTGCTTTGTCTTGATCAGGGCGTACCTGAGATGCCCTGGTCTGTTCCACTCACCACGTCCTACCTGAGTCGTATGTGTGGAAAGTAGCCACTGGCCTGGAAAAGGCTCAACAACGTGCCTTCCAGATGAGAAATGTTTGAAAGTCTTCAGAATGGCAGACTTGACATAGAAAAGACTCAGAGGGACTGTAACAATCATCTATAACAATCACCTTGGAATATCTTCATGTGAAATAGATAATAACTTTATTCTGCATTGTCATAGAGACCTGGACCAAGGTCACTGAGTAGGAACTATAGGGAAGCATATTTTATCGCTGCATAAGATGAGCTTCCTAATGATGAACTGTCCTACATTGCAGTGGGCTTCCCTGGAGAGCAGTGAGCTCCTGGTCATTGGACAGAAAGTGCAGGTGACTGGCCGGTGCGAGTCTGAGCACAAACATAAGATGGGGGAATGATCAGAGGTTCTCCAGTATGCTCACTAATGCTCGATGTACATGAACTCTTTCTTAGAGGCTACTGTTGGCTTTGTAAACTACTCCCCTGTGTAATTTTGTTAAGAAAAACAAGATCTATTATTTTCCCTAACCCTTATATTCAGAGTCATGGGGCAAATTAAATAGAATAAGTAGGAAAGAGAATCTTACCATGTACCATATCTTAATAGAATAAAAATCACTTACTATGTGCCAAGCAATGTGAATAGCACTTCACCAGCATTATCCTGTCTATTCCTGATAAGAATTCCATGAAGTAGAAATAAGTATCATCACCATTTGGTAACTGAGGAAACTGAGTCACAGAGAAGTTAAGTATTAATAACTGGTCTGAGATCACACAGCTCCTAATTCTAACCTTACTACTTGAACCCGAATCTGTTCAAATTTATAAAGTCTGTTATGTAACTACTATAGTACATTACCTTATTCTTTCAGGAGGGATGCCCTTTTTAGTTTGAAATATTGCCAATTTCTAGAGGTTGAGACATAGGGCTATTTAAATGCAAATACCTAAAAACATCGTCCAAAAACTAAAATATATCATTTTAAAATTTATTTGCTGTTTTTTATTATCCTTTATGTTGCTTCCTTCATATAGTGCAAATTGCCATGAGTTGACTTTAAGTGAACAAGCAAAATAGGGTTTTTAGGATTTAAAAAAAAAAAAATCTATAAAGGATAGATTGGTAATAGCATTTCAGATGCTATTCTGCAAATTAGGGAATTAGAACCCAGGCCTCCAGGTTGCAAAGTACTAGTGTAAAACAAGATTGATAACTCTTATTTCTACAAATTCAGGAAATTCTAATGGTCAAGTTTTTTTTAGATAATCATTAGAATCATTCTCTCTTCTGATTATGATTATCTTGTTGGATTATCTTCTGCCTTATGATTATCTTATTGGATATTTCATAAAACCAAACTGATTTTGAAAACTACTTTCTCTGCCTTTATTATTTCAGTGCCAAAAAGACACTGAAAACCTAAACCATTCTGCTAGAGAGCCCTGGATTCAGCCTATTTGTAACTCTGATTTAGTTGAGGTTAACTTTAACTTTGCAAATTAAATGTGGTTACTTCCTATTCTTAGGAAGTGCTGCTTCTTACCCACCATTCTAGCTAATAATCAGCAAAGGACTTAGAACATAGTTCAGCATTTGCTTTCTAAAGTTATTGCTGCCCTGGTGCTTACATGCACTTAAATGTTTATGGACGTCCATAAGTCTGTGTTTGTCATTCTCGCAAAGCATCAGGGCAGTTGGAGGAGGGGGCCCAAGCACTTATCATAGGACTTAAAATGGCATCTTATGCAGCTCTCAGTGGGATGGTTATTTTGCCAAGAGGCAGGAGGCTTTGCTGGGGCCTGTAGCTTGCAGAGCTGAGGAAATGCCCGTTTCTTCACCTGTCAGTGATCAGGGTCATCTGCTCTTAATGAAATCGTTTTGTGCAAGATGTTGGCAGCCCGCCGCAGCCCGCCCATGCACATGTCTAAAATAACTGCCTCCCTGAGCCTCTTACCATAACATTTACTCATCAGGGTACCATTCCTTCATGTCAACGTGTGGCTTGAAGAACATTTATATGACTCTGTGAAGTGGAATGGAGATTAGCACTTGATGTTTTCCCCCTAGGTTGTTACAGTATTTCTTAGGGGGAAACATTCTTTATAAAAAGAATGTTCTCAATATACTTCATCATGGGCAACATTCTGAATCAAGAACCCAGATGTCTTTTTAGTGAATTATGGGAAACATCTCTACAGCTCTAAGAAGTATGGAGCATGCATTTTGAACGCCAGGAGCTATGGCCTTCAATCCTGCATGAGCTACCCAGAATGTAGGATCTGATAGGTTTTGGGGGGATTTGAAGAAAACAGACTAAGATTGACATGGGAAGAAAACAGAGGTGCCACCCCTTCTAGATTCATCAAACTTAAAAACAAACAGATCCTGAGTGTTGAAGATTGTACCAGGCAAGGACTGCTGCCAGTACTTTGGCCCTGGGCTTTCCAAGTTCTTTGTGTCAGAAGTCATTGTGGCTAACATCTCTACCCCATTCATAATTCTGTGAAGTGTAGCTGACCTTAAGTCATGGCACCTGTAGAAGTCATTGGCTAAGGTATTTTAATAACTAGGGCAAGAGTAAGAGATATAAAGAAGAGAAAAAGAATGACCAGTAAGTCATGGGCTTATTTATCAGAAGGGAAGAGAGGAAATGCATCATTGTTATGAGTTATTTTTATTATAATGTTCAGTCTTTAAGTTAAAAGGATCGGCTAACTTCCCTTCCCCACCCTGACTCTGCCATTATTAATGCCACATGGAAGATAACTCTTGCATCTTTGAGATGAAAGGAAACCTTTTATACATTTGGTTCTGGGTAAAAGAAATATTTAAGCCAAATTGAAGGCATCAAAAATAAGTAACTGCATTGAAAAGTCACAGCCATATTGAACAATAAACAATTTATGGAAGGAACTCAGAAAAAAAATGTTTTTTAAGAAATTGAAAAGCACAGCTTCTGACAAGTATTCTTTATTTATGAGTGTAAGTAGAATTTTCAAGGAACACAAAAATATTAAAATAAAATACAAGTCTGACACACATGTTTCTCTGGGAGATTTTGCAAAAAAACAGGAAATCTAGGTAGATATGAGATTAATTACATAGTTTAATTCAATTATCATTATCTACACTAATTGAGAGAACAGAAGAAGTCAGGATTATGTGAAATTGTAAACGATCCAAAATAATTTATAGTTGGATAGGGAAATGTTTTTGATCTTTGACTTGAATACAAGTAAGCCTGGAATCTAGCAATTCAGTTTTTCTCATGAGAAAAAGGAAGTCTCATAAGTGAAGTCCAGATACCCAAGCTTGGAAACTGCTCTTATTCCTTCCTCCTCTCTCATTTCAGCTCCTCCCTGCCTGTCCATCTGGGGTGCTGGGGTGCTGTACCTGCCAGACCAGTGCTGGGCTCACCTTCTGTTGGGTGTCCCAGATAACTCAATAGTCCATCCGTTGTGCTCTTACTCTTGCTCTCTGTTTCTTTAGAGCTCTTGTGACTTTGTAAATTTGTGGGTCTGAGAGCAAGGGATGGGAGGAGGTGCTGAGAGGGTCAACCAAGGAAGTTTTTGCCAACAAATGTTGATGACACAACCCCAGGTCTAACATTCCGCAGATTGTTTATCTCTAGCAAAATACACAAAAGCAAAAATACCATCTCGGTTAAACATTTCTCTGTTTCCTAGGCAAATTGGAATATGCATTGTTTCAAAAGAATTCTATGCATGCAAAGTGACTAGCTGTCAACAAAGCCATAATTAAGGAGATGAGGTGCTGTCGATAAATTTGAAATAATGATTTTCATTAGAGAAGTGACATTATCTTATCTCTTCTCTACCCTCTCCTCACAGGGCCTCCTCCTGGATAGTCTAGAATTTTCTCAGTATAAGTTAGTAGGAGGGGAACCTCCATATGTAGCTCTTTAGAGACTTTGAGAAATTCATAGACAACATTCTTCTTGCTTTTCAGATAGACATGTTCCTCATTTTTTTTAAACTCATGATGTACTTTTGGCTAAGTATTATTGATTGTCCCTGTCCAGTGTTCTATGTATGCAGTTAAAGAACTCAAATGTAGTTTCATTAGTTCATAATTATAGCAATAAAGGTACTTCCTGGGCATATACAGCCTTACTTTTGCAAATTTTAGTTTCACATGTATTATTTCATATTTTCAGATCTATCTACCAACAATGCTTCTCCTGGCTATAATTAATTTCATATCATTTTTTTTTTGGTCCACTGGAACATTTTGGGTCTCAATAACATTTTCAAATTAAAGCATGGACTTTCTGTACTAAACGTGTCACTTTTCCTGACTCTTAGGGACTGTTTTTGCCAAAAGCTTTCTCATATCTTTCCACATCTCAAGGAAACTCTGAACTATATTTCTTTTGAAACTTTTCTGATACTTTTCCCAAAAGATGGTTCAAATCTTCTCTTTCTGAATGAGATCTCAATTAGCCATAGATTTCTCTGCCCAACCCCAAGATTCTGATGTTCTCCCCTATGTTAAATTACATTAATGCACAATGTTTGATGATATTCTCACCGGTGATGGTAGTTGTCTCAGGTGTTTATTTTCTCTTCTTCCCACTGAGTAGACCTTCTTCAAAGCCAACTAGTGTTGTCCTTTCCAATAGCATGTTCTCCACTCTGAATGGGGGGGCAGGCACATGGATGCCAGTGGCCCAGGGCTCTATGACAGCCCTGAAACATTCCGCTGTGTCCATTCAGTGCCAGGAATGTTCTAAGTCCACACTCCTATCAGTCAGCTCATTTCCTGATCCACTTAGCCAAAGAAGGATGAGAAATTCAGACTGTCACCCCTTTCATGAAAGGAGGGGCTGCAAAGGT
The DNA here is from genome assembly GCA_008086735.1 of Cheirogaleus medius. NCBI lineage: Eukaryota > Metazoa > Chordata > Mammalia > Primates > Cheirogaleidae > Cheirogaleus > Cheirogaleus medius. Next base: position 42,364,409 of record VBSM01003157.1, read on the forward strand.
GGAAGGTGAGGGGTAAGAGAGCGTAACTAGAATGAGGAGAGGAAAAAGGAAAGTTAAAATGGGGGCTGGGAGGGTAGTGAAGCAGGGTCACGTGAAAGAGGGAAAAAAAATTCAGCTTCTTGAAAATGTGAATAACTGCATTTTCTTTTTACTCATGGGAATCTAGGTGTAGTTTTGTAGGGCAGAAAAGTAGAATTGTATGGCAAAGGGAAAAAAATTCAGCCTTTTAAAAATATGAATCACTGCATTTTCTTTTTACTCCTTAGAATCTAGGAGCAGCTTTCTGATGCATTCGGGGAAGTAAATTTATTTTTAAACTGCATGTGGGTTGTGCTTTTAAGACTGAAGACTACAGGGGCTGAAATGCATACTCTTTTTCAATGATCACCTTAGGAATGGCTGTTAGAAATATTGGAATTACCAGAACAACTAACCATGTCTCCATCTCTGAATTCTAGGCAATAAGTGGCATTTTGGCCAATCTGTTCTCTGTGCCCTACCAGCTAAAAAGATCTGTTTGAATTTTACCATCTGCCTCCTCCCAGCAGATCCAATCTAAATCCAAAATGAACAGGTGAATTTAGACCCTAAAAATTGGTGTTTTCCTAGGGAAAACTAGAAAAATTCATTAACAGCAGTTTGAAATACTCATTTACAAGTTGAACCTAGAGCACAGTCATTCCCTGAATATGTCTTCCCAGGTTGAGATGTATGAATATGAGACACCCAGGAAACAGGCAATTTAGAAAGAATTTGAGTTCTTAATGAATGTTTCCTACAGATTCCATAATGACTCCATTCTGTTTTTGCCATGTAAAGAAGTATGCCCTTTTCACTGTTGTTGGCATGCGCTTTTTAAAGACTAATTCCTGCACAGTACAGTGACAATTATTTTTCCATGGATATCTACAGATTCAGCACCTATGGGTTCTGCACTGAGAATTAGAACATCTTCATTCAACCTATCTCTCTCCAAACCAAGGCTAACAACCAAATGCAACAACATCCCAAATTAGGCCAGAGAATGTCTAAAGCTCCTAAATTGCCACATGCATGTGACAGAATTTAAAAAAAGATGGGCAAAAAGTATCAAAATCGTATGTTTTGATCTATCTCACATTGTAGGTTGTCACAATGTAATTTGGTTTATATCTCCTCAAGCTAACTTAAGCTGAAGATTTAAATGGGTGACTAAAGAATTAAGGTAAAAGTGGCATTTCTACCAATACAGCTTATTAGCTAATGTATTTGTTACATTTATATTGACTCAAGTTCTAAGGAACCACCACTGAGTTTAAGCAACTTTCCTGGCAGTCACACAGTAGTCTGATTAACCCTAGGACTCGATTCCAGGACCCCTGGGCCATTGCTCTACAATACAATGGCCTTCTCCCATCTCCCTTGTCACTCTGCCAAAGTGCCTCTATACTGCTTTGGTGGTCTTTGCATTTTATGTTGCTTAGCAATGTCTATTGCTGTCTGTTCTTAAGAAATACCCAAATACTCTATATTTTTTCTCTTCATTCTACTATTTTATGTTCTAGCCCTCATCATTTTTGTTTAAATTTCTATCATAAAATTACTGCTGATCCATTCTCTTCTTCCTAGCAGGACATTTAACTTTTTAATGAGACTGTACTTTCTTCAATAATCCCATTGCTTGTAGGACTAGACTCTCAAGGGCTTTGAGTTGACATGTCATGGTAATTATGCAGATGGAGGGTGAATTCAAGCAGGAGTCCATCCTCAATCCACAGGAACCATAAGTGGATGACTGAAGCTTGTTATATTAAATATATTGGAAAGAGGGTACAATCTGAGGGTTCAATCTGAGGGTTCAACACCATTACCACAAACAGGGCTGAAGTGTGAACTGCGAGCATATTAGGGTAATATATGCTAGCTGCTATAACAAAAACACCAAGGCTTAGTAGCTTAACACAATAGTAGTCTATTTCTTGATAGTTCAGCTTCATGTCAAGTGCTTTTCCTCTAAGCAGTGACTCAGAAATTTGGGCTACTTCCATCTTGTGGCTCTACTTCCTCTAAGGGCAGAAATCTTTCCTTGAAGTCAGCAGAGGAGCAAAGACAGAAAGTGAAGAGAATCTTTCAGAACATTCTATAGCTAATAATGAAAATGTTTTCCATTGGCCAGAACCCTGCCATAGGACCTCAACCTAATGACCAGTGGGGCTGGGAACTGTTCTTTTCCTGTGTGCCCAGAAAGAAGAAATGGGACTCCTTTGCATCTTCCAGTCTTTGACACGACTCACATTTTCTTCACTACCAAGCAGCATCTTGGTGCCTATGTGAATTCTCTGGGTGTGGTGGCACTGGGGGTGAGTGGAAGAAGTACACCAAATAATTGTCAGTAATTCCACTGTAGCTATAAAGTGAAATGCAAACTCCTTAACCAATGTTGGAAGACACAGAGCAGCCCTATGTGATGGTTATGTGCATTGTCTCAGGAATCACACAGTCTAGGTACAGACGCTGATGGTGCAGGATGACATGTTGAGAGCCGCTGCCATAAGCCATCCCATTTTCAGCAGATGTGGGTGTCGCTCCTCCATCCTATAATAAGCTCCTGTAGCTTTGGGTCGGGGTTCAGCCAACAGATGTTGGCACCAGGCTGGCTTTAAATTACTGTTTCTGCCTCTCCCTGAGCAAGTTACTTAAATTCCTGGGCCAGTTACTCAATCTCTTTGAGCAAGTTCACTCATTCGAAAAGTGGGAGTAGTAACTAGGCTGATCTCAAAGGAACTACATGTGATTACCTACGTAAAGCATTTTGCACCTTCCCTAACACGTAAGAAACACAATAAATGGTAGCTACAACTGTTATCGGATGAATATCGGGACTATTTTGCCTCTGTATTACCTCTACACAACAAAAATAACTGCAAAATCTGATTTAAAAAAAAAAAAAGATTTAAAAAATGATATGGAGGTAGTTTAAAAAAGCAGTACTTTTGGGATGCCTTAATCTGGGTACAAGCTCTGTGATTTTGGCCAGGTAACCTGACATCTTTCTTTAAAATGTATTCTTCCTACCTATGTTATGAAATAACATACAGACACATCTAGCATAGTTTCTGCCATGTGGTTGGTACTCAATACATGTTGAGTCGCAATTATCAAATTCCTTTCAAAATGGTTCTACGATGGAAAGTGATGTTTCAAACTATGAGAGTGAGAAAAAGCCATCTTACAAAGACTTGTTTTGACAGAATAAATGATTATAGTGTCAAAAAGATGCTTATTAGGATGATGCTTTTGATCTTTGACCTTCATCACTCCTCCCCCCCTTAGAGAACAGCTTCTTGAGGCCTCTATTCAAAGGATAATCGCTGTGCAGAAGCTCACCCTCTCTTCATTCAGGAACTTACAGTACACGTCTTAATAAACCATAATGAACCGAAGACGTGAAGAATAACTGGATAAACAGGCCTCTCTCCCCAGCTGTCATGTCTGTTTGTGACGGCAACTGATATTTCATTGTAAAAGATGCTAATTTCAATCTGAGCTGTGGCAGTGTTGAGAGGAGCATAAAAGGAATTCTTGATTATCTATATCAGTAACTGTGGTCCCTGGGGATACGCGTGGAAACTTCAGATCACATATGGCAAGAGTGCTGTGATAAAATATGCATCCATGAAGCTTTGTGATTTATGATAATAAAGAAATGGAAAGTTTTGCCCTCTGTGGTAACTATTTGTGGCTGGTATTTCTGTCTTTTTACTATTTCTGGAGTCTTTGTAAATGACACTTGTTGTACTAATTATTACAGCCTTCTGTACCTGGACCACCACCCCATTTCTGTAACTGTTCTGTCAAGTTCCTGGGGGCTTGTCATGATACTACTCCAACAATGATGACTTCTCCCATCTGAACTTAAGAAATAATAATTACCTTAGTTGCTGGACCACTTTAGCTGTCTATCACATGTAAACAAACACGGATTAGTATTTCAACTTAAATATCATTTGAGTTAATTAGCTTTGGCCAGGCTATGGAAGAGAAGAGAGAAGCTGAAGTTCTCAGAGAAACATAGCACACATCGAAGGAGTAAGGAGGAGGGTGCAGGGAAAATCAGGTTGACCATTACCTTTCTTGGGAATGGCCATTCTTTGTTTTAAAATGATGTCCTTCCTGTTTTGTGGGTGGAAGGGTGTTAAAATAACCTCTCTTCTCTTAAATGGTGATAATAGTAGCTGATAAGTTTGGAGGCAAGTGGGGGAGGGTGTTTAATATTCTTGGCAAAATGAAAACTTAGCAAGTCTAACTCCTCCCTTTTCCTGTTTTGGCCATCCTTGAAATCTCAAACTCTGGAAACTAGTTGGACTCTTTCCTGTAACATCCTTAGGTGGCCGAGGGCTTACTCACTATTTCACATGGTATCTGTCTATTCCATTCATAGAAGCTCTCATTGTTAGGAACTTACTCATTTTATTGATCCAAATCTGCCTGTATGTATTTGCAACCCGATTTTGGCCCTCTAGTGCTACAGAGAATACTTCTCATCCTTTTGTTGTAACAGCTCTTCAAACATATAAAGAAAGCCAGCGTGGTCCCGCAGTTAGCCTCCTCTCTAGTGCCCTAGCAGAAATCTGCTGCTCACGGTTTTTGCTTCACAGTTACCCTGCTAACCGCACCTCCAGTCACCTCCAAAGCACAGGTCTGATACATCGGGGTTTCCAACTTAGAAACATTCATTTAATTAAACATAAAACAAAGCCCAAAGTTTTTAGTGTGGTATTAGCTTCTCTGCCATCTACATCCAAATAACCTTCTTGCACAACAAGCGCCAATACACATTGTTTCCTTTGTCTCTTATACTTTTCTGGCCCTGGGCCTTTGCTCATCCAAATGCTTTTCTCGAACTCTAAATGTGACTACTCCTCAAGGCCTACCTCTTCCACAAAGTCTTCTCAAATCCATGGGTTGGTACTCACTTCTCCTTGCCCTGGACTCCCTTAAAATGGACTTTGCATTACAATACTGGCACTAAAGATGTACTGTGTGTTCCTGTTGGTTTCTCTGGCAGATGATAAGCTATGTCATTGCACAGACGGCCTCACTTGCTTTTGAATATCCTGTAGTGTCTACCACAGTGCTTTGCACATACTTTAATGTTCATTAAAATTTTGTTCAGTTGAATTAAATGGTCTCTGGAGTGCTTACAACCTATTAAATGACCTTCAACTACAGTTCCCTACTTTGCCAACTCCAGCCCACTGGGGTCTCTCTTGATCTTGACATACACTGTCCAATACAGTAGCCACTGACCATTTAAACTTACATTAATGAAAGTTAAATAAAATTAAACCTTCAATTCTTCAGTCTCACTAGCCACATCTCTAGAGCACAGTAGCCACGTGTGCACTACCAGACTGGACCATGGCCATACGGAACATTTCCACCCCTGTAGACGGTTCTCTTGGCGCACACCGGTCTCAGCACTACATTCCACTATTCCAACAGTGGAAACACTACTTACCTTGCTGTGTCATTAGCCACACCACAGTCTTGGAAAATGGCATTCAAGCCTCCGGTAAATTAAAACCCCTGGGTTTTTTCCAAATAAACAGCTATGCTTCCTTCATTCTGTATGTAGACTGTTACTTTTGAGGATCTAAATATAATCCCCCATCTCCACTAAACCCTAATACATATTATCTGTTCTATTTTATTCCATCCATCCAGCTTATCAAGATCTTTATTTTTGATTCTGTCATATTTTGGGCTATCCTATTCTAGGTTTAAGCCACCTACTCATTTTTAAGTACTTCTGACTCCACATTAGTTGTTGACAAAAATGTTGTCTATAAATAGGGCGGCCATATGATTTGTCATTCATACTGGAGCACTTTTCAGAGTGAAAGGGAATGCTATAAAAATTTATGCTAAGAAACAAGCATTAACTAAGACAGTCCAAGGCTGACCAAGATGAATGGCACTCCATCCTCGAAAGATCACATAGAACCATTGCCCCAACACTGCAGAACTTCCTCCAGATTAGGGCTGATCTAGCATTCAACAACCTGTTAATATGTTGACTAAATTTTACCTTATTTCAGACCATATTACTCCACTTATCCATAAGGCTATCATGAGAAAGAAAGTATTTTGCTTAAGTCAAAATCATCCTACTGTTTTTACCATTCAATAGATGAAACAATACAACATTTTCTTTTTCAGAAAAAGAAAATATAATACAAAAAAATAACATTTATGTATACATTCAGTCAATTTGATCAGAATAAATTAATTTGTAATATTCTGATATAGTATCTTTTTGATTGTGATTTAAAGACTCCAAAGGTTCACAAAAACCTGCCTGTATGTGAGAGGCTAATGACGATTTGTAGCTACCGTTTAGTTTGCAAACACAAGGAAAGAACACATGTAGCCAAGTTTGCTTGAGAAAGTTATTCAACATATATAACTTTATTTGTGAAAGTGACTATCTGGAAGCAAACCACAGCTGATAATGGTTATTAAATATTATTTGCCATTCATCTATGGTGACTAGGCCAACCAAGTCCTCATAAAACTCTAAACCCTAGAACATGGGCCCGGATTAAAATAAATATATAAATAAAAATAAAAACAAGTGCAGATGCTGAAAAAATGAAGAAGATGAAATAGCACTGCCAAGCCCACAAAAAAGCAAAATGAAAGATGTATGTGGAAGTCTGTTTTCATGGATTTTATGTACAGAAATATTAATAGATTTGGGCAAAAGTTAGGCAAAAAAATTTATAAATTACTGCAGTGAAAAGTAAAATAAAGGTCATACAATAAGAGTGAAGGAAAGAGATGAAAATATAATATTAAACTAAAATCAGGAGAGAGGGACAAAGTTTGAGCTCCACTTCTAGCTAGCTCTGTGATCTTGGTCAAGCCCCTCTTAATCTCTGCACCGGATTCCTCATCTTTAGAGAAACAATCCCTGATCCTGAGGATGGCCTGGGAAAGAGTAAGAAGTGACTCCACCCCTCAGAGTTACACTGATACACTGGAACCCAGGGATTCTCCCACTTTAAAATTCTGTAGTGCTAGGTATATAAGCTTAGGAGGAAATACTTAAGGCTTCTCATAGCCATTGAAAACACAGTCCTCAATTATAATTAAAATAAACTCTTTTTAGAGTTGTCATTTATCTCTTGGATCGCTACAATGTGTTGAAGTATATATAATTCTCCTTTTAAGATATTTTTAAGGCTCTATATATTATTATTCCACTTATGTCTTCTGGATTTTTTTTTTAATGTTTTTCTCACATAGATTATTTTTTCCTTAATCTTTAAATCAGACATTCTTAATTAGGTACTTATAAGTGAAATATTATTTTAACAAAATCTTACTTCTTAAGACCTTTAATAATAATACTAAAATGAAGATTATATTATTTCTTAGGAAAATACTTATCTTCCTCTGCAGCTTAGGTATAAGGAAAAAACAATTTACTAATCCATAATTTGTGGGATGAGCATATGTTATCATTTTACTTTGGTCCTTATTTTAATTCGCCAGCTAACAGCAATTCACAGACAGTTAAGAAACCCAATTTGGTCAATTTTCTAGGTTCCTTGTTTTTCATTAGGATGATCCTTAAGGCAGGTGGCCTTCAATTAGTTTGGCTGACAGCTCTGACTAATGTTTTAATGATCCCTAGCAAAGGAAACAAAAAAGAAGGAAAAAAATTAAGGTGGAGGGAGATTTACAATGGTGAGGATAAGCTAGATCAGGCAGGGAGAGAGAACACATAACCACTAATTAACCCTATTCGTCACTTAAACATCTGCAATCTAAAAGGAGATACCCTAGTATCCCTGTACTGCTGACAAAGTTTTGGAAGTATTTGCTCCAAAGAGTGACTTCTAATCCTATATTCCCAGACATGTAGGTGCTTTTTCAACAACCCGCTTAATAGTACTATTGCAACATCTAATTTCTAAAGGCTTAACTATACCAAAATACTTGTAGTAAAGCAAATGGCAGGAACAGCATCATTTCTTACAACAGCTTTCTGTTCTCTCTCATCTTGCCTCCCTGCTGTCTGATTTACACATAGCAGCCAGAATACTCTCCAAGGGGGGAAAAAAAAAACTAGATTATTATCAGTATTTTGCTTAAAACCCTCTAAAGGCTTCCTGTTGCAGTTAGAATAAAATGCAAAAATCTTTACCAGGGCAAATAAACCCTACATGAAAAGGCCCCTGACCACTTACACATTCTACTAGGTGAATCAGAAACCCATCTGTAATGGCTTACACACTGTAACACTTAAACAAGTAAGATATTTAAACGTATCACCATCAAACAAGTAAGAGGTTTACTCCTCCTATAACAAGAAATCTAGAAGTTGGCAGTCCAGAGCTGGTACAGCTACTCAGCAAAGTCATTAAGGAACCAAATTTTCTCTGGCTTTCCTGCTCTGCCATCCTTAGCATGTGGCTTTTGTCCTCATAGTTGCAAAACAGCTGCTTTGTCTCCAGGCATTGTGTCTATGTTCTAGGCAGGGACCAACAGCAAAGGATGACAGTACTGCATGCCAGCTGAATGTGTCTTTTAATCAAGAAAACAATAATTTTCCTAGACTCTCCACCCAGTAGTCTTCACCTCATTAACCAGAACAATGTCATAAAGCTATTGCAACACAACTAAATCAAGTGTGGGGGAGGGGGGGAGGGAGGGTTGTTTGCTTGTTTATTTTCTAAGCTGGGTACATTACCACCACACACAAATTCAAGGTTCTTTAAGGAGAGGGGAGACTGAATAGGGTCAGCAACTGCCACATCTGGCACCCAATTCTTCTGACTTCTCTCTTAATCTCTTCATCACTCCCTTCTCAATCCTAGCCTCTCTCCCCCTCAGGTACACCTTCTTCACTCCTGTCTCTTGATCCTCGCACTTGCTGTCCCCTCTGCCTGGACTCCACTTCCCCAACTCGCTGCGTGGTTCATGCATGCCCATTACTCAGATCTCGGCACAAACCATCAGCTCCTACAGGCAGCCTTATCTGGTCCCTCTAGCGAGCACAGTCTCACCCCACCTCCAGTTGCTCTCCATCTTTTGTTTTGTTTTTGTAGTTACTTTATTTTCTTCTAGCATTTCTTGATATTTGAAATATTTTATTGTTTTTACTTATCCGCTTCTTATCTACCTCCGTCAGAATAGAAGCTGGTAACGTGCAGGCTTCCTGGTCTTTTCTCTGCCACATCCAGTGCCGGGAACAGAGCCTTGCACCAGGTAGGTGCTGAGTTAATACAGGGTGTCCCAAAAGTCGCCATACATAGGGAAAATGGGAATTTGTAGCTAAGTGTACCTTTGTATTGAATTACAAAACATTCGTTACAAAATTTTACAAATTTTTTCCTTTGCACGGAGATTTTTGGGACATCCTGTAGTTTGATTCTGACTTAATGAGTGGATCGGTGGTTTTCCTGACCTATTCTGAGTTGTTAACCCTTCTCTTCACGACATTCATACCCACGTTTGACTGTGAAATGAGTGATAGCATAATGTGGCTTAATTCTATTTGAGTTTTTTAATTACATTTTATGTTTCCTTAAATTTCCATGTTGCTTAGTTGGCTTTTGTAAGCACGATTTTCTTGGTTGGTCATAAAATGTATTTGAGGAAATGATTTTAAATTACTTGGTATATCCATTGGACTTTTGATTTCCCTCATCCTTTATAAACCTCTGCTTTTTGTACAATAAACTTTTCTTTTTTGTTTCTGAGTGGCCCTGTATTCTAGGGGCTATTATTCAAAATTAGTCCCACACCCTTTTCTTGTTTAAAATCCAAGAGCACATCCATAAACATCTCTAGAAACCTTCCTGAAATACAATTAAAACATTCGATTTTCACATTCTACCATCAGACAAATCTATAAATCTTTGGATACTAATATTTTTAACTGTCTGAGATTTGTTTCTGATTCAAACATGGTTGATATAGCAAGTGACCTTAAGGTGACTTTCCTATTCCATCTACATTTTGCATCCCCCATAATACATTTTGCAGAGCATTTTATAGGGAATTAATTTTCCTTATCCCAAAGATTTAACATTTATTATGCTTAAATCTTCTAAAGAATTTTTTCGGTGTAGATTCTTCCTTTACATTCATTTGTTCTGCTGCAGGGACAAAAAGCTAGGAGAGAAGCAGAAAAAAATAAAAAAGAAAGAAAAAAGAAAAAAAAAGCACAAAGCTTAGAAATCTTTTTCCACTTCCCTCATGGGTATAAATGAGAACCTTTTCATGACCAATCTTCTAAGATTTCCTTTTTCTTTTCACTCTAACTTCACTGAATAAGGGTGGGGAGCATGGATTATCTGGATAAAGTAGAAGTAAAAATAGTGCTAAACTAAGATATGTCCTTCTTGAGAAGCCTGAGGCATGTTTCATTAAAAAAAAAAAGTCATCAAATTGTCCCATTCCTGAGGATACTTTCTAAAGAGACAAGAGCCTTAGGATTTACTTAGAAGGAAAGTTAAGTGTGTGGAAACAATGGATGTTTCTTATAGGTGACCCAAAGTTGATCTTTTTGGCCTTGGGTTCTACTCACTGGTGACCAAGCATCACCCATCATGACAGTCATTTCCCTGGCAGCCCCTGCTCCACAGTAAATGCAGGGATGACTTGATGCCCTCAGTTTAGCATCAGGCCCGAATGCCATCTGTATGCCCAGAGTGACAAGACACACAGGCAGCTGTCCTTAGAGCAAGGTCAGCTTTTCCAGTCAACTCCAGAAAATCCCAAAGAAAGACTGGTTGTCAGATTTCAGTATGTGAGAATCACAGGAAGGCTTTTCAAAACCACAATCATTTTTCATTTTTTCCACTTTAATTTCACTGAATAAGAGTGGGGAGCATGGATTATCTGAGTAAAGCGGAAGTAAAAACAGTGCTAAACGAAGACCTGATATTCAATGGGTGGGATGTGGAACCTGAGAATCTACATTTAACAAGCTCCTCAGGCAGTCCTGCTGTGAGATGATCTGTAGGTTACCTGAGAAAAGCTGCCCCAGACTATTGAAACAGGCAAAAGAGGAGGACATGGCTCATGCCTTGACAATTGAGCCTGTTCTCAAAAATTGACAATAGTAGATTGCTGAATGGAAGGGGGAAAAACATGTTTGTATGAATGAATGGATGAAATATTTCACTCGCTGACATTTACAGAGGAAATGCAAATTGAGAGAAACACTTCCTGCCCTAGAAGTGCTCACAGTCTCTTGAATGGTGCACAAGCAGCCACCGTGCCCAGTGGTACCCGCATGCAGGAGGAGCACAGGCAGGAGACGACGTGGGGAGTGGAAAGATTTGTGGAGCAGCTAGGCTGTGCCAAGCACTGTAGAGATAGATGCTCTGCACACCCTGCCTGGTGGCACTCAGTCGGACTTCAGAAACATTCGAAGAATGAACAAGAATTTACGTGGCAACTAAGGTGGGAACATTCCCTGGGAAAGGAACAGTGACTACCAAAGCACAGCCAGGCAAAAGGACCCAACACATTTCCAACACCACTTGTAGGAGACGGCATTTCCTAAAGTGGCCATCAACACCATAAATGTTTCCCTACCCTCAATACTTTCTCTTACTGTTTTAGTTGCAATTTGCCGAAATCATACCGTATTTGCCTCACTGATGTTAGCAATGTAGAAACTACTGTGATGTATGCCTCAGCATTTTCAAGCAAGTGTGCATGTTACATCTCAGTCCGAATTCTTGGTACTGTATCATTAAAGTGGACAATTAATTTAATTATCATTCAGACTATTTCTCTGAATGTCTCTAACATGCCCTGTATGGTAACTACAAGTATTTCAATTACCGTGTCTCCCCGAAAATGAGACAGGGTCTTATATTTATTTTTCCTCAAGAAGACACCCTAGGGCTTATTTTCAGGGGATGTTTTAATTTCCCCTCAAAGCCTCAGCTTGCAGCACACACAGGATGGCCGGGACCTGACAGGGGGAGCCGACCTTGTTGGTGGGGCTGCCCGCACCTTTCCGATCACCTCTGGGATAGTAGCTGTCACTATGGGGCAGATGAGAAGGGCTGCTCGTCTTCTTTACCGCTACACGACGAAATGCATGGGTTGTGCAGATAAGCTGCGTAGCCACGCCCATCACTAGGTCTTATTTTCGGGGTAGGGCTTATATTGCGCAAATGCTTAGAAATCCTGCTAGGGCTTATTTTATGGGTAGGTCTTATTTTCGAGGAAACATGGTAGTTTGCAAAAGCAAATTCCACTCACTTTTTCCCTTCGATTCATGGTTACCTCTCTTTTCAGCTGGAAGCATGCTGCATGGTAGTGACAGAGCGAGGGAGAAGAAGGTGAACTCAAGGACATCCCCCACACCCACGGTTAACAAAGTCCTTCATTGCCTGTGCTGTCCATTTGAATGAAATTTTTAAATGAGGGGGAAAATGGTCTTTCTAGAAAATTTACAGTACTGTACTTTGTTTTTCAATCGTTAGTTGTTCAGTTTGCTTGATTTCTGTTTATGAATTTTACCATCTAAGTCAATCAGCTTTTTGAAATATGTACATAAGGGAAAATCACAACTGTTGAGCTAAGAATAGAAAACATTTTTTTGAAATGCATCTCTTTGCTCAGTCACTCATTGGTTATACCAACAGGACAGAAGAATCATAAGAGGTCACCTAAGGGCTGGCCAGTGTCTGTCCATGACCAGCTAAGTATAGAAATTGAGAGTAAGCATTTAGTAATGTTTATAGCAATTAGAGAAATTTTGTCTATTAAGTCTAAAAATAAATTTAAAATTGGGGCTTCTATTTTTTTTTTCATTTTGTTTTTGTATCAAGTCATTTTTGTTGTATTTTTTAAAAGCATCAGAATATAAGGGATTAGAAAATAAAACCAGCCAGCCAATGATTTAAGATGCCCACATCTAAGATGATCCTCTAGCTTTCCACAAACCTTTAGTGAAAATAATTACAATATTAATTTACAGTTGCACAGTGCTTTATGTTTTTCAAGCATGCTCTTGGTCTTACAGCAGCCATGTTAGCTATCAGTCTCCACTTCACAGAAGAAGAAATTCACCTCCAGGGAGGGTGAGGCGATCACCCAAGGTCACACAGCAAGTCTGAGGCAGAAGGAGGAGCCAGGCCCATAAATCTACCGTACTCTGAGAAATATTTTCCTATCCTACCATAACTCAAAACCATCCCTTAAGAAATGAAATTACAGAAAATTCAAGAAAATCTAGCAACATAGGAACAAATGTTTTTAAATTTGTACAGGGTAGGGTTCAATGTAGTGTTTAGAAATTCTTCTCTGTTTATGCATCAATAACTCACAGACTTCCTTTCCTGCATTATACAGATGGAAAAACAGAGACCTAAAAATATCAGTGCTATTCATTGGCAGAGCCAGGGCTAGGTTCTATGTCTTGTTCTTGCCATGATCACAACCCAAGGGACAGAAATTAATGATAGCGCATGCACCTTTTATGGTTAATTAATCTGATTTGCCCAGATCTATGCTTGATTTGTGGAGAAAACAAAAAGATATTTGGTCTTGTCTTTGGAAAGTTTACAATCCAGCTTGGATGATAAAATATAACATACTTAAAGCATCCCAAGAGCCATCTGAGATTAAGATAAACATCACTAGCAGCAATACAGGGTAAAGCACCTTGTGGAGGTTGTTTACAGAAGCCCTTCGTGTAAATCTCTTTATTGAGCAGTGTACTTTTTACGGGACCCAAGAATTTTCCTGCTTAGGGATTCTACTGTCCATCAAGTAATAATGTAACAAGAATAGTGTAATACCATCCTTTCTATTGTAGCTAATTTATAGTGAGAGGAAAAAAAGAGTATCTCTCATAGGTAAGAATGAAGAGTAAAAATAGATGAATAAGAGACATCAGGAAAGTAAAAATATAACCTTCCTTTATTGTATTTGGTACTATTTTAATTAACACATGAAAAACTGTGCTTTGGTGTATTTGAACTGTTTTTGTTCTTTTGGCTGAAAGAGTGTCAATCTCGAATATTCATGTGGCTTGAGGTGATGCTTATTTTCTGGGTTTGTGCTATGTGCCACAAAGAGAATGGTGACTTATAGTGGATTTATGAAGAAGGTCTATAAAATTTTATTTTATCTGACTTAAAACAAGAGTCAGGGAATTCATCCCACCGGATGGTAGTAACGGCCTTTTATTACATCAAAGTTGGTAGTAGCTTACAGAGGAAAAATTGGCCTTCCATGGTATGTAACTTCATGACCTAAATGAAATGAGATAGATGATCCTCCCCTGGGTGACTTTTTTATATTGTTTTTAAAAAGAATAGAGAGAAAGGAAGATATAAAGGAAAGAAAGTACTAGTAAAACTCATCTTACAGTGTAATGCCATTTGCACTGCTGAGGTGAGATCGTAGTAGAGTGACTTAGAACTGCACCTTTAGTCCAACTCACAAGATGGCCCCCTCTATAATTACTTTAAATTTATTCAAACTCCTTAAATTATATTTGTAACAAGTCAACTATTAGGGGGAAAAAAGCATGATGAAGCTATGGCTACAGCTGTTTCAGAAATGAGTCATTCTAAATAGCTAAGCTAGAGTTACAACTTTAAGCGTCTAAAACTATTTTTATTATTTTAATGTTGATAGAAATCCCACTTTCTTAACCAGAGAAAACCTGTGCTTGCATAGTATTATATCTGCACTTTGAGGGCATTTAACCCACTATCTAGAAATTACGTTTTTTTTTCTGGTCTCTCTACCGCCCCAATAGTTCTTTCGTACACTCCTCAGGAGCAAGAACTGTGTGTTTCATTCTCCCTTGCTTCACACAGAGTAGGTGATCAATAACCTTTGTGGACTGAATCAGCAGTGCCTTCACCATTACCACTGCAGTGTCTTTGAAAGGGTTCCCTCAACGAGGAATCAAAAACCTCATTATAAACCTGCGTTATTGAGTTAGACTACAACACAGCGGCTCTGCCGGTCCCACTGCAGACTGCGGGACTGTCTGCCTCTGTATTAAAGGGCCCCAGATGCTGTGGGTTCTTAAACTCCTATTCCAACTTTTGGAGTTTTAACTATTTCCAATCTGCTGGGTAAACCAGACATTCACGCTTTGTTTCAGATGCCTTGGCACAGTTAATGGATTTCCAGTGAGAGTCCCAGGAGTAAAAATGGTCCAATAAGTAAAAATAGAAGTTTTAATGAAATGTTTTTGTAAGCTCACTCCTGGCAACTCAGGACAACCTCCCTTTTTCAAACTTATTTTTTGTTCAATTATATATCAGAGAGATGAGTTTGCAGACTGTATAGTTAAAATGTTGTATTTTCCAGTCCTAAAAACCCCTGTAGTTTATATAGTAGGTTTACAGGTTCCTAGAAATTGAGTCCCTTAGCAGGTAAATGTTTTCTGTAATTCATGAATTCTACAAACTTCTAAGCTACTGAAATAGTAAAAGTCACATTTCAATGTGACATAATGTTTGGCTATATACTAGGTGTCACAAGCTTATGTCTCTTTACAAAATAAAAGTGAGTTCAAGGGTATATGTGTTTAATATTTCTAAAGTATTTAAGACTCCTTAGGTAAAAATTTTTCAGTAGAAATACTGGGATTTTATTGTTACATTTATAACTTTAAAAAAAAACCAATACTACTTGTAAGATTGTACATTTTAAGCCGCTTATGGTTTTCATGTACATTATCTAACTTGATCCTCATAATGGTCATTCATAAATACAGGCTATTGCGAGATCTTTATCAATTAATCTATGATACTAAACTCTCAAATTTCATTTGTTTCTAAAACTGGCCTCCTGAATTCTCTTATCCGACATATTATTCATTTCTTGTGTAAATGTCAGGGGCCAGAGAAAAATAAACTCACATTCTGCCATTTGGTATAAAGTGAGGACTCTAAACCAACATCATTAGTGTAGACAGTATTTGTGGTAAGCACTGCAAATACTGGGGATGTTTCTTAAAGTTAGATGGAAAGGGCTTTTGCTTCCCTTATGGCCTTCTTTTGACCATTTAAAAGTTCCTCAGACTTTATTAAAGTACATCAGTTATGTAGTTAAGAAAATTTAAATTAATGTTTGTAATATGAGTATGGTATTATATCTCTACGATATATAATACATTAAAGACCTGGACATTCCATAAATGCTTGTCCTTTTTTTTTTATAACAAATATTTGATTTTTTTAAAGAATAGCAGCTGGTATATGTTACAAAAGTAATGGGATTTGTATTTCTTAATTTTTAATGTGAAATTAATCTGTAATGAGTAGCCAGCATCTCTGATTTCAGGCATGCCTTATTGATAACTTGAAATAATTTGTTACACAAAATTAGTGTAGAAAAATTTGAATGCTACTTAAAGATTTATAATGTTGCCCCCTGCCCCTCCCCTAACAGACGTCAACTTTTTTATGATTTCTTTTTCTAATTTCATTTCCAGTAGTGAAACAAAGCAGAGATAATGTAAAAAATCTTGTTCTGCATGGTTGTATTTTCACCTAAAGATTATCTACCATTACTTTATACAATGCTAAATTACTGTGAAAAACTGTGAAACTATAGATGAGGCTTATGAAAATATAGGATGAATATATTTCACCTAAAACAGGTAAAGCCAATTCCTAATTCTTATGCCCATCTGTGGTGTGACTTAAGAGGTGCACCTGGAATTGGAAAGTAATTTCAGAGAGGAATCGAGGAATAAGAAAATGGGTCTATTGTGTGCCTTAGTATAAAGGGTTTCTCTAGCCTTTTTACAAAAGGTGCACATTTTTAAAACGTTTCCTCTTATGTGGAGCAAGGGAACATCCTAAAAGAGTTTGCAATTCTTAAGAAAGTAAGAAGAGAAGCACAAGTTCCTTTAAAAATGTTTTACATGTGTTGTACAATAGCAGACAGGGGAAAGTAAGCGAAAGCCCAAAAGCTTTGAACCCAAAAGAGATAAAACCAGAACAAAAGGAAGCCAAGCAAGATCCTAAGATAATCAGATTTCATACCAAGAGAAATTAAACTGATTCACCGTGTAAGTTTTCTATGGCTGCTGTAACAAATTACTACTTGATGGCTTAAAACAACACAAATTTATTATCTTACAGGTCTGTAGTTCAGAAATCCAAGATGGGTCTCACCAGCCTAACATCAAGGGAACAAAGTAGAGCTACATTCCTTTCTGGAGGTTCTATGTGGCAATCCATTTTCTTGCCTTTCCCAGTTTCTAGAGGCTGCCTGCATCCCTTGGCCCATGGCCCCTTCCATCTTCAAAGTCAGTGATGGCCAGTCAAGGCCTTCTCATATTGAATCATTCTGTGACTCTTGGCCTTCCTCTTCTGCATTGAAAGCATCTGCATTAGTTTCTTAGGGCTGCCTAACAAAGTAGCTCAAACTGGGTGGCTTAAATAACAGGAATTTGTCATTTCACAGTTCTGGAGGTTAGAAGTCTGAGATGAAGGTGTCAGCAGGGTCGGTTCCTTCCGAGGGCTCTGAGGAATGATCTGTTCCATGCCTCTCTCCTTGGCTTGTAGATGGACATCTTCTCCCTGTGTCTTCACGTCATTTCCTTTTTTATCTTATACTTCTGTGTGTAAAAATCTCCTCTTCTTACAAGGACACCCGTCGTATTTGATTAAGGCTCATTCTAATAACCTCATTTTAACCTGATTACCTCTGCAAAGACCCTGTGTCCAAATAAGGTCACATTCTGAGGTACTCAAGGTTAGGATTTCAACATATGAATTTGAGGGGAGACACGATTCAAAACAGGACCCTTGTGATTACATTGGGCCTACTTGGATAACTCGGGATAATCTCCGTATTTTAAGGTCCGCTAATTTATGGCCTTAACTCCATCTGCTGCTACCTTGATTCCCCCTTTGCCACATAACGTCACATACGCACAGGATCTGGGGATAAGGACAGGGACATTGGGGGAGGGGGCATTTTCTACCTATCACACTCACTTTCCCTTCTTTTTTTCCTTCTCTTTATTTAATTTCAAATGTTTGTTAGGAAATCTGCTTTATTTGCTCTATGTTGATATTTTAGATAATTGATAAAGGGGGCTTCTAGAAGGAACTGCTGGTTCAGTGAGGGGAGAAACAACTGGTAACTGTAAAGGGCCAACACATGTTTGGGGGTTAAATAGATACTTTTACAAACTATAAAGACAGATGTTATATATATATATTTATACACATATATATATAATATTTTAAATGATTAAAAACTTAAATAGTTGTGTACATGAGCCAAAAGTCCTAGAAGACTACTTTATGTTGTATGTTGAAACTATTACATCTAAAAACCATATAATGTTGAAAACATTTTATGGTGTTACTATTACATATCATATCTCCTAATAACAGATTAGCAACCAATTGCATCAAAGTAAAAGTACACTATTTAAAAAAACATTACTTTCAAAAACATTCTTGTGAGGAATAAAGACATTTTCTCAAATGTCAAAAACGGAGGCAAAATCTATAACCAAGATACAGAGTTCGTATAAAGCCAGCCTGGAAAAAAATAAAGTAGAAATTGGTTCTTTTTTGGGAAAAAAAATCCAAATAAGTTGGGGGATCTATAAATCATGTTTGCCCATTCTACTGGTCACATAGAAAAGCTATGCCTCACACTTAATAATTTAAAAACCTAATCTCTGATCAATAATAACATAAGATATAAAATATAAGTAGTCCATAGGACCTGGAAATGTCCTATAGAAACTGTGATTTGGGGTTTGGATTCAAACAAAACAGCAAGAGGAAAAAGAGATTAGCATCACTTATTATGTAGGTCTACTAGGCATCAGCTAGATACATTTATTTCACATAAGGCTATGAGGTAGGAAGGGAGTATTTTCAAATGTGGAAATTGAGGCTCAGAGAAGTTGTGTGATTTAGGGGAAGAATTGGAATTTTTATTTTTTTAATTTCAGACTGTTACAGGGGTACTAACTGTTTGGTTACATACCTTGCCTTTGCACCGCCCAAGTCGGAGCCACGAGCGTAGCTCTAGACCAGGCGTCCTCGAACTACGGCCCGCGGGCCACAAGCGGGTGTTTTTGCCTGTTTGTTTTTTTACTTCAAAATAAGATATGTGCAGTGTGCATAGGAATTTGTTCATAGTTTTTTTTAAACTATAGTCCGGCCCTCCAATGGTCTGAGACACAGTGAACTGGCCCCCTGTTTAAAAAGTTTGAGGACCCCTGCTCTAGACATTGTGCACTGTATCCATTAGGTATGAATTTACCCAACCCCTCTTCCTCCCTTCCACCTGCCTAACACCCTGTGAATGTTACTTCCATATGTGCTCATAAGTGTTGATCAGTTAGTACCAATTTAAGAACTGAAATTTGAATTCAGGGTTGCCTGACTGCAAAGCCCATGTTCTACTCCATGCGGCTTCCCTGAATCAGAAGAAAATATTCTGTGGGTTTCTAATCTCTTTAATTGTAGGACATACCTTCAATGGGAATGTATAACTCTAAACATAATATTTATTCAAATTAAATATTTTCTAAAAATATCCAGCTTGAATGTTAATGGATATATACTGAGCTGCATAGTTTTAGGCAATGTATTTTAAAAGGAGTGTATATTCCGTGTTTCAATTTTCATTTCCAGGAGTTTTCTCTTAATTGTGACTGTTTGTTCTCATTAAGACAGTTAAAACTTTATGGAGTGTTTTTTGTTGTTGTTTTGTCCACTTACTATAATTTTCTTATTGTCCTTTGTACAAAGAAAATAAAACAACAGGAAGTCTCCCATCTTGAGCACAGAGTGTGGTGTTTACAAAGATGCTCTGAAGTTGATAGGATGCTTGCTGCCTGGCATGGCCTTTTCCAAAAGGTATTTCAGGTGTTAAGAATCTAGTAATTAAGATAGTTTAAAAGTGGATACATCTATGCTTAAGGTCCATGTAAGTCTAATACTTACTGAATGTAGGATAGGGTTCATAATTGTTATATCATCACCATGTTACTTTTCTAGTAGTAACTTTTTTCTTTTTCTTTTCAACAAATAAAAATTGTATATATTTAAGGTGTACTACTTGATGTTTTGGTATACATATACATTGTGAAATGATCACCACAATCAAGTTAATTAACATATTCAGTACCTCACATAGTTACCATTTCCTTTTTTCTTTTTTCTTTTTTTGTGGAGAGAGCACTTGAGATCTACCCTCTTAAGAAATTTCAAATATACAATACAGTATTTTCAACTATAGTCACAATACCGCACATTGGATCTCCAGAACTTACTCATCTTGCATAACTAAAACTTTCTTAATAAAAAGGTACAAGTTTCAGTATTAACTTTTTCTTTGCAATATTGGTTCTTTCAGTAGATCAACATCAAAAGTATCTTTTTGGAATAGTATAATCATCAATGACAGATCAATTTTTAAGTTGAAAACCATAATCAGAACATTCTTTTAAGCAGTGGAATTTTCTCCAACTATAAAAAAAAATTAGACTAGGCAAGTAGTCCCTGCAATAGTTACTGATGGTAATAAAATCTATTTTACTGAGCTGCAAAGGAGCCCTTTTAACACAAGTGTTGACAGGGCGATGATCTCAGGTCAGATCTTATGGATTAAGAATAAATGTTAAGAACAGGAAATATTCTTTTAAAAGAGAGATTATCTTCCCTTGCATGTGTGTTTTCCAGGTTTGGAAAAGGGGGAGGAAGGGATTAGTAACCTGCAATTAACCTGCTGTATTCACACACTTCCCATTAATCAAAGTGCTTTCCATTGTAATTGATGAGATGGAGCAACAGGGCAATATTTCTTCATTAGTACTGGTTGATTTGTTTTGGATTTTGTTTCCTACTGAAAAAAAAATAACTGGTGATAATGAAATGGTATCTTGTCTTGAATTGTCCCTTGTTAAGGTGTTGTATAGTGAATCACTACCATCTTCTTGGGATTGTTTTCCATATTACTGGAACATGGTATTTACTGAATTAAGGAGGCTGGACTCAGGAAAATGAGGTCACACGTATTTTGTAATCCATTTGTATGCATGTATATAAAATATGTATTGCCTTAGATATAAGGAGAAAAATCTTTTTAATAGAACTAAAGAGAAAAATGAGGTATTTTTTTCCCCGAAAATATCCATGGCCTATGTGTCATTACATAATAATGACTGACAGCTGCCCAGAGGGTTTAGTCTCAGGAAAGGCTAATAAATGGTGGAAAGAAAACTAGCTCATTAGGAGTTAGAAAGCAATGACTTTTTATATCCTACAGCTAAATTCCTGACAAATATGATTATTGGCTTTACATTTTTCAAATGGTCTCCTTTCTTTCATTATGGTGCAGAAATACACGCCACTGCAAGTCAGCATTCCTTACATATTCCAGTGGAGGACTGCTACCTGTAAGTAGCTTGGTTGCTCAGAAATGTACTGACTTCAAGAACAATATTTCAAATGCAGTCATTCCCCACTCATACTTGAAGGTCATGTCCTTAAATATCACCATGGGAGTAAAATTGCAAGTTGGAGAAGCCATCACTGTAGAAAAAAATGAGGTTGGAGTTTATAGTCAGGAAAGAACCTATATAACTGTGTACACTTTTCACCCACTAAATATATGTGTGTGTAAATGTGTACAAATAGTGCATACTAAGTAAAAATTATCAACAAAAATATTTTACTCATTTTTAAATTTGAAATAATGGTTATTATACTATTAATTTTCATTTGTGTTTCCTAGCTCTCTAGAAATTTCTCAGGCTTTCTTCTCCCCATAATTTCACTGTCCTAAATTTTGTTTTGCTCTATTGCACAGAATATCCATACTAAAACATTTTCTGTGTCTATTGATCCATTCAAATGTTCAACTTGTATCTAATTTGATAATGACTTATCAATAAAAGGAAAATATTTTATAATAAAATAACATGCATTTCAATATGTAAACACGCAGAAAGACTCCATTAGAAGACAAAAAATGTTCCCCGAAATTTCCCAAATACTCCTCAGTGGGCAATAAGAACCTCTAATTTAGACCTGAGGTCAGCAAACTATGGGTCACTGTTTATTTTTGTATGACTCTCAAGATTAAGAATGGTTTTTACATGGTTGGGAAAAAATCAAAAGAATAATAATAATCTGTGACCTTAAAAATCACATGAAATTGGTTGGGCACAGTGATTAACACCTGTAATCCTAGCACTTTGGGAGGCCAAGGCAGGAGGATTGCTTGAAGCCAGAAGTTCAAGACCAGCCTTGCAACACAGGGAGACCCTGTCTCTACAGAATATTAAAATATTATCTAGGTGTGGTGGTGCACACCTGTAGTCCCAGCTACTCAGGAAGCTGAGGCAGGAGGATCTCTTGAGCCTCAACTTTTGAGGTTATAGTGAGCTATGATCACACCACTGCACTCCAGCCTGGGTAACAGAGAGAGAGACCCTGTCTTTAAAAAAAAATTACATGAAGTTTAATTTCAGTATTCATAAATAAAATTTTATTGAAACATAGCTACACTCATTCATTTAAGGATTGTCTATGTCTGCTTTTGTTCTACAACTGCAGAGTTGAGTAGCTGTGAACAAGACCAAATGGTCCTCAAAGCCTAAAGTATTTACCATCTAGCCCTTCACAGAAAATGTTTCCAGATCCCTAATTTAGACTATATCCCCCATTATATAGAGTTATACAGTCTCAGTTATATATTCTCTGTCCATGATAATCCCATGACCAAGTCTATGCCACCAATAACTCTCACTGATATAATGTAATGCTAAGGCAGGATTTTACTCTGTCTTATCTTTTATCTCCCCCCCAACTCAATTTATCTAACCCTTCTGCTTTTTGATATAGTGTTGTTATCTTGTTTTGTGTTGTTTTAATTCTCACCAATAGAAATGACTTTTATTGTATGTAAAACCCATATATTGCTGACTCTAACAGAAGATTATATTTATTTTATATCCCCTAATTGCTATTGCCTAAGATTACTTCATTTAACTGCCAGAAATGAGTCCCCATCAGATTTTCAAACTTTTACTTGGGCTGCTGTCCTCCATGGTGACTGCTGCCAACACCCACTCTGAGTTGTTGACTATTCTCCTGCCTGTTCCTTCCAAAGCATGGGACATACCCTAATTTCCCACAGTACATGGGTTTGAGAGCAAGTCTTTAATGAAGACAGAAGAAAGTATAACACAAAAATCATAATTGACAAGTGCTACTAGAATGGCTACTTTAAAAGCCCACAGCCCCAAACCTGCGGGGCCCAGAACCACCCATTTCCAGGAAATCACCACCCGTCTCTTTGCCTAGGTGTCTGGCACCAACCAAGACCCCATCAGATATGGAAGGGAGTTGCCATTTCCAATCCAGCACCCACTTCATGTCTTATTCCACACCTGCGGAGATTAACTCTCTTCCCAGACATCCATTCTCCTCAGGGGTACCATTTCTTCAAAGACTGGGGACTGATTTGGCACCATTGGCTCAGATAACAAAAGCTCGAGTCTTTTAATACAATTTTCTCACAGTCTGAACTGTCTTCCACTGTCACCATCTTTTCTCCAAGATGAAATGACAAAGAAATCAGGTATGCTTTTCTCTCCGAGTCCTATCTTTACTCATGATCCAATCTAAATCAAATCATAATTTCCAGGCATAAAACAGTCTGTATTCAAATTTAGAGTGTGTGTATTGGGAAAGTGAGGGGAGCAGAGAGATTTTTCACCATCTTTACTCTATAGGGGCATAAGTCATACACCCAATCTCCGTTATTTAACACACCTCTTAACACCTCGATATGAAGCATCTTTATGAAGTTGTCTGATGTCAACACTTCCTGGGAGTGGTAAGGAGGTACTGGCTTTATATCTTCATAACTAACAACATCTACCATCACAGTGGCTCCTCTGAGAATAAAAAGACTGTCTTAAATAGGGGGAAATTCCTGTTAACTCTTTTGAAAGGTCATTTTTCCATCTAAAAACAGAAAACAAAGCCATAAAACTTTAAGCCTAGTCCTTGGAATAGAAATTCTAACTAAAATTATTACCATTTACAAAAACATATATAGAAGCAAATTTGTGTGTATTCTTTTCAAAAAATTGAGGCCTTGTTGGAGATAAATATTTTCATATTCTGCTTATGTTTGTTTTTCAAAACACTGTGAAAAGATCAACTAGCAACTTTACATGAAGTTATTTACTCATCTTTTTTTAAACTCATGCAAGATTTTCTGTTTAAACCATTTCTAAACACTTTCAGAGTTTTTAGACTTTTGTGGACTTGAATGCATTCACTCCCAGTTGTCTATTAAAGACTAATTATGTCCTTGCAGTTTCATATTCAGGTCACTAAAGAACTGTGTATCCAAAGCAAGTGCAATTGAAAGATAGGGGTCTCAATGCATTTGTAAAGAGCACTACTTTGCTGCACTATCCACTCTGGGCACAACATTTTATTTTATTATTTATTAGTTTTGTTTACCAGGTTTAGGTGTCTTTAGCAATTCCTATAGAGATTCTTTTACTGTGGGACTTTATAAAGACAGAAAAAAGATTAGGTTAGTTGAAAATGAATGAACCCATAGTGTGGAATAAATATTATATAATTTACTAAAATATATATATTATATATAAATCAAGTAATATGTAATATGTAATATGAATCTGGCTTCATTGTGCACTGCTCCTCATCTGGGGTCCTGTCCTGGCTGGTCCACACTGGGCTAGTCACTTCCTAGCACTAGAACTGATGTAACTGTGGCAGATCATTTTCAGGATTTGACTATGGTTACTAATAGTTCATACACAGTATAAGGTATTTAAAAGTTCTAACTTTGTTTTTTATAATTACTGAAGCATGTCATACAGTGCTGAATCATGGGGAGATTCATCCCTCTATGGATGCTACAAAATTCCTGCTGCATTTGGAAATGCTTGAGATTTGCTTTTCTCTCTCTCTTAGTGGGAAGGCTTATTACAGACCACCCTAGATTTTGGTGGGAAGAGAAGAAAGCTGACATGTTCCATGCAGTGCAAAACAATCCCTTGTTCTGCTTCCACCCTCCCTCCTTCCATTGTGCACAGACTTCTTGTAGGTCACTGAACAAGGAAGCTGTTCCATTCTTACGTACTTTTATAGGTGCTATTCTCTGCCCGGAATGTTTCCCCATCTCCCCCTCCCATCCATCTGGTCAACTCCTTCTTCATCCTTTAAAAATCAACTCAAATGTCACAAATCTGAGAAGCCTTCGTTTCGTAGTAGGTACTGTTCACTCGTTTAACAAAATGTTATTAACTGTATACCATGTACCAGACACTGTCCTTAAATTTATTCTCATTTTTAATAATACCAGGCACCAGAGCAGCTGTTTCACTACTTCCATCTTTAATCTCTGATATTGTCCAGGGCTTATCTTATTTAAAAGAAAAAAGCAAGTATCCAACTGCATTCTCCTTTCCCCACTGTTTTTCTTGTATTAGATTTAATAATTTGAGTTTTATTTGATTGATTAAGATCATTGGCTTCAATGATTAAGATTTAGTTATTAATATTTAAAATAACACCTAATAATACATTGACTGCTTAATATATATGAAGTATTACATTTATTAACATAGTAACTTTATCTGAAATTCTTAGAAAGGTTATATATTCCTACAGAAAGTATTATAGAATATGCGGTCCCTGGTAATCTAGTGGCTATGATTTTAAAAAAAGAACTTGGGGGAGTGTTTTTGTCAAACCACCACTTCCTTCCCTTCTCTTGAAACTCACTGAGCCCCTCTACTTGGTGTGACTATGTCTTCCCTTGCAGGTTTATTATGATGGAACAGGTGTTAAGAAACACATCTTGATTTTCGAGATCTCTGGTGTTTTCTTCTCCGTTGGTGCTCAGAGTACAAGAATCCGAAGGGGTGAGGAGCAAAGAGTGGCAGGCCAGCAAGAGGAGTGGAGCAGAGGTGGAGCTCACTCAGCCACATGGGGTCATAAACCAATAAATACTTTCTCCAACTCTGTTCCCTCTGTTTTTCAATGAGGAAGAAGTCTGGACTGAAATCAGACCCCAAAGAAGTAGGAAGGAGTTACCTATTGACTTGAGAAAAGCATCTGCTGAAAATACAAATCATTTGCTCAAATAGAGAGCCATAAAATGCACAGAGGCATATTTTATTTTTTGACCTAAATAGCAAATATTATCCATTGATAGAATATATTTTTTTAATATGATAAAGTTCCGGAATGCAGTTCCAGCTTGCAAATATTTCAAAAAGAAGTTTCATAACAGCACATTGGCACGTGCCCTCTACCACTAGGAAAGAGTAGGCCCACCAAGATTTTCTGTTGGCCAATCACGAGCTCAACCAGCTCACCTCAAAGTCTATCCAGCAGACCCTGTTCACACGTCAAAAGAAATGCATACAGCTATACACAGCAGTCTGTAACTATCCCTATTTTACTATCAAATGTATAAAAGATACAGGGCAGCCCTCCTGTCTTTTAAGGCATAAAAGACTTTATAAAAAAAAGTCTTTTATAAATCAACAAATTTCCTTCTAAAGAAAAAGAATTAGGGCCATATATTTGTGTTAAATTTTTACCTATACATTTTAATGGACTTTGGTTTACATTTGGATATCAAATATCATCGATCTCTTATTTTCTTCCATTAGATAGTTACTTTGCCTCAAACTATCAGTGGCATTGTTCATATTATCTAAGAGATCAGTTTCTAGCATTAAATATGGAACACAAATGGATAGCTTCTTAGGTATTGATTCTCTTGAAAACTGAAGTTTTACAATCTGATTTTTCCTTCCAGAAAAAGGTGACTCTTATTGGATTTATGATTAGTTCTAAATTATTATTAAAACACATACAAATGTGTGTATGTGAGATGGGGGAGAGAGAGAGAAAGAAAGGAGAAAATAAACACACTAAAAACCTTAAGCCTTGAAATTTATTGACAAGAAAAGTTACTCTGTAGGACAGTATCTCTATGAGTAAAATGTTTAGTGTGTGTGTGTGTCTGTGTAACTTCACAAGGCTCATTTTATAGCTCATAAGCTAGTTCAGGGTGTAACAGCCCCCAGGAGATTAGGAGTCAGGGAGAGAGTGGTCAAGCATAGGTGTGGTGTATGTGCAGGCAGAGTTGGTTATGAATGGAAGGAAGGTACTAGAAGCAACAGTGGAGTAAACTTATGGATTCTCCTGCTGTTTCATTTAAGAAGGATAGTTGGCTATATAAGCTAGACTGGATAAAGGCTAAGATGATATGACAATAAAAATACAGAATAAAAGTAGATTTCTCTTTCATAACAGAAAGTGAGGCAACACTGCTCCATGAGGTCATTCAGGGACATGAGTTCCTTCCAACGTGAAGACCTTAGAATCTATGTAGTCACAGCTGAGTTCAATCTCACATGCCTTTTCCAATCTTTGGTTCTCACAGGGAAAGTGGAAAAAGGCCGTCTAAACCAAATAATTCCCTTCTGGGCAACTAACTGTAGAAGTTACACTAGTACACCCATTTACATTCCACTAGAGAGAACTGAATTTCACGACTATACCTAGCCACAAAGGAGTCTGGGAAGTGTGGTCTCTAGCTGGGCAATCACGTATCCAGATAAACTCTTATTACAAGGGAACAAGTGGGGAGCAACACTGGGTGGAAACCAGAAGACTACCACAGTAAAACTGAAATGTTAGGACTGGCCACAAAACTTTCCACTGCTTTATACTGCCTCGGGTTTCCTCCTACACAAAAAGCATCATAAGTAGCCAGGCTCTTAGCCTTCCTTCATATTGTCAGTCCCTCCTTTGAGTTTTGTCTTGGCATCGTTGTAATTCTTTGGTGATTACTTCAGGGTATATATTTATTTTCTTAAATTCAAATGAACTAACATTTTTTTTTTTTACATTTTCCAACAAGTGCACAGATACCTCTTTTAAGTAAATGGAGTTTATCTGGCTATCACCAAATCAAGATCAGGAATGCCTACCTCTGTTGCTTATTTGAACAGTTTATTATGGGTTCCCTAATATCACTATTTGTCTTTTTTTTTTACATTGCGGGTCTAAAACTTGAAGGAAAAAATTAGGTATTGGATCTCTGTTACTGTTCACCCCACAGATCTGTACATATTAGGGCACTTATTCTTTCACTAATTAGATTGAGTCCACATCCTAACGAATAATTATTTACTCCACATTTTAGAAATGGCAGGTCTTTCCTTAAGGAAGAGTCCACCAAAGCAGGAAAAATCTGTACCTTTTGCCACACTGAGAAAGTCTGTGGGGGACCTAAGCACTCCTTCGATGGCCCTGCCTTCCTCGAAGGTTCCCCAGGGCCAACAGGGCTCTGTTCATACCAGAAAAGACTAAAATACTCAATGGCAGATTGCTCACTATTAGTTCATTGTACCAGGATCAGATTAAATACCTGTATGGGCATTCTAAATTAAGTTTTAACACAATAGGATTATAAAATACCTTCATTTCCAGAATTACATTTACTTTGGTTAGCCGATGTTTTGTCATGGTGCTCTGGAGAAACAGAGCCAATAGCAGACGTATATCTGAGCCCGAGATGTCTCAAGATCTGCATCGGGCAAACTGGAGACCCAAAAGACTGACGGTGTAAGTTCCAGTCCAAATCCAGGACCAAAAGCAGGAAAAAACCAACATTCCTGCTCGAAGACAGGCAGAGAGAGCAAATTCCCCCTTACATATAAGTATCGCTTGCTAACTGAATGCGCCACTGGAGCTCCCCCTTACGAAGCCTTTTTATTCTATTCAGCCTTCAGCAGGATGAGGCCCCCTGGCGTTGGGGAGGGCAATCTGCTTTCCTCAGGCCACTGACTCGACTGTTAATCTCATCCAGAAATGGCCTCACGGACACACCCAGGATAATAGTTCAATCAAAATTCTGGGCACTCCATGGCCCAAACTGACATAAAAGTAACCATTACAACTGTTGACTATCCTTATTCCCTTTAGTAAAAAGCTCTGAATTACATCAAATATGACAAAAATATCAGGTAGATAATGAGGAAAACAGTTCTGTTTTTTGTTTTTTTTAGTAGTGGCATTTGGCACTTCAGCTCAGGTGTGACTTGAGATACATTTTAAGGAAACAACCACACTCCAAGCACAATTAGTGGGAGATACTCAGGGATACTTACCAGAATAGAATATATACTGCAAATAGTCAGTCTGGGAGAGAACATGTAGTAATTAAAGAAGATCTTGTGATAAATTGGATGATGGCCTTCTTTTTTCTTCTCAGTAATTTTCCTATATAGTAGTAAAGACTTTCTGAGATTACTTAGAAAACTATGATATAAAATTAAAATTTCAAAATAAAACCTACAATTAGGGTTTTCCCCTTATTATATAAGTTGTAGGCTTTTAGGCTATCTGCATCTCTTGAAGTGATGTATAAGGATGATAATGATTCTGATAGTGTAACACAGACAATCATTTTAGATTGTTTCAGCAAAAGAGTGAATCTCTTTTATTCCAACTGGCTATTTTAATAGATCAGATAAGCCTAACAATCAAATAATTTCTACTTAATTTGTGCTGGGCACATAAAATTTCAACAGCCTTGAAGCATCATGATGCTCCCTTAAAATTTTTGTTAGGGCTCTTTGGGAAATTTGTAACGTTGAAATTTTAATGGCTTTATCGAGACTACCAAATCTTAAGACATTAATAGAAAAGTCCCTTTATGGTTTTGCATTGGCTTCCCTGGCTTTAAAATACAGAATATACAAATTTATCAACTTTTTTCTTTCTAGGCTCACAGTATAAAGCTTAATAAGAGTAAAAAATACAAAATATTTTTTAGGACCTCAGAGATAGACTGTCTATTATTAACTGATAGCTTTGGGCATTGTAAGATAGATTCCAGTAGGAAGCCCAAAGATACCAAAGTTTCAGTGAACATTAAGTAGCTAGGAAAGCATCAGAAGGGAGCCTAGCCCATGAAGCTGTGGGCTTGAGATTTATATCTGCCTCCCTCTTCTAGTGTCTTTGTACATAAAATGGTTATTGTTGCGGGTGTTCTAATATAATTTGCTGGCTGACACTAAGGCTTTCATGTAAATGAGATAACTATTGCCCTTGAGAAAGCTGCCAAGAGGAAGAAAGCAGATAGATGGACCTTGGATGATTTCATTTGGATTTTAACATCATGAACCATTCAAAATCAGACTTCACCATGGAGTACTACTCAGCCACAAAAAGGAATGGAATAATGTCTTTTGTAGCAGTTTAGATGGAACTAGAGACCATTATCCTAAGTGAAATATCTCAGGAATGGAAAAACAAACACCACATGTTCTCGCTAATAAGTGGGAGCTAAATGATGGGCATACATGGGCACAAAGAGATGTAAAGGGTATTGGAAACCAAGAAGGGGAGAGAGTGGGAGGAGGATGAGGGATAAAAACTTACCTATCGGGTACAACAAACACTATTCTGGTGATGGACACACTAAAAGCCCTGACTTACACATTATACAATGTATCCATGCAACAGAAACATTTGTACCCCCTTAATATTTTGAAATAAAAAAATTAGACTTCAGACTTTATATCTAATCTCCATCAGCCATTGGACCAAGGCAATGAGCAAAGTGCTTCTAAGGGCTATCAGCTTGTAGTTGATATAGGCAAAACTTCCTTGTCAGGGTTCATAATGCAGGCAGACAAGTGGACGTTTATTTTAGATCATTTGTTCTGACAAGACTGTCGATTTAGAGTTGCTGCAACTGTGGGTTAGGGAAGTACTGAAAGTGGCTGCAGGCAGATAAAACCCCCTTAAGGTGTCTTCTGGGGAGGAAAGCCAATATCCTGATGAAAAGTCTTCTTGGATTTATCCATGCTTAGCTTTGAGCTTGCAAAAACTAAAGTGAAATCAAAGTGTATTTTCAGGAGTTGATGCAATAAAGAAATAACCAGGGCAATTTCCTGCATCTCATGAGACTGAGGAAAGAAAAGGGGAGGAGGTGAACTCCAACTGCACATATATCATAAATGCTATAGCAAAATTAATAAGAAAAGAAACGTTGGAAAAAGTGAAGTATGTGAAGAACAAATGACAAAGTATCAGTTGCTTTTTTCTGTTGTTGTTTACACAAGTAGAAATTAAAGCTACTTTATAACTCCGTGTTTGAATTTCTGCAATTTTTGTTGTAAAAATTAACAAGACTCAAGAATCCAGAGAAAAATCCGCATGGAAGTATTTCTTGGTCAGTTCGTGGCACATATTGCTGAAGTGAGATAAATGGGTTCTGATTTTGAAAAGCAATTATTCTGGAGAAACGATACAGCCATCCCTTTCCTTAGTGTGATGAACAATGTGTTTACTATAAAATGCTAATTAGCCCTTAAAATTATTAATGTAATTATTGTTCATCTAAGGACATAAATCTGACAGCCCCTGAGGACAGAGGCATTGCTCACTTTAAAGAAGCAGGCTTAAAGCACATTTTTGCTTACCTATTTTCTTACTTTAAGCTAAATTACTCTTAAAAGAAAGAAGAAAATAAAATATCACCAAGTTGCCAGTCATTCATAGGGGACAAAGATGCTTAGAGCTAAAATAAGAGGTCCTAAAACACATTTACTCTTATGATCATAAGTAAGGCATTATTTTTAGGCCTAACAAGAGCAGATCACGGATTTAAAGTTATGTGCTGTGAAGTCCTCATTTAATCTCTGCTACGGTATCTTACTTGGAGTACTGTCTGGAAGAATCATTTGGGCAATGAATAAAATGAAATATAATGTTGCTCTATTTCCTAAACATAGAAGATTTTGGAGTGGGTCTATTTATTTATAATTCTTACAGAACCTCAAAATTATGTGTCTTGAGAGTAATATTGCTATCCTGTCCTCTCTGCCTTCCTCTAGTAGAGAGATGTCACTCTAGTTGTCTGGAGTGAATGAAATAATCTTGCTACAAAAATCAAAAGCTCATCAGAAATTCACCAATCATGTTCTAGATGAAAATCTGGGTAATTTCAAGAAAGGCTAAAGGGAGAATAGGTGTTGGGTAGGTGATGCAAAAATGTCTTGTACACGTGACAATCCAATTCCATCCAAAAAAAAAAAATCTTTCGAGTTGCTCATCAGGGACCAGAAAAATCTAAGAATCATGAAGATAATCAGATAAGAGGCCCTCATTTTCAGATGTCTTCTGAGCATTTCTTCCTGAACATCCCACAACTTTGTCACCTTCAAAATGTTTAAAACAAAACTCACCTTCTCCCTCAAAA
The DNA here is from genome assembly GCA_008086735.1 of Cheirogaleus medius. NCBI lineage: Eukaryota > Metazoa > Chordata > Mammalia > Primates > Cheirogaleidae > Cheirogaleus > Cheirogaleus medius. Next base: position 42,396,722 of record VBSM01003157.1, read on the forward strand.
GTTGTTCCATCTTTTATATCACACATTTCAGGGCATAAAATACCTTTCTCCAGTTCAGATAAACTAGAAACTTCAAAGCCATTCTTGACCCTCCATTCATTACTACCTCCCAGTATGGTTACAGCCTCTGTTAACTTCACATCTAAAATGTCTCTCGATGTGTCTCTCGCTCATCCTTCCTGTTTTCCCTAATCCATACTCAGTGCCTGCCTGTGACCAAGCCTCACAGACTTCTGGACTTCACACACATCTGACTCCAATCCGTCATCTCATTGCTATCAGAAGTACAAATATCATGGAATGTTTAAAATAACCCTTCAGAAATTTCTTATACTATTCTTAATGTAAAGCCTCAGACCACTTTGTTCCCTCAGTCTATGCTTCAAAATATTCACCATGGTAATTAGGCTAATAATAAGCAAGACTATTTAAAGTGAAAAGTGTTTGCTAAAGAAAATAGAGTAATACCTAAGGCAAAAGGGTAGAATGAGAAAATCAAGGGCTTTGGAGTCAGGAAGTCCTGGACTGAGGACTTTAGCTTTTTTTTAGCTTACTAGTTGAGGGAAAATTTGTCAAATCCCTTAACCTCTCGGTAGTTTCTTACTCTATTAGCATGAGTAGTACAGTCCCCATGTTGGGAGTTGTCAAAGACTTTAAATGTGGTGACAGAGGTGAAGTACTTAGTGTAGAATAACAGCAGATATCCAGTACAGAGCTGCTATTATTATTATTCTTTTTACCAGGCACTCCCAAAACACTGACTTTTTTCCCTTATCCAAAACCAAGCCTATTGCAGAATTCATACTCGGTGATGATACACAATTCTAATAAGTTTTTCATTCTTATTTTCCAGCCCAAATCCCATGAATAGCAGCAAATTGAAAGGCAGGGAGAGTGAAAGTGGTGAGAAATAGTAGACGACAGGAAGGAAGCTTAAAGAGACAACGTAACATACAGATGTAAGAACTCAAAATGCACAACAGGGCGAACAGCCTCTGCTAGCCCAGGGGGACCCACCATGTATGGCACAGACAAAGAACATAATATGGTGGTAAATGGCACAGATCCTGAACTCCAGCTGCATGGGTTTGAATTCCAGCTCCTCTGCCAGCTAGCTTATGGTCTCAGACAAGTTTCTCAACCTCCATGGGCTCTAGTTTCCTCTCTAAAATGAAAATAATTGTTGTACCTATGGTATAGAGTTATACGTAAGTAAATGACTTATTTGCTGAAAGACACTTAGAACAGTGCTTGACCTATAGTGAGTGATCACAAAAGCACTTGCCTGTATTATTACAACACATTATCATCAATAACACTTATTTAAAAGATTGAATCATTAAAAACTTCAGTTATGCTCCGTGTCCTCTATTTTTAAAGAGAAATGTAGGCTGGGTGCGGTGGCTCATGCGTGTAATCCTAGCACTCTGGGAGGCCAAGGAGGGAGAAT
>VBSM01003157.1:42398271-42437410 GCA_008086735.1 Cheirogaleus medius
AAAAAAAAATGAAATGGCAATACCTTTGAGAATTAATTCAATCAAAAATGTGACATTTCTAAAAAGGTCTGGTGCTTAAGATAGAAAATTTCAGTTATCTGAAATATTTATATATCTGAAATTCCTCTGAGAGTAATAGAAAAATGAGATAGTACATTTAGGTTCTGAATTTTTAAGTTGATGTTATTTTTAGTGTATTAACTGGAAGTTCCCTCCTCCCCCACCCACCATACCTCCAGAATTAAAAAGAGAGACAAGGAGAAAGACAGGTTCTTTTGTAAAGAGTTTCTGAGCATGGCCACAGTGGGACCCAGCCTCAGTGGAACTCCCTGGACAGGGGCAGAGGGCAAAACGGGTGCAGTGGAGAAGAGCTAGACACGATTCAAACGTTCCTAAGTGACGTGAAGATCTCAGGCAATATGTGAGACTGCCAGATCTTGGTACAAGGCACACAAATCTGTCACAGAGGCATTTCTTCTCTTTTCTGAAAAGAAGCCAGAAAACAAATCTACTTATTCCTGTTCCCTTAATCGAGAGGAGCAGGGAGCAGTGGTTCTTACATTTTTATAGATGAATGAAAACAGTTCAGAAAACTTTTGTGAATAGACTGTCTCAGGCTACTAGGTATCTTCACATTAGAGACTTTTTAAAATCGTAAATCACTCAGAAAATACTGCACTCGATTTTCCATCCAAAAGGAGATTAAAATCATTTATCATCATCATTCATAACTTTTTTCATCATATCTCATCAGGAGAAAGAAAATAAGAATTATATTGATTAATGGCCCTAATTCAGCCTAATTTTGACAATAAGTTAATATAGGCTTCAATATTTCAATTTTTGGAATAAATCTTCTACAGGTATAAAGAAATGACAGCCCCATGCCAGTATGCCCTTTCACAATGGAGCATCTTCTCTCATTTAATCACTCCCAATAATCTCAGAAAATCTAAACAAAAGGGTTCCTAGGTCTTTGTGACCAAAATGACTGGCTGACAATATCCTTCGGCTATAGTTGTGAGCACTAAATAAATATCTGATAGATAATTTAAGGAGATACTGATTTTATTTTCTGACAGAATCTACAGGATCCTCTTAACATTCAGGGCTTAAGCCTAAATAATAACCAACTGTTTACACTGGTACCTTCTAGCTGAAGAATTATTAAAAGCCTCACATTAATATTTACCTTTAAAAAAACTAAAAGCAAATTGGAGAGCATATAAAAATAACAATCCACTGCAGCTAAGTACTTTATCCCATCAATATAAGAATATCTATTAGTAGACAAAAATAAATGTGACATGATTTGCTCAATAAATACTGAAGAGGAATTTGATAAAATTCCCACCTTTTTCTAAGATTAGTGAAAATAATGGCCAAAATTGATTGAACAGGCTCTTTGCTAAGTAGTTTCCATACATTATCTCCTTTAACCCTATCAAGAAGATAGCATCATAGACTCCATGTAATAATTAAGGGTTAGAGATGCTAAAAAACTTGTCCAACTTCTTATTTCTAAACCTGGCTTTAATTCATCATGATATACTAATTTTACTCTTAGTAAAAAAAGAATATAAGGCAACAGTCTTAACATGACAAACTATATTTAACTTAAGCCAACAGCCAATAACTATTAATGGCAAACAAGAAATCAATGCTTATTATCACCACTATTATTTGAGCATGTTCTGTAAGATCTTGTTAATGCAATAAGACATAAACAAAAGTAAAGCAGATTTAAACATAAAAAAGAAATGAATATAAATTAAAATACAAATAAATATCTGTACTTAGTTTAGGAAGAGACTTTCTTTTATTGAAGGGGATATATTTTCTAAGCATAAAAATAGGAAAGGAAATATGTACAAGTGATATATTTCACTACCATCAAAACATCAAAATCAAAAGGCAAAAACCAACATAAAAATATGATTTCAATAAATATATGGACTGTACTGCAGGAAAAATCAATAAAATTAAAAGGCAAAAACAAATTGTGGTATAAAAAACTTTGCAGGGGATATAAAGAACATTAAGACTATACATAAAAGATACTAACAGTTTATATAGAAAATGCAAGTAGATAAATATGTGAAAAATTTATCAACTTCACTAGTAATCAAGAGGAATATTTCTTAAAAGTAAGATACCCTTTATTTCTACCAAAATATAAAACATTTCAAATACTCAATATTTTTTAAGGATATACTAAACAATTACTTGTAGAAAGGTAAATGTCTCTAATTTCTCTGGTAAGAAATTTATCAATAAATATAAAGACTGTTAGATACTTCATAACCTTTGTTATGGTCTACATGTTTGTGGCCCACCAAAATTTGTACGTTGAAACCTAATCCCCAAGCCAAGGATATTTGGAAGTGGGGTCTGTGGCAGCTGATGAGGTCACAAGGACACAATCCTCCTAAATGGGATTAGTGCACTTATAAAGAGGCCCCAGGGAGACTCCCTGACCCCTTCTACCATGTGAGGACACTTGGAGAAGGCACCGTCTATGAACCAGAAACTGAATCTGCCTGAGCCTTGATCTTGGACTTCCCAGCCTCCAGAACTGTATGATAAACAAATTCCTATTGTTTATAACCCAGCCAGTTTATGGTATTTTATTACAGAAGCCCTGAACAAACTAAGACAACCTTTGTTCAGATAATTCCTATAATACATATTTACCCTAGGGGAATAATTAAAAATTTGGACAGCAATTTATATTAAAAGATATCCTTTGAAATGCTATATCTAATATTGAAAAAATTGAAACCATCCTAACTACTGAACAATAGAGGAAAGGATAAATTAATCTTAATTCATTCTTATGACAGATTATTAAGGTAACTTCTAAAATGTTGTTTGAATATTCACTTACTTAAAAATGATCTATCTAAAAATACAAATATCAATAGCTAAATGACAAAAAGAAAGTATATAATTTTATCCCAATTATATATTAATACCTATTAATATATATAAAAATAAAAAGATTGAGAGTAAAATACATGAAAATGTTGGCAGTAGTTATTTCTCTGTGTGTGGTAGGTGTATGGTTGATTTTGATTTACATCTCTATCTATTTCTGCATTTTCCAAAGTCTCTACAGAGAACTTGTATAACTTTTACATTCTTTAAAAGTGTTATAAACGCAAGAGTGTCTAAACTGATGTTATCCTGTGGGTGAATAATTTGAGACCATCTCAGTTTTTGTCAGCAAGAAGCTTCAGTATTAGCGATCTGTTTTCATCCGTACTTCCATTCAACTTATACAAATAAAACAGCTCCCACGACATTGCTGATGTTCATCAGAGTAAACTGATGCCAGTGACCAACAGTGTGGTCAAGCGCACCTGTCTCCTGGCTTTCTTAGCATAGTGCAGACTTTCAGTCCTGCCAGAAAAATAGGGAGTGGATGAGTGGGAAGCCGGAGGCAGACAATTGCCAGGGTCTGAGCTTAAAGTTTCAGCAACACACTCTTCAGTCTAATGATGAAACTGTCACTGAGACATGGTACTTGTTCCCAGCCACCCTCAGACCATTAACTGTGAGGACCCAAAGGAGCATGCTTTCACCCTCTGGGATATGTGTCAGTTTGCTCAATTCAGTGAAGAACCTGTTCTCACTTAGCAAAAGGGTTAGAATTCATTAATCTCCACTAAATTTCTTGATAAGAATGCATGTGATTTCTAGAATCCAGTGCCTTCACACAATATTTTCTTTAAAAAGCTTGTTCACACTTTGGGCAAAGCCCCTCTTCACTCTAAATATCTATAGAATAATGTATGTAGCCATAGACATAAATATATGTCTGCCAGCCAACTGTACTGTACGTCAAGAATCACAGATTTATAGTCTTCTAGCATTTGGAAACCAACGATGCCTACCCAATTGAAAGCATTTATTTGTCCATGGAAACATTAGAATTAATTATTTCAAATTCTAAGCATTGATTGTATTGGGGCAATGGATGAATTAAATGATTCTTTTTCATTTTAACTTTACCATATTTTTCCAAATTTTGTCTCATTGAGTATATATTACTTTTATAATGGGGAAAAAAACTTTAAAAATGCTTAATGTTCTCTTCCCTTGCAGAAATTAAAACTTGGCAAGGAGGACAGAGATTTTATGACTATATAGCTATGTGGCAATATAAAGAGTGCTACACCTACAGCGCAGAGTTCTAAGGGAGGCAAGGGAGGAGATTGATTCTGTCCAGGAAGGAAGAGGAGCCACAAGGAAGAGTGAGCTTCACAGAGGAAGTAGTTTATGAAATGAGCCTTGAAGGATGAGAAATATTTTTATCTGTCCAAGAGGAGCATTCCAAGAGAAAGGCAAGCATGTGGAAACTCAGACGTAAGAGGACAGAACATACAAGGGAAGGGCAGATAATCTGGGGTGACAGCCCTTATGTGATGTGGCCACGCAAGTTGTCACTCCCTTCCAACTCAATGTTTATTCTTGATTAACTTTTAATTCCTCAATATGAATATTTTGGGTTAAAATTTATTTCTTATTTTAATGTGTTGCACATTAAATAAGACTATATGCTTCATGTATCTCAATGTGAAGATTATTTCAGAAATGAAACTAATTTCAAAATTAAACAGATTTAAGTGTTCAGTCAATTCATTTGATTTGCATTTTAGAGATTTCTGTTGAGAAATTATAATGATCCCTCACAGCTCATTATTTTTTAGCAATTTGATTAAAGGTTCTGTAACTTAACTAATTCAGGTGTAGAATAACATTTAGGAAAACATTTTTAAGTAGTTTTATGACATATGCGAGCATGTGAACTGTAATATAAATACACAGTAATATTAATAGTTTCTGTTAGAAATTTTTTCAGATATTTTAACCAGTCTTCACTGAATCAACCCAAAGCCAGTTAGAGGAAATCATTTGACAGCAACAAAAGGACCACTCAAACAGGAAACAGAAGACTGGGGCTCTAATCCCAGTTCCTCCATACATCAGGCAAGAGTTTACAGCAAATGATAAACTCTGAACATAGTTTTTTCAGACGTAATAGTACCATGCATTCCTTACTTCACAAGAATATTAAAATCACTTCAGTTAGTACATGTCATAGTTTACATAATTGTTAAAGACCTTAGAGGACAGGATCAAGGATATTTCTGCAGAATGGTTAATGTCCCCTCTCTCACATCTCCATTTTCATCTGAGAAGTCCTAGATTATTTTGCTTTACCTATTGGGCTCCAGGAAAGCTTCTATGTGAAGAAAATATCCAACAATTTGAGAGGATTGAAAACCACTGATTTATTTCAATTGCCTCATTTCGCAATGAGAAAAGTAAAGCCCAAAGCAGCTAAATAACCTCCTCAGCTTTAAGGAACTATAAAGTGGCAGGGCAGATAATTAAATCCAAGCTGTCTGTTTCCAAGTCCAGTGCCTTTTCTGCTATGCCATATAATAAAGTTCAATCAATATTACATACTGCTGTGAAGTACTAAAAATTAGTACAACTATATATAGGAGATATACCTGTACAGTATGACAATTCTATTCAGCAATATAAAACTGCAGTCCATTCACTAATTTGTGTATTTGCTCAATAAATATGAAGTGTCAGATATGCGATAGACATTGTTCTAAGCACTGATTTCAACACTGTATAAAATTCAGTTTCAAACAAAGAAGTTATGACATCCCAGCTTAACAATGGAATAAAACATTCCATTTTTTTGCTGAAATTGATGAACAATTAGTAGAGTATTATAAATTTGGTTATTACCCAAGCAAAAGCAACTCTTTCATTTCAGTATTGAAATAAACGCTAATCTACTTGTATCTGGGCCCACTCTTTCTGAATTTCCGCCCATTAATTTGCTCCTTCTATCAAAAGCTAATACTCCACTTGTGGAATATACCCCACCTACTCTCACCTTCAAAGAAGGAACCTACAAGCACTTCCTTTCTCTTCTGTGTAATTACTTTTTCTTCCTTTCTGATGATCGTTCTGCAGCATATAAATATTTTTGATGTCTCTTATCTTAAAAACAAAACAAAAACTTATTTGCCCCCATGACCAACTGCTGCCCAGTTTCCTTTATTCCTTTCAAAGCAAATATTTTCAGGAAGAGTTGTCTATAGTCACTGTGGCCTTTGCACCCTTCCCCACCCTCATCTATGGGGCAAGGCAAGCTCCACATCTCTCCCTGCTAGAATGAAAGAACAGCGATCCTTCCTGTTCTCCATGTATCCCAGCACTTGAAACAGTGCCTACCATATGCCTAGCTCAGTAAATATTTGTTGAATAAATCATCTAGAACCATATAGGGATTTAGTGGATTATATAATATATAGCTTGCCAATTTCTCATATATTTCAGAAAGATGGGTCACAATATATGCTAAATTTTACTTGATCATAAGTTAAAATGCTTCAAACACTATTATATATAGGAGATATTTGAAAAATATCTCCTTTATATATAGGAAATATTTGAAAAAATTTGTAATGACCCAGAATGCTAGAGTAAAATTAATCTATAAATGGAATTTAATCCCTACCAAAGTTGCAACAGGATATTTTTGTATAACTTGGCAAAATAATTCTGAAATCCATTTTGAAGAATAAATATTTAAAAATAACTAGGAAGACTTGACAAAGAAGAATAATGTGGGTAAAATTGCACTACCAGATATAAAAACTGTGTTACAAAATAACAGTAATTAAAACAGCGTGAATCTGGCACAGGATGAGAGATCAGAAACAGAATACAGAGTTCAGAACTGAGCTCAAATGTATTTGGGGATTTTGTAAATAAAAAAGATAGCATTTCAAATCAGGGAGAGAAGCAGTGGTTATTCAATAAAAGGTATTGGGACAGCTGCCTAGGTGCTTGCTAAACAAATAAGTAACCCTCCCTTACTCCTCATACTGAATTTGAAATAAATTCATAATAGAAAAGAAAATATTGGAAAATATTTTCCTAGCCTTGAAGTCAGGAAGACCTTTGGAATATATCAACAAAAGTAGAACCATAAAGAGAACCACTGACAGATGACAGACTCAACTACTTGAAAGTGAAAAAATATATATGGTAAAAACAAAACAAAATAGAACTAGAAAACCCTGTCAACAAGATTAAAAGGCAAACAAAAAACTGACAAAAATTTTTGCAACATACGTATGACAAAAGGTTGCAAGAAAGTTATGTTCGATCAACAGGGAAAAGAATATTCCCAGACATAAACAGGCAAAGGAAATAGAGAATCCACAAAAGAATGAATATAAATGATCAGTAAGCACATGAAAAATGGCCAGTCTCATTAGTAACCAAAGGAATGCAAGTTAAAATATTGAATTTCCTTTACCTATTAGCCAGTTCAAACTAAAAGGTTTGATAATACAATGGGTTTAGAAAGTGGATGGAAAACAGAATTCTTACTTCATGCTATTAGTGAGAAAATAAACTGGTACGCGTTTCTGGGAGTTGGTTTGGCATCTCGTGTAAGATATCCATTAAGGGAATAATCAGATAATTAATACATAAAGGATATTCTTTGCAGAGTCAGTTATAATTGAAAAAAAAGTCCATCAATAGGAGATTATTGAATATGTAATCATTGATCTATACAAGGAACTATGATGGAGACCCGATTATGGAGACCTACATTTTCGAAAGAGATGCACAATATGTCAAGCAGAAAAAGCAGATAACAAAACTGCTCTGCCTCCTCCATATTTCTTAAGTCAATTCCCTTTCTCCATCCCCATCATTACTCTACGATATCCTGTCTTTCCTGGTGCCCAGCTCCTGCTCATGCCTTCCTCCTGTTATTCTCCACACTGCAGCCGTGGGGATAGTTCTACAGTGCCAGGATCTGATTATCTTACTCCTCGCTTAAAAACTGTAGTGGCTTACCATTGCTCAGGAAGTTTACCACCCTTGCCTGATCTACTTACACCTCCCACCTCTTCTCTCTTGCCTCTAGTGGCTTTCTTTCAATTCTCCCATTCCCCCAGCCCACTCCAACCTTGCTCGTTTGCACTTGTTGTTCTGGAACCTGCTTGCCCACACTCCACCCTGTGCCTGTTAATGCTTCTACACCTTTCTATGCTCAGCACAAATGCCTTGTCCTCAGAGAAGTCGTCTCTGCGCACTCACCTTAGACCAGCTCTCCTTTTGTATACAGTCGACCATCTGTATCCACAGATGTGGAACCCACAGCTATAGAGGGTGGATTATAAGGGACCTGAGCATCCATTGATCTGCAGCGAGTCCTGGAACCAACCCCTGCAGATATTGAGAGCCAATTATACTCTCAGAGCTCTCTGCCTTTTTCCTTGGTCACCCTATTACTGTTTTCAATCATGTATTTGTGGGTTATATCACTACTGTCCACTCCTTCTTCAGGTTGAGGGCAGGACCATGTCTATTTTCTTCATCATTATATTCCTGCTACATATTAAACACATTTTAGAGACTCACATGTATCAGCACTCAAATATCTTACAAGGAAGGAAGAGTAAAAGGAAAGGAGAGAAAAAGGATTTGCAACTCGGTTACTGGACAATCAATAAGAAATAGATGAAGAATTATAAGAACTTCTTAATTATTATGACAAAATGTACATAATTCATCACAAATTTTAAACCAAAAAAGCTGTGATGTTTTTCTACTAAACCTGTTCTTCCCCAATTAGAAGATCAATGGTGCATGGTCTAGTTATTGTCCCTCACTGTGAGAAGCAAGATGGCAGACTCATTCCCCGTGGCAGGATTGCTGCCTGGGTCAAAGATACAACAAATTTGGAACTCTGGTGCCAAGAACCAGTCCCTCTTGAACCCAGAGCCCTGATTCCCCAAATGTTGTCAACAATGAGGACAGTTCTATTTTCCATTTGCATACTAGAAGTCAGAAATTCTATGTTGAACTAATGATTCCAGATTTCCACCTCCCACTCCCTCTTGCCATGGGAAACTTTCTTGGGAAAATTTTACTATAGACAAAAAAAGAGAAGATCAATTTCCCCTTCATATCCTTTCTTTTTTCCTAGGTTTTCCATACCATGCACCACAATGCCCACCAAATCCACCCAAAACCACCTTGGAAACAGGACAGACATTTTGTTTCCAACAGTTGTCAAGCGGCTCCTAGCTCGACATTGTATTTTTTAAATTTGGAATTGCATTGGAAATCACCAATGTTAATCTGTCAATGCAGAGAAGAATCCAGGCCTTTGCATGGAGCCATTGGGAGCCATTTCTCCCAATTAGGATACTCTGATCTCACTTAAGAAGGATATTGAGGGAGAAGAAGACTGCAGTGGTTCAAGGTGCTAATGGTGTTATTTTTAAAGGATTCAAGAAGTTTACTGTGCATTTTGGCTTCAAATACATATTATATAAATTGTGTATAGCTGTAGGCAGATTGGCACCTGTGGATAGTGGGTGGTTGAAGATTTATAGTCAATATTTAGTCAACAACTCAGTCACTTTGTCATAGACAGAAATGTCTATGACTTCTTTTAAACATTATTTTCCACTCCATGTTCCTAAGCTTATGTAATCTTTTTCCTGACCAGTTATATAAAAATAATTTTTAAAATAATACATTTCAAAGACATTTGACATAGTAGAAAAGGGGACTGCACACGTGTTTATATATATGGTATAATTGAAAGAGCAGATCTCCAGGTGGAAGACCTCCAGGGGGCCTTTCAACATTTCTAGAACTAAGATTCTCTACTTGTAAAATTAAAAAATAAGCCAAATTAGATCCTAAGCCCCACTCCCCTTCTCAAATAATCTTTTACTTTATGTAACAGTCTGGTTGCCTCTCACTCACCACATTAATCAGATCCTACTTACGTTTTAGGTATGTGAGTTTTTCATACTCTACCCACTCCCCCAACAGCCCCCTAAGTTCAGGTCCTTGAAACCAGGAATTTTGTTTCATTCATCAATAATTTCTCTGCTATAACTAGAAAGTGTCTTGAATGCTCAGGTGCTCAGACCAGGTTCAGAATAGAATAGGAGTGGCCAGGAGTGAGCAGTGCCCCTGACACCACTGCTAAGGGCCGAATTGTCCTCGCAAAATTCAGATGTTGAGGTCCTAACCCCACAGTACTTCAGAATGTGACCTTATTTCGAAATAGGGTCATGGCACATGTGTTTATTAATAGTTAAGATGAAGTCATTAGGGTGGGCCCTAATCTGACTGGTATTCCTATAAAAAGGGGAAATTTGTATACAAACACACATGTAGGAAGAATATCATTTGAGGGTGAACACAGAGATCGGGGTGATGCTTCTACACACCAAGGAACACCAGAGATTGCCAGCAAACCTCCAGAAGCTGGGGGAGAGGCAAGGAACAGATTCTTCCTCACAGCCCTCAAATGGAACCAACTCGTCAACACCTTGACCTTAGACTGCTATCCCCCAGAATTGTGGGACCATAAATTTCTATTGTTTAAGCCGATGAGTCACGGCAGCCGTGGGGAAGGAGCACGGCCACTGTATTGCTACTTGCTGCCCCACCGGAGATGGTGCGATGAACCCCTTGGGGCTTCCACAGGTATTTACCATGGTCGCTGCCAGGAGTCCAAGCTCCCCTGACCGTCATCACCCATATCTTCATCTCCAGATAGTCTGTGAGCCTGACCACCCCCTCACCCTGCCTGTCTTCCAGCCTCCCAGTGGGCGTTAGGGTGTTTCAATATTCTTCACCTTTTCTTAGCATGCTCCTTCCATGTCCTTGACCTAACAAGAACCTGTGTTCTCCCAGAGGAAAGTGCTATCTGGAACCTGCAGCTACCTTCAGTGGACACTGTCTTGTCATTCCCACCCCTCATGTCTCAAGACCGAAAGTTTGAGTTGTCCAAGATTTTTCCTCTTCCCCTTTCAAAACCTCCTGCTTCTTTAAAGTTCACACTCTACCCTCTGCCCTCCGGTCCCCTGCCATGATCACGCCATTCACCAGTACCCGAGAGAAAGGTGGTGCAGAGTGAAGGCTCTGGGGCCACCTGTCTGGGTCTTGAACCAGGCCTCACTAGCTATGGCACTTGGGCAAGTTTATCTACCTTTATAGGCCTCGTTTTCTCCATCTATAAAATTGGAGTAATGATAATATATAAAGCTCTTAAAACAGTGTTTGGTACTTGGTAAGAACTGAATAAACATTAGCTGCTATTATATCAGTTTTTAGGCCTGAGTTGTCATCTTCATCTGCAGCTCAGGGACTGTCTTCTTTCTTGGTGCTTTCTATGTTCACACGGATGACCCATCCAAATCTAGACTTTTGGTTCTTTGATCTCCTTACCCCGAATCACCTTCTCCTTTACATCCTCTGAGCCACTGATGCCTTTGATCACTTTCCAGCCTCAGCAACTCCAAAATCCATACCCCCTCTGACTTCTGAAATTAAAAAGACCCCATACTCCAATCACAGGTGTTAATTTTTTGTCATATTTACTTGGTATTTTTTAAATAAATTCAAGTCTATTAGTAAAAAATAAATATTTGTTCAAGTGCTGTCATTATAAAAATTCTATGACCTTAAGAGCATGTTTGGAGATTCTAGCAGGGGAGCAAAGTTACTCATATACCCTTGGCCCAAGAATGGTCTTCCTCTAATTGTAAAATAAAACTTAAAAAAAATTTCTATGACCTCCCATGACTTCTAACCCACAGATGCCATTCTCAGTATTCATTAATTCTCTCCTGTCTTTACTTATCTCTAACATTCCTCCTTTCCATGCCTAGACTCCACCAGGTGAAAAATGCTAGAGAAAATTATAAAGCCATTGAAACTGGTTCAGTGGATTTAACATTTCTTAATACTTCCCTTCCTTCAGTTAGTTATCCACATAACAGTAAGATCATTCCTTTTAAATGCAATAATAAGCATGACTCCAATGTTCCTCCCATAACTGGGTGTGTAAGCAGCTGTCTCTGGCTGCTGGTTCCCCATCCAATTCCTAGTGGTGGCATCAGTCCCAGCAATAGATGTCTCTGCCAGAGGCAAACGGGCACCCTCCAAGCCTGGCCTATATTTACATGGTCTTTCCTGGTTTCCTGAGATCACCCAGAATACCCTTAATGTCTGGCTAGTCAGTGACAAAATGTTAACTTCTTTTTATAAAAGCAAATAAAAAGATGTTTTAAAGGAGCGCCTGTACTTTTGCAATAGTCTTAGAAACCATCCTCCTCTGAGATTGCACCAGCCTGGCAGTGAAGTCTTGTTTCCACTCTCTCCCCAGGCACAGTAGCTCCACCGTGTGTGTGTGTGTGTGTGTGTGTACGTGTGTGTTTATGCATGCACACCATGCAGAGAGGTACACCACTGGCAAATTAGGAACAAGCACCATTAAGGAGATTTGATTCGCTTTTACCTTAAGAGTCATTTCTTAGACTACCGAAGAGTGCTCTCAGTTTAATGGGTGCTGCTAAAATTGCCCTTTCCTTTCCTGAGAGAGTATTAGCTCATTCAGAAAAATCATAGTCCAAGGTTAGAAACCATAAAAATCCTTTTCAGAGTTCCCTCTTTCCAGATATTCTTCTGAAAATCAATAATTTAATTTACTAAAAACTAACAAAATCTCTAAGGGTACCTTCACCTATTCTCCTTTCTTCTGAAGACCATCTCTTATGTGCCCAGAGGGTTTGAAACATTCTCTTCTACCTTTTCAAACTCAGCCCCCATCACAGCCCACTGATATTTCCAAAATCAACAGTGACTTCTGAGAGTCAAGCTCATTTCCATTCAACAGCTCTCCCACAGGGTTACACATGTTGCCTCCAGATGACTTGGCTTTAATCCTAGAGTTTGTAGTCAACCCACAGTGTAGATACTTGCTGCAGGTGGATTTTTAGCAAACCTGGAAGATTCCACCACATGAAGCAGGTAGAAACTTCAGTCCATAAACTCAGATGTGCAAAAGACCAACTTTATCTCTCCGTTATTCCACTTCCATTCTGAGCCTCCATTCTGCAGAGGTGGAAGGCAGGTAATCCCCAGCAGTCAGCAACTCTGCCTTTCCTGGGGTTGGCCTCACTTTCTGGGAGAAGGCAGAGCTTTCATAGGAGTAAGACATTGCTGAGGGCATTTGCCATTTGTCTACACAAAGTCTCCCCTAAGATGTCCCTTTTGGCTGTCTGAGTTATCCCTTCAAGCCTGGCTGTGCTCTCCACTATTTATGTTCCCAGGGACCAGGAGCTGTTTGGCATCGATGCCAGGCTGGGCCACCAGAGTCATTGGTGACCCCACTGTCTCGATATAACACACTGCCAGTTACTCTGGTGGGAGAGGGGGGTGTTTCTTCCATGGGCATCTAACCTGGTTATGGGGAACAGATTGCTCCTAATCTCAACATCTTTGAGATTCCTAGGGGTTGCCTACTTCCCTAAGACCGTCTCTGGAAACCCCCCCCAATCTCTGTCCTCCTTCCCTCCCTTTCATCTACTTCCCATCCCCACCCAAACTCCTCATACTGTAAGAAATACTTTGTCTCATCTAGGGGAATAGTTTTCTCTGTTTCATAACGTTTTCTCCAGGCACTCTGTCTGGAGTCCTCCTGTTCTGGTCCACTCCTCTCTCTCCTGAGGCAACACGCACACGACTGCCCACTCTGGCCCTGTGGCCCCTGTCGAGTTTCTTGAGCATTCGAGGCCTTCGCTTGGCCTGGAGACTTTCTCTGCCCTCCAAGGGCTAGCTCCTCTGGCCCTTCCTGCCTCAGCGTAAATGTCACTTCCCAGATCACCTGATGTAGCCGCCCATTATCCTCTGTTACCTTGCTTTTTCCCTTCACAGCCCTATCACAGCTCATCATTTTTTGTTTCTTTCTTGTTTACCTGTTTATTTTCTGTATTCCCTCTGGACTGTACGTTCCAGGAGGGCAGAGACCATATCAGTCTTGTGATTAAGAGCGTGGACTTCGAAGCCAGCCAGCCTGGGTTCTAATCTCAGCTCTGCCACTTATTAGCAATGTGACGTTGGGAAAGTTATTCCACCTCTGTGACTCAGTTTCCTCATCTGTAAAATGAGGGAAATACACCTCCTAGAGTGGTTATGAGAATTAAGTGAGTCAATGCCTGGCACATAGTAAGTGCTATAAAGTGTTTATTAAATGAAGTACCTAGCACTTAGTATAATGCCTGAATCAATATGAGATGCTCAAAACCTTTTTGTTGGATATAGGAATTAATAAAAGAATTAATGAATACTACAACTCCAAACAAATATAGTCTTCTTTCTGTGATTCACCTGCTCTGCTAGCTAAAGCATAGTGCAACAAGATCAAGACCAATTTGCTTGAATCTTAAAAAGGGCAGCATAATTTATTGCTCTGTAGCAATTAACTACATCTCTAGCCTGTGTAGCCATCTAGCAGTGAAATTATGCTGTTTATTGGCTGTAATGAATACGACGGTCTGAATGGGTCAATGTTCGTATGCCACAAATAGTATACAAATCATACATAGCACATGTTTTATTTACTGTAATTTTATAGTTTCATCTGCTTTATAAATGATAGTTCTTGTTTTTAATCATCTTGTAAAAGCTGTGTAATTTGTCAACAATAATTCTAGAACTTGAAAAGAGTAATAGCAATTTAATTAAGTCTCCTATATATAATATATGTACATATTTACTCATATATCTGGTTATAAAGATCAAATTTTGAATTAAATATTTCAGGGATAACTTATGGAAGTATCCAAAAGTTTTCTGCTGATACATACAATGACATTTTTTTCAACATCTAAAAGGAAACCAAAAAAAAAAAAAAAAAAAAAAAAAAAAGAAAAGGAAAATCTAAAATATTTAAGAAGATCTAAAAGTGATTCTTACAGATGAGTCATTATTATGAATTTAAGATTACCACATCTACGGAGCATACGCCTTCCTGTTCTATTTGTTTTGTAGGCTTTAAGACTTCTGCTTCTATACTTTTCTCTTTGCTTTGCTTTCTTTCTGCCCACTCCAGGTTACTATACAAGAATCATCAGCATAGCACGGCCCAGTCAGAAAGAAGATTGTTCTGATATTAGAAAATAGAAATGCATTAGAAGTATGTATTTAGTGTGGGAAGATCTAACCTAGTAAGTATGTCCTGGGTGGCCCGCACAAGTCATCCAGGGAGGACAGGGTGGTCCTCTTGACCACATGAGGAGAGAGAAAATAACTGTTCCCCTGAGCCAACTCATTATCAGCTCTTGAGGAGCACAGGGTTGTCATGGGTGAGCGTCCCCTCATGGGTTTGTTTGTACAGTCCACTTGAAATTTAGTCAAGCATGGGAAATATGAAACTTTTATCCACGACTAATACAATAAAGACATAAGTTAGACACATTTTGCTATGACCAACCTGTCAGATCCTGACCCTACAGTCATTCAGCATTCACTGCTAATTCATGCTGGGTCTTCAGTGGGATTCACAGAACACTAGCAGTGGTGTATACCCTATGCAATAGAATGTCGGAGAAGTTTACTCTAATGAATGTGCCCAAGAGTAAAACGTTCTCTATTTCACCATTGATTCCATGAAGTACTCAAAAAGCCTAACTTCCCACACTTACCTCTTTTTTCTGCTCTCTCTGGGTCTTGTGTCCTGCCTTAATTTTAAAATCCCTATGGCCACAAGGCCACATACAGAAATGATATCTCCCTGTTACACTTGATTTTGTGCCAGTACCATGACTCATTTTATATAGGCAGCTCAATCTAGCATTTCCTCTCCAGCCTACAATCCCATCATGTTTTGTTCATCTCACTGGATCAAAAATACATTGTCACATTTTTTCCCCTGGAAATTGGTCTTTACTCTTTATACATTGCTCTTTACTTCCTCCACTAATGTCTCTCTCCACTCCTGCCTAAAATTGCTCATTATTCCAATAAATTAATATATTGGAATGGAAAAACTTTGGTTTTGATCTCAGGGATCAATTTATGATAATCTTAAATCAGCCTCCTTTTTAATTGATGAGTCTACTGCAAATTGCATACTTCTGTTTACTCTGTAAAAATACAATTAAACTAAGGCAAAGCTGGTTATGACTCATGTATAATGAAATGAAAACAGTATCATCATTAAACACCAAATAAAGCCATTGATTCTGTGTATTATTCTGTCAGTTTTAATTGAATTGCATTTTCCCCCTTTCAGTTCTTAATTATGCAGTTCGTGCTGAATCTTTATTTTTATGCACAGAATGGGATAATGTTCTCTTCCTCCTTACCTTAGTGTCTAAAAATACAAGCCTATTGAGAACAGAAAGTCTTTGTTGGTCTTAATTAAAGCAAAACACCTGCTTTTATCCTGGGAGCTGAATGTGTTGCTGTACTGTGAGACTGTTACCAAGTGGGGGGACAATAGGTCTGCTTCCTGTTGCATGTCCCTCTCCCTGACCTATGGTCTCAGCCTCTTTCCGAATTCTATCAGAAGAGGAAAACATCACACTATGTGGCAAAGAAGGTCCAGGGGGCCTCTCAAGTCTGCTAATGAGCATTAACTCTTGTCTAGACTGTCAGGTCCAGACAGTACAAAGTGAAGTAGATACTGTTTAACTTGGGGGTATATCTGGTTAGTGAGATCATAGTCAAACTAAAAATGCATTCTTTTCTGCAGTTAACTTGGGGAAAACCTAAAGGCAGAAAGCAGCACTCTCTTCTCTGATATGTCACATAACAGAGATAATGTGCAAGTGAAATGAGCGAGGCGAGATGAAATAAGTGTCCATCAAACCTAGATTTGAAGGAAATCTTGCTACTATAAGGTAATTCCTTTACTTCAAAAGAGACAAAAGAAACACAACCTCTACTCTCCCCTCTTCTCGTGAAAGAGTATTGGCTATTTCTAAAGTGCTTCTGCCAAATTCAGGTACATGCGTCACTCTCACACAGCACAATTTTATTTCTATGATAGGACAGTGTCCCAACAGCAACTCAGCTTGGTGAATAAATCTTGGAATTGAGAATCAAGGAATGACTTGGGGTCAGTCTTTGATGTCCCAATGACATTCAATATGAACTTAAAAATGACTGAAAGATGATTATCATTGGTTGGAAATCCCAGATGACTAGGGCCTGAGTCATATAGTGAGTATTAATAGTTAGGGAGGGAGGGGAAGTGGCTGTCATTTGAACATAACCTTAGAGTTGAAGGATTGGCTTCCTTGGGCTGAAAACATCTAATCTGATCCATTGAAGAGTTGTCTCTCCCTGGAATGCCTCCCACCGCTGGCATATCGTCCTCTGCCCCGTGTGCAGCTGCATCTCCAGTATCCATGGGAATAGAGAAAGCGATCTTGGAATGAGAAGAGGCACTAATCATTCTTGTACTTATTTTACCCATGCTCAAACTCATCTGCCAATATTTCCTTGTGCAATGTGCTGCAAAGCATGCTAATAAGCTTATTCCAATTCCATCTTCTTTTTATTCCCAATCTACCCTGTAATGGAAGTGAAGAGAGAAAGGGAAATGCTCAAGAAATGAGAAGAGGGATGTAGAATGGGCAGAAGGAACTCACATTATTGAGTTCCCTTGTGTTATAGGAATTGTTGGGTTTTAAACATCAGTGGCCAGTTTTTGTTGTTATTTTTACATCAATGATCATGTTATATATATGTTATAAATATATATATTTTATATAGAGATATATGTTTATGTATAGGTTGAGAAAAAAGATAATGTGACTTAGATACTGAACAACCAAAAGTGTCAAATGCTTGGGATATGGGTCTACATATTTTATAATATTCTTAACTCTCATTCTACAGTAATAGGTAGCTGATAAATCTATAAATAATGTTAATTTTTCTATGTTCATTGTTCCTAATGTTGCAAACTAATGCTTATGCCATGGTAACATCCATTTCAAATCAATTTCCTGAAAATGCTTTTTACAACTATATTGTTTTTATTAAGAAATTAAAGCATATTTGAGCAATGTATTTTTTCGTTCCACATGAATTCACAAAGATCCAAAAAGATTATGGAGATAAAATTTGCGTTTACAAGAGACTCTCTTTCAGAAGGGTTTATGAAATTATTCTTTTCACTATTCAAAATGGGAAATCATAAAACAAGGAGATTATAACAAATCCTTGGCATAAATTCACATGAATACTGCCTGCCAACATTTTAATTAAGGATAATAGGTTGGCTTATCAAATATAGTTGAGTGAATATTGACCCAACCCAAGGTTGGTTTGTCTAAGGGGCAGTTGATGGAACATGAGGTTCTAGAGACAGCCTCTCTCACGTTTCCCCTTGACATCCTTTGTAAAGGCACATTGCCTTCTAAGACCTAGAAACAGTTAAATCAAAAGGCCCAGCTGGATCTGACAGCCAGATTCCCTGGGAGTGGAAAGCATTCTGGTGCTGATGGAACTTTTCAAAGTTAGATCCAAAGGGATTCCAGGCCTTGGGATCAAGTAGGATTCCCATGCTGGAGGAGTGTTCACTCCTCACCCGGGCTGTAACTTGGGCCTCAACAAATGCTCCGATAAGATTCACTAAACTACTTCCGAATGTAGGGCAACATAGATTTCTTCTGCCAACACAAAGGAATAACTTTCCTGAGATTTAAAAACTGACATGTATTCAAGAAAAAAAAAATGGAAATTGACTAGCAAAAATACCCCATGAAATACATCTCTTGATTCCTTAATGTCATCCTCTTTATGAGCCAGATTTTCTCATGGTCTAAACTACTCCCTGATTGTAAATTAAGCACCATATGAATAACTTGCTTGATGGTATTTTAGTGATCTAAGGTTAATGTTTAACTATTAACAGAAAATAGGATTTCAGGTACTATAAACTGGGAAGAGTACCATTAGGGTACCATTTAGCAAATTCCGTTTAAGTCTTATAATAAAAGAGTAACTTAAGTGCTGGAGGAATCTGAGCCAATGAAGAAATTGATGTGAAAAGAATCTATCCCCTGGGCTGGGGTATTTTATGTTTCAATATTGAAACTTGAACATTTTTTTGCACTAGAAAAGTTATTCTTAGTAGTTGGCAGAGTAAATCCATGTTATCCTGCATTCTGAAGCAGTTCAGCTGAATCTAATTAGAACATCTGCAGATTTATGCAGCTTTCTGTATATTAAAGTCTCCACCCTTGTGAAATAAATATTTCTCCTCAATCCTTTTTACCCTTCTCAGGGTTAATCAGACTAATATGGTATAAATTTTAACAACCATTTTTATGATCCTAGAATGAATGATGCAATACAAGTCTAAAATATCAAGATCTTATAAATAGTGTCAGTATGCACTAGATTTCAACGCCTTCCCACTGGCCATCAATTTTGGCTTAGAGAAAGGGAAACAATTATGAACTCAGTCATTTGCTTCTTATTATTAGTTTTTCAGAGATTTTCAAGGTGATCCATGCATTTGTGGGATATTAAGGAGAACTTCTTTGATCCTGGTGTCTCTTCGATAGCGAATTCATTGACTCATGTAGGCAATTAAGCAAAAAAGGTCAATTTGGTTTTGCAACTTAGATAAATTACTCAGACTCATGTAGAAAATGAGTGTTTTGCTAGAGTTAACTTTAAAATACTTCAACCCTCTCGGGAAGCAAGGCTACCATCTTTCTTGGGTAACAAAACTCCTAGATGTGGTACTTCACATTAGGACATTTTTTAACTTAACCAGCCTTTTATGTTAGATCAGGCTCACCTCAGGCTATGAGTAATTTCTACTGCAGGCATATAACACCTCAAGGTGTTAACAATTGTTCTTAAATTAAAATTAGTTTTAATTTCCCAGGCTGAGAAGCAGAGAGCCCTGTTGAAGCTCCAGCTATCCCTCTGATCAGGTGTGAACCACTGGGCAATAAACTACCTAGAAGGTTAAATTCTTCATGGGTAAAATAGGGATAATACTATTTACCCTGGTATGTGATTTTAAGGACTAAATGAAATAATGTGTATAACTAGTACATGCTCAATAAGAGCTGAAATGTAGAGATGGAAACCTTAAAAATGGAGCATGCAAAAAGAGGCAATTTTTCTTGGCAATTAAAAAATAGGACATTAATTTTTTTAAAAGCCATTGTCAGCTGGGCACAGTGGCTCATACCTATAATCCCAGTACTTAGGGAGGCCAAGGCAGGAGAATTACTTGAGGCCAGGAATGTGAGACCAACCTGGGCAACATAGCAAGACCTCATCTCTACAAAAAATTAAAAAAAAATAAAAAATTAGCCAGGTGTGGTGGCATGCGCCTATAGTCCCAGCTACTTAGGAGGCTAAGGTGGGAGGATCACTTGAGCCCAGGAGTTTGAGGCTGCAGTAAGCTGATTGTGCCACTGCACTCTAGCCTGGGTGATAAACACAGAGCAAGACTGTATGTTTAGAAAAATAAAAAGTAAAAGGCCAAGGCCAACTATCCAGGAATTGTTATTAACAAACTCCATCAGCCTCCTCTAGTCAAGCAACACTTTAAAGCAGTGGTTCTCTTAGTGTGGAGCCTGGACAAGCAGCAGCAGCATCACTTGGGAACTTGTTAAAATGGAAATTCTTGGGCCCCACCCCAGGCCTACAGAATCAGAAATTGAGGGTGAGGCCAGCTGTCTCTCCAAGAGAGTGGAATGCATGCTCAACACTGAGAAGCACTTCCTTCCAATGTCATTATAATCCCTAGGGCTTCCACTTTCTCTCAGAGTTATGCAGAAGGTCCCTTCTCTATCCATTAGGATGTGCAGATTCCTAATAGCTTTGCTAAACAATCTGAGTCTCCACTTCCTCCTTCTTGGCATTTGTCTCCTGCTCTTTATTGAGGACTAATTGATGTTCACACTGGCCAATTAGTCAATGCTACAATTCAAATGGCCCCAGCTGTATCCAGAATGAACATGAAAGCTTTCCTAAAATATTTGAGAAGTTTTTTTTAATATCACAGATTTTCCTATTTGAAAAACAAGCATTTAGACCTATTTTTATTCAAGTATGAAGGTGAATTTTTCATGTATTATTTCCTAGATATAATTCTTTTATGTGCTCATTAAATACATACACTGCTAAAAACTAGTTTGAGACTTCCACAAGTTGATAAGGAATGTGAACAAAGCAGATGTACATCTTTATTATACAACTACCCTAACCTGCCTATCATTCTCTCGTTTGTTTATTACACAAATATTCACTAAGCACTTATGATGTACAAGGCTGTTCTAGGTATGGAGGATTCAGTTATAAATAAGACACATGGGGTGGGATTTGAGGGGAGTCTCTTCCTCTGTAGCTTGCATTGTAGAGGAGGGAAACACACTATAAATACATCAACAAATCAATAAGTACAATAATTACAGGTTGTGTTAAGTACTCTGCAAGATATAAACAGGATAATATAACAGAGTCCCTGGAAGGGGTAGCTTCCTTAGGGTGGTTGATAAAGGTGTCTTTAGGGAGATTATATTTGAGCTCAGTCTGAAGAATGAAAGGAGACACTTATATGAAGAGGTGGATGAAAAGTGGAGGGTTTCAGGCAGAAAGTTATTTACAGCAAGCAACAGCTTAGCACTTTTCAAGATATGAAAGAAAGCCGTAGTAAGTCCATGGGAAAGAGTGTTGGAGAAATATAATTAAAAACAAAATCTCGTGGCTCACGCCTGTAATCCTAGTACTCTGGGAGGCCGAGGCGGGAGGATCGCTCAAGGTCAGGAGTTCGAAACCAGCCTGAGCAAGAGTGAGACCCCATCTCTACTAAAAATAGAAAGAAATTAATTGGCCAACTAAAAATATATAGAAAAAAAAATTAGCCAGGTATGGTGGTGCATGCCTGTAGTCCCAGCTACTTGGGAGGCTGAGGCAGGAGGATTGCTTGAGCCCAGGAGTTTGAGGCTGCTATGAGCTAGGCTGATGCCCCGGCACTCTAGCCCAGGCAACAGGGTGAGACTCTGTCTCAAAAAAAAAAATCTCCTTCCAATCCAGAAAACCTCTCCCCAAACTAGAAGACAAAATAAAGTCTTCTTACTAAATAAGCATTACATCAGAATATGATGTGCATCCCAGGTAAGCCACTGAGAGATTCCAGAGACTGCAAGACACCTCACCTTCTTGTGCAGCCACACAGATACAACGCATTGCATACATGTTCTCAAGATAAACAATAACTAATCCTCAAGTAAAAGGACTTGGCAACACCATTTGTCACACGTAGTTCTTCCTAAATATACTTGGTAGTGGTGGTGGCCATCTGTGTTAACTAATTGGCTTTTCTAAAAGAAAAATAAAATTCTCTTTATGACAAGAGATAGTTTTGCAACTTGGAGCGACATGGTTCCCAGGTCCTTCCTTGAGAAAGACATTTCTGGGTCTCAAAGAGGCTTATTTAGCTTTCAAAAAGAGGCTTATTTAGCTTTCAAAAAGATTTACATACATTTCAAAGAGACAGAGAAAGAACTTTACAATTACAAATTTTCTAAAGTAAATGCTCTAAGCATAGGGAGTGGGGAGAGGAGTCTTTCCTCTTACTTTCTAACAGGGAAAATTAAGCCTTTTATTTTTACATCATGTTCGCCCTTACAAAAGGCATGAATTAAAGTAACAGGGACCAAATTACACAGGGTCTTAAAAGAGTTTATATTTTACTCTCAGGGAAATGGAAACTCATTGAAGGTTTGTAGCATGATCTAATTTATGTCTTTAACAAGACATTTAACCCCACAATATGATGTACTGAGCAGGGTGAGGGTTTGCATAACACAGTCTCATCATGGAAAACAACAGACAAACCCAAATTGGGAAACATTCTATAAAAGAACAGACCAGTACTTTTCAAAAATGTCAAGGTTATGAAAGACAAAGACTAAGGACCTGTCACAAACTGTAGGACTCTAAAGAGAGAAGACAAGTAAATGTAATGCAGGAACCTGGATTGAGTCCTAGACCAGAAACATTAGTGGAAAAACTGGTGAAAATTGAATAAGGTCTGTAGTTTAGTTAATAGTATTGTGTCAATGTTAATTTCCTGTTTCTATAACTGTTTAAATATGTAGGATGTTAAAATTAAGGGATGCTGAATGAAGGATATATGAGAACTCTTTGCACTATTTTTGTGACATTTTTATAAATTTAAAATTATTTCAAAATAAAAATTAAAAAGCAAAAAAATGTTTTAAATATTTTTAAAAATATATATCATTTAGGCTACTGAGTGAATAAATTGTTGAGGTGGGGAGAATAGAAGTAAGAAGGCCAGTTAAGAGATAATAGTTGAAAAATGGTGGCAGCATAGAAGTAGAAAATTAGGAATCAAGGTGCATGTGGGGGACAGAACTGACAGTATTTGGGGATCTATTGAGTGTGAGAAGTGAAGGACAAGGATAATTTCTAGGGTTTTGCATAAATAACTTTGTTGGGGTATACCATTTGTTCAGAGAGAAAGAGCTAAGAGAAACAGAGTTTTAGGCAAGATGATCTCTGGTTCTAATCTCTCTAAAATGTCATATCAAAAATCCAGCTCCCTCTGAAGGAACAGAAGGCATTGATCAATGTTATAATAATCAAGATATGATTTTAATACTGTTCCTCATAGAGATGGCCCAGATACATCAAACCCTAATTTAGACCTGTGTATGAGGCACAACCAGCATAGTGTCTTAGGACTTGTTTCTTATCAGTACTTAGTTTTAGATTCGTGTTCTTTCCCTCCACTTATAGCAAACTAGTTAGCAATAAGGAGGTAACCAGAACCTAACTGAACCTTTTGGTCTCCTTAATTTAGCCAATTATAGAAACCAAAAGAAAAGTCACCACCTGTCTATTTTTTATTTAAAGAGTCATATTGCACTATGTGGACTTACAGATAACCTAGTTGTAACTATACCAAACTTCACAAAATTGACAGTTGTGGATAAAAGATAATACTAATAAGAAAAACAACATACCTGACATTTCTAATTCTAGTGTCAGCTACTCATCTGCCACATTACAACAGCCACATTAAAAGTAAGCACAGTTTAACCAAAAAAAGCAGTAGCATACTACTCTGCATTTTTAAAACAGTGAATAAATAATGACAAGTTGCTTTTTCCAGATATGGATGACTTTTTATAGAGACTAAGAATGTTACTACTTTAAAAAAAAAACACAAAAATCTTATGTTATACCTCCATAGCATTTTGAGTATATTGAACTAGCCGCTTAGAAATGATTTCATTAACTGATCAACACATGAGTATGTGCACATATAGTAGTAACATTCATCAGGTGTCAGGCAGGTGGGAGAGGGGAAGAGGGGATGGTATATTCACATCTTAAGTGTGCGATGCGCACTGTCTGGGGCATGGACATGTTTGAAGCTCTGACTCGGGTGGGGCAAAGGCAATACATGTAACCTAAACATTTGTACCCCAGTAATATGCTGAAATAATAAAAATAAAGAAATGATTTCATCAATACGTGATTCTTGCCACCACACACAATGCAAGTCTTCCACAGGGGCACTGTGGAGAAGGGAGGGCCCCGCAGGGCTCCTGACCCCCTCAGCCTCATCTACATTTTTCCAAAGACTTTAAGACCTGACTTTTAAGGGGACAGGCAGTTGTTTCTGTGTTTGCTGGCCTCAGCCTGGGGCAGGCCCCTACAGCACAGGCTGATGGCTGTCCTGGGAAAAGGCTCATAGCTCAGCAGCCTCTTTGATGGGAGCATTGGGACTCGGAGGTCACACTGTCTGAGTTCACAATGTAGCCCAGCCACTTGCTAGCTATGTGGCCTTGGGCAAGTTGTGCATCTCCTTGAGTCCAGTTTTTCATTAGGAAGGGGAGGTTGTCACAATGCCTCCCTCGCAATAGGAGGCATTGAAAGGATTTAATAAGCCAAGGAATATAAAGCTTTGAGAACAGAACTGAGTAAAGATTGGCTACTGTTAAAATTAGGCCTGAGGATGCCTCTGGATTTGTGTCATGACATAATGAATTGCAACCTAGCTTAGTACGTTAACTAAAGCCTAACTTAAGGGTTTACTTTGTGACAAATAGCTGAGTCTCAATCAATCACAGCAGCTGAGCTCCAGCCAATCATACTCAGCCAGCTTATTAGAATCAGGCAAAATACCAAGCTGTCACCAATTAAGCTATCTCTGTAGTCACTTCCGTTTTCTGTCCATAAATGAACACACTTCAGCCCCCAGAGTTCTTTGAACCTGTTCTGGTTCTGATGTTCGCCCCATTTTAGAATCGTGAATAAAAGCCAATTAAGGCTTTTATGGTGGGTCATGGGTGGGTCGCGGGTGTAATCCAAGCTACTGAGAAGGCTTGGGGCCAAGAGTTCAAGACCAGCCTGGGCAACATAGCAAGGACCCATCTCTAAAAACACAAAAAATGAAAAAAAAATTACCTGGGCATAGTAGTATGCACCTGTAGTCCCAGCTACTCGGGAGGCCGAGGCAGGAGGATCACTTGAGCCCAGGAGTTTGAAGATGCAGTGAATTATGATCATACCACTGCACTCCAGCCTGGGCAACAGAAAGACACTTCATCTCTAAAAAAACAAAAACAATAAAAGCCAATTAAGATCTTTAAACTATATTTGTTATAGTTTTGTCTTTTGACACTACTATTATCCTGATTTCCTAGTGGTAGGGAGGTCCTTAGTTTTGGGTTTCAGAATTGTCCTATACTGGATTAACCATGATGTTCTCATTAGTTAAGGCATAAGCTGTTATTAAAACACACAGATTCCTTAATATAAGTACATTAAACTGAACTGAAAATATTGAAAAAATAATTGCAAAACTGAATATATGAGCCTTTCTAGTAATTAAAGATATGTACAATAAAGCTTATGAGATATCATCTTTCACCTATCAAGTTGGAAATTTTAAGAATATATGTAAAATACACGAAATATATATGTGCAAGAATTAGGTGAAGTGAAATAAGCATTGGCATATACTTCTAATGAGAGTGTAATCTGGTACAGCCTTCCTGGAACCTTAAAACCAATTTGACGCAACAATTTTGCTTGAAAAAGTAAGTAAAACCTCTTTCTTCCTTCCAGATAGCAAAACACATTTTAAGGCTATAATGATTAAAACAGTATATTATTTGAACAGGGAACAGAATAGAAAAATAGATTCAAATAAATATGACCTTTTAGTATATTAAGTTGACATTTGAAATCAGTGGCAAAAAGATGGAATGGAAAAGAAATGGCTTGGAGTCAATTAGAAAAGCATAAAGTCAGATTCCCTCCTCATACCATAAGCAAAAACAAATTTCAAATGGATTAAATATCTAAACATAATAGCCCTGGAAGAAAACATATATAACTATTTTTATAATCTTTGAAAAGAGAAGGCCTTTCTTGGCATAGGCATAAGACCTAGAACTCATAAAGAAATTGCCTGAAATTTGGACTACAATTAAAAATATTTATATGGCAAAAAAGTACTATAAGTAAAATTAAAAGAGAAGTGGTGGATTGAAAGAACACATTTGCCAGACATATAGAAAACAAACAGTTAAAAGTGTCTGTAAGTCAATAAAAGATATAATTTAGTAGAAAATACACAAATGATTCAAAGAGAAAAATTCACTGAATCAGAAATACAAATAGACAATGAATATGGAAAAGATGCTCAGTTTTTTACATTATTAAGGTGATACAAATTAAGCTACATA
This sequence comes from Cheirogaleus medius, assembly GCA_008086735.1. NCBI lineage: Eukaryota > Metazoa > Chordata > Mammalia > Primates > Cheirogaleidae > Cheirogaleus > Cheirogaleus medius. The sequence goes on from VBSM01003157.1 coordinate 42,424,908, forward strand.
TGAATTTTTGCCTATAAGGCTGGCAACATTTTATTATTTATCTTGTTCAAGAGAGTATGGAAAAATGGAAATCCACACTGTTGTTGGTGGTATAAATCAGTACAACTTTTTAAACAATTTGGTGATATTTATTAAAATTAAAAAGTCACACAACATTTATCTTCTAGAAAGATAAACTATATGAATATTTAACATGTGCACAAAGATATATATGTCCGAGGAAGATTATGATGGGTTTTGTTTATAATAGGAAAACAAACAAAAAAGGAATATCCCAACAGTCCATCTGTTGGAGGAATACGGGTGGAGCAGAGACATAGTGATTCAGCTGAAAGGGGTATGTAATCATAAAAAAAGATTTAAAATAGCAATAAAACAATAAAAACAAAAATAGCCTACACATCATAACCAAGCTATTACTTTAAACTAACAGTTCAGCCATAACAAACTACTTTACAGCCATTAAAAAGGATGCTTTAAAATATTTACCTAACTAGGAAAAGTTTCATGGTATACTGAGTAGAATGAGGTAATAATATCGTATGTTCAGTATGAGCCATTTTCACAACATGCACACTCCAAGGAAGGAGACACACCAATGTGTGAACAACGGACATCTCTGGGAGGGGTAGGGAAGGGGACCACAAGGTAGTTAAATTTATTCTTTATATTTGTATTTTCCAACTTCTTCAATAGTCACAGTTAACTTTAGTAATTAGGAAAATGAAAATTTAATAACAACAACAACAAAATGAAGAATCAGGAGGAGAAGAATAATTCCTGAACTAAAGCAGAGTGCTTTATTTTGTCTTTCTTCCCAAAGCCCAACTAACTAAAATGAAATGCTTTATGTTTATTTTATGCATACAAATACAAAAATGTTTTAATTTCACCTTCAAAGCATCCATCGTACCATTCACATCTACATCTGTTAATCTCTTATTTGAAGGGTTATTTGTTTGGTGAAATTTATGAAATCCGCATTCTGTTGTCAATCTTAAAACCAGGGGTTATAGAAGGAAGCATTAATGAAATGTGTTATCCCTGGCCTTGGGATGCAATCACTCTAGAAAGCATATTTATTTTTTATTTTTTTAACCAAGGAATGAATAGATGTTTCAGCTGCTATATAGAAAAATATTCACTTTTCAATATGAAAGCTCAGCTGCAATAGGAAGAGAATATAATGCATTGTAAGAAAAGTTTCAAGTTATAAGCTTGTGTGGCCATGCATAAAAACTCCTAAAAACTGTGACCATCCAAGGGTTTCTTTCTGAATGGGTCTTTTATTCCAATGAGCTGGCACAGTGAAAGATGCACTGCATTGTTCTGACATCACACCAGGGTGAAAACACACAGTTCTGTTGACATCAATACAATGCACTACAATATATTTTTTATATCCTCTGTAGGTGTTCTGAAAGGACTCCATTGGTGGAAATGTTTTTTAAAAATGCAGGAAAATCCCTGCAATGAATAAAGCACAAAAGCATTTCAATTTCCTAGGAAAAACTGGAGTCTACTTAGAAATGTGATGGTAACATCAAGCATACAAATAGAAAGAAATTTTCAAATGGAACACACAAAACACTTTTCCTGTATCACAGTTTATTATGCAAATTCCATATATCTTAGGATAATGCAGTATGCTTAAGAAAATTAGTTTGTCCAGGAAACCTGTTCATAATAAACCTCAACAGATCAAAAGAAACTTAATTTTGATGTAGACATAGTTTTACCTCTTACTCTGGCCTGTTGTTCTCATGCCTCCTGGACTTATTCAAAATTGTCTTTCTTTGAATTCTTATGAATGAGTCTTCTTGTGGATTACATAGTCCCTGCATCATATTCTAGGAACTCAAAAATCACTATATAGGTGTGGATGTACTATGGATAGTGTGGGATGAAATAAAAGCAGTGGTAAGCCAAATGAGTAAGGAGCAGAAGCAAAATGTGGACTCCAATGGGCCTTGGATACTGAATATTCAAGTGTAAGAAGATCTCAGAATCTTGTCACATGCAGCTTGACTCAGAAATTAGAGAAGCACAAAGGAAGCTACTCAGCAAAATCAGTTCATCTCAGCCTTATGAATGTATTAGCCTCTTATGACCCTCACATTGTACAGAACAAATAGCTCCAAAAGAATTAAGGGAATTAGGGTACTTCATCATTTCCTAGATTAATTAGATTTTTTACAGACAGATATAGAAAGATATTAATTGGAAACAGTATAATATAGTATGCTCAAATTAACATGAGCCCCATTGTATACAAGTGTCAAAATGAGTGATTTGGGATTCTATAGGCTATATTTGCTTTCTTACATGAGCATATCCATCTAGTACAATATCCATACAATAGCAATTCTGTTTAAAAATGTGTAGAACACCCAAAACTAAGGCATGAATAAGAATGATACAAAATATTAATGAAAGACTTCTATAGCAGCCAATTTGAGTTTTAATTTGATTAATGTACATGATTGCCAGAGAAGAGGAGGCAATAATGTTTTAAATATTTATAATTGGGTAGAATATAAATAAAATTTATTATTTTAACTATGTTTAAGTGTACAATTCAATGGCATTAAGGATATTTACATTGTTGGGCAAACATCATCACCGTCCATCTCTAGAACTTTTTCATCTTTTCAAACTGAAACTCCCTACTCATTAAACAATAACTTGAATAGACAACTCTTTTAAAAACATCTTTGGAGTCTAAGCTCTGTTTTGACCCTTCCAATGAAGATGGAACCAATAATTGGCAACCAATTCCATTTTAAACCATTTCTAATGCTAAAAAATGCCTCCTTATGTATAATTAAAATAAACTTTCTAATATAATTTACCCTGTTTCCCCTTTGGACCTATGTGGAAAAAGTAATTTAATCATGTTTCCATGTATAAAATGCTATATAAATTTTATTTACCGAGTTTTGTTCATTTATAACTTCCACTTATTATTGGTTCTTATAAAAGAACCAGTTTAATACATTTTTGTATAAAAAATATAATGTATACAAATAAAGAGCCCTTTGACCCTCCCTGAAATCTACTGAGGGAGCATTATTGTCAGCTTGTTATGAATTATTCTAGATCCTTGTCTTTTTATACACATAGGGAAATATATTGTTCTATTTTATGGGTTTTTTCCAATAAGTTATAACACATACATATTATATACAATGTGCTTTTATTTTAGCTTGATAAATCTTGATGATTTCTATACCTCCGAACCCACAGATCTGCCTCTTTCACTTTGACTGCTGCGTGGTATTCCATAGTTGTATCATGCATACAACTTAACTGTAATAAACCCTTAAGATATTTTCAATTTGAAACAATTAATAAAACCACTAGAGTAAACATCCTTGTAAATGTTTTTGTGTATGTACTTTTGTGCATATGCTTTTGTGTACAAAGTTTCTCTAAATTACATATAAACAAATGTACATTTTTAAAATGTTGATCATGCCAATACAACCATATCCTTTTATATCCACGAACAGATTATGAGAATCTCTATTTCCTCCTATCCTCATGAGTACTTGATATATCACTATTTGTATCTTTTCCCAATCTGAAATAGTCATTGATTTTTTTGAAGTCATATATAATATTTCTGTAAAATTATTTCTTCTTCAATCCTAGCCCTCTGGTTCCTTCAAACCCACCTTTTTAGGTCATGGTTTTCAGACCTTTCACTATCCCAGCTTGACTCCTGGAGACGCTTCAATTTATCAATGTCTCTCTTAAAATGTATTTCCAAGAACTCATTATGATGGTACAAGTGTACTTTGACCTGACCTGTGTACAAAATAGGGCTATTACATATCTTGTTCTAAACTAGTAGATCTTCGTATTTTATGAGTCACTGTTCTCATTACGAATCTAATAAAAGGGATGAACCCTTTCTCCTAAAAAAAATACACATACATGCCATATGTTTACAATGTCAGAGGTTTCATGAATCACAGACCGAAGGTTAATCATTTATTAGTGCAGCCCCATACCACATTTATATTTTAGTACCAACATCACAATATTGTCAATTTACATTGAGTTTGCAATCGACTACATCTCAAATCTTATTTACATTAACTACTGGAAAATTACATCTTAGCCTATTTTTTTTTATATTTTTGAGCCTAGATGCTGAACATTTACATTATTCTTTTAGTACTTCATCTTTTTAATTTCTGCCTATTCCATCAGCCCTTGAGCTATTTGCGAACTATTAATATAAGTCTGCTATTACCTAATATATGAATGTCTTCATTTATCTCCATGAAAATGATTTAAGTAGGAGCACAACAACATGTCATGCAGCCAGTCTCCACAGGCTCTTATTTTTTTCAGCAAATAGTTTCCAGTGACCACGTGAGCCAAGCTCCAGAGTAACTATGCTGTGACCTAACAACTTGTTTCCCTCCTACAAAGGTATCATGCAAATTGATCAATATCCTTGCTGAAATCCAGATATACTTTATGCATAGGATCCCACAGTCTACCAAATTAGTAACCTAAACTTCAAAATAAGAATTGATATTAGTTTTAGCCTTCTGATTTGTTTATTCTTTCAAAAAATGTATTGAGTGGCTTCCAGGTAAGAGGTGCTGTGCCTGGGGCTGGAACTACAGTGGTGCAAAGGATAGAATGATGCCTCCCTTGCAGCTTGCAGTCTAGGGAGGAACGGTGATGCTCCAGCTGGCTGCTAGTCATCACCACGTTCCTGGCTGAGTGTGCAAAACCTCCTATTGATAATCCATTCTAAAATTTTTCCAACTATAAAAAACAAAGAGAGAGAGAGTCATGACCTGATCTCTCCAAACTTAAATAGTTAACTAATTATTAAGTTAGGTGTTATTTGATCAACAGCAAGAGTGGTGAAATTAGCAAAATGCTATCTACAAAAGTGTTTAAGAATTTTTTTTGTAATAAATGAAGCAGAGTAGTAAAACAAAGAGGATAGCAAGAATATTGCAGCTAATACAGAACATTAAAAACTAGTGTAATCTAATCCATGGACCATGAAGATAAATTTCACTTAATGAAATTCATAATATTCTCTCTTATTATCTTTGCAAATTCACTATTATTACCAGAGGCATAACTCCTACTTTCATATTCTAAAAGGGAAGTCCAGGATCTAAATCTCTGACAATCAGACTTAAATGTTTCACTACTTAATCATGTAGTTTATAACTATAAAGTACACAGCTCTATTTCTGGATTTGTAGGTCTCTCACAAATAGAAAACTATCGCCTGGTGTTCGATAGATCAGTAGGGTGACTACAGTTAACATTAATAGATGGTACATTTGAAAAAAGCTCGAAGAGAATAATTCAAATGTCCCCAGTGTAAAGATAAATAGTTAAGATGATAGTTATCCCAATTACCCTGATTTGACTATATGAATGTATCAAATTATCACATGTACCCCCAAAATATGCACATCCAATATGTATCAAAAATAAATAAATACAAATTTAAAAATCAACAACTCTGTGTGTGCCTGTGTGTGTGTGTGTGTGTGTGTATACTACCATGAGTGTTGCTTATTCAGAGGGGCAAATGGTAACATAGAATTAATTCAAATTCCACTGGAAAAATTGAGTTTGGTCTGTTCAGTGCCAATGAGCAGGGATAAAAACAGTAGTTTTCATCTGAATAGTCACAAATTCCATTTTCAGCAGCTTCCATATCATAAAATGAGCTCGTTTTTCAAAAATCTATACACTACCATGCTTACTGTGCTTAATATCTAAAACAACAAAAGAAGCTTATTGATTTGGGATTAATATGGTCTTAAGTCCATGCATTCACAACCTTAATCAGGATGGTAATATAAAAAAAATTCATGAAATGCACTATTAAATTAACATGAGTGGTTCTTTAGCTCCATGGGATAGAAAAGTGATTTCCTACATAAGCTTAAAGACATAATTAAACATATATTTCATTTCTCTTTCAAGAATATTCTTTTGAGCTTATCTGATATAGCTGCAGGGAAAGCAACTGGCAGCTTCCAGGCAAAAGGAAAACTATTGGTTCTCTATAAGCTGCCTTGTGGCTTTTCAAATTCTCTTTTTGTCTTTCCATCTTGTCCTCCTCTGTCTTGATATTATTTGTTGGTGTTGAATTAGAAATTAGTGTTTTACTGGAAAAATATAATGTTGCTACAAGTAAAAAAGAAAGAAAGAAAGAAAAAAAAATTCTCTAATTGCTCTCTAGTTAGCCAAGCAGTTCTGTTGACCCTTGCTCTGTGTTTTTGGGAGAAGCTGTTATTAGAAGAAAACTCCATAGTTATAACTGCAAATTACATTTTTTTTTCCAAAAACATCAAACTATTTCTACATCTCAGGGAAATATTATTACTCAGCATGGGAGCCAAGATTCTGAAAAAGATCATCATCCTGTGAGCTTTTGATTACATGAGATTTAATAGGAAATTATTCACAGCATATATTATAAAAAAAGAACAAAAATGTATTTGTTAAATGTTATATTTATATATGTATTTATAAATAGATATATAGATATCAAATATATAAATATATTTATATATATACTTATATGAATGGTTACATTTTATACAATATAACTAGTAAGTGTGAAAGGGCCTATAATTCATAAATAAAACTGCCCATAATTCATCTAACATAAATTTATTCTATAAAACTGTAGGAGAAAATATTTCTAATGATATGATATTTTGCTTTTGATTATGTCCATTTGGGAATTCTCTTTTTTTTTTTTTACAGAAAGCGATTTGTTTTTTCTATTACTTTTGCTTATTTACTGCCCTAACTCTTTAAAAATCAACAATTAGCAAAGTAGGAAATATTTTCTGTGTATTTAAAACACTCTCAACTCTTCTTTCCCTTCTTCTAGGCAATTAGCTCTCTCCAGAGTGGCAGGAAAAAAAGAGAGAAAAAAAATCCAATGGTTAATTTTGTAGCTTAGGATAAGTCTTGTGGGTAGGTGAGTGATTTACCTGGTAAATAAAAACACAACTTGATCATTATCATCTGGTTTTATTTCTATCAAGGATATTCAGTGGTGGATCCAGTGGGAGAAATAGGAACAAGGGCAAATCCTGGGGGGATCGAGGGTCACCTGAAGGGTGGACCACAACAGCTGTGGTCACCAGGCTCAGAGCAGCAACAAAGTAGCAGAGGGAGGAGGCCGAGAGCCCAGGGAAGACAAGCTTGGAAGGGATCCCTGTGCTCTCAGAGTTCTCTCTAGGCCAGTCTCCATCAGAGCACTTAGTGCGCTGTGGAGAGACAGCCTGGGTCTCCCGTCTTGAGCTGCTCTAGGTACATCTGAGGACTCATGCCTTCTTGGGAAGAATCCGCTCCTCTGGGGATTCTACTTGGGCAGTACAACCCATTAATCTGTATGTCAATAATCTCTGCTTCATTCACCAAGTCCAGGGCCTTATCTTCCCTCTACCCTCACCCCTGTAAATATGATATACTACAAGTTTGAGTCCATACTCTCTCCAGAAACTTCCTTTTCTCTTTTTAATTTAATAGATCTATGCTGCATTGTGACATCTAGCCCACAAGAGCCACTGACTGCTTAATCGTGATGTATCCCACACTCCCAGTTCCTGCTCCTCCCCTCCCTTTATGGGGGAAAACACCATACAAATTGCAGAATTCAAGGCTTTGTGTTCTAATTCTATAAATCTGAAGTTCTAGAAAATTTTTTTTTACTTAAGTTGTCTAAATTTCACTTGGAAATTTTAGATTAAATTCTTTCAACATGACAGTGCTTTATAGTTTTATAAAGTACCTAAATTAATTAAAGGATAGCGCATATGCACAGAGATAATGATCTCATTTTCAAAGATTTTAAACCTTTTCAAGTGTTTATAATTTTTTTAAAATTTTACCTTCCTCCTATTCTCTAGCAAGTATATCTTTTGTAGCCTGGCCGTTCTACACTCATCAAGAAACGGCAGCAAGTCAAGCTCCAGCACTGCATTCAATGCAAGTTCAAGTATATGTGAGGATGTCTTTCAACTTACGTGTTTTTCTTTACTTTTTTTATTGGTACATAATAATTGTACATATTTATGGGGTACACGTGATATTTTGATATTTTTATACAATGTGTAATGATCAAATCAGGGCAATTAGGATATCCATCGCCTCAAACATATATCATTTCTTTGTGTTGAGAATATCTCAAATATTCTCTTCCAGCTATTTTGAAATATGCAGTAAATTATTGTTAACTATAGTGACAGCTTCAACAGCAGGCTTGATTAGCTCATGTTTACAAGCAGTGTGGTAAAAGCACTGAAGACTCACCTGCCACTTTGTGCAATGTTTACTAAGTGGGAAGCCAACGGAAACCAAAACACCTTCTCTCTGGGCATTGGGCAGCATGGCAGTATTAGCACTGATTATTAGACTTAATTTGCTCTAGGTTAGAGACTATGCCTTTCCCAATCAATACGATATCTGTCATACTATGGAAGCTTATAAAATATACAGTGATTACCCTACTGAGATCGCATTCATCTAGACTTTTGTATATACTAATTTTATTAAATGTCAAACAGCATTGATTTAGGATTAGTCAATGTCGTCCATGAAGAAACATTTCCCAGAATGCGTATTCTTTTTCATATTTGCTTTGAGGCAGCCTTCTTAGTATCACTGCAGTAATATTGGAATCCAACCTGATATAAGAACCTACCCTCTGCTTATATAATTTTAACTCACATATTTTTTTTCTTCCTTCATATTTTTGTTTTCCAGCAATAAAAGAAAGAACACAAGAATCTGGCCCTTGGCCACAAACCATTTTGGGGAATTCCTTAATATTCTCATCCCAATTTTTTAATGAGAAAGCAAATCAATGGTAGCATTAATAATTAGGTTCCAGAACTTCCAAAATATCTCTCATTACTCAACAGAGTTAGTCTCTCTCGTTCTCTCTCACCCTTCCTCCCTCTCTCCTTCCCTCCTTCCCTTTCCCTCTGCCTCTTCCTCTCCCCTTACCTCCCCCCTTCCCTCTTTTTCTCTTTCTCTATACATCTCTCTAATTCTATTTCCAGGTCTAGTTCTATCTCAACTCCCTCTCTCTCTCCCTGTCTCCTGAAATCATCTTACTAAAGATACAAGACAGAGCTGAAGATTGTGTTCTGAGGAGGAAGCTAACATCCTAGAGATGCTTATTTCAGACTGTGGGGGCTGTATTTACAACTCTCCCAACTCCCTCATTTAGCTTAGTTCTCAAACAGAGGAAGATGGGACATGGAGTGGTAGCAACTTCCAGGGAGGACCCTGTCATTGCCCCAAAGAGTAGAAAGTATGTCCTATACTCTCAGAGGGGAGGAAGCTCTGAAGGAGACAGAGAACAAGGAAGAAGGGGTGTGAAGGACCCAGTGCTTCCCTCTCTGCCCCTCAGGTGCAGCGAGCTGGTGACCACAGCAAAGGTCACTGCAGCATTCTATGCCACAATTTAAAATAGAAATAAAGAGAACCTCTCTTCTAGGGTCGTTGTGAGGATTAAATGAGTTAACATACATAAAGCTCTTAGCACAGGGCGCAGCACACAATAAGATCTCACTAAATCATTTTTCAAGAAATACAATATGGCATACAAGAGGGCAAAGGACATAAAATTTAGAAAGGGTTGGAAAATGGTTTTTCAAAGCCTTAGGGGAGGAGAGGAATTATAGGAGGAAAATGGCGTTCTTTATTGTCTCGAAATATAGAATTTTTTAATAGGCCTAGCAAACTAGCAAGGGAGCAGTTTTTTGGTTTATTTTCTTGTTTTCCTTCTCAACATAACATAAGTAAGGCTCTCTCACTCCAGTCTCACAATTAAATCTGTTCCTTCCTAGGGGTGGAGTCTGAGTAGAATTAAAACATCTGCCCGTTGTCTCCCACGGTTCTCTCCATGACAGGTCAATATCGCTTGTCCCGCAAGGACTGACTTAATGGTCTGCATCAGCGGCATATTGCATGATTCATTCGCTTTGCAGGGAAGTCAGTCATCATTTTAATAAACATTTGCAGTCGCTGCTTCTCTTTGCTGCAGCGCTCCTGTGACACGTCCTCGTGGTTTTGTTAAGCAGCAGAGCCTGTGTGCTCTGTCAGGACATCGACCAGCCCTGGTAATCTGTGTGATGCCTCCAGCAGAGAAACGAAAGCCCCGAACAAGGGAGCGCGGTGGTTCGGTCTATGGTCAGTTAAGTGGGGACCTGACACAGGCCACCGTGACCGAAGCCTGTTTTGAGAATAAACAGTGTGAAGGGAACACGGAGCAAATCAGGGGCCAGAGCAGAGTGAGGGGAGAGCATGCAAGTTTTCCATTTCTGTGCTTCTCTCATTGCAAACTGATCAACAGTGCACAGACCCGCACTGGCTCACTGACCACACTGCATATGGCGCCAAACTGAATGATCTGGAAACTCCCCTCCAGCTCGGTGGCTTTGAAGGCCAAATCTTGAAAAGCTGGCTAAGTTTCCTCCTCCTCTACAAAAACTAAATTCCAAAAGAGGTTAAAATTAATCCCAAATACAGCACCAGACACAATGCCAGCTTTCTGTTAGACCTTGTCCATTCATGCACAAGTATTTGCTGAGCACCTACTTTGTTTCTGGTATTGTATTGGGTGGTAAAGGCAGAAAGATAAAGTTACCACCCTCTCCACAAACTTACACTCTAGAAGGGAGGACCGAAAAAATACATCAAATGCTGTAAGATTGACGCAAGTGCTGGTCACATTTAAAGCCATAAAAGCTAAAGGAATAGACGTTCTTTCCTGTCTCCCTTGAGTCCCTTTCAAGGAATAAAAGGAATAAAACCTGTGTTTCCCAGGTAATCCTTTTTACCTGCTGAGTACAGGGTGGGGAGATGTCAGGGGATATAAAAACTGCAATCTGCAATCACGTAAGAGCATGTCTTGAGCTGTCCTTACCCAGGCTACAGTAACTTTGGCCTTCTCTCGCCTTAAGATTACAACCAAAGAGGTAAGGGTGGCCCCAGGAGATGTCTCATGCGTGCTCCACACTGAGTCCTCTTGGCACCCATGGGACATCACGGGCCATTTTCCTCCTCCTTTGTTCTTGTTCGTCGAGGTGATGTCTCCTGCATTGCAAGGGCGTAGGTGGTAGGTAGGCTGCTAGAGTCTCCTGCGCCTGATAATGACCGTCTTGCTACAGGGTCAAGAGCTCCATTTCCTGTCTCCGTAGAAGAGCCCTGTGAACACTGGCATCTCGTGTCTCAGTGTTTCAGCTCTTAGCTTCTACTACTTGTTCCTCCATCGTGCTTGCCTTATCTCCCATGTACAGAACTCAAGTCTGAGTTCACAGGGGTGGGGAGGACACAAATGGATTCTACTTAGCTTAGAATCACTGCACCTCTCACACACTAGTAGCCCATGGTTCCTAAAACAAACTTTTCCTCTGAAATGTGCTTTCACTTCTCCCTCTGACATGCAATCATCCCAGTTCCTTTAGAAATTTCCAGTAAGATGGAACCATAATGGGCCCACCCACCAGCCTTCCGTACATGCTTCATACAGGCTTACGCTAGAACACCTAGGCAAGATAATGCCTGCAGCTCAACAGTGTGCCCTGTCCTCTCTTCTTTATTTTTAATGATCACCACTAGTTTATGCCACAGTGTTTCCCAACTTCAGTTAGTCTCCACAACACCACGCCCTGTAACACACCTTAGTGCATGCAGTGGTGGAGAGTGTGATATGGGAATTTCTGGGTGGTGATGGGGGTTTTATCCAAGTCTCTGGGAGGTGTTGGGATATGCAGAGAATCACAAGTCTGTGACTCCTTTACCACAAACAGTCAGGGTTCTTTCTTTTCATTCCAAATAAGGACAATTTTTAGGAAAACATAATGTGCTGGATTTTTAAAATGCTAATTCACATGTCTTCTGACTTCTGTTTCTCGATTGCCCTTATCTCAAACACAGACCATTGCACCAGGGGTTGACTCTGTGACTACACTGGGAAATCCTGCAGGACACACCGTGCATCTTAGAGTTGCGTTTCCTCTTTGAGCTGTTCTAACTTATGTAAAAGTTGACTTTGGGATGAGATATGGGTTTTGTGTGTGTGTTCTGCCCTTTCAATTGTTTATAACCTCCAAATAATCACAATTAGTATGTATGTTATTCAAGTAAATAGCCAGTCAACTCAACCTCTCCAATGACTTCTGCTCTGAAGAGAAATCCTGTTTTCCAAATGTAGTCACAGCTTAATTAATTTTTTTAGTTTTTCCCAAATTCTATTTATCTTCTCCAATGCAGCTGGAAGAAGTACAGCGCTCTGCGCCCTCTTCTCTCCAGCTCACCTGGACAGCCTCCCCTCCTCTGATTCTCTCCAGCATAAAAGACTTAACCCACCCTGGCCGTCCTCTCCAGTGCTTAGCAACGTGCCCATCAAATCAAGAGCACAGAGAAGCTCTGGGGAGTTCATTTCGAGAAGTGATTCCTCCCTAACCCCTTCCCAGATA
>VBSM01003157.1:42437510-42447608 GCA_008086735.1 Cheirogaleus medius
GTTTTGTCAGGTTTCTCCACTGTGAAATTACTCTTTTCCATACTGCACTCGCTGGGAAGAAGTTCCTGTGCAGCCCACGTTTAAGGAGTGGGAGTTGCGCTCCACCTCCTTGAGGGCGGAGTATCTGCATAAATTATTTGGAATTATTCTGCAAGGAGATTTGCCTCTTTTCCCCTAGTTAACTTATTATTTAATTATTAATTTATTTCAGTACAAACTAATGGCTATTTACTTTATACTTTGGGTTATAATCGAATACTACATTATGTGTTTGGTTGTTCAGATTGTTCCAGTTTTGGCATTGCGAACTCTTTCAGATCGGCTCTGGTAACCCGTGGACATGCCATCATTTGTTTCCTAAGCATTTCTGTGCTTTCTGGCACTATAAGATCCCCCAGGTTCGTCTTGTGTGTTTCCTGACCCCCATCCTAGAATCCACCATTTCTTTAAGGATTCCTGGTTCCTTTTCCCGGAGAATGGTATTAAAAACCAAGATCTGGGCACTAGGTGTGCTCGTTGCTGCAGGGGTGTTGTTACTTCTGGGCTCCCCCAGGGACAGAGCTAGGAAATACTGTGTGTATTAACTTGTATACCTATGTCTGTAGTTATTTCTCTGTATACATCTATATCTGAATTAGGCTAAACATGAGTTCATACTTATGTCTTGGACTCTCATCTAGTACCTCATGGCTCTTTCTAGCTTTTCATCTTGCTTGTCTGTGACCTCCCACTCCAACAGTGAGGGACTTCTCCATAACCCCTTGGCTAACCACAGAAAAACCATCAGGCAAATCCAAATTCAAAGACATTCTACAAAATACCTGACCAGTATTCATCATAATTGTAAAGGTCATCAAAGACAACGAAAGTCAGATAAACTAAGGAGACATGATGACTAAATGTAGCCTGAAAGTGACGTGACACATAAGGGACAGAAAAAAACATAAGGTAAAAACTAAGGAAAGCCAAATAAAATATGGACTTTAGTTAATAATGATGTATCAATATTGGTTCATTAATTGTGACAAATGCACCATAGTAAACTAAGAGAAAACTGAGTGCAGGGTATGTGAGAACACTCTGTGACATCCTTGCAACTTTTCTGTAAATCTAAAACTATTCTAAATTTAAAAAGTTTTTTATATCTTAAAGGAAAAAAAGGCCTAGAAAGTATGTGGCGTATATAGGAGTTCAATAAATGGTAGCTCTATTATTTTTTACAATGATCCTTGCCATTTTGAAAAGTAAAAAGAAATATTTTTGTTGCTTTAATTTGAATTTCTTTGATGAATAATGAGGCTGGGCTGTTTTCAAAGTTTGTTTTTATGACTTTTATATCCATATCCTTTGTCTGGTTTGTGTAGCATCTTGATTCTTCTGATTTATCTGCCTTCTGAAAGGTAATCAAACTTCCCAGCTTGTCAGGGACAGTCCTGATTTATGTCTGCTGTCCCAGCTAATGATTAACATGATCCCTTTGCATTGAGAAAGAGAAATCCGATGGCCACCTTCCTATGTCCCAGTGCTGCCCTGACCCACAGCCTGTGTGTGTTCCACGTAACTTCTACACCCCAGCTGCTACTCCTTACTCTATCCCCTTCCACGACCAGTGCCCAAAACGTACCTTGGCAATTAAATCAGGTACGTTTTGTTGGTAGAGAATAGTCTTCTGTCAAAAAAGCTCAAATCATCTTGCTACATGACCACCCTTTGGAGAAGATTCCACCTTCCATATAAATGACAACTCAGTTCAGGACTGCAATGCTCAACTTTCTACAGTTGGAAAGAACACAATGCTCTAGATGTGTGGCGGTTCCTTTCCCAAACCCTTGTGTTTTGAAGGACATTTTCCTCTGCTCCTGTCCCCTGTGCTGGACTGCAGTCCATGCCACCCCCAGGAGGAGTTGTGACGGCACAGAGCTGTGCACACAGCCCACGGCCACGTCAGGAAGACAGCCCTCCTCTCTCCCTACTTCCCGCTTTCCTTTCTTTCTCCCTTTCCCTTCCCTCCTTTCTTGTCTTTCTTTTCCTTTCTCTTCTTTCCTTTCTTCCCTCACCTCCTCCTACTACTTTCACAAGAGAAAGTTGTTTATGGTTCAATTTATTTTCCCCTTTATTTATTATGCAAATAATATAAGTTCATTGAGGAAAAAGCTAAAATAAAAAACAGTACACCACCCACAGATAACAATTATTAACATTTTTATGTATCTTTCCCTCTATCTGTTATGGGCAGTGTAACCATGTGGAAAGCACTGTTGGAGTCGAGAGCTTTCTGACTCCAGGATACGCTGGTTATGTGACCTTGAATGCCTGACTTAATCTCTGCAGGCCTCAGTTTTCACATCTGTGAAATGGGGATAAGTGGTACATTATTTATTACTATTATATACCATGTCAGTATTAAATAAGATTAAGATAATGTATATAAATCACTTAGCACAGTGCCAAAAACAGATTAGATGCTGAATGAATGGTAGGTGTTATGAAGAATACATGTTTTGTCAAACATGAGATCATACAAACATTCCAATATGGGTACCTGGTGTTTTGTTCAACCAAATACAGAACTCTTTGTGATTAAATATAGACTTGCATTATCATTTTTGGTGCTTATTTATTTTTGCATTACATTTTTTATTTTGAAATATAATGAGGACAAGTATATGTTAAATGAAATTAATGAACATCATATGTTACCACTATTTTAGATACCCTCTGGGTATTATCATTTCCCTAGGAATTATTGCTATTTTTTAAATTTCAGTCTCACATACGAAAATGAGGCTACTTCAAAGTAAAAACACGGGGCCAATGATATCTTCAGATGCCCCTTGCTCTCTTGAGCACCAGCTTCTCAGCCAGCTGCACCATCTGGGTCTGAAATTGATCTTGAGAACTAAGCTCCAAGGGACAATCTAGGCTAAATATAGTATTGATCACCAAAATAAGAATTTTAGGTGTCATTTCCTTAATTTTATTTGGGCAGTTGCCTCTTCTGGTGTTTGCTGTCATATTTGGGACAATGATGTTTGCTGTTGTCACTCTTGTTGTTTGTGTTGTTCTAGAGTGGCTTTCCTAATTGAGACATAAGAACCCAGGTAACAATATAGAAAATGTAATGTCTCTTTACTCTTAGAAAGCAGAACCTTAGAAACAATTCAGGGGTCAAATCAATACAACACAGAGAATGCACTGAGTTCCTGAGTATTTGACTGGATTTTTCCCTTGAAGAAAAGTCTGAGAGGGTGACTGTGGGGACGCACATGCACATGTGCTCTTTAAGGGTTCCAAATTAATAGCAGAAGCAGCCCTCTAGACTATGGCGTATGATATAGTTCATAAACAGTTGGTATGTTTCTGGATCTGCCCTCATAGAGCATTCTGTATGAAAAAATCCATGATATGTGTGAAATCAGTTAAAGGAGGCTTGATGATACACATCTTGTCAGTTGACTGGTCCATTTCATCTATTAGATAAAGTCCCCAGTGGAGCCAGTTAGCAGAGTCCCTGCCATTACAGACAATGAGAGATACCCATTGAACTGGCTGGAAGGTCAACTGCTATAAAATTTGGTAGGGAATTCTGTATTTGGTGTACAGATTATGGAGAAAGCATCTTTACAATACCCTTCAGAATTCAGCAGATATTTTTAATGCTAAGTATCAGACACTATAATACATTATCTTTCACGCTGACCTCACTTTATCACTTCAGACACTTGTCTGGGAGCTATTATGATTACCTGACTCTTACAGATAGGGAAACTGAGGCCTAGAGAGACCTCACAACTAACAGGTGGCAGAGTGAGAGGGACACCCATTTCTCCCTGCTTCAGAACTTGGCCTGAAAGGTCTGTGCGGTCTATGGGCCAAGTCACTGCGGCCCCACCCCAGGCTCCCTGAATCAGAACCTCCTTCCTGAGTATTAATCTGTCATGCAGTTTACCTCCTGCAGCTCATTCATTATTGAGCTAAGACTGATAAGAAGTGTTAATATAACACAAATGAAAATCGTGATGCAGGTGGACATTTTGACCTGTAAAGTGAATATTAATTGAATTTCTTTCTAATGTTTATACATCTGCACAATTCTTTCAGGGTGTTTTCTCATAGGTGTCTAGGATAAGCACTGAGAGAGAAAACACAATAGAGTTCCTATGTTTACCCTTTTACTATGATATTGTCTGGGGACAGGGCTAAAAAATTAAAATAATAATATAACAATAACAATGTATTTTTACCATTTTATAGACAACTTTATGTGCATTCTCATTAAATCTTTACAATTCCTATAAGTAAATATTACTATCCTTTTCCACAGATTAGAAAATTGAGAGACTTGCAGGGGATAAGTACTTATTCAAGTCACCCAGCTGAGTTCACACCCTGGCCCCAGTTATAACAAAGCTGCCATTCTGCCCACTACATTATACTGCCTCTCATGGTACCACTACAAACTACATACAGCGCCAACCCCAGACCAAACAGTGATGTGGGCAGGATGCTTTCAGTACCTCCCGTACCCCATACTCTGCCCTCTTGCTTCTTTCCAATGTGCTCTCTTCTCCCAGGTTCTCCTTGGCACAGAGAAAAAAATGCTACTGTACTTGCTCGGACAATTCACATCATAAAGAAAACCTAACATGGGCCAGGCATGATGCTGGATAAGGTGGATGAACATGAATAAGAAGTTGGCACTTTCAAAGCACACACAACATAGCCAGGGAATGCAAAAAAGATGTCATTATCCTAGACAGAGGAATAGCAGAAAAAGCAGATTCAGAGGCAGATGTGGGATAAGTAAATTACAGTTTATATCTATATATGTGTATATATAGATATAAAAAACAGCTTTATTGAGTTATAGTAAACATATAACACACCCGCTTAAAGTGTACAATTCAGTGGTTTTTAGTATAGTCAGAGTTGTGCAACTATCATCACAATCAATTTGAGAACATTTTAAACACCCCAAAAGGAAACCCCATACACATTAGCTTTCACTCTGCCCCCCTGCTTCATTTCCATGGGCTCTCCACTGTAGCCCTAAGCAAACACTAATCTATCCTCTGTGTCTATAGATTTGTCTATTCTGGACATTTCTTATAAATGGAATAAATTAAAAATGTGGTCATTTGTAATTTGCTTCTTTCACTTGGCATAATGTTTCAGGGTTTATTTATGTCATAGCACATATTCATATTTCATTCCTTTTCATTTCTGAGTAATATTCAATTGTATGTATATAGTACATTTTATTTTTCCAGTTATCAACTGACAAACATTTGGGTTGTTTCCACCTTATGGATACTATGAATAATGCTGCTGTGAACATTCATGTAAAGTTTTTGTGTGGACATATGTTTTCAATTATCTTGGGTAAATATTAATACCTAGAAATGGAATTACTGGGTAACGCTATATATAACCTATTGAGGAACTAACATACTATTTTTCAAAGCAGCCACACCATTTTACACTCCCACTAGCAGTGTATGAGGGTTCCAACTTCCCCACATCCTCACCAGCACTTGTTATTTTCTAACTTTTTTATTCTAGCCAGCCTAGTAGATGCAAAGAGCTATCTTACTGTGGGTTTGATTTGCTTTTCCCAATGACTAGCAAAGTTCAGTTTTAGACACCTTAATTTGAGATGCCTATGAAACATCTAGAAAGCTTCTGGAAATTTAACTTTAAGTTTGTAGAAAGTCTAAACTGGGGATAGATCCTGTGCTTACATTTGACAGTCGTCAATGTAATAATCTCAAACAAAGCACTTCTACTTGTGAGATTTTAGGCACTGTGGCACTAGATGGAAACTATTTGGGACATAAGGTTCTCCCAAGAATCTCACATTGTACCCTCTGGGTCACTATTAACTCCACTGACATCCAAGACTAGCCTTAGCTAAGTATTATCAATTATAGTCAAGCTTTTTCTGTTCTGTGTTGCATCTGGAGACTTTCTGACGGCGGGAGAGGCTACATAGTTAGTGGTTAAAAGCCTAACCTGTGACACTAAATAGCTGTGTGACTTAGGAACATTTTACTTAACCTCTCTACGTCTCAGTTTCCTAAAATGTGTACCTGTACCCTAAGGTTAATGTGAGGAATAAAAAAGAAATAGAACAGGGCCTGGAACACATTAGGCATTCAGTAAATAATGGTTGAATGAATGAATGAAGGAATGTACTTAGCATAGTGTCCTGTACTTAGTAAGTGTTCAACCGTTAATACTCAATACACACAAGCAGTAAAGATTAACATGCAGCAAGGGCACACATTCCATTGCTACCAACAGCCTCTGACCAGAACAGAACATGAACGGCAGATGTCTTTATATGTTCAGCCCACTTGCCAGGTGGCTCCCTGTGGGCCTGTCAGATGGGAGGGGTTCACGTCCATAGCCACTCGGCTCTTTCAGCCAGGCAAATGCAATTTGTGAGCTGCCATGCTCATCATCCTCTTCCATCAGGCCATTTATGGCCCTCACAATTTCACTCTCGATGAGAATGCATAAAATATTATTGGCCCTGTGTGCTTACTATAATATACGGAACTTACCATAGATGTTGTTAAATATTGTTAAATGAAGGGCTGAATAGATGCACTAAAATGCCTTCGGGTTGAAAGGATTCGTTAACCCCGCAGATGCCATAAGAAGTGACTGCAACATTTCCCTGATTTCTCTTTGCACAGAAATCATCATTAAATGGTTCAAAGGGGACATGCAGAAAGGAAGTTCTGGGCTAAGAGCACTGTCCCTGGGGTCAGGAGCCTGGGTTCAAACATTGGCTATGGCATTCACATTTCCTTGAGCAAGTCACTTTACTTCTTTGGACATCAGTCCATCTGTGAAATGAAAGGTTGGCCAGTATAGTGTTCAGGCTCCTTTCCAGCTCTGCAATTCTTTGATTCCATAAAAATATTCAGTGTAGAATTTGTCTCTACTACTCTTTTTCCTTCCTCAGTGAATTCTTTATTCTATCCACACACACTATGTTTTCATGTTGAGTTGGATGAAACACTAAACACAGAGACTCTCAAGGTAGAATTGCCTAAATTGCTTTTATTTGGCAATTTATTAAATTGCTCCAACTAAGAACAAAGGACTTGAGCAGTAGAGCGAAGTGCTGTGGATGACCAAAAATAATCTGTTGAGACTAAAAAGTAGGATCGATGGTGTCTAAACATGTGCATTTCAGCTTGGCCGGCTAGTTTCCAATTCCTCTGCTTTCAAACTAACTATGTCTCTGTTTCCACCTATTCCTACTCCACCTATTTCCTATTCTGCACTAGCTCTCTATTCTTTAATGATTTTTCTGCTCATATCTCTTGTTTTCTTTCTCCTTGACTCCTCTGACAATGAATGTTCCTAAGGAACTTAACAGATTTCTTCTCTGGCATTATGTGTGCTCAGGTATATGGGTGGAGACAGGAAAAAGAGAAGGGTTGATTCAGAGAAGGTAGGGGAGATGGAGAGGGGTTCCTAGAGAAAGCCTGACCCTCTCCCAAGCACCTGTGCTCCCTCCAGAGGTGCCTCAACACATTCCACACAGGAAGACTGACAGAGGTCACCTTTAACAAACAAGTCCACAGAGCAAACCAATCCACAATAGCTATAGAACTTTCGTTGTTTTCAAAAATGTTATTTCAAATCAGTCCTTATTATAAATGGTTGTAGATACTGAGATACTGTTATATATTTATATTTAACAAAGAAAAATGGTGTTATGATGGTTACACTTCCGAAATATTATAAAAGTGGCAGCGATCAAGGGAAGGTCTGTCAAAGAAAGAAACAATGTGAAGAGTCAACCACAAAAAGCAATGTTGAGATTCTGAAGCCCTCAGACAGAGAAGACTGCAATATACCATATATAATAGTGTGTTTAGAGCACTTTTCTGTGTAGCATGTTATATAGAAAGAAAAGTCCTGCATTTCTGTAATCACATGAATTTAGTCTCC
Organism: Cheirogaleus medius; assembly: GCA_008086735.1. NCBI lineage: Eukaryota > Metazoa > Chordata > Mammalia > Primates > Cheirogaleidae > Cheirogaleus > Cheirogaleus medius. Next base: position 42,445,482 of record VBSM01003157.1, read on the forward strand.
GATTTAGCTGTTTCAATTCCATTTACAGTTCAGACTGAAAACCATTTTGATAATTCCAGGGCATATTAGCCTATGGTAGCATATATGGCCTTTTGCTGGTCCCACCATTTTTAACAGTAGAAGAAAGATATTTTTTCTATTTTTACAATACTGCAAACCCGAGGAACCCTCACTAAAACGGAGGTAGCTAACATTATAAAACCAAGAGGAGAAGCATCACATAATCTCCAAATGTAAAGAACATAAAGAAAATCTGGGGCCAGTTAGGTGAGTAGACTGAGAAAAATGAAAACGTTTTTGGCATATTCCTATTCCAAAGAACTTATGTTTTAGGAAAATAAATATTCCATACTCATACTAGCATACTAATTGTCACAGGTCTTTAATGGGCTGTTTTGGCTTTTTCTAGGACAAACTCTTAATGGGTTTCACCAAGTATTTCAGAAGACAGTTTCCCCTTCGGCCATTGTTCCTAATTCCTCATTTCGTTCCCATAATAAGATTACACATTTTGCCTTGTGACTTTGCAGAGCCTCCAGTGGTATAGATTAATTGTACACAGCCACACTGACTTTTGCTTGGCCATGTGACTTCCTTTCCCCAGTAGAATGTTAGTGGGCATTTGCTTGCATAAGTTAGCTTGACTCTAGTGTTTCTGCTATCTGTCATGAGAAAAATATGACGTGGGTAGCCCCTGATCCCAGGATGAGGGACATGTGGAACAGTCCTGGACCCTACTCACAGCCTGAAACAGAGGTGTCACAGCCAACCTCCACCCTATGATAAAAAGAAATACTGAAAAGCACTAAGATTTGGAAGTTGTCTTACAACTTTATTGCAGCCACAGCTGACTAATATACTCCTTTTGTATCGGTTATCTACTGCCACAATAATGGTGTGTAACAAAGTAACAAAACTTATGGCTTGAAAGAATACCCACTTATAATTGCTAATAAGACTAAAATCGGCTGGACCGTTCTGGCCTCAGCTGGATTTAATGAAACTTACTCATGACTCTGTAGGGAGCTTCAAGCCAACTAGGAATACTTTCTGATCTTGGCTGGACTTATTGACATGTCTGGGAGCTTGCCTGGGGCAAATGGGCTTGCCGAGCTCTGCCCCAGAAGTCTCTCAACCTTCAACAGACTAGGCTTGTTCTCACAGTATGGCTGAGCTCTGAGGGGGCACAGGAGTGGAGAAAATGCACACGTTCTCTTGAGGTCTAAGCTTGGAATTTCTGCTTGAGTCCACTGTCACTTCTGCTCCATTCTACTGTCCAGATCAGGTCACAAGGCCAATCCCAATTCAAAGAATCAAGAGAGCAGACTCAAACTCTTGATGGGTGGCGCTGAAGTCACATTGCGGAGGATGTGGGTATAAGAAAGGGTAAAGAATTATAACTACTTTTTCAATCAATCTAACAAAACTCAAAGCACACAAATGACATAGCAAGCTAAGAATCCCAGAGTATAGTGAGCATTTATAGTAAATGACTGTTATTAATAGTTCTTCATCTAAGATCTTCCTACCTTCAAAAGTGATTGATCATAGGGTCAGAGATTATAAGTTCCCTGACATATATTAGCCCTGTGAAGTTTCATACTCTTACTTTTGCATAGCACACTTTTCTTAAAATCCATCTTAGTTTCCCATGTGAGGAAATGAATAATGATTTGATATATAGTTGTGTTTGGGTTTACAACTTCAATCTACTCAGTGGTAGTATTCTAATTATTATAATTTTCTAAATCCTTTTTCATAATTTTACTTTTTAAATCCCCCCATATTCATCTTGTAAAGTATTGAATAAATGAAACATATTTATGTCTCATGTGTGTTGAGCATTCTGATGAATCAATTTTACTGAACTTAAGAAAAAAACAAATTAAGGACTGGAACTCATCCAGGTACTGTCTGTTCTTTTTATTAGGTGAACCAAATAAGCAATAAATATAGACTTCACACACAGCATGTGTTCAATAAATTACATTGAAGATGGCAAGACAAAGAAAAAGACGTTGAGTAGTTTTTGTTCCCATAAAGTATAGACATGTTGATAGCAATGAACCTAGTACCTTTTGCAAAGCCAACTTCTGTTAAGCATTTAATAGTACCCAACTTTTATCA
>VBSM01003157.1:42447708-42458612 GCA_008086735.1 Cheirogaleus medius
AAAGTGTATGATCTAGATTAATTATAATGTAGTTTTTAAGACTTGCATGTACACAATTCCACATTCCCTGCCAAGCCACCTCCAATTAGGGTTCCTGTGTGTGTGAAGCTTACAAACTGTATTCTTTTTGTATCCTCCCACCCACATGCCTTGCTTCAAATTCTAAATTAAGTTGGCTTTAGATTGAGGAAAAGACCACCCCAACACCCAGTTCTTCTCCCAGTCCTCTCAGTTGAGGACCCACAAAATCTTATCATATTTTATAGCAATAAATAAACAAAAACAAAGAAAATCCAAAACAAAACTCAGGAAACACCAAGCAACATGCTGGTCGTGGGGATTTGCCAGGCAGGGTATCTGTCTTAGAATGCCACAGTGGTTTGAGGGCTACACAAAATCAAGTTTCCTGCCTTGTAGCAAGTACTCACTTAGAATGTTCAGTTTCAATGAGTCTACTTCATACAGCACAAGGAAATATATAGTCAAGGCTTTAAACCAATGGAAAAATGGCATCAAAAAATCTGACTAAAACTGGAGACTATTATGTGCTTTCAGAGAAGTCAGATCAAACACCATTTTGTAAAATTTGTAAGGATTAGAGGGAGCAGGGAAAGGAGAACCTTTGTAGCAAGATCGTTGAGCCATTAGAAACCAAAGGGCCCTTTCTAAAGTAGTGCTTTGATATAACTCGCTCTCTTGGGAAGGTTAGTAGTAATTCATCTCTGAGCAGTCAGCAATGGCACGCAGATCTGGCCCTTTGAGACAACTTCTAAGGCCCTCACCTCTTATTTGCCATCAGATCTACAGATGTAATTCCCCAGGTTCTTGGGAAAACAGTGCTTGCCAGATGGGCACTACTTACTAGTGATTTTGCTGTGAATGAAAGAGCTTATGTATATTCACCTTTCTTCCACCACCTGTCCCAATCTCATCGCTGAGCAATGCAGTAAGTTTTGAGTACTCTTATGACAGAGAGGGTAGGAGAGAAGACTCCATGACTGGGTCCAAGAATAAAGGAAGAAACAAGGGGGGACATTCTTAATCACACCCTAACTATGTTCTTCTCCCTCCCAGGGCTGAGCTACAGTCATGTTTGTTTGGTGAGTGTCATGACTCATAGGGGTTCTGAAATCAAATGCCTCTAGGGTCCGGCAGACAATATAAATGAGCAAAACGGGCCCTACAGGTCCCTTGAGTTCCTTGAAGTTGCATTCCCTGTGTCAAAGGGATGATCACATCTCCGTTCCATCTGGCTGTTGCCATTTAGGAATGTGGAACCTCCAGACATCAGGGACACAAAATGAAGGCATGCTGGAGAGGTGCTGGAAATGTGGAATTTGATGTGAAATATTTATGTGTTAAAATGTCGACGGCAGTGTGCAGGCAGAAGAAACACGTCTGCAGGCTGGATGCAGCAACACGGTCCCAAATTTGCAATCCAGAGCAGTGCCACTCAAAGTGTGGCCCGCAGATCAGCACCTGTCCACAAACTATTTGTTCTCAGTCTGCAACAAACAGGGAGCCGACAATAGAATGTAAATCAACTGCATGACTAAGCACGCCCTTTATTCCACTGACATTTTTTCCATAGTGAGATTTTCTTGTATAGAGGAAGCAGGGTGCTGATTTACATTCTGGCACAAGCTCCTCGTCTCGTTGTGGGTTGCACTGTGGGCAGCGCTGCTCACTGGAGAAGCCGTCAGGGCCCCTCTCCTCATGGTGCTCTATCACAAACTTTCCCTTTCTATTCCCCACAGTGCATCCTGTGATAAAAAGGGAAAAGGAGAGAGTACAACACCAGGAGGTCTGGGAAAATGTGGATGGCCCAAGGCAGAGGAATGGGAGTTTGCCGATTGTCCAGTCGTTCCAGGTGCACAGTGTGGGCGGGCAGGCAGGCACCTATCCAGGCCAATTACTGTTTCTCCTCTCTTAATATACCTGATACCTGGACTCTTTGGGGCACTCAAGAGTTTGGGGGCTTATAGTTGGTCAAGCATTTTGCATGTCACGGACATTCTTTCTGGTGGGACTTGTTTATTTGTTTATTGTCTGTCTCTCCATCACTGTGCTTTCTCCCCGTTCTCCACCATACAGTACAAGCTGCAGAAGGACAGGTATCTAGACTCGTGCCTAATACATAGTAGATACTAACTCAACATTAAATGAATGAGTGATGCTATATCAAAGTTGTGAGTATATAAGACAGGTACACACATTGTGCTCATTAGATAGATAAAATAATTTTGTAATGTTTCCAGAGACTAACATATACCTTTCTCAGGAACTGTTGAATATACCTTGTTTTTATGTCCAGACCAAAAGAGATTTTCGATGGCTATTAAATATGGTGTGGGAAATGCTTGAAGGTGAATATCTTTGTTAAAAAAAAAAAAAGACTGAAGTCGGCAAATGTGAGAATTTGGGAATGATGGTTCCCAGACATTGAGCTAGTAAACTACTTATTGGTAGTTTTTTAAGGTGAAACTAGATTAATCTGTCCAAGGAAGTTCAAGAGAGATTCAACCTGAAGGTGGAGAACCACTGACGCCCTCAAGTCCCGCGTGAGGCTACGTGTGGCTGATGCTGGAGTGGACAGCAAGCTATGGCCATGGGTTGTCTGTTGAATGGGGCAAAGCTCGAAACCTTCCTTTACTGAAATTCCTCAAAATAATCCTGCTTATCAATCATATTACTTTCCTGCCAGTCTCTCGACCTCCCTTGTTCTCCATAATTTCAGATCCATTATGTTGGAGTTTTGTGGCCTTTTCTAATATTTAGAAACTCATTATTTTTCTAATCTCCTTAGCCTATTTCCTCCTATTCCCAGTACTAGTTGAAGAAAGGGGTTGCTCTAAATGCTATTCTCAGTCTTTATTCTGCTCTCATTATTCAAAAGTTTCTTCTTTTAAAATGTATATCATTTATTAATATCATTCTTTCTGAAACTTTATTACCGTCTTCTACTAATGCCTAGAACCTTCCCCCAACTCCTTCAAAGGCTTCAATGCTTGGCTCAGAATTTTCTTTGTCTGCCCTACTCTTGCCAGCAGCCACAATAAGTTCAGGGATATAATACTAATTATTATACTTATAATTTTAATACCTACTATTTATTTAGTACCAAGTATATGCCAGGCACTATAGGGTGTCTTCCAGACACATTTTCTAATCTTTAACAACCCTACAAGGTAGGTTTCATCCTCCATTTTCACAAAAAGAATGCATGATTCAGAGAAGTTATGTATTAAATAACTTGCCCTAAGCCACACAGTTAGTTAGCAATTGAACCAGATGGAAAACACAAATCTATACTTTAACATCAGTTCTAATCTTTTATTATTAGTAATTAAAAGGATAGCTACCATTTTTTTAAATGACTACCACATTATAGCCATTAGATTTATACTAATTATTTCCAAATCTCACAACAATCTCACAAGGTCTACATCATTCCCACTTTAGAGGTAGGAAAAATGAAGCTCAGAAATGTTAAGTAACCTATTCCAAGACACATGGATGGCCAAAAATGTAGGCTCAGATCACTCAAAGTCAAATGTTCTCCATCTTTGGACAGACCACACTGACAGATACAGAAACATCTCTGTTGATTACATTGCTAAAGCCCTATTTCAGCTTTCTATTGGTGCATACAAAACATCCAGATCTGATGGATTAAGACTATAATAATCATTTATTTTCCCCACAAATCTGTAATTTAGGCAAGGCTCGAAAGGGAAAGTTCCTCTCTGCTCGATGTGGCCTCGGCCAGGGTGTCAACCAAAGGTTTGAGGATCCGCTTCCCAGATGGTTCCGTTACAGAACTGCCGAGTCAGTGCTGGCTTTGTCTGGGAGCTCTGCCCTAAGCTGAGGGTCACAGGCTTAAGTGCCTGTCCACACAGATCTCTCCACATAGCCTGGCCTCCTCAAAGCATAGTAGCTGGAAGTTCACGAGAGAGCATCCCAAGAGAGAGCCAGACAGGAGCCATATCATCTTTGAAGAATTGTGTCTCAGAAGCCACACAGCATTACACCCACTGCATTGTATTTGTTAGAAATGAATCACTCAGGCTAGCTCTATTTAAGGGGAGCATACTATCCCTCTTCAGAGAAGGATATCAAAGCATTTGCAGATGTGTTATGAAACTACGCACACTGTTTCACAATTTCTCACCCACTTCACCCCCATTCTGCTCAACCACTCATGGAAATCACACACTTCCACCACCTCAGCATCACTGAAGGAAGCATCCATCAGAGTTTTGACTATAGTGCTCACCTTCTTTAGCTGTTTCCTGCTCTCATCTCCGTCCTTGCCTTACTGCTTCTGAACTGGACCTTCTCCATCAAGAACTCAAATCCCTTTCTCTGTATCCTTCAAGTCCTTCATCTCTCAGTTTCGGTTCCATGGTCAGGAATTTCATGGCTGCCCTTTCCACACCTTATATTGATAACATTTTACACCCTCTTCATTATCTACCCCTTTATTCATCACCTAGTAATCTTCCTTTCCCCTGATTCTTCTTAACTTACTCAAAAGTTACCAATTATCTCCTAATCCTTCAAATTACCTTTTCTCATTTCTCATTCTTCCTCTTGTTTCTGTATCATTTGATATAGTTGCCTACTCTGCCATTTTTTAAAAATTTTTCCCTTTTTTATATCCTGGGCTATACTTGTCCTTGTCTCAATGCATTTCAATTTAACAGAGTCATCCAAACCAAGCTGACAGGAAGCCAGCCCTAAAAGCAGAACTGAGTGTAAGCATACAAGGAATGATAGCACATCAAAGCAAGCTGCTACATGTGGAAACCAAGTAATTTTGTTATCCCCACAAGAGGCATAATATTTGGATGAGAAATCTTGCAATGGCCAGCCAACATGCTTAAGTCTGCACAGAAGTATCTGCCCCAACCACTGGAATCGTGATTCATGGGAAAGAGTTTTATCTTAGGAAGAATGTATAGCAGTCCTAAATTTTTCTTGGGCCATGGGACTTTCAAAGTATCTAATAAAAGCTCTATACCTTCCCCTTGGAAAAATATGTATGCAACAGATGACAGAGACATCAATGTTTGAATATGGGAGCCTAGTGTGTTCAGTTGGGACATATTAGATTTATTGAATTTGAGGTGCCTGTGGGAATACAAGGTGAAGTTTACTAGGAGATAGTTGGACATACAGTTCTGATGCTCAGAAGAGAAATTTAAGCTGAACTAGAGATTTTGCAGGTGGTAAGCCATTTGGTGGAGTTGATAACCCCTAAAACATAAGTATGGTAGATTAACATGTATGCTAAGAGTGGACTCTTGGGAAACGTCAAAAGGTCTAAGAGAAAATGTTAATAGAACACACAAAGGGGAGCCAGTGAGCTGGAAGGACAACCTGGAGCATGTGGTTTCATAGATGTTAGAGGACTTAAGAGGAAGGGAATTGTCACATTCAATAAATATTCATTAATTGCCTTTCTATTAAAGACTGCGGATTGCCACAAAAAACAATAGTGATATAGCACCTCTTGTATTATCCTGGATAGAGCTGGAACCCAGTCTACTAAGTAAAGTATCCCAAGAATGGAAAAACAAGCACCACATGTACTCAACAGCAAATTGGTTTTAACTGATCAACACATAAGTGCACAGATAGCAGTAACATTCATCGGGTGTCAGGCAGATGGGAGGGGGGAGAAAGGGATGGGTATATTCATACATAATGAGTGTGACGCACACCATCTGGGGGATGGACACGCTTGAAGATCTGACTCTGGTGGGGTAAGGGCAATATATGTAACCTAAACATTTGTACCCCCATAATATGCTGAAATAAAAAAGAAAAAATAAATTAAAATAAAGATTCAGGATATCGCGATGAAAAAGGTGAGCGACGTCCATGATTCATAGAGTAAACAGACATTTAATTAGTCATTATAAGTTTGATGAGCTAAACAAACAATTCTCTTTGGGGAGAGAAGTTTAGATCCAGTTGACATCATGCCTTTAGTCACTGTCCTCTGCTTCCCTCCCTACACAGCCAGTCTGAAGCTGTGTTGCCGACCCTCACACACACACATGCGTAAGCCGACTCACTCACACCCAGCCTGTTCTTCCCAACAGCATTCTACCACTCCAACTTATGCTTGCTCCTGCCATTGTAACATTTGTTCAGAGCAGCAGATTTCTGCCCACAAAGGTGCTTCTCTCAGCAATCCTCTGTTATTAGATACCTGACAAGGACTCAACACTGGCTTTAGAGGGGATGGGTATATACAAACATAATGAGTGAGATGTGCAACATTTGGGGGATGGTCATGCTTGAGGCTCTGCCTCAAGGGGAGAGGGGAGCATGGGCAATATACATAACCATAATATTCATACCCCCATAATATGCTGAAATAAAAAAATAAATAAATAAATAAAAGAAAAGAAAAGAAAAAAAATTATGTAATTCTCCTCATTTTCCCTTTAAAAACCTTTGTCTTTACCTCCCTGCATACATACATCGTTTACTATGGCATGTGTATTCCCATTGCAATGTCCTATTCCTGAATAAATACCGTTTTCTTTAAAAAAAACAAAAACCACTGGCTTTAAATTCAGGCTCCTCCACTGACTGGCTACAGTACCCCTGGGCAGGTACTTAACCACTATGAACTTCAGTTTCCTCACCTGTAAAATGAAGATGAAACTACCTCTCTCATATTTATATTGTGGGGCATTGAATCAGATAACATATCTAAAGCATAGAACACAATGTTTGGCCTAACACTCATATTTATCAAAACAAAAAAAGGAAAAGAAGAACACAGATGTATTTAGGACAGTTCAACCTCTCTCAGTTTCAAGGGGAACCTATAGAAAGCCCAGCTCTCACCCAGTCACATCATTTATGAGAATAATAGTCCAGAATACTTGTAAGAACCCTCCTCCTCTCTCAGGTACCTCAGAGAGGTCAAACAAAAAAGCCTGGGCAGTGTCCGTGGGCTGGGCAAGAACATTTTGAGTGAATTTAAAAGCCATTTTGATTGACTGGGGAAGCAAAAGCCAGGTGTCTCTCGGTGATACAGCAAGTGAGTGAATGGGAAGCTAGAAAGTGAAAATTATGCAAACTCTGTTTCAGGAAGTGTGGCTATGGCAGGAGGAAAGAAAATGAGACGTTATTTAATTAGTAATTAGCTCATATTCCTCTACAATCACCTGAACTTTCCCTGAATAGAGCTGAATTGGTCTTCGTGGCCTTATTTGAACAAAACCCCTTGGTATTCACGAAGGTATGGAACACATTATGGTTGTTTTAAATATTCATCCTGTTCTAATCACTACCTTTCTCTCTATCCTGCCAATTTGGTGACATGTACATATTGGAAGTGACTTAAATATCTCTCTGAAGATATTTGAGAAATGGATAGACATTATTGTCAAAAGGATTAAACTATGGTTTAAACAAGGTGACTTCTAAAGTTCCTTTCTCAACAACAGAAGTCAACAATCTTCAGGTTCCTCTATCTAAAATCAGTTCTCAGTGGCCATATCAATGTCTTGACTGAGAAAGAACTGATATAGTGTTATGCTACCTTCCCTTTCTGATGGTATCAGATGTATTTAATACATCCTAACTTCAGGTACTTTCAGAAGCTACTGATGCCTTTCAACTTCATTGCCCCATTTATATTTTGCTTTCAGTGCCAAAAAAGTTAAGAGGACCATATTCTCATAGCACTTTTCTCATTAAAGCCAAACATGAGCCCAAACCCTCCACCTTTACCACTCAAACCTATAACGACCTCATTTAATTCCAGCACAGAACAATGTCTTTCACTTAAAATTAATGTCTTGTCCACATAAAATTGAAATACAGAATGCAGCCTTCCTGATGATAAGTAGAAAGCATAAAGGTGACTTTTAAGGAGATAAATTTATTCTGTCAGGGAAGGAATAAAACCCTTTTGCTATTCACCTGTGACTTGAACACTCCTAAGCAATGAGTTCTTCCCTTATTTGTAACTAAATATGATCTGTCGCTCAGCCTTACCTTGCTGTCATGTGTTAAATTAAAATATATCATTAATATATATAGTGTCTCTGATCCTTACATGGTTAATGGCTCTGTATTAATAGACCAGGCAGCATGTTGGCATCCGATAGCCATGTACACAGCATAATATACTGTCCAAATGAATAGGTAGTAGGGAACATGACATTTTAAATTATTTAAAATAGCATAATTGTATTGCTTCCATTTACAGAGAATATCAAGTAAGGCAGTACAAATTGTTTTGAGTTAATGGAATCATAAAGAATTAGAATAATCCAATAGAGATTTCTGGAAATAAAATTATACAGTATTATTTGTGCTGTTTAATAAGACAGCCTAGATTTTAAAATAGAAAAATATACTGGATAATTGAACACAGAGGGAGTATTTTTTTCAGTTAACCAAAATCAAGAGTCTTGCATTCAGTCTTTTACTATCTGGATTCTGGATGTGACATAACATATATTATATTGGCTGTTCTCTAAAAATACAGAAAACTTAGACTGTGTTTTTATTATATTACTTTCTGAGTACATGCAACTAGTATTTGTTGATGTCAAGTATTTTATTTAATTCCCACAATAAAACTTCGAGATATATTTTAGCATCATTATCATCATCCTATTTTGTATATAATATGTAATAAGAATAATCAAAACCTATTAAATACCGAGCACATATTTTACTTCATTTCATGCAATAACTCTATAAAACAGGTGCTACTATTATCATTATCTCCATTTTTTCAGATAGGGAAACTAAACAGCAGAACATTTAAGTAACTGGCTCAAAGTCACCAGTGAGTAAGTGAAGAACAGGGATTAGAACAGAGTTTTTCTGCCTCTCAGGTAGGAAAGGCTCAGAGTGGGTAATTATCCCAATCAAGGTCACATGGCTAGAGAAACATGAAGACAAAATGCAAATTCCTTTTTTAAAAACGTTTTTACTTTTGATCATGAGAATTTTCAAATAGATAACCAAGTAGAGGGAATGGTATTAATGAATGCAATAAGACTTTTAGTTTCAAGTCTAAAGCCCTTTTCCTAGAATGTGTGTGTTCTATGAGATAGAAATATTTAACACAGCAATTTTTAATGAAAAGAGTTCCATTTTTTTAATTATAGAGGTAATACATGTTCATTATAAAACCATTCATTCAGAATAAAAAGGTGTGTCTCTACTAATAATTTGTGCATATCCTTTCAGATTTTCTCTACCCATGTATGTGCAAGCCTAGAGATATAATTTTTTACAGAATAGAATCATACTAGATATATACTCTTAAGAACTGCTGATTTTGCTCTTTAAATGTACCATGGCCATATTTTAATTACAATAAACATTGATCTATAGCTTTATTTTTAATGTTTATATTCCATTGTATCAATGAAACCTTCCTTTACTTAGCCAATCCCTTGTTGATGAACATTTATGTATTTTCAATTTTTTGTAATCATAAATGCATTGTGGTAAACCTCCTTCCTTATACACGTTTATGCACTTGTGAAATTAATTCTTAGAAGTTCCTTGCACATAATAGGCTCCCAGTAAATTGGGTGAATTAATGAATGAAAGAAAAGTAAAATAATGTGGTCAAAGAATTGGTAAATTTTCTATGTTTATATGTATTGCCAAATTACCTTTCAGATAGGCAATTAATCCATTTGCCATTATTTACATCTTTTTTCTTTTTAACTTTGTTTATGTTTAAATATTTCAGTAAGTTTTAAAATCTTTTACTTTGTGATTCTGTGTCAAGGACAGTCATATGTTGGAGTAAGAGCTCAACGGTTTATGAAAGTCAATTGCCAAATTTTCAGGAATTTTGAGAACTGGTTGTAAAATGTAGCCATTATTTTAAAATTATGTAAACTTAAAATTAAATAAATTATATTAAAAATAAAGGTAATAAATACTCAAAGTGCACTAGCTCCTAATTATTTTACTATTATCTACAGATACTCTCAAAGTCAGTGATGACTGTCGTATCTAGATAGTGGAAATAACTCTATAGTGGTAAACCACCCAGCATCTCCTCCCAACTCCCTGTTCAGTGACTGTGTTGATAGCTTAAAATTGGTCACAGTGGGGGCATTTATACCACAGAAGTCAGCAAGTGCTGGAAATCAGGGCTTGATTTGGTGCTGAAGCCAAAAGAGTTTTTAGTTTAATTAATAATTTATACAAGGGTGAGAAATAGTTTAACAATAAGCCATATATCAGATTTAATGACAATAAATTTATTGAGCAAAGAGTTAGCAGACTGGAATAAAACTCCATTTGTCAAATCATGGCTGATTCAAAGTTAGAAAAAAATCAAGAAAACCATGCTTGGAGAATCAATTGACAACATAGAATTACATTTACTTACAATAAAGAGTATTATGTATTTTTATTATTTATAAATTATATGCTATGCATCCTTTATATTAGTAAAATTTATAATAATTTTATGTATATATATTTGCATACTTTTTTCAGAGAGCTGGTTGTTAAACATTTAATAGCACATTACTGCTTAGGGATCATATTTTGAGAGGCTTTCCCTTTGTAAAAACTGAAATACCATATGTACTGGATTCCAAGTTCCTACATGTAGTTAGCTATTTCTGAAATTTGTATTCTGTTCCATTGATCTTTCTGTCTGTTGTGGTCTTAGTACTATAATGATTACATCATTATAGATTTAAAACACATTTAGTATCTGGAAGGACAAATACTACTTTACACTCTCCTGGCTATTCCAGATGAACTTAAAAAACTCTTGCAACCTCCCTCCTCTTGTTTTCTGGTGATATTTTCTCCTTCCACTCCTTCCATTCAGCTCTTATTTTGTGTTAATTGTTAGAATCTTGTAATTTTCTTCATATATGCCC